>CM067361.1:36124806-36515172 GCA_034401795.1 Chaetoderma sp. LZ-2023a | reverse complement strand
CTCAGAAATGACTGCATGTAATGACTGTGGTAAATCACACCATACTGATAAAAATAGACATTGTGATTACTTTCTTTGTGATGCCTGCTTCTATGTTAGATTTCCGCAGTATAGACATAAGGGCACACCAGTAGAACTGAAGGTTCCCAAAGAAACAACCATAACAAGCAAAAAATGTATTTCTATTCTGCCATCTCCTCCGCCAAGCGATCCAGTGACACGAAGCGAGAATCTAACCTGTATTACTAACACAACCTCTATCTCAACTAATGATTCAGTAACAAATAGTAATGTCTCCTACCATAATCTCACTCTCAGCAGCACTGAGCACTATGACCATCAGTCAAGTAGATAAAACCAGCCAAGTTAGCCCCCCTAGTGCCATTCTAACAGCAGCTGACATACACAATGATGCTACAGTTAAACTGCCTCCATAAATCCCAGTGATGTTAAAGGGTTTGAAAATACACCCGAAAATGCCACCGAGAATAAAACATCTGAAACCACCCCAGCAAATGGTTGTGGGTGTGGAAACCCTAATAACGATTATATGATACTATGCTATGATTGCAGAAATTGGACACACTATACATGCGCACAGTTGCCAATCTCCATGCTCTCAGCATTAGCTACATCCAAGCATAGATACTCATGTATTGCATGCACAGTAATATCAAAGCAGATTAACGAGTTTTTTAAATGGCATAAGTCTGTATATGACTGCGAGTACAAGTGTCATTTACCCGAAGACACGATCTATGCCACAAACAGAAACCTAAATGAACAGTCAGATACAAATCGGACATCAGCAATTTCGCTCCAGTCGGCGATCAGTAACACTGACATTATTGAGCACAATACAAATATTGTAGCTCTAGCTGATGTCACACCATATAGCAACACTGATGTTATTGAACAAATCACAACTAGTGGGAATCTAACTAGTATTAATGTGAATGCATCATCACATAAGCCCAGTCTTAGTACTGACGTTTCTATATGCAGTCACATTGACTTATCGAAGGACACTTTCTCTAGACATAATGCAACAGATAGCGACCCTGAAATGAGTACAAATGGTAGTATACTGAGATCAAATAACAGAAATAAAGACAGGCTGGTATGAGGAAATAAAAGCAATAAAGGAGGGATATTTTGCCTTACAATGTCAGCTCAACGAAATATATATTGACCGTAAGGGTGAGAATTGCAATTCGCAAAATAGTATACCAGTGATTGTAGGTAAACAAGCCAGTACGCAACAGGTCAGCAATCGCCTGAGACCACCTGTTAACCCTACTATTTCTAAAAGCACAATGAGAAATCCTAACAATCCATCAGCTATGAATACCCCTACACAGCCTAGTTACAGTCAAACAACTTCTCACCAATGTGAAACATGCATCAATCAAATTGGCGCCACAAAACAAACACATGTCACCCAAAACATGGGTAGGATTGGCAGCTATGCAGATGCTGTGGCCAGACCTATGACAGCTGTGCAAAACAAAATACATACAACTAGCATGTCTAATCAACAACTCATGCAGAACAGTAGGCCTGTAAATATCGCACAACAGGAAAGAGTTAATGGAAATATTCCATTCTCTAACATACCTAACCAACAGATACAAGATAAACATTCTATTTTATTGATAGGGAGCTCAACATTCCGCAAATTTAGCGGACGATACATGTCAAATGAAGAGAGAAATGTTGATGTAAGATCCTACAGTGGAGCACGTATCAAGGAAGTTCAATATCAGTTGGATAAATGTCTATCGGTCAAGAAGTATGATGCCCTTGTACTACATATAGGTAGTAATGAGATCGGAAGACGAACAGTGGATGGAATGATAAGCGATTATGATTCCATGACAATTATGAAAACGGTCTGGTCCAAGAATTTAATGAGAGGCTATACTCATTAGCAGATTGTCACGGTGCAGTATTTATTGACCATTTTCAACTATTTAGCAGTCCAGATGGCTATGTATATCAAGATCCTTTCTTTGATTACATACATCCAAACACGCAAGGACTAAATGTAATGTCCCAAAATATATGCACTTACTTGTGCATATCGTTAGGCATGTCACAAAACCATCATAACCCTGAAAAAGAAAAACAGGATTTTATCTATGGGAGGCGATTATGGAGGAGTCAAAGCAGTCAATCATACAATCAAAACAAACATTACTACCAGAACAAACAATACTAAATAACAGATTCTCTCTTTTAAGGGATGAATGTTATATGAAAAGTGTGCATGTAAATAACACAAAAGATGACATAGATAAATTACATATTATCAACACAAAAAAATGCACAAAAAACAAAAAATATGTAAACGCAAATTGTAATGGCTTTAAAGTTTTGTTCTGAAATGTTGATACATTCAGTGCAGAAAAATTAATTGAACTTAAACAAAGATTAAACATCATGGAGGATAAACCTTGGGTATTAACATTTTCAGAAGTTAAACCAAAATATTTTAGACATGAAAGACAGATTTCAGAATACAATTTAGATGGATATGATATACTGCCCTTAAACATTACCAAGGACAGTATGGGCAGGGGAATGATGGTTTATATACTTTCATCCTTAAGATATATACCAATATAAACTAACATATATTTTACTGAATTTATGTGTATGGAAATAAAATAAAATAATAAAGACAGATTATTAATCACATTTATTTATCGTAGCCCCAGATCAACTATAGAAAATAACAGAAATCTGCAATTACTTCTGGAACAAGTAACTAACATGCACTATACACATATAATTATCATGGGGCACTTTACTTTCCCAGGCATAGATTGGGCAGAATATTCAACCAATGGTGGCCAAGGGGATCCTGAATTTGATTTTATAGAGACCATAAGGGATTCTTTTTTATATCAGCATGTAACAGAACAAACTAGAGGCAGGGGCACTAACAAACCAACATGCTTAGACTTAATATTTTCAAATGAAGAAGGTATGATAGGGAAACTTGATATAGATGCACCTCTAGGTAAAAATGACCACTCAGTCATAACAGTAGATTTCTATGCACATTTGATAAACTCAGTTGAGCCCAAAGCAAGATATATTTATAATAAGGCAAATTATGAGCAAAGGAAAAGTATGCTAGACATTGATTGGGACATCATCTTGAAAGATCGCGATATAGAGATACAATGGGATATTTTTATAAACAAATTAAGAACAGCAGTAAAAGAATGTGTACCTAAGCCCATTATTAAGCAGGGGTTTAAAAAGAATAATAAAAAGCACATGCTCCCTTTTAAACGTAAACTACTAAATTTGATAAAAGGCAAGCGAAGGCTCTGGGCAAAATACAGGATGGCAGGTGATGTTGTAACGAAAACAAAATATAACAGGGTATGAAATCAAATCCGCAGAGAAACCAGAAAGACTGTAAAATTACATGAGCAAAAAATAGCCGAAAATGTTAAGGTCAATCCCAAAAAGTTTTGGACTTATGTAAGATCCAAGACAAAAGCCAAACAGGCAATTCCAGACTTATATACTGACAATAACCATAAGCACTTTACTTCTACGGATGTAGACAAAGCGGAGGCTTAATCAAATTTTTTCACATCTGTATTTATCATAGAACCTGATTGCGTATTGCCAGAAATTGAGAAAGTGTCTTGCCCAGAAATAAATTCAGTAACTATCAATACAGAGATCATCAAGAAATATACACCTGTGCAAAAGTTAAGCACCAGCAAAAACAATAGAACGTAGAAACATGATGGTACAACTAGGCGGCCATACTTTTTGTCACCGCGTTAGCTGACATAATTCCAAGTACGAAATGCACATGCATGCATGACTTCACGCCGCTTGATGTCCGTGCGTGGCGGGAAACAGCACACGTGTTCAGTTATGTAAAAGTCCAGTTTGAGGTGTAGAACATTACATACAGATTTAGGCGACAAGATTAGGAATTTTGTGTTCATGACTGTGGTTTATTTGTACAGAGAGAATTAGCTCTTGATTGTGAACCGCTATGGCAAGACGAAGGTTAAGTGATCGTGTGAAATGGCAAATCATAGGCATGCATACCACTGGTATGTCATGCAGAGAGATTGGCAGACAGCTGAACATTAACCATACTGTAATCAGTCGTTTGATTGCAAAACATGGGCAAACTAACGAGGTGAAGGACAGGCCTAGATCTGGAAGACCGAAGAAGACTACTGCCCGTGATGATCGAGCCCTAGTAC
Source organism: Chaetoderma sp. LZ-2023a (assembly GCA_034401795.1). Taxonomy (NCBI): domain Eukaryota; kingdom Metazoa; phylum Mollusca; class Caudofoveata; order Chaetodermatida; family Chaetodermatidae; genus Chaetoderma; species Chaetoderma sp. LZ-2023a. Next base: position 36,510,925 of record CM067361.1, on the reverse strand, counting down.
GCCTTGTTAGGAGATCTCCATTCACCAACAGCAGAGTGCTCAGCCAGCAATGGGAAACGCGCAATAGAGTGTCAATGTCTACCGTCAAAAGGAGACTGTATGCGGCTGGCATGAAAGCTAGGAGACCTGTCAGACGTCCTCTCCTCACTGCACACCACAAAGAGGAGCGTCTGAGGTGGTGCAACGAAAGAAGACACTGGAACATGAGATCCTGGACCTGGAGACGGGTACACTGGTCCGATGAAAGTCGGTTTCTGCTTCATGCCACAGATGGTCGAACTCGTGTATGGAGGTCCAGACGCACGGCGTACGACCAACGTAACATCATGGAAGAAGTTCCATTTGGTGGAGGTTCCGTTATGATATGGGGGTGCATCTCATTTGATTGTAAGCTGGATCTGTTGACTGTACCTGGAACACTAAATGGACAAAGATATCAAGATTCCATACTGGATAGAGTTGTGGTCCCTCATTTTGTAAATCATGCACCTGGAACCCACCCTATATTCATGGATGACAACGCCCGACCACATCGTTCTAGAGCTGTGCATGAATACCTCCGCCAGAATGCCATCGAAACCCTACCATGGCCAGCAAGGAGCCCTGACATGAACCCTGTTGAGCATATCTGGGACATTCTGGGAAACATGGTGAGAAGGAGGGATCCTCCTGTGCAGAACCTACAGGAATTAACAGACGCACTCCATCTTGAATGGCAACGAATACCACAATGGCGTATCAGTCGGTTGGTGACCAGCATGAGACGTCGTGGATATACCCGGTATTAATAATGACAGTCTCAAACTCGTGCACAGATGTTAAACTTCGTTTTCAGACACCATTAATGACAATCTAGCCACGTGTGTCAACTGTAGGGCAATAGTTGTCAGTTGTGTCAACGTAACCATATTCAGGCCTCGTTTTCAAGTTCAAACAAAAACATACAGTGTTTCCCCACCATCATAATCAGCATTCCTCTAGTTGCATTATTACCTCTTGCACTAAGATGGATGGGTACATAAATGTTTATGCTATTGCTTTCTTCATAGCACATGAATATACCCTCGCATGTGCGTAAAAATAGGGTGGTATTAACTTTTGCACAGGTGTATACATGGAGAACCTGAATATTTCAAAATCCCCTGGACCCGACATGATACATCCACGTATTTTAAAAGAACTTAAAGATATTTTAGTAAAACCTTTACTGATACTTTTTCGGAACTCGTTGAGTACTGGTACCCTGCCTACACAGTGGAAACAAGCCAATATAAGCCCCATATTCAAGAAAAGAGACAAAATGTATGTGGGAAACTATAGACCCATAAGTTTAACTAGCATAGTATGTAAACTGTTAGAAAGTATTATAAGAGATAGTATAATGATACATATGAAGGAGAACAGATTATTAAGTAAAAATCAATTTGGTTTCATCCCGGGTAGATCAACTTTATTACAGCTATTACATGTTATAGACAAATGGACACAAATTCTTGATGGAGGAGGGACTGTTGACATCGCTTATTTTGACTTTAAAAGCCTTTAATAAGGTGTCTCATGGGAGACTTGTTCACAAATTAACACAATACAATATAGGGCCTAAAATTGTGAATTGGATTAAATCATTTCTATCAGACCGCAAACAAAGAGTCATAATTAATGAAGAACACTCAGAATGGAAACCTGTATACAGTGAAATCCCCCAGGGCTCTGTATTGGGACCTATTCTCTTTATCTTGTATGTAAACAACCTACCCAATTGTATAAAAAATGGCAGCGACTTTTATTTATATACAGATGACACAAAGTTGTTTCAGGAAATAAACTCCACATCAGCTAGATTAAAAATGCAATCAGATATATATTTGTTAGGGGAGTGGTCAGATAGGTGGCTCTTAAAATTCAACACAGAAAAATGTAAATGCATGCGAATTGGTAAATCATCTTTAGAAGAGTACAATTACAGATTACTAAAAGATGATACACCTATAGAATTCACTAACACTGAAATAGATATTGGTGTTATCATTGATGATAAGTTGACCTTTGAAAAACATATTGTTGATAAGGTCAACAAGGCAAACGTAATCATGGGAATTATCCGGCGCACATTAGTGCATTTGGGCATAAAATTGTTCAAAACACTTTACACATCATTGGTAAGACCTCATGTCGAATATATAGACCTTCTGGAAAATGTACAGCGACGCGCAACTAAAGTAGTACCAGGCCTATCATACTTAAGCTATGAGGCCAGACTTAAAATACTCAATTTACCAACTTTGCCATATCGAAGAAAAAAGGGTTGTGGGGGGGGGGGGGGGGGTGGGGGGGGAGGATATGATAGAGACCTACAAAATCCTAACTAAAAAATATGACCGAGAAATCTGTGAATTTTTTTCAGTTAAGAGAAAATCTTATAACTAGGGGTCATAGTCTACAGTTATACAAAGTAAGACTCGACTTGCAAAAATACTCTTTCAAACATCGAGTTATAGACTTATGGAATAGCCTACCACAACACGTAGTTGAAGCCCAAACAATATTATCTTTTGAATCTAGGCTGTATAAGTTATGGAAGACTCAACCGTTATACTATGATTACCTCGCAGCCGATATAAAACCCAATTGGTATCAGACCAACTATTAAAAACGGTACACTAATTAATACCCTCAGATAAAAATTTAAAATCCCGAACAACCTGTCATAGCAGGCTGATAGGCCTTCTTACATGATATAGATTAATTGATTGATTGATTGATTGATTACTGTATATATTATCCTTGTTTTCTGTGGGTGCTTTCAACTAGCTGCACCGTAAGGTCGGGTGAATATGATACTTAGTTATTACTATCATTATTATCGTATCCGTTTGGATTGTGTAATGGTTAGTTGTGCATATGGCAAGTAGCCATCGAGTTAATATGTTTTGTTTAATTGTAAAAACTTTGGACTGCAGTACACTAGGAAATACTATACAGCAACACTTATATACGCATCACGAACCCTGCCAACATCAATTTTACACTGAGGTTGCTGATCATGCTCTGATTGTTTGAGCCTGACATGCTACTGACTAAACCAGGCTATTCAGCTCGATAGGATAGGTTTAAAGTGGTTAGGGACAATTTCTTCATGTAGAGTCGCATAGTGTACGCCGCTTTTCCGGCTGTTGTGGTAATGTAGCCCCATGCACCGACAAGGTTGTGTAAAATTGGCCAAGTGAACTATAGGGTCTCATATATATATATATATATATATATATATATATATATATATATATATATATATATATATATATATATATATATATATATATATATATATATATATATATATATATATATATGTATATATATATATTGAGTTATTGTCTTTTTCCGCGCTCCACCAGCCTTACAGCATAATAATTGTCTGGACTCCCATCGACATGTTGACAGGATCCGACCCTGGGAAACTATCGGAGGTTTCCTAGTGGTGATGGTTAAAGTGTCAATTTACATACACGTCCCCCCCACCCCCACCCCCCTCGTATCTTCTGATACTTAATAGGTTGATCCCACGCCAAAGTAGGAAGCACTGCAAAATAATGTTATATTAGTTTTAGGATATGTTGTACCAGCCTGCAGTGCATCTCTGGGCAACGTAGAAAATAACCCTAACGACAGGTAAAAAGTTAGCTCCCTAGCTATTGTTCCGTACCGATGACCAATAGGTACTCAAGTAGCTATACTATTGAACATTTCATAATTATTTCCGTATATTGGTACTGATGACTAATAGGTAACGTACCGGTCCTAAGACCGCATTTTTATACTTTCTGTTTCATTACTGTATATATTATCCTTGTTTCTGTGGGTGATTTCAACTAGCCGTACCATAAGGTCTAGTGACCTGTGATACTGTAATACATGGGGCTATGTCGGGCTGTTCCCAAAGTCGCTGTTATCAGATGGTGTAGCAAGCTTCTCAAAGTAATCAGCCCATGCTTGTCTGACAGAGTCTGTGGTTTTGTGACTGTCGCCATTTACCATTAACTCGATGGTGACTGCTGCTTGGCACTTTTGCTGCCGGTTTACTAGCTTAAAAAACAGCTCTTGATCGCCTGTGCTGGCCTCTTGTATCTGGGTATATAGCTCCTGTTTTGCTATTCTCGCCTGCCGTTGTCCTCTGCGGACATTCTTTTTGAGTTTCTTGATTTCGTCAAAAAGGACTGACTGTCTTGGTCTCCCCGCTGTCTTCCAGCGCCAGAAGGCTGCTTTGGACTGTTTATGAGGGTCAATATATGCTTCGGAATTGATCTTAGTCTTCGCTTCAATACCATGGTCTTACGAGGGATGGCATTTGCTGTGGCTCCCGTGAGTGCATGTGTGAGATCACTGACTGCTACTTCGACTTTCTCTGGAGTTTCCAGTTGCGAGTCCAGTATGTGTTGTGTACGGAGTGTCACTTCATTTTTGTAACTTTGAATGGCTGCCTTGCACCACAGCCATGACGATTTCCTTACTTCTTTACATGCTTGCCAGCGTTTTGGTGTGTGTATTCTGCTTTTGCAATATACAGTTTCGCTATAATCGGGTCATGATCTGAGCCATTGGACTGGGCAAATAATGTACTATAGTCAAGTGTAGAAACCTCTTCTATGACTGAGTTGCAGGTGGAGAGCACATAGTCTATTTGTGATGTGTGGAGTTCATGTTCCTTACCAACGTCGTCCCGCTTCCTGTTCCCTCTTGCCACCTTTGCTGTTACCGTCTCGATTTGTTTGGCCCAGGTCGACATAATGTAATTTGGTTATGAGCAAGCAGTCAATATTGAATGAATAATCTTGAATCTGAATCAGAATTTGAATATAATCTATGATGTTGATGGGTAAAATTCTTCAGCGAATATATAAAATTTCAAGATGGCGGCCTGTCGTGACGAACATTGATATCGCATTCCAGTATATATGCTTGTATAGTTCAGTATTTCCATCCGGAAGTTTAATTTCTTTATAACTTCCTTGAAAAGTTTTGTGTCTCTGTGTTCAGCATGTTATTAGCTTAGCATTTAACTAATATTGGCGTGTGCATGCTCAATCGCATGAATTAGGCCACAATTTGCCATTTGGACAGTGAGATAACATTAATAAAATAAAGGTTACCAGTTTTCGTATTACGAGTGTACTACATTGATCTATATACTAATTGGATTGGCCACACACGCACAAATTGCGTGACAAAATCATCCACCAGCTAACCAACAGCGCCTTTGTGATGTCACATGACGTCATTGACCTAATGACGTCATCGTTTACATCACAATATATCATCTCGCAATATTTTAGGCATTCCCCATAGATTTGTGTGGTATTTTCCCATATGACTAGTGGTGAATGACGTCGTACTTGTTAAAGGGGTGGTATAGCTGACAGACACTTTCTTGGTGTAAATCTATAGATGCTGATATCGCCAATGTCCGTGCGCCGATTTTAATGACTCAGGTATCTGGAAATAGCTGCTGATTAGCTGCATCGCTTGGTCCTATGGACGTTCGGATTCCTCAAATAGTTTTTTTGTACAAAAATGTAAGAATAAAGCTTACAGATGAGGACGACGTTCGAGATAGCTTTTCCATTATATGTCACAAGGGAGACGATCGTCGACAGGCTCCAGACGTAAGGAGAGTTAACTCCCGTTAGCAGTGAAAAAGCTATCTTGAGCAATCGCCAGAAAACGAGCGTGCATATGATTAATGGTCAAGTCTGATGGAGACGACATCTGCAGTGGTCACAAGATGTATCCAATTGAATTTCAAATGGCATGTAGCAAATTACTACATTATAACCTGCGCAGACTACCTATAGCCTTGTGATCCTGAACACTTGATCCATGGTTAAATAATTGCTATTAAACATATCCAGAGCCAAAAATCGGACACAAATGATGAATTTCAAATCAGTTTTTCAGCTAGAAAGTCTTACATAGAAAAGACATCTAGGGCATCAGATGATATTAACCAGTCAGATTCCAAATACAATCTGAACATTTTTTCCATTAAGCACAGATTTCTTAGCTCAACACAGTTTTATGAAGTCCATCTCAGAATTTTACTCTGTCAATGACTGCCATAGCAGAATAAAAACACAACTATTTTATCTTTGCCCATCAGTTACAAATTATTCACAACTTAAAGATGCATCTTCACACAAAAAATGCTTTAAAATAAAATTGTTTAAATCGAATAATTTTAAAGGAGTAAATTGCGTACCTCAAAGTAATGAACCGAAATAAATCTTTGCATATGATTCCAACATTCCATATAAATATTTTTTTTTTAATTTGGTTGTTAAGTTGAATTAGGGCCTCATTATGGGCTCATGTCACTAATTCAATTTCACAACTTAAAAAATTATATTAATTTATACGTAATGAAATTATTGAATGCTGAGATTTATTTTGTTTCGTTACATCTAGTCACACAATTTAAGCCTTTAAAATTATTAAATTTGAACACTTATTTAAAAAAAATCTATAGTGTGAATATGCACCTTTAAGGAATATTATCTTGTATATTTTAAAATAATTTTAATGGAGACATGTAGCTTTAAAATATTAACCACAATGGGCGTCATACTCATTTCACATCTGGAAACTCCATTTTGCTGAAACATGATTAGAACTGATACATCTGATGTTTTGTCAGATACTTTTATCCGTATACCAATTCACCTTTCCAGTTTATCCATCCATCATAATAAATATGATATCATAATCAACGAAGTGACGTGTAGGATAAAGTCATAAATATGACGTCATGAATGATTCGATATAGTCTGTCTTTAACGCTTAATAATCCGACAAGTTGTATGAATTGTATTTCTTTGCTATTTAATAAACATGCTGTTGAATATTTTGAGACAAATTTGACTGGGAGCTCTTGCTGCGATAGGCAGCAACAGCACCAAGTCAAATTAATTTCAAAATATTCAGCAGCTTACCTACATAGTTTTCTGGAAATTGATAGTCAGGCAGTTCAGAGATCGATCGATCCCAACACAAGCGTGGTGTGGGTGGAGCTTAGCTAGAGATGGGTGGAGCATAGTTAAAACTAGAATGGGCCATTGAAATTTGAACTAAATGTGTCAAGATATTTTCTGGCAATACACTGAAAAACATATATTCAAGGAATTTCAGGTTTTTTATGGGGGAAATAACTATGGGCAATAGACAGATTTTGCTAAAACTAGACATTGACCCCTGCATAGGTGTAGTAACATGGGGTTGGGGTGGGGGTGGGGTATTGACATGCACCATCACACAATATGACCTACATTGCATCTAGATAAAAATCAGTTCTAATTTAATAAATATTCTGTTGAATATTTTCCAGCTTATTTGACTAGAAGCTGTTACTGCCATAAGCATCAGGATCCAATAGAATTGGTCTCAAAATGTTCCACAGCTTTTCTGCATAGCTATCATGAGATTGAGCCGCTATGATTCCAAGGGCTAATTGGTTAACTGCATGTGCCATTGTCTTGAAATATATATATATACTGGAATTTAAGTATTCAAATGGTTTATATTACACGACTTAGTGATGTGCACGAAATGATAAAATATAAAACCCGCTTAGAGTTTCAAAACTATTTTATTTGCTTAGTGCAAGACAGCAATTACTAAAAAGAGTATGTTGTATGTCGGTTGGTCTAATCAGGTAAAGTGTCCATTCACAGAGATCTAAAGCACTCCACTTCAAGCATGCTAAGTATGACAAAGCGATCATCTGCTCAAGTCCTGGCTGTTGAGTTTGTAAATGATGCAGCAGGACAAGTGTCCAGTCGAAATGCACCGTGGTACCATCCATGTCCTTTAATTGATCTGAATATCTGATTCTGAAATATAAACACACAGATGCGAGATATTAGTCATGAAATACTTACACCAAGTGTGGTTGAGAGCAAAATTCTCATGGACCAGAAGACAACATTTTTATTATGCTCCGCCTTAAGGGCGGTGGTTGTTGGTGTGTGTGTGGGGGGGAGGAGGCTTAGGGGGGGGGAGTTATATCAGTTACAGTTACCCATATGATTGTAGACAAGTGAGACAAGGTTTACATTAGGCTCACACCTAGGATGATGGGAGGGGGCTGGGGTGGGGGGTGGAATAGGATGGCGAAGTTGGTGGAATTCCGAAACCAAATTTGCTTTGTGGGTTACTCATATGATTTTAGATTGCGAGATGTCTGCATTAGGTTCTGCATTAAGTCAGGGTGCAGAACATGTGGGATCACATTCTAGTGTATGGATGGTAATGATGTATTGTATATTACATTATTTGATCAATCGCTCATGCTTGTGCCTCTTCAACTATAATTTGAATATTTTTTGGCCCAATAATAGTCCAGTTTTCAACCCAGAAAGCAGCAATGTAAATTTCAAGGCAGCTAGGTGGTGTTGTACGAAGGATTTCAACCACACAACTTGGAATAATTAACACTTTAATGTCCAAGAAAAGCTCAGAATTTGCTCTGAAAATGCTCATTTGCAGACCAAGAGGCTATTTTTTTTATTACCAGTTGAATGACGGCCACGGTTATCAAGCCAGTCATCCAATTTTTAAAAACATTGATTTTTGGCTTTCAAAAGAACATTCCTCAAGATCACTGAAAATGTCAGTTAGTTTGATCATTAAAGGGTTAATATATTTCATGCATTGCTTGGTGCTTATCAGGTTAGTCCAAACATGTACTGAGAATGAGATAGCATTATATTCCTCTCATGTATAGAATGCAATGACATCTCAGTACATGCTTGGAATAGCCTAGTGCATTGTTGTAAATAACATTTCTGGACATGCAGTTTTTATGTTTAATAGGCATACCCATATTTTGTTCTTAAGATTATGGCCTTTGTAACCATATTACTTTGACCACATGAATAACATATTAATATATAGAAATATGACATTTTGATTGATGTGACAATAAATTTAAGGAAAAAAACATTTCTTTGCATGGGCCTTTACAGAGAAAATGTGCATAGTCTAACATCACAGATGCTACATTAAGTAGGTGATGGTTTATACTCTAAGCGAAATGGGATGAAATGCATAACTTCTCAATCTCAAGGGGTGTTAGTGGGTGATTTGTGGCATTTCAGTCTATCACGAAAACACATTACGCATCTCTATTAGGCGCTGTAGAATTTTTTATGTACCTGAAATTTCATAACTTTAACTATTTTCCTACTAATTCGCATCTCCTCTGTTGTGATAAATAAACAGCTAATCGTTTAGATATGTATATTATGAATTATTACCTCTTGAAGACACTCAATTGGATTCTAGCGAAAACGTAACTGTCCAACAGGAGGATTCCCACACAACTATCACATTTCCAACAGATGCTGACATGCGCAGTGTCCAATCTATGGATATCTATGGTGTACTACGCTACCGTGACACTTACTACAATTTATAACTTCATATAAATTGCGGCTATATCTTGATTATAACCCCTCCCATAGGTTTACTATGGGCTTTCGGTTTAGCATTAAATCTCGTTAAAAGATTCAAGATTATTTATTCATTAGGCGATTAGCAAAATTTGTCCGAGTCTGCTCTGACTCAACCCGCCCCTGTGACAGATATTTGGACAGACTGACGGCCCGGACAGTCAGAGCAATTTGTATGCTCAAAAGTTGGAGAACTGCCACTGCCTGGTAGCACGCCACTTAATCAACCTTAGCCACAATATTCGACTCAAACCCTGGTTATTGCTTCGTATAATTGACATATCCATTCGCTCGCTGTTAAATCCTGTTAAATATGACCAATATCTCACGTTATTTAACATTTTAGCTCATTGTTGACAAATTTTATCAAATTTTAAGCGAACAGCAATTGCAAAAACAGTGATGACGTAATACACAACTTTTCACCTCGAAAATCATGCTATTTTGCCCCGAGCAAATTCGAGCCCTGGAATGATTAAATTAAACTAGAAAGAAAAGTACAGATCGCGGCAATTTTGTTGGTTAGATAAGATATTCAATTATTTATGCTGCATTCATTATTCTCATTTTACATCCGTGAGTGGTTTGGTGTGTGAGGGTGGGTGAGTGGAAAATTAAGTGAGTTATTCAGTGAGTGATTCAGTGACTGAGTGATTCGGTGAATTAATGCGTGGGTGTGCAGTCGGTCGGTCCGACCTCGGTCAGTCGGTGGGTGGGTGGGTCGGTTGTTCAGTCCGGTCGGTCGCTCGGTGGGCGGGTTGGTCGGTTAGGTGGGTGGGTTGGTTGGTCGGTGGATCGGTCAGTCTGACCTCAGTGGGTCGGACAGTGGGTGGGTCGGTTGGTCAGTCAGTCCGACCTTGGTCGGTAGGTGGGTGGGTCGGTCCAACCTTGGTGGGTGGGTCGGTTAGTCGATCAGTGGGTGGGTAGGTTGGTCGGTCAGTGGGTCGGACAGTCAGTGGGTGGTTGGGTTGGTCGGTGGGTCAGTCAGTCGTTGGGTGGGTCGGTTGCTTGGAGGGTTGGCTAGTCAGTGGGTGGGTTGGTTGGTCGGTCGTCGGTCAGTCAGTGGGACGGACAATCGGGTGTGCCAGTGGTTGAGTGTGTCGGTAAGTTGGTCGGTGGGTCGGTTGGTTAGTCGATGGGTGGGTGCGTTGGTCGGTCGGTCAGTCTGACCTGAGTCGTTCCGGCTTCGGTCAGTCGCTGGGTCCGTCGATCGGTGGCCTAGTCAGTTGGTGGTTGGGTCGGTTAGTCAGTCGGTGGTTTGGTGGGTCGTCGGTCGGTCAGTGGGTCAGACAGTCGGTGGGTGGGTTGGTGGATTGGTCGGTCATTCTGACCTTGGTGGGTGGGTGGATGGGTCGGTGGGTTGGTCGGTCAGTCTGACCTTTGTCGGTCAGTGGGTCGGTCCGACCTCTGTCAGTCACTGGGTCGGTCGGTTCGACCTCGGTCGGTCGCTGGGTCAGTCTGTGGGTGGGTAGGTTGTTCGGTCGGTCGCTTGGTGGGTCGGTCGGTCCGACCTGGGTGGGTCGGTTAGTCGATTGGTGGGTGGGTGGGTTGGTCAGTCTGACCTCGGTGGGTGAGTCGGTGCGCGTGTTGGTCGGTCGGTCAGTCGGTGGGTGGGTCGGTTAGTCGGTGGGTGGGTTGGTCGGTCAGTGGGTCGGTCATTCAGTCTGACCTCAGTGGGTCAGCCCGACCTCGGTCAGTCACTGGGTCGGTCGGTTCGACCTCGGTCAGTTGGTGGGTCAGTCAGTCAGTTTGGGTGGGTTGTTTGGTCGGTCGCTTGGTGGGTGGGTCGGTCCGAACAGTAACAGTAAGAAGGTCCTAAGAATGAGAGCCAGAAGAGAAAAGTAGAAGAACAGGAGAGAGAAAAAATAAAGATAAACAAGACATTAAAATGTTCATGTGAGATACCATGGCATTTTGGGTATTAAATAAGAACAGTTTGTAGCTAACATCCAGAATGGAAACCGTACAGGTAAGGTGTTGGACCTTCTGAAATGAATCCGACAGGGGCCCGATGCTGCCATAAGAAGCAACAGGTTCCAGTCAAATCAATTCCAAAATGTCCAATGTAGTATTACTTACATTGCATATGGTATAGGGGTGGGGGGAGCGGCAGAGAAAATGCATGATGTATTATCGGCTTCGAATAGGACAAAATTTCTAAATCGAAAGCTCCGAGTAAAGGGTGGGGGGGGGGGGGGAAATGGTGTGTGTGTGTGTGAGACTTCTATTAGGTATATTTCACAAAAAATTGAAAAAAAAGATACAAAAAAGTAGCACGAAAATAAAACACATTTCACGCTAGAAAATCTTACCATCTTACGCCTATGCTTATTGTATGCCTTATGTCCATCATCGTGGGAGTGATATTATTAATTGGGAACGCCTGAATATTACGCATACTTTAATAAACACTGTTTATTTCATGAAAATTAATCCAAATTTTGACATAAAATGTCGTCGAGTTAAAATAGAAATCTCAGGATTTATTATTGTCTCCCTTTGTATGACGAGTTTAGGCTGTTACTCGAGTAGCGCGATGATGCTAATATTAGTACCCAGGTAGAGACTTGCTCAATCCACATATATAGGAAGGGAGCTTCGAGTAGCTACGAGAGTGACGGCGTAAACTCGTCCTATTGCGGAAGCTGATTAATACTCGGTAGAATCGTCCGCATTTTACGGGCCTAAAATATTGGACTCGGGAACTCGGAATGTACTATATATAACTATATATATATATATATATATATATATATATATAATCATTTCGTGATGGTAGCCGAGTATTATACATTCAATCTGATTCGCATATTTGCTACCCGTTAAAATAACTTTTTCCCATTGATAGTTGTATCATACAAGGAAGTGCGTTATTTGGATGGTATTTCCGCGAAGTTATTGCAAAATTTTGTTTCAAATCTCATTTTATTTAACATTTATACGTTGTTTAACTCACAAATTTTATTTTTTTTATTTACACAAACTGCTGAAATTGGGATGTTACGACTTCTATTAGATACATTTGCTGAGTTTTTATTCACAATGATTTAACAAAATACATACGTTGCTGTCCGACTGGACATCACATTTACCAGTCATCGAAGACAATTCTCGGACATGCCCGGACAATATGGACGTTTTTGAAGCCCTGATATATATTTTAGCGCGCAGGGTGACCAAATATATTTTGATTAACCCATTTGCTCTCTGGCGGGGCAAATATGACCCCCGTGGTGGTCTTATGAAAAGTCCATTTGCAGAGCAAAAGATGACCTTTCTGAAAATTGTATCAATGGAATGATTGGCCCGATAAACGAGACAGTCATTCCAGTGGAAATTTTCAAAAACAATCAACCCCGATCCTCAAATGGGCTCTTCTGTGAGAAGGCTTAGATTTTCTTAAACAAGCCTGTGAATTGAAAGGTGAAAATAAGTACGTGATTAGAAAAAGCAATGCTGGTGATTGGTATGCTATGCTTATGAAGTTCGATTGTTTATGAGGTTTGTCATGTCATCAACAACCAAAAGCAGATGTACGTGTCACGTCGTTTGGGGGGAATTACAAGGAAATACCGGTAGCACAATAACATTATGTCAGAATTTAAAGTTGGCAGATGTGCTTATAATGTATCGATTTCAGCAGCATCTGAGCATAGTCTCTTTGGCCCTCCATCAGTCTGCTTATAGAAGATATTTCCATCGAAAGACCAAGCACTGTGTATTTTTTGGTTGGTTTTTCATTTCAACAATTTTCTCAGCATTTTGGTCACGTCTTCGTTGATAAAGACGCCTTCGTAGTTGGGCATGTTTCGCAGTCCACAATGAGCGTGTAAGATCTCTGTTCGTTTCCGATATGATACAAATTTGACAATTATCTGGCTCTTGGTCGGTCCGATGAAATGCGACCACGCTATATCGTCTCTAGACACCTGCACATTAATTGCGGGTGGCACTCGAATCACCGCGTCATCGGTTGTTTCAGACTGGTTTAGTTTAAGGCCAGTAATTCGGAGGCCCTCCCGCCTACTATATTGCTCCGCTTTATCATGTAGTAGTTCATATGTGTGATTTGCATTTAACATAGATTGCTCAATCTTCTTTATGGAAGCAGACAGATTTGAAACAATATTATTGAGCTCCTCGACTCGATTCTCTAGTACTAACATTTTGTCAGATTTCTCTTGGGCCGCTCTAGTCAACTGATCAACTTTCGCTTCAAGCACATTTATTTTCAAGTCTCTCTTCTCTAGAGCCTCAAAGAGAGGGGCCACACTCCTGTTAATAGCTGGTATATTGCAATACAGCTGTCCCAATATGGTGTATTGCAATACACAAATTGTATATCAGCTTTTTAGCTCACCTGGGTAAGCTGATATATTATTAAATAATGGCGATTTTTATGTCAACAATTGTGACACGTTTTGTCATTTGTTGATGGGTTAACTCCAAATTCTGCAGATAAGTATCTTATTAGTCCGGGAGCCAATTTTCAAAAGGGGTCTAGAAGAATGGTTTCGTAGCACACCCAGTATTCAGAAGGTTTGTCTCTATATTATGCTAGACCGAGTCTTGGGTATATTCTGAGCCGTGTTGTACAAGAAAATTGTGGTATCACTAACCCGTGAGAAGCCCATTTACAATAGGTGTTGAATGTAGCTCTCAAACAATTTTCACAATGGTAAATTTTTCACAAACTTAAGCGCATGTTATATCAATACAATCTTAACCAAAATGGAAAGGAGTTATCGTATATCGCAGATTTATACATAATCAACCTCGTTTAAGACACCCGTATGTTGCTTTGTACATATTGGGGCACTTAGGTCTTCTTGTGACTAGCAATACCTTAGCTACAACAATGCCCATGTTTTCTACATTTTTCATAATTAAACTTTTAACTGACGTGCATGTCTACACAAGCTGGCAGGACATATTTATCACGTGAGCAAATGAGAGAATGTTACTCATCCGTGTCAGAGTCATCTTCGACAATTGTATGCTGAACATTGTCACACATTTCACCTCCCATACAAAGGCATGCTTCAGTGCGGAGTAGATTGTTAGCCTTGCATTGAGATCTGTTCTTTTGCAGGCAGACTTTTGACATCTACATGATGTGAGTTCAATTAATCCAAATGGAGCAGGATCCTTTGACATTAGAACAGGCTTGAGTAGACCATCCACTATACTCCAGCCATGTCCATTTGGAGATGGAAGATTCTGAACAGCATGCAATGAACGTCTCCAAACAAGAGCTTGAAAATTGGCCCTTTCGGTGTGATGCTTTAGACTATTCGATGTAGGTGGAAGATTTTCATTTCTTTGTCTCTTTTGACAAAAGAGCCAATAACGGGTTTCATCAGCTGTCTTTCCCACATCCCTGGTGGTATACAACTCACAGACAAATTTCTCACATAGAATTGCAGTATTCGGTGATAAGTCAACATGTTCGCCGAGTTGGGCTAAGCTAAGCTGATGACATTCAGATGACTTTAAGAGATTGAATGCTTTTCTCTTAGCGACTCCAAATGATGCACTAGTGCTATCACAACCTGTAAGAGAATGAAACCCAGGCAAAGACAGACAGATAGCTGGGCCCAGTACTTGAGCAACTGTATGTATTGGTATGTATCGCAATTTGTCCTTTGTGCCCGTACGGAACCATAGGTCAGAACAGTGAAGCGAACGATACGTATATATACTAAGTACTGCCACGTCTGTATCAGGAGACTGTATAACAACACGCGTGTGGTCTTTTGAAGCGTGTAGCGCGTGCAACATCATACGCGTATCTGCTTCCTCGTGATCTGATCGAAGTTCTTCCAAATACGACGAATTGTTCGCTGAAATGACAACAACATCCATTCCATCGTTAAAGCCACCAGCAAGAATGACACAATTGTCGGCAGATAGCATATTTGGACCAGTATCACGCCACCGCTTGCTGAGAAATGCAACCAGGTTACTTTTGTTGCTTGGATTGCTGATGTACTTGGCCCATTGCTTTGGAACGGGAGTATTTTCTCCAGCAATCTTTACTTCCAATGCTGTTGATGACCCACGTTTTAGCCGCTCTTCCGCTTTGAGAGATTCCAGTCTATCATATCTGTCAAAAACTATATCTACTCTGTTGCAGTCTTCTTGATTCAATGGAACTGTAAAGATGTGCCAGTATTTATCAGCCAATTCTCCAAATGTAGACGTACCTCCAGTTTTAACCATTTGCACAATTGCCATGCCATCTACTACATAAGCTGTTGCGCCTGTCTTGTCAACAGGTGGAAGCCATCCATCAACATTTACTTCCTTTTCTAGTTCACTTAACAAAACACTTCACATTCTTTCTTAGAGTCCCATCCGTATGTGACAATGATAGTGGAACAGCAGACAGTTCATACGTCATCACTAGTTTTAAATCAACATCTCTGGACCTTGCAGCAATAATTAATCGACCAAATAGTTTGCGGTCAGATCTCATATTGTGAATTTTTTCATCATTTGTTTTGAGTTTTTTCTTCTGTGCTAGGCTGGCAAATGTTTTAAGTTTTAAGTGTGGCAACGTGTCCCAAAAGCTTCTCGTGTTAGTGTCCAGCTGCTCCTGAACAAAATTTTCCATAATTTTACCAATGTCACAGGCGGAAACAAGTCTCTTGGCGATTTCACTAGGCAATACCACGCCAGTTGCAATGTTTACAAGCGGAAGACACTCGTTGTCGTCGTTTTCCGCAATATTAAAGGGATTGGTCATTATATCTGATGAGAACATCGAAAGTATCTTCTGCACATCGGTTTCATCCCTGTTCATTCGATTAGTCCCCATTTCCTTATGTACTCCAAACATGTGACTATCTTGTAACCCACACATTTGCTTTGTGACCGTTGTTATGGCTGCCCTCTCGTGGCTAGTTAAAAACAACCTCTCCAGAGCTCCTGGCTTTTGTGTTATTCCAATAATACCACCTCGCTTTTTGGAATCCAAATTAATCGATTGCTCTAAGGCCATATCTGTCCACACTTGATTGAATGGATGGTCTGAGCGACTTACGGAATGATTTCCATTCAAGAATTGTTCATGTACATGGGGATGTGTACTTGGAAGCATCTTCATGTCCGCAAGATATATTGGCAGCCATCTTGCATAATTGGTTCTGTCCATGCTGTAGAAATATGGCGCCATAGCAGCAGTAGCAGATAGGTGTGCCTGCCGATCTCCAGTTCTCTCAGCTCTTATGAATCCAAGCAGCAGCTCTACCATATGAATATATGAGTTCCAAAATGCGAACAGGTGTGATTTCGAGCTTGACTCAACTTTAAAGGATTTGAACAGCTGTTGCAATTTATTCACGTACATACACACCTCTTTGAAATTTTCTTGCAGTGCGTCTAAGTCGTCAATGCTGCTTCGGCACATCTTAATTTTCTCATCCAGACTCTCCAATTCTGTTGGAGTAATGTGGTCTTCATGTTGTCCATTTTGTTGAACCCATTTGGAAAAAGACTGCCATTGTAATCGCAGCAGCGCTTCCATAACCAATTTGTGAGCCCTCACTCCTCGATTATATGACTTCCCTTTAAGTAGAGCAGCAGCCGTGCTGCTACCATATGTGTTGGCCTCTATGAGGAGATCTTCTAAGCCGTCTAAATATCATATATGGTGAATCTAATACGATATTACTTTGAGTTATGACACAATCATGCTTATATCGTTGTGCACTGTGGATACAGCCAAAGCCTAGACCCTCTATGCAAAGAAATCAGGATAACTAATTAGTGCTACCACAATTTGTTTGTACAACAGGGCTTAAAATGTGTGGGACATGTCCCCCAAGCCACAGCAAGTGTCAGACCTTCCGAATACTGGGTGTGCTACGTCACGATTCTGACCTAGCTTTAGCTCCTGGACTATATCGCTTGGATGTATAAATATGAAGTGGCCACACCTTAAAAATGAGAGTTATTACCCTCGATAGATGTTCAATGCTTAGAAATCTTTGGTAACGTGATTTATGGGATGTTCAGTAACTTTTTTAGAAATTAGAACCAAATTTGGTGAAATCTGTCTCTTTTGGCAATATCTATACATCTATACAGTTTATGTATATGAGTTATGACTCGTCCTATAGTTATATTTTCTAATACATTCAAGTTCGGGAGGCAAAAGCTTAGAGCATTATAGCTGTTTTGTGTATCAAGTCATGTTCAATAGCTAGGTAAGCATTAAGTATAAGATAAGGCTGTTATTTGTCTTGTAGTCCTATCTGATAGAGTCACACCATCACCCTCTACTACAAATCTAGGAAGAGTAAATACAGTATTTTAACACCTCAGTACAACCCCATGTTAAATAAAACAATAGCGAATATGGCTGCCATTCGTGAGCATTGCATACAAAGCAGCATACACTGGGAAATCGTCATATACGTGTATTTCTCTAGCAGGTTTCCCAAATGCCTGTTTACTAACAAGTTTTAAAAACAACATTAGTGTTACAGTTCTACTAATTTTTGTACATTTTCGTATGCAGTAGTAGGGTCGGAATTAAAATGATACCACCTCCCTCAACTGGCAGCCATTCAGCGATCCGTGGCCCCCACCATCCTCTTAATCCCTGGGGACTTAGGGTTGTTGAGACATGTGGTTGGTGTATGCCTCTAGATGATGCGCCAGGGATTAAGAGGGTGGTGGGGGCCACTGATCGCCGAATAGCTGCCAGTTGAGGGAGGTAGTATCATTTTAATTCCAACCCTACGAATAGTCAAAATGATACCACCTCCCTCAACTGGCAGCCGTTCGGCGATCCGTGGCCCCACCGCCCTCTCAATCCCTGGCGGGATAGGATTGTTGAGACATGTGATTTTCATGATCGGTGTATGGAGATGGGAGCTGCTGTTCTCCTTCGATCAATACTCACCATTCTGTTACTTCTGATATACAGCTGGCCTTGACAGCGGCTCTAGGATTATAGACTTAGAAAGCTTTACCGACTCCTGGGAACCGGGTACCCGGCTCCCCACTGCCGAGTACCCGTTTACCATAGAGCTCATTCTTGTTTGCATAGCAACAAGTGCAATACATGCTTTTCGCATTAAGGATTTTAGTGTTTTTAAAAGAATCTTAAGTCTTTAATCAGTGATAGTTTGTGTGTTCTGAAAGGATAACTAAGGACTATGGAGAATACCGCCCAAGACAACCAGGTTGTATTGTTCTTTATTATCCATAGTTAAAAGACTTAGGTCTCTAAATTTCGTTGTGTCGCATGTTCCAATTTCTGACCCCATAGAATCTGGGACGTGTGCTAACAGCGATATATGCCAGACGATCGCCTTCTTTAAACCCCAACAGGCGATCGGCAGATATGAAAATAGGTGTTTGCTACGGTATTTCTAACACGAATATCGGCTGACGTCGTTCTCCGTAGAATCCGAGCGGGTGACGTCACACCCGGTCGCTCGGATGTTTATGTGAAGAAAAAATTTTTTCATTAATTCGCGCATCTTGTTCTGGGTGCTGCGTACTAAAAAATGGTACCGGAAACTTTAGAATGATCAAGTTTACGTGCGATCACGATCGGTTTGCAATGATCGGTGGTTTCAAAATTCTTGAGTAGATGTGTGGTCTGCGGTTTTACCGTGTGAGACAGCAGTTGTTATACATTTTGTTGTTTTCTTCACATATCGTGCTGCGTTCGTTAGGAGTATAATTTATA
The DNA here is from genome assembly GCA_034401795.1 of Chaetoderma sp. LZ-2023a. Classification (NCBI taxonomy): domain Eukaryota; kingdom Metazoa; phylum Mollusca; class Caudofoveata; order Chaetodermatida; family Chaetodermatidae; genus Chaetoderma; species Chaetoderma sp. LZ-2023a. The sequence goes on along the minus strand of CM067361.1, from coordinate 36,491,719 downwards.
TTGATTAGTAAATATACCCTGAATGCTATGCGATATGATTCCTGGAGCCGTTACACATCCTGTAGGATCTATTATGGGTGTGTTGTGCCCGCCGCGTACTTGTCGTCATAATCAATGCGATCGTTGTAACGTGGCGGGGTGGGGTGCGGGAGGTTACGGTTAATTTATGAGTCAAAATATTTGAAAATTAATTGTCTGCCTTCCATCCGTGTCTCGTTCCGCTTGTTTATTGTAGGTTTGTGCTTATTTTATAGGCCAAGCCAGCCCCGCCATCATGTGACGACTGCCATAAGTTTGTCCGTGTAATGTTCAAGGACCATGTCTGTTTTAGGTGTGCACTGTGTAATATAGATCATAGGTGTAATGTTTGTGCAGTGTGGTCCGTCGAAACGATGGTTAAGTTCCTTGCCCAGAAGGACTTGGCTGGGTCTGACGCGGGGTCAGGCGGTCCGAGAGGAAATCGTGGAGCGCCCGGTTCGGCCGGTGTGGGTGCTCCACGTCCCCAGCTGGAGGTGGCGGAGATGGCACCGCCGGCGTGGTTTGGTCCGGCTATGCAGGGTTTTCTGCATAGCGTTCTGCCCACGCTGGTGTCGTCCCTGCTACCAAAGGTTGGGGGGCAGTTTCTCCCCATGCCTGGTACGGATCCTGTCCTCGGACAGGATTCTGGACTGGTTACCGAGGGGGCCGTCTCGTACGGCCCCCTGGCGGTCCCGTCTGGCTTCGGCCAGACAGGTTCTGTCTCTCTGCGGCCACCTCCGGGTGGTCCAGTAGCGGTGGCCGGTCCGTCAGGTGTGGGAGCCGTCCGCCAGGACGGCTCCACGGTTTATTCGTCTAGTGACGGCTCTTCGGAGTCTGAAGACGATGAGGCCGAGGAGGAGAGGTTGCTGCGGCCCGTGAAGCCGCAGGTGGAGAATATGGAGGTTGATTCCGTCCTGGACGGAACCGGCCTCCATTTGTCTGGTTTGGCGCAAGCCAGGTCAGCAGCTCCACCTGCGGCTGAGGCCAATCCGTTACCGTGCACCGGTTCCGCGCGGCTTGGTTTGTCACCAGCCATCAGGGGAACGGGTGTGCCGGGCCAGGCGTGGTACTCACCTATCTCGCCTGGTCCGGCAGCCGGACATGGGGTGCCGTTGGCGCCCGTGGCCGGCTATGGTTCCGCGACGGTTACGGGTCCGTACGGTTTTCCGTGCGGACCTACCCCATGGACCGGAGTGTTTCATGGGGTGGCGGCGGAACCATGTAGTAGCGGAGTGCCTGGCGTGTCAGCCGTGGCTCCTTGCCGGGAGGCCATGGCTGGCAGACCCGTAAGCACGTCAACGGGTGACGTGTTTGCGGGGGTATCTTCTTCGGAGGTAGATTGGTCTGATGCTCTGGCGTGGCTAGCCAGAGTAGACCCGTCTGTGGTTTCGGCCACGGCCGATGAAGATGCGCCCCGTCCGTCGGTTGCGTCGATTAGGACGGGGATTTTGCCCGCGGCCCGGATCCAGTCAGTGGGACTGGATCCACGGTTCATTGATTTGTTGGATGCTATTTATAGTAAACAACTAATGACCAAGGGTCAGCTCCCTGCGGCCTCCAGGGAGGTGCGGGCAAGATGTCATATTCCGCGGGGTGAATACGACAGGTATGGTGTAGTCCCGTCGGTCACGGAGGATGACCGATGGGTACTGGGCGTCCAGAGTGCCGGGTCGGGTGGTCTCGGTCCGGCACTAGTGGATAAGGCCCAGGTACACCAGGAAGAAGTCCTGGCCCTATGCGATGAGGGTGTGAGGGCAGCGATGAGCGCTGTCAATCACTCCTATCGTCTACTTCAGTCGGTGTGGGCTGAAGCGGGGGCAGGCCACCCTGTGCCACCTGTGGCGCTATCGTGCGTTAATGACGGCTTGGTGCTGTCAATGGACGCATTGGCAATGGTGCAAGCGCGTGTGACGAAGTCCAGGAGGCAAATGGTCATTGACCATATGCGTCCGGCTACGGCAGTTAGGGAACGTCTTCTTGGGACGCCCCTGACAGGGCCTAGCATCTTTGGTGGCCAAGCGCGGGCCATCTTAGAGGACACCGCCAGTATTGCGCAGAATCGGTTAGCGGTAAATCTACAGCTAGAGCTAGTGCGGCAAGCGCACGCACTAGGGGCTGTGGGCAAGCCACTAACAGGACAGCCTTCAAAGAAACAGAAAAAGCATAAGGGCAAGGCGAAAGCCAGGCCTATTGCGACGTCTGTTTCGGCTGGGTTCTCGGAGCCGCCGCCGGCGAAGAAACCCAGGAAGGCTGTAGAGGCGCCTACCCTCCCCAATGTTGCTCCTGACCGCCCTAGAGGTGGTAAGGGCAAGGGGAAGGGTAAGGCCTCAAAGGGCGGACAGAAGGGGCCGAAGTGTACCTGAGGGTACGCAAGCTCCCTTCATATCCGCCTGGACCGCACCTGTGCGACAGGAACAGCGGTGAGCGGTTCTCACTCTCTCTCGTTAAGAAAGGGGGGGGGGGGGGCGGACTGCGAGCCGGACAACCCCGTTAGACGTCGAGGCGTCTATGGTGGGTGGAAGGCTCATGCATTTCGTCGAGGCTTGGCGAGGTGTGACGTCAGACAGTCTGGTCCTGGGATGGTTATCCCAGGGTTACATGCCGGAGTGGTGGGACTTTCCGCCACAAAATCTGTCTTTGGCACCTGTCTGGACACCCGTACCAAGGGAGCCAGACAAGTTAGAAGCTGTTCAAAAGGAAGTGTCGGGTTTGCTTCTGAAGGGAGCAATAAAACCAGCAAACCGGAACACTCCAGGCTTCTATTCAAACATGTTCCTTGTCCCCAAGAGCACGGGGGGATGGAGACCCATACTCAATCTCAGGCCATTAAATTGGTTTATCCATACGCCTCGGTTCCAGATGGAAACACCGAGGTCGGTAATGGCGGGATTGAGGAAAGGAATGTGGTGTGTATCGATCGATCGGAAAGATGCATATTTCCACATTCCGATGAATCGGAGTTGGCACAGGTTTCTGAGATTTGCGTTTCAGAATCAAGTATGGGAGTTTACAGTTCTCCCGTTTGGCCTGTCGACAGCTCCGAGGGTTTTCACAAGAGTGGTCCTTGCGGTGACAGCGTTTCTCAGAAAAGAGAACGTGGCGCTACACACCTACATAGACGACTGGTTGCTCAAGGCAGACTCGGCAGCCAGGTTGAACGTGGATACTGCTCTGACTCTGAAGTTACTTTCAGATCTAGGCTGGATAGTCAACGAGGAGAAATCCGAGTTGACGCCCACTCAACATTTCGTTTATTTGGGGATGCGATTCGACCTCGAGGAGGGCAGGGTGTACCCGTCAGAGCCCAGAGTGGTGTCTCTGTTAGCCATCCTCGGGAGTTTTCGAGTGGGAAACCACATTCAGGCGAGGCGGTTCCTTCAGATGCTGGGCATGATGGTCTCCATGGAGCAGGTTATCCCGTACGCTGCTCTAATGCGAAGACCTATCCAGTTGTATCTGATGTCTCTGTGGAAACAGAGAACAGAACCCCTGTCAAAACTGGTGCCAGTTTTGGAGCCGATAATATCGCATCTTCTATGGTGGAAACAGCGTCAGAATCTCCTAATAGGGGTTTCGCTGCACCTACCCCACCCCCAGCTGCATCGCTGGAAGGGTGGGGTGCCTGCCTGGGAGAACACCAGGTCTCGGGCACATGGACTCTCCCGGAGAGTCAGCTGCATATCAATCTGTTGGAAATGATGGCAGTGGAACTGGCGTTGGAAGAGTTCCTTCCGATGATCAGGGGCAAGGTGATATTGATACGGTCGGACAATTTGACAGTAGTATCATATATAAATCGCCAAGGAGGGACCAGGTCGCCCACCCTGTGCATCAGGGTGTGGCACTTGATTCAATGGTGCAGGAATTACTCGGTTGTTTTGAAAGCAGCTCATATTCCTGGCCGATTGAACATTCTGGCGGATGCTTTGTCTCGCAGACAGAGAATCTTGCCAACAGAATGGTCCCTCAACCCTCCAGTTCTACGACGGATCTTCGAGCATTGGGGCAAACCCAACGTGGACTTGTTCGCCACAAAGGAAAATGCTCAAATCATGACATATGTCTCGCCGATTCCAGATCCAAATGCCGTCGATACAGACGCTCTGGCGATAAGCTGGAGAGGGATGCACGCGTACGCGTACCCACCCACCATTCTTCTCCCGAAGGTATTGGTGAAGGTCGGGGAGGATCCGTGTCTGGTCCTGCTAATAGCGCCGTATTGGCCGAGCAGGGCGTGGTTCACGGATCTTCTGGATCTGCTGGTGGAAAATCCTGTGCGGTTGCCCGAGATTCCGAACATAATCTCCCAGGCCAAGGGACGCTTCCTACGCGTCCCGAAATGTTCAAATTGACTGCGTGGATGTTGTCAAACAACGTTCCACGTCGGAAGGCTTTTCTCGACAGGCTGCTGATTTCATCGCGGCTGCGAGAAGGAGGTCAACCTTCAAGTCATATAACAACAAGGTTAACAGATTTGCACACTGGTGTGAAGAAAAGGGTATTGATATCTTTCAATCCACTATTCAGCAAATAGCAGACTTTCTCTGTGAGCTGTTCTTTACAGGACTAGCTCCCGTCACAATTGCTGGATACAAGTCAGCTTTGGCATCAGTTATCCCTTGTCTAGCCAACAGGGATAGTCCAGAGGTGGCCCAGTTAAACGTGATGTTGAAGGGAATGAGCAATCTCCGCCCGAGACAACCGGTAGTCATTCCAGCCTGGAGTCTATCTTTAGTGCTTAATGTACTGGCCAAGCACCCATTCGAACCGTTGCGTTCGGCTAGTCTAAAGCATTTGACTCTAAAGGCGGTCTTTCTATTGGCAGCTTCCTCAGCTAGAAGGCGCAGTGAGATCCATGCGCTTTCGGCAGAGAGGAACCGATTTATTGTTTCTGGAGAAGGTCTGCGTCTTCTGCCAAGAGCAGAATTTATGTCAAAGAACCAATCTTTGAGATATCCCGTCAAACCGATCATTATACCGAAGTTAACCAGGTTTGATCGTGATGCCAGTGTCTGGTGCCTGGTCCGTGCTTTGACTAAGTACAAGAAATGGACTGACTCGTTACGGTCGAACGATAGACATCTGTGGATCTGCCATAAAAAGCCTTATGGCGCCGCATCCATGGATACTATCTCTCGTTGGGTGGTCGAATGCATTCAGACTACTCATGAGATGGCGACTGGGCACCAGGTGCAGGGCGTAAGGGCACACGATGTTAGAGGAATAGCCGCCTCGACCGCCCTTTACAATGGTGTTCCATTAGAGGACATCATGGCCGTTGCACAATGGCACTGTGAGTCCTCATTTACGGATTACTATATGAGGGATGTGTCAGACTCAGCCAATCCACTCGCTTTAGCTGTTTTGAAATGATAGTTAGTGACCACACTGCTTTTCCCCTTTTTTCACTTTGGTAAGAAAAGAACCTAAAGCAGGCATGGTCAAGCGAGAGGATGTCAACCAGATTGTGTCACTGATGGCCGAACCGGTGAATGGTTGTAGGCGGTACGTCTGAAGTCCTGTTATCATAAGGTAATTCAACAAGTGAGAGTTTTTTTGTATTATGTATATGTATCATGTTCATTCATCTTATATATTCATGCTCATTCCCAGGCTAATACAAGCGATATGCAGGGAGTAGTTAACCCTCTTGGCATATTGGTGTTTCAGGCGAGATACATGTTCGTTAGTTCTCTCCCTTTTCTTAGGAGGAAAAAGGGGGGGAGGGGCTGTGACGCGAATGTGATTCGGTTCCGTGAACTTGACGGTCCTTTTAGGTCTCCGTTAGTCAAGTTTGAAGTCTAAAATCTTTCTCCAAGGGGCAAAATTAGCATGTATGGCTTGCCCCTTCCCACCAGGTTACTGATCAAATCTGGTGTATATCAGAAGTAACAGAATGGTGAGTATTGATCGAAGGAGAATGCAGGAAATGTCAATTTCCCTTTCTCCGAGATCTAACAATACTCACCATTCTGTTACGGACCCAGCCTCCCAGCCCCACGGAGGCAAGCCATAGTTTTCTCTTGTTTGGTGGCTATGCAAACAATATGAGCTCTATGGTAAACGGGTACTCGGCAGTGGGGAGCCGGGTACCCGGTTCCCAGGAGTCGGTAAAGCTTTCTAAGTCTATAATCCTAGAGCCGCTGTCAAGGCCAGCTGTATATCAGAAGTAACAGAATGGTGAGTATTGTTAGATCTCGGAGAAAGGGAAATTGACATTTCCTGCATTCTCCAGGACATGGAAGGCCGTGACGAATATAAAACTCCCATGCGGACCCCACTGTCCGGGAGAACCTCCTCAGGATACCGGCCAGTGGCCGGCCTCTCTATTCTGACCGGTATCTTGAGGAGGTTTTTCTCTCTGTGGGCCACTTTTGTACCTATCCTACCTATGTACCTATGTACCTATCCTACCTATCTCCTACCCCACCTATCTCCTACCCTACCCATCTCCTACCCTACCCTGTTGCTATTCCAGCCGGCTGGTGTGTGTGTGTCTGTGGTACTTTGACCCTGCACTGGGGGGTGTCGCGGTGGGTCTTTATCTAACCTGGTCATATTACCCCGGCCCTAGCGTCTTACCTAGTTTCGAAATTTCAGGTAAGTTCTAGCGAGGTCTTTTGAGCAGATTTGAACTCCAGTCTGCAGCCTGGGAACCCTAATGCAATTCAACAACTCTATCGATAGACCCACCGCAACACCATTAAAATCTTGGCTCTTAGTACTCTTATCTTTGAACGTGAGTTGTGAAATCACTGTTACTGCGTTATCTCGAAGTGACGTCAAGATCTAGAGTGACTGATAAGCGCAGCAATACAGCAACGTGAGAACACATAACTTATCACCTATTACCCGAGAAGCATGACTATTACTAATGCATACATGGTCGAAATCTCGTTATGTGTTATTAGCAAACTTTAAAATCACAGGTTCAAATCTCGCTATGTGTTATTAGCAAATGGTAAACATGTCTACAATTACTCTTTACCCGTTACCCGAGAAGCATGACATCACGTCAAGACCAACTCGCACAGTCACATAAAACCCATGATTGCAGACCACAGACCCTCGGCTGGGCCAAAGTCAAGAATAGTTTATTTAGCCCACCTGCCAGCATCAATAATGGTATACCACGTGTGAACTAGAGCTGGGCGGTATTGATATTTACATGACGGTATCGGTACCATGAAAAAATACCGCGGTACCACGGTATACCGTCATCTGAGCTTGAGGCATGCCACGAAATTAGAACCATTGTTTTCCATTTCCTTTTCACTTCCATCTCCAATCAACGGTAAATATAGGTAAAATAAATAAATCGGCTTCCTGATTTAGAGAAGAAAAACATGGCTATTGCGACTGTTTAGTTTCACGATTTTATTAGGTCACTATTTTTATTGACGTAATATCATTCACGGAATATCGGTCAAAGGGTGTGGTCGACTCGCTAACTATAACCCACTGTTTGAGACATTGGGGTGCACTATTTTCAATCTCGATTGTTCTTGCTATTAATGCGTGCGACCAGCAAACGGTAAATTTTATTTTGGCAGTCGAGCGCTTTGATAAACAGAGTCTAGACAAAATCTGCGAGTATTTAAACGGGGCGAGTGCTTTTATTTCTGTTGGTGTCGTATATTCTGTTACTCGCGAAAACAGGCCTATACACATACATACAACACGGCATTGAATATAGCCGATTCCAAAGCTTCTGATAATTACCGAGTACCCGATGTGCAGATTCATTACTCGCCATGCTTCACGTGAACAATGCGTGTAAAAAGCTATTTCCGTGAACTTCTGACGTGTAGCCAGTTGAAAAATGAATTACAAAAACTAAAACACTATAATTTTTAGGCGTCGTTACTTAAACTGGATTTAATCCGTAAAGAAATTTCTTAAAACAAGCCAGAAAAAAAAATAATAATGACTTCAACGCTGCTCGTTGTTAATAAATTAGCATGTGATCAAAACGGCGTGAGCAAATACTACGTTTTAGTACATTTTCATTGATAAATTCAGCATAGTAATGTATTTTCCCACGGTTTAGTTCATGAACAACCAATCAGATACGTCTTTGCGAGATCGCTGTTGAGTTTGAATAGCACGCAGTTTGTTTGTTATTTTGTTATTCTAGCGTGTTTGTTCGGTGACAAAATGCTTGGAGTAATAAATTACAAATATTAGAAATGGGAATAGGGAATATACTATAGTGTAATTACTACCGGCGGACGGCCAGAGAATGAGTTTAGATGTTTTAAATAAAGCAATTTTACCGTGAGACTTTCAAGACGTACGTTTGACATACAATTCTGCCTGTCATTATTTTGTAATTGACGTCTTGATGTTTGTTTTTACAACGACCCTTTCACCTCAACTCGGCTAATAGTTAGGGATGCCTGTATTTTTGGCACTATTAGCACCTATTTACCCTTGGTCAAGTCAGATTTTATGAATATATTTCTCAAATGTTGCTCAAACATTATGGACGGTATTCACGGTATTTGGAAATGTCAACGGTCACGGTATCAGTTCACGGTATGCCGCGGTCCTCACGGTACTACCGTCAGACCGCCCAGCTCTAGTGTGAACGCACAACCATACATTACGTGTAAACACTGTAAACTACGTGTAAACGATGATCTACAAACAATATTACACAATGGGCCGGATCGCCTTGTGATCAACCACACATAAAACACATCTGAACGTCCATTTAGAGACAAGCATCCACTATCACATCGACACGACGGACCCCCCCCCCCCCCACAGGTTCCAGGTACTGATCACCTTGTGATCAACCACACATAATAGGGTCTGAACGCCCCTTTAGAGACAGGCATCCACAGTGATATACACCATAACTACTGTTGCACAGCTTCGCGATGTTGCAAAGCAATTCAGCCTTAGAGTAGCCTCTAAGGACAAGAAAGCCGACCTGCTCCAGATTATCGGACAGGCCTGTGCTGAGGAGTCACAGAAGCGACTCCCGAGCAATGAAGACGGGAAGGTTTCCAGCGCTTACCAAAGATGATCCTTTGAATCCCAACAAGAAAGCGCAGCGGATCCGTGAGCTTCGTCAGTTGGACGAGGAGGTGACTGCTAGCTTGCGAGCCAAGACTGTAGCGAGGCGGATGGCAGACCATCCACTGGAGCGCTTACCTCCCCTACGCAGGATCACTAAGCGAGTGATGAGGGGGCTGAGGTCTGAACCCTTAGCCCGAAGCATGAGGCGAGACGGCGAACACATTCTCGACCAGCGTCTCGGCGAAAGGGAGACAGAGGATAGAGGAGGCTGGTCAGTACGCTGGACATTCTTCAGAGGTCTAGAAGGGGACCTCATGGGCCAGATCATGCAAAAGATCCAGCAGACTGTCCAGAATGCCTTCTACCTCCGCTACACCCATACTTATCACATCTGTGACATCGAAGACGGTAGGGTGATGCTCTTCCACAAGAATGCTCCAGGGAGCCCGTGGCTGAACGCGATAGGAGCAGCTCAGGACTGGGTGGCAGCAAGCGAGCAAGCCCGCTTCGACACAGACAATATCGATCGACCCAACACCAAGTGGGCTTTCGTTCGATCAATCAACGTTTAGGTTAGGGCTGTCATCGACCGCCAACCTCTGCATGGGACAGGCCCGCTCCCAGACTGGCTACGACAGAAGAAGAGTATGACTGCCCTCGACACCTACAGGGACAACATGTGTCTCTGGAGATGTCTAGCAGTCCACCGAGGAGTGAGGGCTGATACAAGTACAGCTCCTGCACGAGAGCTTGCCACAAAGTTCTACGGCAAGACAGTGACAGTAGCTGATGTCCGCAATACCTTGCTGGATCAGCTGGACAAGGTAGAGTTCTTCGCCAAGAACGGGATTCGCGTGTATGAACCAACCAAAGAGGGTACCTGGCACTTGATCAGCCAAGTGGCTCACTACCGTGACACCATGACCATCGGAGTGTGGGACCACCACGCCTTCCACATCCAGAACATCTCCAAGCTGGCACATACACTAGTCTGCAGTCACTGTCAGCAGAGGTTTGCACAGGCATGCAATCTTCAATGCCACACTGATCACTGTAAGGCGGCAAGACAACAATCATTTGTCTTGGCGAGAAGGTTGAGGCGCCACAGTCTGCGTATGAGAAAGCCTTCTATCCGCCCCAACCATCCAGTTCAGCGGCTACTCATTGGATCGTGTATGAGTCGAGAAAAGGAGGCGTACACATACACCATGTAGCGTGTGGGCACGGTGGCGAGCGTTGGATTGAGGGCGCTCCCGTAGATGGTTATGACCCGAGCACCAATACCGTTTACCAGTTCCATGGCTGTTACTGGCACGGGTGTCCACTACACTAGCGAGCTGAGGATCTCAAATGCCGCAAGACAGTCCTGAGAATGGAGAAGCTGAGAGCATCTGGATGCAAGCGTTTGGTACAGTGGGAGTGCTGTATAAAATGATGTCCAAGCACGTCCCTAAACGAATTCGGACTGTCCCATACCCACATTTCATAGTTTACGACTTCAAAGCACTCCTACAAATGTAGATGGTATCAAGACTCATCCTACGGAGACTCACGATCGAGAGTACTCACATACCTATCTCTGTGTCAGTTGGCGACTCCTTAGATGGCACCACGAGTGAGCCCACTCACCTCTGCAATCCTGACCCCAAAGAATTGATCAGTGAGTTCATGCTGGTGATCCAACGGCGAGCATATCTAATCCGGGCAAGGGTTAGGGCACAGTACATACCGACAGACCTGGACAAGCTCCCAAAGCGACAGCAGCGACTGATCAACGAGTGGTGTGACCAAGTGCCTGTATTGGGGTTCAACTCTGGGTGGTATGACCTGAACCTCATCAAGAAGTACTTTATCGATGAGCTGACTGGCAGTACAGGTACAGTGAAAGTCGCCAAGAAGGCTGGTCAGACCATGTTCCTCATAACACCTGAGCTACGGTTTCTCGATGTGCTGAACTACCTCGGCCCAGGAGTCTCGTACGAGGTATGGGTCAAAGCTTACGGGTGTACACAGCAGAAGAGCTGGTTCCTGTATGAATGGTTTGAGACACATGAGAAGCTCAACTATCCAGGGCTTCCTGACTACTCAGCATGGACATCTAAGCTCAAGGGTGGCTACCTCTTGACGCGATCAGAGTGGGAACAGTGTAACCAGACATTCAGCGAGCATGGAATGCGGACATTCGCCGACTGGCTGCGATACTACAACAACCTGGACGTCAGTCCATTCATCGAAGCCCTAGAGCGGATGCAGGAGTTCTACACAGAACGAGAAATAGACATCCTCAAAGATGCGGTGTCTCTCCCAGGTGAGTCACTGCAGTACCTCCTACATGGAACCGCTCAGCACATGCCGGATGTTAGCCTCTATTCACCGGGCAAGGAAGCCTATGAGATGCTGAAGGGTGCTGTTGATGGAGGGCCCAGCATCGTGTTCACCAGATACCATGAGGCCGGTGTGACTCGAATCCGCCAGAGTGAGTGTGTCTGCCAGCGTCTACTCGGCTACGACACAAATGCTCTGTACCTGTCAACGTTGGCCAAAGAGATGCCATGTGGTAAAGAGACAGTGCGTCATTGGTCCGGTGCCAGTGGTGTAGCTAGCTTTAAGGAGGCTCTCCTAGTAGACAGCTGGTTTGGGTTTGCTGAGGTGGATATAGAGGTCCCCAAGGCTCTGCGGGCAAAGTTCGAGGAAATGCCTCATCTCTTCTATAACTGCGAGATCCCGGTAGAGGCAATCTCTTCTGAGATGCTGGCATATCTAGGGTGAACAGGGAGGAAGCGTCCCACCACCCAGAAGCTGGTCGGTGCCCTCTCTGGCAAGAAGCGGCTGCTGTACGCACCGCCACTCAAGTGGTATATAACCCATGGCCTGGAGATCACTGCTGTATACCGCACCATAGACTATGAGGCCAAGCGCCCATTCGAGTGGTTCATGGAGAATGTTATGGAGGCCCACCGCTCGGGAGATGTAGAAAAGAGCAAAGCACTCTTGACAGATTTCTTCAAACTCCTCGGCAACAATGCCTACGGGAAGCTCATCGAGGCCATGGAACGTCATAGCAACACCAGCTTCACGAAGGATGAACGCGTGGTAGACAAGGCCCTGCGTGGTGCATGGTTCGAAGATCTAGAGGAGATCGGGGAGTCATACGAGCTCCAGAGTCGCAAGCCCAGAATCACTATTCGAAGGCCCTTCCAGGTGGGGATAGCCGTTTATGAGCGCGTGAAGCTGCGAATGCTGGAGTTCTACTACGACCGCTACGTAACTCGTGACAGCTTTGAGTACCTGCAGATGGACACTGACTCTGCGTATATCGCTATAGCAGGCTCCAACCTCGACAACGTCATTCGCCATGAGATGCGAACAGAGTACCAGGCTGATAAGCGGGACTGGCTAGCTTGGGACAAATGGTCTGCACGGACTCCGGGACTGTTCAAGCTCGAGTTCGAAAGCTCTCGTGGTATCGCTGTCTGCTCCAAATGCTACTACATGGAGAGCACAGCTGCAAGTAAGTGCTCGGCTAAGGGAATGTCAAAGCAGCAGAATGAGGTCTCTTGGCAGAGGTTCTACAGCGCCCTACATGGCGGGATGGACAGAGCTAAAAACCGAGGCCTACGCATGTGCACCCAGGGTATGGTGACATAGCAGGAAAAGCTCTGACTCCGCTTACTATGATAAGCGCCATGTGCTGCCAGATGGTGTCCATACCGAGCCTATCGAGTATCACGTTAGCACCCTAGGTGGCGGTAGCTGTGTCTGAAGGGACTACCTGAAGCTCATCTATGACAAATGGTCACCTAGGCACTCCGTGCTGGCGTGCCAGGTAGTACAGTGTAGGCGGCTCCTCCGCCTCCACATACCTGTCAAGCCCGTGAACATATATCGACCAGTTAGGATCTGTTGCACGCCATCGACCACCTTCCAGCTCACCAGGCTCATACAGGTACCGGACCAGAGCATCAAGTGGTAGGCATTCCTCTCCCTTGTTCGCTCCTCTAGAGCTGTGACTGGCAACAGCAGAGTGTCTGATCGCCTCTACCGGCTTCTTCCCGATTAGCCTAGTAACCTCGGCATTGGATCTCTCCACCACAGCAGGCAGTCCTCTCACCCATACTCTAGAATGTTCACTCGGCGCAGCCATTTCCTGGGCGTATTGGTGTGGGAACAGTCACTCTGCTAGTGTCCGATTCCACCGCTCAACGATAGCCTGGGCACGGTGATGCCCTACCTCGCCTTGCTTAACTGCCACACCGTGTTTCCGCATGAGGGCTGCAGTCTCACCTCTAACTCCTTACCCTCATCCACCTGCAACAATTCCGGCCACTGGAGGGGATTTTCCGAAGCCTCGTAGACACCCTGGAATGCCTGGGTCAGATGGCTAGCTGACTTGTCTGTGAGCGGTGCTGCAGCCTTGTACCTGCTGGCGACATCGACGATGGTGAGGGCATACTTGTAGGTCTTGCGACAAACTGAGTCGTGTGGAAGGAATAGAACATCTGCCTGGTGAACTCTGTTCGGGACAGTTTCATTGAAATGGGCATGCCTGATGTGCCGTGGACGAGGTCTGTATATCTGCCACATCGCCTGGCGGCTGAGCCACTGGCTAACTGTCTCCAATGTGAAGTTGTGGCCCTTGCGACGTGCAGCCTCGAGTAGTTGAGGGGGCTCACGGTAATATCCACCAGGCTGATAGTAGAGTTCCTCAAGAAAGACGGTTGATTTCATCACTGATGTCCACTCCCGTCCTGTCACGCATGGCCTGGGTGATTTTATCACTGACATCCACTCCCGTCCTGTCACGCACGGCCTGGGCGAACTCTAAACAGACGGCCCTCATTCATTCGACTATCACTGAAGACCTCAAACACCTCTGTACACTGGCGTCTAGTCTCTGCTGGATCCTCACTGAACGGTAGTTTATCGATTAACCATCAGAAGTTAAGTATCTTGACCAGGTTGTACAGAGATGCCATCCTTATATAGCATGGCTTAAATGTTCTGAGGCGATGGCTGGTATGGCTTCAGAAATCTTCTCCACACCATGGAGAGCATTGTTGGCGATCTTGCGGACCGTCTTGTGAATAGAGCGATCAGAGCCCCAACTGCTGCCCCGATAGAACCTTTTACGTAAGTGCGATAGATTCCTTTCGCTCTGTGTACTAGCTTGCGGGATTCAGGCTCTACATCATCATACTCACCACCGACCTCGTAGTCTCCATCGTAATCCTCCTCATCATAGTCCTCGTCATTTATATCCTCGACTGGATCTTCATAAGCCTCTGGTTCATACATCGCTCTGGGGATCCATCGCTGGGGGACAGCTATATAGTAGCTTTAAACCGTAGAATATAGCATGGCATCCGCAATCTTGAATGCGGGCGTGTTTGCCTTAGCGAACTGGGGACTCGGCTTCGCCGACAAGAAGGCGCCAGAGCTCTAGCGTGAGCATCATAACCATGCAATGGAGAAGCTCTCTAAGAAGTTTGGGTACAGCAAAGCACTCGAGCATATGCGCCAGAGGGAGGCACGCCGATGACAACTCCGAGCTCAGGCCAACCAGAGCATCAAAGAGGCAGGTGAGAGTCTCGATGAGTACAACGAGGCTGTACAAATATCTGAGCCAACGTAGTGGTGGCAGCTGTGATGACAGGAGTCGTGCTCTACGCACGCTCAAGCTGAATACTTGATGTGTTCGACACGCATACTTTAGCATAGCTAAAGTAAAGTACCGTCACACCTAATGAGCGAGTCCCAGCTATGAGGTTTCCGATGTTGAAGCTGAGCCGGTTGCCCTGATTAGATGGGATGTCCCTGCCCCCGAGGTGGTGACAGCCCTCGAGTGCCGACTCGAGGTCGTCGCTTCCACTGGTTAGTTGCAGAAGCGCATATGACTTAGTTCTCTGTCTGTAGAGCTGGTAATCAGCCAGCTCATATACCTCACCAAGAACATTGGTCCCAGCAACCACAAGCTTGAAGTCGTCTAGCTTATCCACCTGCCGAATGGCTCCTCCCATCTGAACCAGGACTGCAACAGCGACACAGTCCGATACACCACGATGCAATGTCAGGTCTACCCGTTGGTTAGCTGTGGCTTGGACATGCTGGTGTTCTCGCTCCACATGCACGATCCACTGTTTGGAACCCGTTTGCTTCAGCTCCTAGTCATTCTCGTCCTGCCAGACATGAAGTCTTGTAGCATTCATCGTCACATCTGCGAGTTGCTCAGTGTACACCCGGAGGAACAGCCTAGCCTGCAAGGCAGCCGGATTCACGTGTGTGTTCTCGAGGAGGGTTAAGAGTTGAACTGCAATGGGCCTCTCGACACCTGCCCGTACTTTGAATTCCATGAGCCCCTCATTGCACCCCACACCGTAGTACCCCTTTCCCTTCGCATAGAATTTTGGTCCACGAGCCAGCAGACCTAGGACTCGGTACTCATCGTTCACATAGGTGGTGTCCACGGTGCTGTTGCTCTGCATGATCTCCCACCTGTTCAGAACCGGCTGGAGCTCTACCATCTGTTCTGTTGTACTCTGAAGCTTGAACTCGAGTGTCATGCTCTTGATCTCGAGGATCTGTGCCGAGATTGCAAAGTCGATGTACTTCCCAGCAGTGGGTTCTCATCGTGTGTACTGAGTCAAATGACCGTCAGGCGGTCCTTCCGAGGATCTGTGCTGTGCGATGTCGCCGGTTCAATGGCCCCATCTGGATGTTGCACATACTGCATCATGTTTAAGGTCTGGGTATATAGAGGTTTTAAACGGCTGCCATGTTCGGTAAAGTTCCCCAGCAGCTTGTCTATAGGCAGCAGGGTAAGTCGGCACGACAGCCACAGCGTGCACTTTCCCACTGACAGGGTCCGAGGTCTGCTTCATGACATTAACATTATCCACGAGCGAGCCAAGGTCACACCTCCGTCTGATGCCGAGATACTGGCCGCCATAGAGGAAGGGGCGCCAGCTCATAGTACAAAAAAACTCCTGACTCGGATACTCTACGGGAAGTTTGCCAGCACCCAGGGCAGGGCACTCAAACTACCTGTGACCCAAACCAACAGTCCTGTTATTCTAGTTCTCCAAAGGGCGAGTGTTGAACCCAAAGATCTACTAACGGTCGGGAAGTGGGCTGCCCTATTTGGCCTATTTAGCCTCCATAGCCAGGAAGAGCGAGATATACTGGATAGCCTCCAGTTTGGAGCAAATAACTACTTCAGGGTGGAGGTCAGTGCCGCTGTAGCGGAGAGCCATGACACTGGTCATGCAGAAGGTACTCAGGAGGGGCTCACTGTTGGCCGCAAGGAGGCTGTTGAGCACATCTTCAACGAAAGAGGATGCAGGAGATTGGCCAGTAATCTGCCAGCATTTTTTAAATTCCCCGATAACTACCAGGACTACCTCATCAAATCCGCTCGCAAGTCAGATGCTCGTCGCGCATGGACAAAGTGGCTCTTCCGTGAGAAGTTCCAGAAGAAGAGAGTCCTAGAAACTGTCCCTCAGTGGATAGAGTTTCAGCAACAGGCTTCTGACGAAACTGACGAAGTTCCTCAAGCTTCTGACGAAGCTCCTCAAGCTTCTGACGAAGGTCCTCAAGCATCTGACGAAATAGCGGAGACGGACGAAGTTCCTCAGCCTTCTGATGAATGAAAAAAGTTGCGGCCGACAGTCTGTCAGCGATGACGTGTAGAGCAGGCTAGCTTCATGGCTGGATTCAGCTTGTAGGTGAAGGTCTGTGCCTTTTCCAGAGATGGCTTGAAGTGTGCCAGCTCACCTGTCTCCTTGTTGCTGAAGATGAAGCGGTACAGCTCAGCTGCCCTTTGTACACCTTCGATAAAGTCCCTTTTGGTCTCTTTGAGGGTTAGGCTGTCGTATATGGTCTCGAGCAGGGCACGCCCACACTTGGAGCTAAAGTATAGCAACTGGGCATTGTGGCGGATGTCCGGGGAGATCTCGCGGTGGCCGCTGAGACGCTATGACTGTTGAGCTGTGGGTCGAAGTCATTTGTATCAGGGAGGCTTGCACCCAGCTCATGGAGGATTCCTCGCACCATGAAGTACACATGGAATCTGAGACAGCTGGCGATGAGCACAGCTTCAGGAGTACCAGAATAGGAGTGAAGCAGGGTGGAACTTATTCCACATCCTGCCGTGGCACACCACACGGCAAAGTTCAGCTGCTGATTCCGGTAAGAGAGGCTTGGAGCAGCCATCCAAGTATGAGCTTGCTTCACATCCTTGATGGTGATGGGGCGGTTGGTCAGCTCTGGTATATCATCCAGTAGACCTCTCAGGCCAGTCAAGGGTGTACCCAGGAGGGGCGGTTGGCTCCGGATGACTGTCGGGAGGGTCAGTGGGAAGGCCATCTATACTGGTGTTCTTAAAGCTACCGTACAGGCAGCGCACTATTTGTAGTCGTCTCGACACCAGAGATCGGCGGGGTGACCTCGCCGTAACATCTTGTTTTTTAGCTCCTCCATGTCAACCCGCCCGCTGGAGCCTTTGAGGTATTGCTGTCGCACTAGGTTTCTCCTTGCGGTACAGGGCTTGGACCGTCAATATATGGTGGTACTCTTCATCGGTGACCTGTCCATCCTCGAGAGCTTTGCTGACAGACTCGCCGATAGTCCGTAGCATACTCTGCCAGTGTCACGTACTTAGCATGCTTCTTCAGCCTCCTTGTAATCTGCCGCTGCCCCACCGCCAAGCCAGTGGCCAAGACAGTGGTAGCTAGTGTCACGCTACCCAGCAGGATGGCGACGATGGCACCCACCCCGGTAGCGAGAGTGGCCACAGCTGCCACACCAGCGCTGGCTCCAATCACACCCGCAGCAGTGGTTGTACGCGCGATGACGTAGTAGGCTGTCTTATATCGCCTGGGCGTTCTGCTGTACTTTTCTGCCTCATGGACGAGATTCTGCCTGATGGTATCTATCTGCTGGCGTCGCCAGCCGTGGATGGTACCGCCCTCGTCAGCAGTCAGGGCGGGGTATAGTTCTGGTTGCTTCTGCCACTCTGATTTTGCCATAGTATATCTGGAGGATTAAACAGCATCACCTGCAGAATCTGCTCATGAGTCATAGAAGTGTTCATTTTGGAGAGCCTGGCAAACTGTGCGAGCTTTTTAGTGTCGAGACAGACGCCTATTAGACAGTAGTCATCCAGCGCTATGTCGAGTGACAGTAGCTTTCTGAGACGTGACATCCAGAACTTCGTCTTATCACCAAGATAGTAGGCCCGCCGCTGGATGGCTTTCTTGGTCTTAAGCTTTTGTGCCATCTCCTCTTCCCACTGTATGACATCTGGCTCATCCTCGTCTGAGAAGACACCTGGCTCATCGTCGTCTGTCAAGACTCCTGCGTCCCGCTTACTCTCCTCCAGGAGGGCCTGCCAGTATCGGAAACCTTCACTGTTCCTTCGCCTCCTTGCAATGCTCGCGTTCTGTTGATACCAGCTCTCCCGCTGTAGTCACTCCTTCTTGTTGCAGTGTGAGCATCTTTTCGTTTAAGCCTTTATGCAGGGGGCATGAAGGGGCAACCCTGTAGCTGTCTCTTTATCATCTCGGCAAAGGTCAGATATTCCTGGTATGATATCCTGTTGTCGTCAGGTCGTCTAGTAATAAGAGTGTAAACTCTAAGTTGGCGTCCTATATCCCATCCATGCTGGCATATATGTTAATGGAGCTGTCAAACAGGTGATTTACAGGTGTGAACAGGCTAGGACTGATAGCTTTCCATGGGTTGCTGTTGGCACCTGAGAGATACTCTATCACGTCCTGGCCGACTTCTACCAGTGAGCTGCTGTGTGCACTGCCCGGAGGCTGATGTAGCACATCGGCGTGTATGTATGTTGTGCCCTGCTGGGGCACCTCAAAGAGGACCCATTCTATATGGTACTGTACCACCCGTCTCCCCTCTAGAGAGGGTGAGATTATGTTCTCACTATCGGAGAGCAGCAGTCGGACAATCGGCATGGTTATATCTCCTGTTTAAACCCCTCCTATGGCATGCTATGGAACCCATATTTACTCACTCGACTGGTCTTGCTGACCTGGCAGATGTGTACGCAGTTGATGCTGTCAAGGTAGAAGAGAGCGATGGCAAGTCATTCGCCATACAGTACGAAGCGAACTCAAAGGCATTCTCCCTCCACCCCATTGGTGGAGATGGGGTGGAGCTGCTCACCGACCTCAAAGATGTTTTGAAGGAGTGCCTGGGTCGCAACATCGATGGCCACAAGATCGTGTTTCGGTACGATTTCCCGAAGGGGAAGTACATCCTCAAGCCATTGATTGGGGTCTCGGATACAGAGGTGGCAGACATCAACACCCTAAATGATGACCTCAGCTTTCATCTGGTCAAACCTTATTCGAGCAATGCCCCGCCGATGACACATGATGGTCTGCTATTGACCCTGGAAAAAACCTGCAGTTCATGTTTGAGAAGAATGAAGTGTGGTACCGCGCTGGACCTGGGGGTGACTGGCAAACATGTTTGCTACTATATAGGCCTCCCGCAGTCATTGACATAGAGGTTACTCCCCTCTCCACTGTTGTGAAAAGGGATGGGACAGTTCGAAAGCTCTACAATCAGGGATCATCCTTCCTCACCTACATAGGTGAAGGGGTCTCCCTGACGAGGGTGGGTCACCGGATCTGGGTTACAGGTAGAAAGCTCCTGCTGCGTCGTCCATTCGATGGACCAGAAGAAGCTGTTAACCTCCAGGAGGGCATCCTACGGGTAGATGGTGTGTCAAATTGTCTCCAAAGCCAAGGGTGCTGTTAAACTGCTTCAGCGAATCGGACTCAACTAGCCCGCAAATGCCTCATATAGTCCTAGAACTACGTTTCTTAGCCGGCGGCAGAGTGAAGCAGCTAGCCCCTGCCCCTGAGGGGATGAAGATCACTATCGATCCTAATGGAACAGGGCTCGATCTGGCACAGATATTTCTCGAGGGGTTCACTCTGTTCAGTTTAACTCTTGATATATAGCCATACTTCTCATCATACTGCTCGTGCTGGTGTCTACAGCAGTGGCACAGGGCGCTGAGACTGCCATGATATTGGATGCCAAGTGGGCCCACTTCCGGGATGCCCCCCCCAGTACAATCCTTGGGTCGACTCCTTACGGAGAAACATTTACGACCGCTTTTACCCACGTGAAGGGATCGAGTCTGTCTGCCACTTCTATGGTGTGGAGAGGGTAGGACGTGGTTGTCTGCTGGAGACACCTGCTCAGCACCAGATTCTCTGCGTAACATGTGAACATGCCAGAGTGTGCTGTGGTGCAAATGCTAAGCACTTTAGCATCCTGCCAGGTGAGCGCTGTCAAGGTAGTTGGAAGACACTGTGGGTGGTCCCATCATGCCGATGCGACTGGCAGAGACTACATTTTTGTCTGGGCCTACACAGAGGCCAGCCACTATCCTGAGGAGGTTCTCCCGGACATAGGGGTCCGCACGGGAGTTTTATATTCGCCACAGCCTTCCATGTCCACAGCTCCCATCTCCGACCACGAAATCACATGTCTCAACAACCCTATGCCCCAGTTAGAGCGTGTCGAAGAAGTCCTCGGTCACAGAGCCGGGCGTCTGGCGAATGTCCTCGTAGGCGGCGCGCGGGTTGGGCGACTCACGAATCTGTGCGGCAAGTGTGGTGAGCTCGTCGATGCGGGGCTGGTTTTTGACCAGGAACCTGGGGTGGCGTTCCACGGGAATGTAGTTGATCTCAAAGACCTTCCAGGGGATGACGCCCAGCAGGTAGTAGGCGTGGGGTTCGTCAGCCGCCAGGGCGTCTATAATGCTGTGGTCGAAGAGGTTGCTGTGGCCGCCCGCGAAGCATGGGTCAACGTGCTGCGTCAGGTACTCGCCTCGGTCCATGAGGCCCAACATCTTAGAGGTGCAGCTGCCAAAGTCCACCGGGTCGAGTATATCGACGTCAGGCTCCACCCCGAAGTAGCTGAACGCCATCAGCCAGGCCTCGTGGCCTGACGTGTGCATCGCCCACGACATCGAGTCATCGTAGTCGCTAGCCGGACCCCAGCCGCACCACTCGGCATGGATGGCGGTCATGCTCCAGGCCACCGGTCAGCCCCAGCCCTTTGTGTTGCGGTAGTGGTAGGCCTTGTTGTACTCGGGCTGTCGTTGAGGTCTTCGAGCACACAGATGCGGTAGACCACGTCGACGTAGAGTCCGAACTTGGCTACCGGTGACAGCTCGGGGCCCGACCAGACCTGCTGCAGGTAGTGGCGGGGTATATCTCCTTTGGGGCACCGGCTGTAGGGGCCCTTGAACTCCAAAAGTACCACCACTGTTTGGACTTCGTGCTCCTTGTCGTCGACCTTCAGGTTGGTGTACAGGATTTGCCACTCCTCGTCGGAGTCGCGTTGCCTCACCAGCTTGAGTAGACAGTAGCCCTCGGGGCTGTTGGCATATCGCCGGTAGCCCAGCCACCCGCCGTGGATGTCGGTGTCCCGCACGCACGTCCCGCAGTCGATCTCGAGCAGGCGCGTGCTCATGGCGTCAAAGAGAGTCCCCCGCCACGCCGCTGCCGCTCCAGGTCTTGGCTCCGCACTTCTGGACCAGAACCTCCTCGAAGCTCGAGTAGGGGTTCTGCCCCATGATGGCGGCGAGTTCGGAGCTGCCTACCGTTGTTGCCCTGTTCCGCAGCCATCCCAGGCTGCGCTGTCGTGGGATGTCCGCAAACAGCTGGATAAACTGATCAAGGTTCTGTTCCATGGTCTGGACGGCGTCTTTCTGTTCCATGGTCTGGACGGCGTCTTACAATTCTGGCCTCCAAATAGATACCGTTCTGGCTGTTCAGAGGGTGTATATCACTGTGGATGCTTTCTCTAAATGGGCGTTCCTATTATGTGTGTGGTTGATCACAAGGCGAGCAGTGGTGAATATCACTGTGGAGGCTTGTCTCTAAATGGGCGTTCAGTGTGGTAGTAGTAGGGTCAGAGTCAAAATGATACTACCTCCCTCAACTGGCAGCCGTTCGGCAATCTGTGGCCCCCCACCGCCCTCTCTATCCCTGCGGCATAGGGTTGTTGAGACATGTCGTGGTCAGTGTATATCACTGTGGATGCTTGTCTCTAAATGGGCATTCAGACCCTATTATGTGTGGTAGTAGTAGGGTCGGAATTAAAATGGTACTACCTCCCTCAACTGGCAGCCGTTCGGAGATCTGTGGCCCCCACCGCCATCTTAATCCCTGGGGCATCTTCTAGAGGCATACACCAACCACATGTCTCAACAACCATAAGTCCCCAGGGATTAAGAGGGCGGGGGGGCTACGGATCGCTGAACGGCTGCCAGTTGAGGGAGGTGGTATCATTTTAATTCCGACCCTACTACTTATGCAGACGAGTACAACTATATACACATATATGTAGATGGCAGAAAGTTGTGTAAATAAATTATATCAAGCCTGTCAAGTAAAAGAACTACTGTCAAATCATATAATCAATAATAAACTTTGAAAACTGTCAAGTATTGTCAACCAGTTATTTATGTCATATATCTCCAATAAGTATTGCTACCTATTGCAATATACATTTACTGTATCACAATATATTGCAATGCAATTTTGGCTCACAATACTGACCCCTAACAAGCACTCCATGCTGGCATATGTACCCTTGCATCTAGTGACGGTGGTAAAATGTCCACTTGTTAGCTCACCTGGCCAGAATGGCCAAGTGAGCTTATGCCATGGTGACCGTCCGTCGTCAGTCTGCCGTCCATCCGTCTGTCTGTCTGTCCGTCAACTTTTTCTTTTAAGCGACTTCTTCTCAAGAACCACTAGGCTTATATAAGCTATCTTTGGCAGGAAGTATCCTAAGGGAATAGGGATCCAAGTTTGTTCAAACGAAGCCGATCGGCCAATTTGGCCGGTGGCCAATTTGGATTTCAGCCAATTTTAGGAAATGTCTTTAAAAATCTTCTCCGAAACTGCTTGGTGGATTGAAGCAAATCCCATGAAATATGATCTAGGGCAAGAGCTGAACCAAGTTTGTTCGAGGGAACTTGATTGGCCAAATGGTTCAGTGGCCATTTTGGTTGACCTAGTATTAGCGAAAACGACTTCTTCTCCAGGACCGCTGTAGGGATCGGGCCGAAATTTGGCAGATATGATTAGGGACTAAAGCCCATTAAAGTTTGTTCAAGGGAAGTTAATCCGTCAAAAAACATGGTGCAGTCGGCCAATCAAAATACAGCATGTTTGGCGGCCATATTGGATTTTTTTATTTGATGGATTTTGAGGCTGAAATTGGTTTTATATATGTTTTTGGGTATTCTGATCACAAATTTGCAATTTTCAAAGCTGTCGGATGAACGATTTGGCGGCCATCTTCGATCATTTTCCTGCCAAAAGCTCCCATACTAAGGCAATGGGAAATTTAAAATGTCTGGGCCGATTTCAATTATATATATGGCAGGAAGCATCCTTAGGGTGTAGAGAATCAAATTTGTTCAAACGAAGCCGATCGGCCATCTTGAATTTTGGCCGATTTTTAGAAACGTCTTTAAAAACCTCCGAAACTTGGTGGAGTGAAGCAAATCCCATGAAATATGATCTATGGCAAGAGCTGAACTGAGTTTGTTCAAGGGAACTTGCTTGCCCAAATGGTTCAGCGTCCATTTTGGTTGACCTAGTTTTAGCAAAAATTACTTCTCTAGAACAACTGAAGGAATCAGGTCGAAATTTGACAGATATGATTAGGGACTAAGGGCCATTAAACTTTGTTCAAGGGAAGTTGATCTGTCAAAAAACATGGCCGCAGTGGGCCAATCAAAATACAGCATGTTTGGCGGCCATATTGGATTTTTTTATTTGATGGATTTTGAAGCCAAAATTTGTTTAGTACAGGGTTATGAGTATGCTGATTTCAACCATGCCATTTCTGAATCTATCGGATAAATAGCTTGGTGGCATTTAGTAAAATTGGCATTTAGTACAGGTGGTCTTTATAGCATGTTTAACTGCATTCTAAAACCCTTGTAATCATTTGACAGTGACCAAACTCACTTAGCAGCAGTTGTTCACTAGTTCAAAATAATACTTTGACTGAAAGTCATTGCTGCCTTAGAATGCAACATCTTTCTGTCAAATAAATATCAAAATATTCAAAGTTATAGATGTCAGCACACACAATGCATATCTTAGATATTTAGCCGGCATAGGAAAACATTTAATCTTGTAATTTAAAACCACAACTCTAATTCCCAAGATTGAAATGAAATTAATACCGTGTGAGGTAGTGAGCTGATGAAGTGTACCATATTCACATACTGATTCTAAAAGATTTATTTAATTAATTCATCATTAGCCCTTTAACACTCATATCAGCAAAAAAGGGCTTCTGTAGTGATCTTGAGAAATGTTCATTTGCCGACTAAAAGAAGACGGTTTTTGAAAATTTACCACTGGAATGACTGGCTCGATAACCGAGCCAGTCATTCCAGTGATAAATTTTCAAAAATAGTCTTCTCTTAGTCTGCAAGTGGACATTTTCTTTGAGAAAATTTAAATTGTCTTGAATAAATTTGAGGGTTAAAGGGTTAAAGCCAATTAATTCTAGCAATGAATTTAGTTCAGTATTGCGTTATTCACAAGTTTTGTTGGATAGCATGTAGCATGGTGACGACCATTTTGAAAATAGTTTTGCTGACGATATCTGTTACTGTCAAGTGCAGCAACAGTTTTCAGCCTGACTATTCAACCCTTGTCACACCAATGTCTAAAGATTAATTGTTACAAAGCCATTATTCGAAAGGCTGCTGTACAGTTTGTAAACACCGTTGCTGAAGACCATTGCTGTCATAGACAGTGGTGTTGCTGTTATATAATTGACAGCAACAGCTTACACAACCCTTATTTCCAGTTGAATGCGGTAATAAGATTCACTTCTTATCAATTTATTAGCTCACCTGGCCAGAATGGCCAAGTGAGCTTATGCCATGGCGACCGTTCGTCGTCTGTCCGTCCGTCAACTTTTTTCTTTAAACGACTTCTCAAGAACCACTCGGCCGATTTCAATTATATTTGGCAGGAAGTAGCCTTAGGGCATAGGGATCCAAGTTTGTTCAAACAAAGCCGATCGGCCAATTTGGCCGGTGGCCATCTTGGATTTTGGCCGATTTTAGGAAATGACTTTGAAATCTTCTCAGAAACCGCTTGGTGGATCGATTCAAAACTCACGAAATATCATATAGGGCAAGAGCTGAACCAAGTTTGTTTGAAGGAACTTGATTGGCCAAATGGTTCGGCAGCGACATAGTTTTCGTGAAAACGACTTATTCTGCAGAACCGCTGAACGGATCGGGCTGAAATTTTGGGGATATGATTATGGACTAAGGGCCATTAAAGTTTATTCATGGGAAGTTGATCGGTAAAAAACATGGCCGCCGTGGACCAATCAAATTTTAGCGTGTTTGGCTGCCATATTCTATTTTTTTATTTGATGGATTTTGAAGCCCAAATTGGTTTTCTTAACTTCGGTTACTTGTCAGTCAGCTGTCGTATAGCGATGACCCCATCCGTCTTCTGTATGTCTGTCCATCCATCTGTCTGTCTGTCTCACCAACAATGGCGGCTCATTTTGTTATTTCTTGACGGATTGACACCAAACGTGGTCACAATGTTAATGTCGGCATCTAATGTGTTGTGAAAATGAAATTGATAGGACGTAAAATTCCAGAGTTACCACTCCTTAAATATTTGCAGTCTCACTTTCATAGGGCAAATATAGGTTTGTTTCCACCGTCCATTGATTTATCACTATGTCAGATTTTATTGCCAAACCGGATATTAAATTCCAATTAACGGATTAACCTTTCCAGTACTGCCGAAATATTTAAGATATGTATTATGTGCTCTGACATCTATGCTCTTAAAAATATTTTGAAATGTATTTGATTGAAAGTTGTTACTGCGTTAGGCAGCAGCGTAAGTTGTTGCTGCCTAAGGCAGCAATGACTTCAGTCAAATTATTTTTTAAATCGACTCCAGCTCACCCTACATGTACCTCTGCTGCTAACTTGGTGATTCAGCCAGATGCGCATGTGTTAAATGGATTGTGTGGTGGTGGGGAATAACCTGCTATAAAGACCACCTACCTACCTTTAGAGACCATTTTCTTCAATTGTATTTAAACCTCTAATAACCGTCTGACTGAGTTTTTGCAGACGACATATTCCAAAGGTTATATCTCTGAACCTGATAAATATATTGAAAACAATTGGACTGAAATTGTTGGTGGCTAAGCCACCAACAACTTTCAGTCGAATTGTTTTCAAAATATTCAACAAGTGAAGAGCTTTTGAAAATTGAAATTATTGGCTGCACTGGCTTGCAGCAGTGAGACAGACAGTTAAGAAACCAGCTGTAGTTAGCACTGATATCATCTATTTTTATTTAAACATTGTTCAAAATCACTAATGCAAAAAAACAGTCCAGAGATTGTTGTCAATATCTCGAAAACTAAACCATTTGACTGAACGTCATTGGAAGTGATACCGATGGATGTAAAACTTAAGTAAGATTAGTTGAAATGCCAATGTTCCAGGTGAGCGATACAGGCCCATTGCGCCTCTTGTTTACTGTTACCAATGGAAGAAGCCCAATCATTGATGGCATTGATTAGTTGGGCAATTCCGCGCTATGATGGACATGAGAAAAAAATTTAAATTTCAATTCTAGCATTAATAAGCTTGTTTAAATTATAGAACTGATATTGAAGTTTAAAGAAATGAAAAATTTTAGTGCCAAATTTATTATTTACTTAGTTACTTGAATTTTACAATGTGGGATTATTTGCGACCTGATAACACTATAAAATAACAGAAAATCAAAATATCCAGAATCCAAATTGTTTGAAGTTTTTGTTATGTTTATATTAAATTTATAAGAATTCATTACTATTTGCTTCAGAACATGTGAATAGCTAAAACAATTACATGTATATAGTGAGATACTGAAGATTTGACTACATTCATTCGCCCTAGTAGTTGTGTAATGTCAGTCACAGACACAACCACTTTTTGTTCTACTACACAAACTCCAAGCAGTAGAAACTTGCTAACTAGAATCCTCCTCCTTCACAACATACCTAAGTTATAAATGAGAATAATTGTTGTCACAGTTTTATTTGTTCTTTATAGAATGGCATTGAAAATCGGAACATCAGTCACAATATTTTCGTAGATGTAACGTCGGTCGCAATCAACTTTCATCGAAAATTTGAGTGTGTGTTTTGTCCATTATAGTATTTTGTCTATAGTCATTCTATTATTACTTTTTCTGTTAAATAGACAAGCTTTGCATATGCGCTTACATGGTTCATGGCTTGATAATTAACAGATTCTCACTGACACATTTATCAGAAATTAACATCTTTAAAAGTTAAATACATCTTTTCATTTATTTCTAACCCTGCTGTTTGCTGGAATGCTTCCCCTCATCTGTTAGGCATGTATCTATACAGACAGACAAAATAAAGAAAATGTTGGCTGGTCCACCAATTGTTAATTATCGAGACCACTATAGCTTTCCAGATTTTAAATGTACACACTTTATTAATGTTGGAACTTTCTTTGTCTGGTATATGACATGGGTTAAGTAACTGGTTCCATGATTTGTGGTATTACCCGTATCGTTAGATGCAAAGGTATATGTAAGCATGGAGTAGTGGTTCTTGTTCTTTATTTTCTAAATTCTTAAGACATGTTTGAATAACTCTGAGGTTCTACTTGAGAGATCTTGACCAAACTTGGGTGGAAGGTTGTCTGTCCATGTATATGTCTATGTAGAGTTATTATGCAACCTTTCTTTAGTTCTTATGATTTAATTTCTTCACATGTCATTACATTGTTAAAATAATTAAGTAATTACACTATACGGCAGTAATATAACACTTAAAAGTAATCTCCCATGATGTTTTCCAAAAGGACAAACTGTAACATCAGTCACGGTAGCGTCAGTCACACAGTTTTATGTAATTTATTTTTCTACTATAAGAGATAGAATTTAGTCCTATAACACAGATATTCACTGTTATATAGGCTGTCCTTTATAACAGAAACCCGTTATAACAGTCTTATAGTTTTAGGAGAATAACAAAATAAAAATGATATATAGATTTTTTCCTATGTCGATTTTATGTAACGTCAGTTACGCCTAGAAAACCTATTCTCTAAAATGAATGGTACAATGAATCAGTAATTTCTCTACATAACTATATAGGAAAGGATCCACCTATATCCTCCACCAAAGATGGTTGTCTGAATGGCATAACTCTTGTCAATACAAGGAGGTTTACAACCGAGGGTGTGTGTAAATGTAACGTAAGTCACTGTGGAATTGCCCAGTTGAGTTTCACAACTAAAATTTCTGGAAGACAGTTTGTCGATGAGTTGTTATCTTGTTCCAAATAGCTCATTAACGCTTTAACCCTCATATCAGCCATTATGTCCATTTGCAGACCAAGAGAAGACTATTTGTGAAAATTTACCACTGAAATGACTGGCTCGATAACCGAGCCAGTCATTCCAGTGGTAAATTTTCAAAAACAGTCTTCTCTTTGTCTGCATATGGGCATGTTCTATGAGAAAATTGAAATTTCTGTGAACAAATTTGATGGTTAAAGGGTTAAATTGAAGCAGATAATGTGCTCCAACTTATTTCATGTCTTAGCAAATGAAACAAGTCTATAGTTGCTTGGTAACAG
This sequence comes from Chaetoderma sp. LZ-2023a, assembly GCA_034401795.1. Lineage (NCBI taxonomy): Eukaryota > Metazoa > Mollusca > Caudofoveata > Chaetodermatida > Chaetodermatidae > Chaetoderma > Chaetoderma sp. LZ-2023a. The sequence continues at coordinate 36,462,949 of CM067361.1, read as the reverse complement.
AGCGGTCACTTTTATATATGCAGTGGCTAAAGATTCAGGCCCAGCTTTTTTTATAAATAAAGTGCTTCAATAAAGCTACATGACTGTATATGTTTGTCATTGTTTTGCAAAATACATGTTGGATTGTCTATCACTGGCTTAATACTACATGTATTATATGGAAATTGTTGTAATATATCGTATTACTATTACATATAATTACTCTTACACCATCCCTGGCATGCTGCATTGCTTAGTATACATGTACTTCAAACCCATTAATCCTCAGATATAAATTTCAATTTTCTCATTGAGTGCATGTATATATACAATGTATGTCCATATACAGAACAAGAGATTTAAAAACTGAATTTTCACTGACATGGCTGATTCGCTTATCGAGCCTGAGTCATTCCTGTGGTAAATTTCCAAAAATAACCTCTGTCTGCAAATACATATTTCTCAAGACCAGTGCAGAAGCAGTTTTTGGCCAGCCTGAGTGTTAAGGGTTTAAAGAGTAGGTGTAATCATCTCGGTAGTAATTCAGTATTAATAGTATATTGAATATGTATATATTTATATTTGTGTTTCAGTTATGGCTATTGCTGTACATTGGAGGAACAGACCACTACAGACTATACTGTCAGTGCTAGTCTCTCTGGCATGTCTAGTGACAAGAATTGAAGGTAATCTGTTTTAGTGATCAACATGGAAAGATACCGTTCTGTTCAGGGATGTACATACATGTAGGTGGGTTGGGGTGGGGGTGGTTGTGCAGGCTGGTTCTTTACATCAAGCGGCAGCTGACCTTTTGTAGGCATAGTAGAGACAAGCAATGGACTATATGATTGCTAGATAGACACTACTGGGTGCGTGTGTGCGTGCGTGCATGCATGCATGCATGTGTGTGTGTGTGTGCGCGCGCGCGTGTGTGCACATACGTGTGTAGGCATTGTGTGTGCGTGCATGTCTGTAGGTTTGTGTGTGTATAGGCATGTGTGTGTCAGGGTTGGGGTCAAATACAAAAGTATTTTGAAAAAGTGTATGTATTTCAAGTAATTTAAATACACTTTTCAGGTATTCAAAAGTATTTGTATTTGAACAGTATATAAGGCAAAAGTATAAATTTATATTTAAATACATTGCCACTGTATTTGAGTAATTTCGAACAAGCTTTTTGCTCAGGAGAAATTTCTAAGTTTTTCTGTTTTATTAGTCCCCTACCGGTAAAACCAGGGGGGGGGGACTATAGGCTTGCACTCCATCTGTCCATCCATCTGTCCGTCCCGTCTGTCGCAGTTGGCTTTCCACACTTTTTTCTGCATTCCTTCAAGGTATTCAACTGAGAATTGGTATATTGCTTTGTTATCAGAAGTTACAGACCAAGTTCGAGTTTCAGGCATATGCGTCAATTTTTGATGGAATTATGCCCCCTTTTGACTTAAGAAATACAAAATATCAGCTTTCCACACTTTTTTCGCACTCCTTCAAGATATTTAAGCGAAAATCGGGGCATCGCTTTAGTATAAGGCGTTACAGAGCAAGTTCGAGTTTCAGATATTTTCATAAATTTTTCATGGATTTATGCCCCCTTTCGACTTATGAAATACAAAAAATATTAGTTTTCCGCAGTTTTTCATAGTCCTTCAAGGTATTCAACTGAGAATTGGTATTTGCTTTGTTGTGAGAAATTATGAGAATTTACAGACCAAATTCGAGTTTCAGCTGTATGCGTCAAACTTTTGATGGATTTATGCCCCCTTTCGACTTAAGTAATACGAAAAATATCAGCTTTCCAGAGCAAGTTCGAGTTTCAGACATTTTTGTCAATTTCTCATGGAGTTAAGCCCCTTTCGTCTTATGAAATACAAAAAATATTAGTTTCCCCGCACTTTTTTTGCAGTCTCTCAAGATATTCTACTGAGAATTGCGACATTGCTTTGTTATGAGAAGTTACAGACCAAGTTCGATTTTCAGGGGTATGCGTCAATTTTTGATGGAGTTATGCCCACCTTAAACGAAAAATATTAGCTTTCCGCACTTTTTTCGCAGTCCTTCGAGATATTTAAGGGAAAATTGTTACATCGCTTTACTATAAGGAGTTGCAGAGTAAGTTTGAGTGTCAGACATTTTCATCAGTTTTTCATGGAGTTATGCCCCCCTTTCGACTTAAGTAATAAAATATAGAAAAATATCAGCTTTCCACACTTTTTTCGCACTCCTTCAAGGTATTTAAGCGAAAATTGGTGCATCGCTTTAGTTTAAAGAGTTACAGAGCAAGTTCAAGTTTCATATTATTAGTCCCCTACCGGTAAAACCGGGGGGGGGGGGGAACTATAGGTTTGCACTCCGCCTGTCCATCCATCCATCTGTCGCAGTTGGTTTTTCTGCACTTTTTTCGCAGGGCTTCAAGGTATTCAACTCAAAATCGGTGCTTTGTTATGAGATGTTGCGGTCCAAGTTTGAGTTTCAGTCGTATGTGTCAGTTTTTGATGGACTTATGCCCACTTTCGACTTAAGAAATATGAAAAATATCTGCTTTCCACACTTTTTTCCCACTCCTTCAAGATGGTTACGGGAAAATTGGTACATGGCTTTAGTATAAGGAGTTACAGAGCAAGTTCAAGTTTCAGTCATTTTTGTCAGTTTTTCTTGAATTTATGCCCCCCTTTCGACTTATTATAAAATACTAGTTTTCTGCACTTTCTCGCAGTCTTTCAAGATATTCAACTGAAAATTTGTACGTTGTTTTGTTATGAGAAATTACAGACCAAGTTCGAGTTTCAGGAATTTGCATCAATTTTTTATGGCATTATGTCCCCTTTCGAGTTCTGAAATACAAACATATCAAACATATTTGTGTGTAATCCCGATCTGTTTGCAATGATAGTTGATTTCAAAATTCTTGATTAAGATGTGTGTTCTGAGGCTTTACCGTGTTCTACAGCGGTAGTGTTAATTCATTATGTTGTTCCTTCTCGTTAAGGTAGGTGGATTGATATAAAATCATTGAATATGAAATAAATCTGGCAAGTGTGCGCAGTGTTCGAAAATAAATCTGGCAATCGTGCGCGGCGTTCGAAAATAAATCTCGCAATTGTGCGCGGCATTCGAAAATAAATCTGGCAATTGTGCGCGGCAATCAAAATGAAATAATAAAGAAATCTGGCACTACTGTACTGCGCTCAAAGAATCTATCCCCTGATAAACATGATTCAATGGCGTATTTTCCATGTAAATAAAATTATTGAAGAGTTTGCTAAATTATCACCCCAAAAACTTCCTAGCCCCGTTTTCTTTGATGCTTGCCCCCAAAGAAAACCCTTTTCTGCGATTTAAGATCCTTAAGGTAGGTTGGTTGATATAAAATCATTGGAAATCAGTCCCCTTAAATGGCCATGGAATATATTTAAAATCTGGCAATAAAGCACCGTGCTCAAAGATCGTTGGCTATAATCATTCCTATATACTGATCTTCAGTCTATCCCTCTATCCTCCCCCCCCCCACTCCCCCCCCCCCCCCCCCCGGAAAACACGATTAACAGGTGTATTTTAAATAAAACTATTGAAGAATTTGCTAAATTGTCACCCCAAAAACTTCCTAGCCCCGTTTTCTTAGATGCTTGCCCCATAAGAAACCCTTTTCTGTGATTTAATATCGTTAAGGTGCAAAAAAGTAAGTGGGTTGATATAAAATCATTGGAAAACAGTCCCCTTAATGATTCTCGAAATATTTTTTTTAAATCTGGCAATAAAGCACAGTGCTCAAATATCATTGGCTATAATCGTTCCTATGTACTGATCTTCAATCTATCCCCCGGAAAACACGATTAACAGGCATATTTTAAATAAAATTATTGAAGAATTTCCTAAATTGTCACCCGAAAAGCTTCCTAGACCCGTTTTCTTATATGCTTGCCCCCAAAGAAAACCCTTTTCTGCGATTTAAGATCCTTAAGGTGAGTGGATTGATATAAAATCATTGGAAATCAGTCACCTTAAAATAGTCATGAAATATTTTTTAAATCTGGCAATGAAGCACCATGCTCAAAGATCGTTGGCTATAATCGTTACTATATACTGATCTTCAATCTATCCCCTGGAAAACACGAGTAAAAGGTGTATATTTAATAAAATTATTGAAGAATTTGCCAAATTTTCTCTCAAAAAACTTCCTAGCCCAATATTCTTAAATGCTTGTCTCAAAAGACATCCCGTTCCTGCCATTTAAGATCATAATGGTGGATGGGTTGATATAAAATGGCTAAAAATCTATCCCCCTAGTCATTCATGAAATATCAAATAAATCTGGCAGTTGTGGGCAGCATTCGAAAATAAATCTGGCAATTGTGCGCGTTCGACATGATATAATGAAGAAATCATGCAATACTGCACTGCGCTCAAACAATCTATCACCTGGAAAACACGAGTAAAAGGCGTATATTTAATAAAATTATTTGAAGAATTTGCTAAATTGTCACCCCAAAAACTTCCTAGCCCTGTTTTCTTAGATGCTTGCCCCCCCCCCCCCCAAAGAAAACCCTTTTCTGCGATTTAAGATCCTTAAGGTAGGTGTGTTGATATAAAATGATTGGAAATCAGTCCCCTTAAAATAGTTATGAAATATTTTTTAAATCTGGCAATAAAGCACCGTGCTCAAAGATCGTTGGCTGTAATCATTCCTATATACGGATCTTCAATTTATCCCCTGGAAAACATAGTAAAAGGCATATATTTCCGCAAAATTGTCGCCCAAAACATCTTAGTGCAATTTTTTAGATGCTTTTAGTAATGTTTTCCGGGGGATAGATTGAAGATCAGTATATAGGAAAGGACTAGCAAAGAATGTTTGAAACCCGCGCGAGTCTAATTTCCGTCGTAAAAATATAAACACAGTCTGGCAATAATGACACGAAAAGGAAGTCGACGAATAATCTTATACGTAGAATTGAAAATCAAGTGAGAATATGTGAGTTTCATTAAATTATGTTTAGAATGTGTTTTATTTATTTAAACCAATGTAAAACATTCTATCCCGTATTTTAGGCTAGGGGGATAGAAACACGATATTGCCGGACCCTTGACATATAACATAAATTTATAATATTATGTTTATACATATAACATTTATATACATGTATGGTCCGAGTATCGGTTTCTAACAGGGTATAGACGGTTTTGCTGATTGCATAAGAATGTAACGCTTTTGTCAAGAAATGACTTCTATTTAGTAATGTGCAAGTGTTCAGTGAAATAAAACATGCATTAAAAGTTTTTAATTCCTTCAAATAAATTTGTCGTGTGTAAATACACATTATCCGTTTTCAGAGGGTTTTTGTGTACTTAGGTACCAGTTTCTAACAGGGGTGTAAATTTGTTATTTCTGTAGCGACAAGATGGTGATATGACATCACCGTCTATAATATGACAACAGGAGAGTTGATACAAACGCCGCTAAAAAGGAAGCACAATTTAAGTTAGACCTGGTCAAATTCTATTTTTCGCAATACCCGGTATACATAGACAGCTGCAACACCATTTGCAAAATCAAAATTCTGTATCCTTGCTTTGTAAAATAGTAAATCTAGTGTTTAAAATGAAAATAAGTATTGTTTTGCATAACATAAAATGTTTTTACCATATAGAGAAGCTATGGCCGTGTTTGGATTGGACACGTGCGTGAAAAAAAATCTATCTAGATTTGAAAACAATATAAGCACCCCATGCCCCTTCGGCGCATCCGTCGAAAAGAATTATTGCTATGTTGGTAAAATCAACATACCGTGTTTGACAGCAACTGGCATATGACGTCTGATCCGAAACCGGACTGATTTGTTTCATTTCTTTACCAGTTATGAACATATTTATGGCCCCTCAAAAAAGTAATAGTGAGGAATAGTGAAAACACATGTTTTTCACACGTCAATTAAAAGATATTTAAACTAATTATTTATTTCTGCTACAGTTTGATAAAATATTCAAATTGTGTGTAAAAATGATGTATCTAGTGAAATAAACATGTTTTGACGATGTCGCAGAACAATGAGTGCTGGAGAATGCAAAAAGGGCCAATTGTTAGAAATAGAACCCTGTTAGAAACAGGTACCCTGACCATACATGAATAGTTTATATTACAAATGACACAAAGTACGATACAATACATGTATGAATTATGCTTACATTTAAACAAATTACATGTGTGATAGGAGTGGAGTGACCATCTTGCGACGTATTATAATATTGCTATTCAGCGAAATTACGATTATTATACTCATTATGCCTGTTACTTTTCTCATCATTATTACATGTATACTCATGCTTAATAATAATATCAACAATGACATCTTTATTATTAGGGTCATTCCGTGTCAAGACAACCAATGGGTGTTGCATGACCATTCAGATTTCCAAGATTCTTTGTGTAGTGGTACAGTAGTATGGTTTAAGAAATCCTGCACAATTTCACTACCCAAATCCCAATATTTTTGGAGATATGGACGCTAGAACAGCAAGGGGATCCACCACATGTGACGCAATTGTCATTTTGTAGCATTTTCAAGGCTTTGCAAATTCTTAATCTGACATCGAATTCCAAGAAAATTTTCAGTGCTTGGTCACATGTAGGTACCCTCCTGAAATATGCAGGGCATAATAATTTTTTGTGCTCGTGTTGTAACATACGTGTAGGTAACATTAAAAATTAAAATTTATTCAAAGTGACAAATTTTCAGACCCACTTGTGATTACAATTGTGTTAAATCTATTAGAGTTACAAACTTATTACTTGATGGGTCAATTGCATATATATATATTTTGTTAGTTTATACATAAAAGAAAAAACATGTGGCTCTTAACATTTTTGAAATATAGGTCCTTGAAATTGTCCCAACCTGAAAATGATCCCATATGCAACTATCAGGATGACCATGTGGGATAGGTGGAACAAACTTGTGCTTTACAGGCAATAAACCATTAGGTGTGCTCCAAAATTCTATTTTCTTCCATTCTTCCTTCCATCAAATTTTTTGGGACAAAATGGGGTATTTTTGCTATTTGTGAGTATATTTTTATTATGTTACATGTTAATTATGTATGTATATAAGTAAATTTTTCCTGTTAGAAAGTGTCAGTCAAAGCAATGTGAACAAATAATATTGTTATACCCACATTTAAAAAAAATGTTATGGATATTATAATCTCCTCCGTCTGTCTGTCTATCCGTCCATCTGTCATGCTATCTCGATTTTCGATTAAATTGTAGGTCCAAATTCCCAAAAGTATAAACCGGGGTAACGTGACTTGAAATAAATGATACAAAAATAGCATGAAATTAGAACACAATTTCATGCGACGAATTCTTACCATCCTACGTCTATGCTTAATGTATACCTTATATCCATCATCGCGGGAGTGAAATTATTAATTGGGACCACCCAAATATTGCGTATAGTTTAATAAACATTCTTTATTTCATCAAAATTTGAGATAAAACGTCGGCGAGAAAAAAATATTAGTTACGCGACGTACATGTACGTATCAGCTTCCGCTCCCTTTGTAGGACGAGTTTAGGTCATTACCGGAGTAACGCGAAGTCGCTAATATTAATACCCGGCGAGATACTGTGCAATCCACATACATAGGATGGTAGCTTTGAGTAGGTACGAGTGTAATGGCGGAGTCAAATATATGTGATCTCACAGCCCGTAATCATATCAGTAACTCACATTTAACACATTCAGTTGAATTCCATTCAATGATTTAGGAGGCAATTGAGTGACTGACAGTTTTTAGGATATTTGACCTTTTGACCCTGCTCCATTGACGCCTCATGGCATGGCACCAAAGATAGATGCTATGTGGCAGAGCACAACCATGTATAGGTAACCCACATACCAAATTATGTTGAATTCCACCCAATGGTTTGAGAGGAGATAGCGTGACAGACGGATGGATGGACAGACAGACAGACGGAGGAGATTACAATATTCATAACATTTTTTTTTAAATGTGTGGATAACAATGTTCACATTGCTGTGACTGACACTTTCAAACAGTAAATAAATTAACAGATATACATACATAATTAACATGTAATATCATAAAAATATACTCACAAATGGCGAAAATACCCCATTTTGTCCTTAAAAAAATTGATGAAAGGAAGAATGGAAGAAAATAGAATTTTGGATATGTTGTAGAGCACACCTAATGCTTTATTGTCTGTAAAGCACAAGTTTCTTCCACCTATCCCACATGGTCATCCTGACAGCTGACTATGGGATAATTTTCACGTTTGGCCAATTTCAAGGGCCTATGTTTCACAAATGTTAAGAGCCACATATTTTTCTTTTATGTATAAACTAACAAATATATATGTAATTGAGCCATCAAGTATTAAGTTTGTAACTCTAATAGTTTTAACATAATTGTAATCACAACTCACAAGTGGGTCTCAAAATCTGTCGCTTTTAAAAAATTTTCATTTTAAATGTTACCTAGGTTACCAACACAAGCACAAAAATTATTATGCCCTACATATTTCAAGAGGGTACGTACATCTGACCAAGCACTGAAAGTTTTATTGGAATTGGATGTCAGGTTAAGAATTTGCAGAGCCTAGAAAATGCTACAAAATGACAATTACGTCTCATGTTAGGGGACCCCCATGCTGTTCGAGCATCCATATCTCAAAAAATATTGAGATTTGAGCACTAAAATTGTGCAGGATTTCCTAAAAAGTACTAATAATACAGGAGAGAGAGAATTATGATAATCTGAATCGGTCATTCAACAAGAATTGTGAAAATTGGTTGTCTTGACACGGAATGACCCATTATTATCATTATGCATACATATACAATTACACATACAGCTTAACATAGAATATGAGATATACTTATGAATGTACAGATATGGTACTGAGCTAAGTAGACATAGAAAAAAGAACAAACACGATACAATACATCTATGTTTTCTCCTTTTAGTTATTGAGATTAGAGATTTGTATCTTTTGTTGGGGGTGGGGTGTGTGAAGGGGCTGAAGGAAAGTGGATGGGGCCATGCATGCCAATTACCCCCAGCTCAACCCGTAGATTGCTATTTAGTAGTAGCACTTGTTGAGGTGCGTCAGATTGAAGGAAGCAGTAGTAACGATAGCAGTAATAGTGCTTTGTGGTGTAGTAGTAGTAGTAGTAGTAGTAGTAGTAGTAGTAGTAGTAGTAGTAGTAGTGGTAGTAGTAGTAGTAGTGATAGTCGTTAGTAGTCGTGGTGGTGGTGGTTGTAGTAGCAGTAGTAGTGGTGGTAGTGGTAGTTGTGGTAGCAGTAATAGTAGTAGTGGTGGTGGTCGTAGTGGTGGTGGTGATAGTAGTATTAGTTGTTGTGGTTGTTATGTTAGTAGCTATGGCAATGATACAGGAAGTGTGTGATCTTGGTTATCATGCCATTATGCAATGAAACCTGTTTAGTGTGTTATCTAGATTTAGTATGTATTGAATATGCTAGTTTTTGGTTATGTCTTTGTATGATTTTAGCGTTACTCTTTTTTCGTGTGTGTGTTTATCTGTACTATTCCACGCTTTGACGGCACCAACTAAAATTCTGCGTTTCCCTGTGTCTGTTCGTGTGCATCTAATGTGGAGGTATGTTTGTTCCTAGTGTTTTATGTGTGGATTTCGCAGACCTGCCTACCATTACAAATTCTCCATAGTTTTTACAGAAATAGCATCCAAAATATGGTACTATGGTCGGCTCTTCAAAACTATGAATGGGAAAAAATGGGTAAATTACGGTAATATGGACTCAGAATACCGTATAGTATTCAGATAGTTACCGCCAATTCCTAACTTGATTAGTTTGAAAATTAAAGCTGTTTTGGAAACTATCGAAGGCAGCCTTAAAATCGGCAAAGCAGGAGGAGAGGTATTGTTTTGAAAGTTTGTTGACATATTTGTCGATGATCGACTTGAGTGTTAAGATGTGGTCGGCAGTCTGGGAATTCATCCTATGCCCAATTTGACAATCAGGAATAAGCTTATTAAGATTCGCAAACTTGACGAGACGAGAATACAAGACGCTACAAAAAGGTTTGCAAAGATTGCTTCCAACTGCAATACCCCTATAGTTATCAGGTGGGTATATGTTACCTTTTTTGTTACGGGGGATTAGATAATTGCATCACCAGGTGTCTGGAAGCTCCCCAGAGAGCATGATTTTATTAAATGATTTTTGCAGTATTGATAGGAAGACATTGTGAATGGCCTTTAACATCTCATTGAGAACTAGATCAAACCTGCAAGCTTTACCATTTTCATTACTGCTAATAGTAAAATTCAGCTCATTAAAGATTTTGCTTTTGTTTGTTACAATACAGTTCTTCATGTAATCCACAAAAGCGGTGTCTATATTATGTGGAGAACTATTTAGCAGTCTATTAAAGTGTTGGACCCATTCACTGCAAAGGATAGGATTCAATTTAGTTTTCGCATCAAATTCTTTAAGCTTCTCAAAAAGTTTCCAAAAAGTTTGGGGCTTTTTGCTTTGAATAGTCTCTATTTGATCAAGAATTTGTTGTTTGTGTTTAAGTGTTTTTACTATTAATCACTTTTTTGAATTTATTCTTTTTCAGACGAAAGTCACTCAGAAGAGCTTGGTTAAATGGGTATTTCCGAAGTTTCTTGGCTAGCTGTTTTAGCTCCTTATGGACTATTTTACAGTCCATGTCAGACCAATTCTTTTTATCTTGGATTTCTTTGTGGACTTTCTATGGGTTACTGTTTGGAGAATGCCTGCTAATTTCGCTGCACTAATAATCATATCGGTTACTCAGTTTACTAATGAGCCAGGTGGAGTTATCAATTTGAGAACCCAAAATTCTATCAGTCTTGGATATAATCTTGGTTTGTTTGCAGCCTGCAGGAATTTGATCTCATCAAGTTTGTTCCACTTGAATTTTGGTATGGGTGAATTAGGAGTGTCGTCTTTAGCACACATATACTCATACAGCCCTGTTCTAATAACCGCTGAAATGATACAATGAATGGAAGAATTTGAAATGGTATGCACATAAAAACATTCAACATGATTTAGAAAATTTGTGGATGCCAGCATGTAGTCAATTAAGCTTCGATTTCCACAATGACTAAAGCATGTAAGGTGGCCAAAGTGATCACCCAAGTCTCTTCCATTAAGAATACTAACATTGGCAGCTTTGCAAAGGGATAATAACAGCTCACCATACTTGTCTACCAAGTGGGGATCTTGGTTACTTCTTGGAAGAACGGAATCATGGATATAGTATGGTTGCATGTCAGCAAGTGGAGAGTTGTCATCAATACAGTAATCAGGATCAGAAACTGTGCGCGCATTAAAGTCTCCACAAATGAAGCAATTGCCTAATTTGGAGTAATGCGCAATATTGTTTTCTAATAGCCCAAAGATATCTTCATCCCTTACAGAGAAGGTTGATCCTACAGGACTAATGTATGCGACTGCAACATATAAGTTACGTTCCATTCCGAAAAATGTTTTCGATAATTCTAGCCATACAACTTCGGTGTTCTTTATAGGCATAAATTTGTCACCAGGGCAGATTTCCTTTTTAATGCAAACTGCAATTCCGCCATAATGTTTTTTTACATTCTAAGATTTGTGTCTTATATTTGCCTTAATTTGGAAGCCTGGCAAGGATTCACTGAGCAAGGGGATATCGGAGTTGTTGCAATGTGTTTCTGCAAGTCCTATGATATTGTATGACTATTGTATCCAGTATTTCAGCCTTGTCAAGCCTAGATGATCTCTGGCCACAATCTTTAGTGAAAATACCATCAATATTCCAGTATGTGATAGATAAGCTACTTCTTATCGACATAAAAAAGACACTAAAACCAGCAAGATATGAAATTAACTCTTCCATTGTCAAAATTCAGCCATAAATCTTAAATACACTAAGAGCGCCAATCCACAGATCAGAAAACAGAACCCTCCCAGAATGGTTCAAGACCACCCGCCCAGTCAGCTAGCCAGTCACTTCATTCGGCAGCACTCCATTCGGCAGCACTGAAATGCCAAGCTCCCAGTCACATCTCAATTGATCATCTTCCAATAATCCACCGAGATATGACCAGGAAACGAATGCCCCAGAATGCCACCAAACGCAATGGCTTGTTGGCCGAGCAAGTGGCTCCGGTCCCATGCCACTCCAGGGAAACTTTGTCTCCCCTGTCTGTAGTTGAATACTCCCAATGCATCACAGATTCCATCTGACCATTGAAAAGTAAATACTGTGACCGCTATGAGCCATTTCCTGTGAGGGATATACCCAATCATATATATAATTGTTAAAACAATGATTGTCAGCAAATCTATAAATACATAAAAACATGAAAAAAATACCCAGTCTTGTTTACTAAAGCTATAATCCCTTCATAGTTTACACATCTCTGGTTTTGTTACACCTCAACCCTTAGAACCCGAAATCAAAATAGAGAATTTCATACATCTTGATAGATTTTGTGTTAAAATATTCTGAAAAACATCTAGGCTGAGAGCTGGATATACGAGCAGCAGCAGGTTCCAGTCAGATTGGCCACAAAACACTTAATAGATTGGATGTAAGATAATTTTGAATTTGATATGTTAATACATTCTGGTTCATAGGGTTAACGGGATGTCTGTTGTGTGTCTTTGGTTCGACATGGTATAGTTCTTCAAGTTGCCCAAAGCACACAACAGGTAAATATTATGGATGTCATGAAACAGATAATGGGCTTCAGGCTATGTTATGTACCACTTATGTCAGTACGCAACAGCAATGCCCGTTGACACAAAATAACAAATTATGAAATAATTACATATGTAATCTTAAGCTTGTAAAATTCATATGACTGCCTATATCATTAAACTATTGAAAATTTCATGTTCTGACACACACTACCACATTCACACACTAACACTTCGATACACATTCCTGTATGCACGCATGAAATCAATGCGCACATGCACGTGCGCACGCACACATGCACAGACAGACACACACACACACACACACACACACACACACACACACACACACACACACACACACACACACACACACACACACACACACACACACACACACACACACACACACACACACACACACACACACACACACACACACACACACACACACACACACACACACACACACACACACACACACACACACACACACACACACACACACACACACACACACACACACACACACACACACACACACACACACACACACACACACACACACACACACACACACACACACACACACACACACACACACACACACACACACACACACACACACACACACACACACACACACACACACACACACACACACACACACACACACACACACACACACACACACACACACACACACACACACACACACACACACACACACACACACACACACACACACACACACACACACACACACACACACACACACACACACACACACACAACACACACACACACACACACACACACACACACACACACACACACACACACACACACACACACACACACACACACACACACACACACACACACACACACACACACACACACACACACACACACACACACACACACACACACACACACACACACACACACACACACACACACACACACACACACACACACACACACACACACACACACACACACACACACACACACACACACACACACACACACACACACACACATAGACAGACAGACAGCATGACAGACACACACGCTAGATTACGACCAGTCCACGTCTCCACTAAACACTATTAATTTTGAGCAATCTATTACAGGAAACGTCTCAAATATTATGGAACCAGTATGATCAGAGGCCACTGCTGCATATAGCAGCAATAACATTTTGGAACCACTGGTTACAGTACATTCAAGCATACCTGTACATGACTTAACCCTTTAACCCGCAAATCAGCCAAAAATGGCTTATGCAGTTGTCTTGGAAAATATGTATTTGGGCCACTCCATGTCAAATCAACACACCAAGATGCACTTTTTTCCTTGACCATCTCTGATTTTGCTCAGTACTTAGGAGAAACGGAGCTGTACAACATTTTAAGTCTCTATCTTGCCCAGTGTCAAAGATATGGGTCAGAAAAGTTGGACCAAAATCACGCTTGACCACAAAAATTTTAAGGATATTAAATACTAAATCGTCCATAACTTTCTTATTTATTATAATTATCATACAGAGCTGATCAATGTCTTTGTTTAAAGGTTTTTGGAAACCCTATCCAATGGTATCATTCCTTTCTTTCTATCAGATAATACAAAAATATTGATTTTATCTGATCTTGGGTGACCTTTGACCTTACCTACACCCGGAGTACCTCATCAGACCAGGGAAATCTTGATGTCATTTGATAGAGTCATCAATCCGTTAGGTATGTTAAAAAAATTAGAGGTGGCAATGCACTGGGGTCTTGGAGATATAGTCTGTTTAGTCAATGATGTATACAACTTTATCGCTCTAGCAAGCCTGGAAATAAGGTGCCTGTCAAGGACATTGTTAGGCACCAAACTAAAATGTCAGGCACAGTCTTGCTGGCTCCTGACATTTTGTCAAGTACAGATTTAAACAGTCTCAGTAGTTGCAGTGTACAACAAAAGAGTCTGCATACAAGTGTTGGCAAAGCCATAAAATATTCATCTACTTAAGGTGTAACACAATCATCATGACACATGTTTAGTTGCTTTTTGACATGTTTCTAATAAGTTCAAGTAAAGAACACTGAAACTAGAATAGTGTTGACAGGCAGAAAATTCTGGATGTCCGGTACTAAGTAGCTGGTGCCTGACAAACTGTCGGACACTGTTGAAAAATTTATTTCCAGGCTTGCTTTAGATGTACATGTGTTATCCTTCTCTAATCTAAGACATTAATATATATATACATGTATCTGATAGATTTGGAAACTAGTCTTCTAACAAAGTCTAATGGAGACATATGTATCAGTTTTAGTTATGTGGACAAGTCAGAATAGCAGGTGGGTCATAAGATATTGAAATTTTTAATAACTGATCGAATTGATATATGGTATCATGATTTCTACAAAAGTAAGCAACCAATCATTCACACATGAATATATCTATTACTCAGAGTACAATGCATACGTTAATCTTCACCAATTCTTATCATTTAATAACTTGTGCGCAGCATTACTTTCATTATCGTTGAGTCGGTAGCTCCTCCCGGTAGCTGTTGTAGAATTTACCCTAGTCAGAACAGCATTGCGAGGCAATAGAAGGTCATCATCCTTTCTTGGATAGGAAGATGAAACAGAAGGTCGAGAAGGATGCAAGAATTTAAGTCTCACCTCATCTGTGTTTATGGACTTATTAAGAACATAGGCTAGCCACCATTTTCCATCATGTTCACATGTTACATAACCAGTGAGCTCCTCCCATAGAAGAGGCTCTTTACTAGCTGTGTCACTGACCTTCACCTTTGATCCCGATACAGATGAGCGTGAAAAGTTTTTAACTATGAGACTAAATCATGATCGTGTAATTGCAGCGAATGCATGCAGTTTTTGGATACCTGAAATTGCTACTGCACAATCAAAAAGATCCTGTAGAGTTACACGCTCTTCTTCAACTTCTTCATTGCTGATGTACACAAATTCAACTGCAGGAATATTATCTTTTGCCTATTCATAAAGTTGTTTGGGTGTATGGATTTGATCCTCATATGGTCTCTGTAAACTAGTCCTGGCTGCAGGTCACTTGACTGTCCCAACGACTCCATCACAAGGGCCTTTTCCATGTGAAGTTAAAAAAAATGCCACTGCTAGCATACATGTACCAAAGTCATCCTCATGGTAAGCAAGGTTGAGGGAATTTTTCCTGTTCTTGTATTGAGGTGCTGCACCATCACAGAAAGACGACACTTTCTTGAATGGTAAGTTCTTAGATTTCAAAAAATTCAAAAGTTGCCTTTGAAAGCAATGAACAGCAACTGTATCGTGTTTGAAACAGTCAGATATTATCACATAGCTGATGTGTTTTAGATCTGTTGATAATTTATCTACAATTGGAAAATGATGATAAACAACAAATGTATGAATGATGGCTTGAGTATTTGTCCATTGAAATCCTTGTGCAGCATCTTTAAGGACGAATGTATAATTTTCTTCAAAATCTCCAATAATCAGGACTTCACCATCCATGTTTCCTTCCTTTATGTCCTTTATATATGCAGATTGTTCTTTTGAAAGGAAATCATGTCGTAGAAGAATAAGTAGCTTTTTCACGAGAACATCAATAAAGTCATCAGCTGTTGTTATTACACCACAAAAACATCCATTACCGTTCAATCACTACTTGGTAAATCAATTATCTGCATTTAGCTATCAGAATAAGATTTTTATGCCTGCATACACACCGCCCCATGCCTATTCCTATTAATATGGACCCTTGACCAGGCTACTGGTTAAGTCCATCTCCAGCATACTGACAGATATAGACTGGCACCAGTCTATACTCACCCCATAGTGACGCTTGTCACTAAGCGTGCTTGCGCATGCGCACTGGAGCCCAAATAGGAAGCGGATTCACTTTTCAATTATTCTGCTTGCAGAACAACTGCTTAAATATTCTTCAAGAGTTTTTTGTGCTTTGCGCTGTGTCAGTTACACTAGTGTCTTCTATATTACAAGGATTATGCCTAATATGAAGTCAATCCTCCCTAAGTTACGTTTAGGAAGTATATTCGTGGTTATATTGTATTTTATAACTATGTTCATATTGTTACCGGTTTTCGTGAAAGATCGTTCTCGTTTCGTGGTAACTTAATTACTATGCCTATATCATCATCATCATATTAATCTCTAGCATTCACCCAGAGCCCTTATCAATTTACTTCTAGTGCATTATAAGGATTATCATTTATCCCGATGCAAGTTTGTTTTCTTGTCGGTAGGGATTTTGATTTCTAATTTGAACTTTCCCGCCTTTTTAGAAGTGCTTTTTTATCTTTCTAGTCTCTTTTTTATGATTTTCTAAGCGGTTTGCTTCATTCTTACGCTTTTTTTCGTTTTTAGGAGTCCGCTAAGTCGTCAGATAGGACGAAATGTACATCATCGAAATGTGATCACCATCACTCAGCTGAATTTGCCGGGCATGTCTGTGCGAAGTGTACCACTTGTACCCTCACAACGATGTGTGGGATTTGTAAAGGGTGGCTGGCCTCGGTGTTATTTAAGGATTTACCATCTAAACAACCGCTGCCCTCTGGTCGTCCTTCCCCTACCTCCGTTGCTAGTAAGACGAAAGCTGTCTCTTTTGCACAAACTAATGTATCTTTACCAGTAGCAACGGAGGGGGGAGCCTCTTCGGTGAATTCAAATGCTGTACTAGCTCTATTTGCGAGATTTGAGTCCTTCGCGTCTGTCTTGACTAAATTCCTTGACGAAAGGATATCTTCTGCTATTAAGGAAGCTAAGAAACAGGAAGAACAAGTTCTGACGATAGCCCGAGGGCTAGCGGGCGTTCCCGCAAATGGGAGAAACCGATCCCTCTAACCCCCATGCAGGTTAAGAAATGTCCTAAGCAGAAGTCTAGAGCAACTAAGCTCTTGAAGGAGGGCTCGTGTAGTGCACCGGGTCAAACCCACATAAGACTTGACGGTGATGGGCATAACCCACAAGCCGTGGAGGCGGAGGCTGAAGCTGACGTCCATAAGGCTGGTACTTATGCTAATGCGAATTTTTCGATTATACCGGTCGTCAAGGTTCTTTGTAGATCGGCCATTGCTAAGATTTCGATTCCTAATCTTGCTAGTTCTTCCGGTTCCGTTGTGGTGGACTCGGGTCTTCTGGACTCGGGTTTACTTCCTTTTTCCATTTCTTCTTCCGTTCCGTCAGTTTCCGTTTTAACTTCCGGTTTAGCAAGACATCCGGGTCTTTAGGATCCGGTTCTTTCTTCTCTGGCATCCGTTTGCGGTAGGACTTCCGGTTTGGTAGGAAATCCAGGTCGTCAAGATCCGGTTATTACTTATGTTCCGTCCGTTTCCGGTATGATTTCCGTTTTTGTAGGATATCCGGGGCTTCAAGATCCGGTTCCTAGTTCCGTTTCCGGTTTCAGCAGCGCTTCCGGTCATTCCGGATATCCGGAGTCTGAGGACTCCTACTATTTTTCGACTTCCGGTTTGGATTCTGGTCGGTACACTTCCGTTTCCAGTTCTAGAGGTGTACTTCCGGGTCGGTCATATCCGGATAGACTTCCGTCTTCCGCTTCCGGTTGGGAGGTAGCTTCCGGGATAGCGAGAGATCAAAATTGCTTCGGTTCATCTAAGATTTCTGATGAGTTTTGTAGATTCTGTTTCGGAAATTTCTCAACGGGTGTTTTCTCAGGATTCTGTAGCTTCCAACTATGTGTCTTTTCTTCCTTCTCAGGTAGTTGATGTTGATTTATCTTCTCAGTCTTCTCCTTCCTTCCATGATGCCGTTTTGAATCCATCCTTTTCTAGGTCTTCTTCTTTCTCCTCCTCTTCTCACTCTTCAGGTCTTAATCCTGTTTCTTCTCTTTCTGCCAAGGATTTCTCTTCCAGTCATGTGTCTAACGCATCTGCTCTCTTTAAATCTTCCCTTCCTCCTCAGGTTTTCTCCCGTCTTCCTTCTTCTCTTTCCTCTCATGGTCAGTTGGATCATCCTTCTTCTTCGTCTTCTTCTCATTCATTCTCTTCTCTTCCTTCTTCTTCTCCTCCGTCTTTTGATCATCTTGATCCGATTGTTTCCGTGGTTCTTTCCCCTGAACTAGAATTTCAAATTGTTGATTCAAGCTTAGATTTTTACTTGTTCTCTGTGGTTAGGGATTCTTCTTTAGATCGTTCATTTGTTTCTGCACGTTTTTCTATTCTTTCGAGGTTTTCTGCAAGTTCTCTGGTCCTTTCTTTCTTGTCCTCTAGTCAAGATCAGGGTAGGGATTCCATTTCCTCTTCTCAAGTTTCTTGCTTTCCTGAGTCGGCTAGTAGACCCTCCTCTCCTGTTTCCTCTAGGGCAGGTGAATCTTTAGTGTCAGGTGACTCCTCTATTCTCATCTCTTCTCCTCTTCTTCCTTCTCTTCCGTCTACTCCCAAGTCGGTCAGGGCCAGGGATCTGAATAGTTTTTTGCACGGTTAGAGCCTCTTCGGAAGACTGGTCCATGGCTCACAGGTGGATCGCATCTACTCTTTCTCTTCCTCTTAAGGAAGAGTTTGCTATGGATCCTCCTTCTTTCGGATCCGCTCTCTCTACATCTGATCCTTCCTCTTCTTCTCAGGTGCTGCCTATTGATAATTTAGTTGTTGATATGCTCGATTTCTTTGTTAATGATTCTGCTAATTCTGACTTTTCTCTTGTTTCTAAGTATGATTCTCCTATTCAAATTCCTAAGGAAGATTATTTGAAGGTTGTGTCCACTCAGTCTCTTTCTGGTTCCGCTTGGGAGGTTCTTTCTTCTCAGTTAAAGGATGCTTCCAAGGTTGAGTTTTCCAATGACCTTTCCAAATGGGAGTCTGTTTGCAGATCTCATCTCAAGTCCTCTAATTTCCTTGCTCTTTTATCTGAGGCCGTTCTAAGGCTGAAGAAAGGGGTGATCAAGTTCCTTTGTCAGTTTTTCATTCTTTGGCTGATCTGTCTCGTGGCTCCCTCAATTCAGTCTGTAAGTCTTTGGGTGTTATTACATCTAAGCGTAGATCTAGGAGGCTCTCTTGAGGTTAGGATTTCTAGCTCTTTGAAGCATAGTTTTGTTGTAGCACCTCCGTTTAGTATAGATCTTTTTGGACAGTCAGCTCCTAGTTTAATTCGTGCGGAATCTGAGCACCTGAAGGCCTCTAGGGCGCTTCAGGCTCAGATTTCATTCTCTAATCCTTCCTTGAAAAGAGATGTGTCTTCTGTGAGGAGTCCTAATTCTTCTAGAAGAAAGAGCCTCAAACCTGACCAATTTGGGGCTTATCCTTCTAGGGGTATCCATAATTTCAATCTTTCTTCGGCCAATCGTCAGGATCGATCCATGGCGGAGGATCGTTTCGATTCTATTTCCTCACATCGTTCTAGGTCTCAAGGGAGGCAGTCTCCTTCTTGGGCGAGAGGGGGTCAGACCCCTTCTCGCCGTGCTTGTTCCAGGTCCAGAGGTCGTTCTTCCTTTAGAGGGTTTCAAGGAAAGAGAGTTTGAAGGTATGGACTATTCCTGGGTAGGTCCAAACTTCTCTTCCCTTCCTCATCCCTCCCCCTCTTCTTCCTTCGGATCAGTCGGTCCAGTGCCTGTTGCCCAACGTGCCAGTAGGAGGGCGCCTTTCTCTGTTTTGGGAGAATTGGCAAGCCCTCGTTCAGGACTCCTGGCTAGTGTCT
Organism: Chaetoderma sp. LZ-2023a; assembly: GCA_034401795.1. NCBI lineage: Eukaryota > Metazoa > Mollusca > Caudofoveata > Chaetodermatida > Chaetodermatidae > Chaetoderma > Chaetoderma sp. LZ-2023a. The sequence goes on along the minus strand of CM067361.1, from coordinate 36,442,562 downwards.
CAGATACGTTGGGGTTATGCACCGTCATGGATCCGTCATCCTCCTCTTCTCTCCTTTTTCCCAGTTTGGACTCCGGTTCCCTCCAATCCGGAAAAACTGGTGGCCTTGGAGGAGGAGTTGGAATCAATGATTGCAATGAGGACAATAGAAGAAGTTCCCCATTGGAGAGTAGACCCGGGCTACTACTCGATCATCTTTTTAATTTCCAAGAAAACAGGAGGCTGGCGTCCCATCATAAATGTGGACGTCTTCCATCGATCTAAAGGATGCCTACTTCCATGTTCTTATTCACCCTGCCTTCAGAAAGTTCCTGAGGTTTGCTTACAAGGATCGAGTTTGGCAGTCCCGCGCCATGCCTTTCGGCCTGACCACGGCTCCCTTCCTTTTTACCCGTCTAGTTTCAGCTGTGGCAGGAATCCTATTTGGGCTCCAGTGCGCATGCGCAAGCGCGCTTAATGACAAGCGTCACTATGGGGTGAGTATAGACTGGTACCAGTCTATATCTGTCAGTATGCTGGAGATGGACTTAACCGAGTAGCTTGGTTGAGGGTCCATATTAATAGGAATAGGCATGGGGAGGTGTTTATGCAAGCATAAAAATCGTATTCTGATAGCTAAATGCAGAAAATTGATTTAGCAAGTAGTGATTGAATGGTAAGTATGTTTTTATAGTGGTTAATAAAACAACAGACCAACCCACGAGGGGGGTCTGTGGGGGTTTTCACGAGTGTTTCCAATATTGTTCTCCCCACGGTAACCCATGATTTATGTCACTTCATCAATTGATAACTTCGCAAATATATCTTTGAGGCAATCAGAAAGTTCATTCACATTACCACATAAAGCACCTTCTCCGATGTAACAGTTGGGCTGTGCTGGGTTACATGCTAGATGGGACAATAGGTGTTTATATGTTACAGTCCCATTATAGTCATCTGAAACAAGAACTCAAAATTCAGGAACACTGGAAATATTTGCTCCTTCAAGCATAAGTTTTACATTTTGATGTATTGTACCAGGCAATACAATACTCTGGTCTCACTGAAGCGAATTTAGAAAATGCTAATCTTTAGGTTTGGGTGTTCATCTTTAAAACGTATGTAGGCTTCACTGAGATTGCACAGAATAAGTTTCTTTTTTGCCGACTTATATCATCACTTTCATAAAATTCTTTAACCACATTGACAGTTTCATCAGGAAGTGTCTTCCCTGGCTTTGGGTTTGGAGTTGAAAGAATTCCCTTTTCAGTCATTAATTTCTTAGCAGCTCTCGCCATATAATTTGTAGCATCAAATTCATGCTCAATTTGCCGAATGCTCAAGCTCTGTGACAATATGGTTAATATTTGGACTTGCACACTGTTCTGTTGTCTGAACTTTGTTTTTAAGCATATGAACCATCTCTTCAAAATGTGTCTTCTTCTTTTCGCTGGTATCACACTTGGAGAGCCGTTATCAAGATGAAATCTGTGGTTTTCTGCAGTTCTTCCACAGGCCCATACAGCTTTTCAAGAAAAGAGATTGACAAAGGCCAGATCTCTTCTCTCAGCAACTGATACGTACTGCAACATTGAAGTATGTGCTCTGTGGTCTGTTCTGCTTCTCCACAGGAACAAGCAGGCGATGTCGTAAGGTGGAACCGCCTGTACATGTGTTGGTTTAGTCTGTTGTGTCCAGTTCTGAGACGAAAAATAGTCACTTGCTCTGGCCTCGAGAGATGATGGTAGGCATCTTCTGATTGAGGTGTTCTATAGAGTGACTTGATGATAGTCTTCATCTCTCTATGGGTAACCATGTTTTCTGTCTGATTCTCTTCTGCACCCACCTTTGCCATCTTGTCTGCTTCCTCATTTCCTTGGACTCCACAGTGTGAGGGCATCCACTGCAGTGCTATCCGAAAGCATTTGATGGTTTGTAGTGCTTCTTCAAGTTGTGGCAGCTTACCTTTGGTGATAGCCTCAAGGACGGAGCGGGCATCAGATAAAAAGACAATCTGTGCAATAGGGTCTGCTGTTCTGCTGATGGTATTAGCTGCATGAACCAGTGCTTCGACTTCAGCTCTGTAGTTTGTGCAGTGTTTGCCTGTCGGTATTGCAGCTGATTCATGTTATCCGTTTGGATACTGTATGTGCAGTCCGGCACCTCCGCTCCTAATTGCATCTTTGGCTGAGTCATCTGTATAGATCCTTATCCATGTCTCCTGAGGGTACATTTCTTCCAGCATGGCTAGGGTCAGGGCCTTCTTGCTCACATCACTGTGTTCATCTTTGGTTGTGAGATGAGGTACTGTGGTGCGAATAGCTATGTTCTCTAGTTTGTTTTCCCAGGGTGGAGGATCAAGGGTGTGGTTTGGGTCTTCTATTTGTGCTGGCAACATTTCTTGGTGTTTCCTTTGAAGTGCTTTGTCTCTTTCACAAAACTTGATCTTTTAAGTCTTCCTGATGACAGCTGTGCTTGCCTGATCTTCATCGGGTGGCTGTTGAACGATTTGAACTTTGCAGCTTGGGTCAGTGCTTTGCATTCCCTTCCTTTGCTAAGTGGGGGGATGCCTGCTGTCTGCTCCATTTTTTCTATTGGTGTTGATCTCATTCCACCAGTGATGATGCGCAGTGCCTGGTTTTGTACTCTGTCGAGGTTCTGTTGATGAGATTTAGCTGCTGTCATCCATGAGCTGGATCCATACTCAAGGTGTGATCGTATGGCACCTAGGTAGATGGTCTTTAGGATCCTTTCATTGGCACCCCACTTTGTTCCTGCCAGCTTCCTCATGATGTTTAGCTTTCTTCTGGCCTTTGCCTCTGCGTTCTGGATGTGCTCCTTCCATGTTAATCTTCTGTCATAGGTGACTCCCAGGTATGTCTGCTGGTCCTCGTACTCGAGTGGAGTACCGCCCAGTGTCAGATTGCCAACCTTGGTTTTGGTGGACAGTGAGAATAGCATGGCTGATGATTTTTCTTTGTTGATGGTAATACACCAGCGACTGGCCCAAGCTGTAATTCTGTCCAAGGCGAGCTGCATTCTGTCAGTCAGTTAGTGAACAGACCAGTCACCAAGAACTGTGGCACTCGATCTGTCTATTAATTGGTCTGTCGGTCTAACGAGAGAAGCTCCGCCCACATGCATTCGCCCGGCGCTAGAGCCCCCTTTGCCAAAAGAGTGTCAGGAAGATTGGGTGCTGATGTTGTTATGCTGACTGTATCACCGTCGACTCTGGTACATTGAAAACTTCCAACTATTTCTTGAATAGATTTCTCTGAATTATTTCATCTAAACGTTCTGCACACTCATCTAATACATAAAAAATATCGACAATATTCCATAATGAGTGACACGTTTGCAGTAGCATCTAATATCTCTCGATGCAATGCAGCACATCCTAAAAATTCATACTTTAGCATCTTCTTGTAGAACCTAGCTATCTTTGTTCTCATAGGTGGAGTGACAAGTCCCTTAGGCTCTACAGTGTTTTCGGCGAGTACCAGAAATACACAAAAGTTAAACAAGATCACATGGAGTCCTTTCTGTTTTTGAGACTGGAATCTGGTGCCAATTGCTTTCAGATATTTCAGAACATTCTCCAGTTTTTGCCACTGTTCTTGAACAACGAATATAGCGAGAGCATCATGTCATCGATCTGACTAAATTCCTTAGATTTCTTAAAAGTATCTCTTATTGCAAACTCAAGTTTGTGCAGAGAACAATAGACCACTAGTGCTGATGGTATTTCTGCCTGTAGAACTGTAATACACCTGTCCTCTTGCCCATGTTGACATAGGGACACCACATTTGTTGCATCATTTCCAATGAAATCTACTCCATATTTTATAAATGTATCAAGAAAGGCACGAGTCAGACATGATGCATCTGTACCACCAGTCGTGCATCCGTACACATTTTAGAAGAAAATAAACAGGAATGCCATTTTTGACATGCCATTTTTGACTAACTTTACATACACCAGCTCCTTTTCTTTGCTTTTCCGAGCTTCTGATCCGTCTTGCAGACCTGATATAAAGTTTGTTGCCTTAAGCTCATTGCGGATATCATGTCTCATAACATTTGAGATGTGTGATATCATTTCAACGCTGGCATGTCTGCTAGTCTTTCTCTGCATAATTTTCATACCATTCTTTGTTTGTAGTTGAATCAAATCATCAAATTTGGAGAATGATTCCTCATTTAAGATGAGCAACATAATTGTCCTAAATAGGTTAGAATATGTATCTCTACCTGAGCTCAAAAACATAGACCCAATCTTGGAAGTACATGACGATGAACCCATACTTAGAGTTTGATTTGCCTAAACTAGGCCTGGCCTATTAGATTTTGTAGCCAGTGTTAATTTCAAGTTGCATGCATGTTCATGTGGTTATCCAGGCTTACAATGCCTTTCAACATTAACCTTGTGGACATATGTGATACCATCAATATACTGTTTCACACTCCAGTACCGCACCTCTCAAACAACAGTTTTTTGCCCTCAATTTGCAAATCATTCCAATAGTCACTACACTTGCCACACCTAAGTTTCTCTATTCTGTTATCGTCAACAATGTCATAATTAAAATGTGCTGAAACAATCTGAAAGATGGGGGTGGGGGGATAGCGATCAGCATGTCCGTCCATCCGTCCATCCATCTGTCTGTCCCCGTCTTGTCAACGCAACCCCTCCTAGAGGTCTCAGTGGATTAGCTTAAAATTCTGTTCACTCTATCAGGATCAGGTGAAGATGTGCATGTGCTTTTTTCGCAGCCTAAAAATTCTTCATTACAGAGTTATCCCCCTTTAAATATCTTAAAGCCGATACATAAACTGCATTGCCAATCATTTCCTGTCAACGCAACTCCTCCTACAGTTTATTCTGTTATCATTACAACATGAAGGGGTGCATGTGCTATCTGTATACCTGTATGTCCATCCGTCTGTCCAAAATGTATGTCTGTCCGTCTGTCAGTCCATCCATCTCTGACAATCATTTTTGTCAACACTACTCCTAGAGGTCTTAATGGATTAACTTTAAATTTCGTCCACATTGTCAGTCAGTATCACGTGCAGATGTGCATGCGCTTTTTCGCGGCCAAAAAATTATTACAGAGTTGTCCCCCTTTAAATATCTTAAAGCTGATGCATAAACTGCATTACCTATCATTTCTTGTCAGCGCAACTCCTACCATTTAGCTGCGATTCTTTTGAAACTTGGTAAGTATTATACTTACCACATGAATGTGTGCATGTGCTATCCGTATACTTGTACATCCATCCATCTGTCCAAAATGTATGTATGTCCATCTGTCGGTCCATTCATCTCTGACAGTCATTTCTTGTCAGTGCAACTCCTACAGGTTAGCTGTGATTCTTTTGAAACTTGGTTAAGTGTTATCATTGCGACATAAAGATGTGGGTGTGGTATCCATATATACACCTGTGCAAAGGTTAAGCACCACCCTATTTTTACACACATGCGAGGGTATATTCATGTGCTATGAAGAAAGCAATAGCATAAACATTTATGTACCCATCCATCTTAGTGCAAGAGGTAATAATGCAACTAGAGGAATGCTGATTATGATGGTGGGGAAACACTATGTTTTTGTTTGAACTTGAAAACGAGGCCTGAATATGGTTACGTTGACACAACTGACAACTATTGCCCTACAGTTGACACATGCGGCTAGATTGTCATTAATGGTGTCTGAAAACGAAGTTTAACATCTGTGCACGAGTTTGAGACTGTCATTATTAATACCGGGTATATCCACCTTGTGCCTGGATGACAGCCTGGACACGATGTCTCATGCTGGTCACCAACCGACTGATACGCCATTGTGGTATTCGTTGCCATTCAAGATGGAGTGCGTCTGTTAATTCCTGTAGGTTCTGCACAGGAGGATCCCTCCTTCTCACCATGTTTCCCAGAATGTCCCAGATATGCTCAATAGGGTTCATGTCAGGGCTCCTTGCTGGCCATGGTAGGGTTTCGATGGCATTCTGGCGGAGGTATTCATGCACAGCTCTAGCACGATGTGGTCGGGCGTTGTCATCCATGAATATAGGGTGGGTTCCAGGTGCATGATTTACAAAATGAGGGACCACAACTCTATCCAGTATGGAATCTTGATATCTTTGTCCATTTAGTGTTCCAGGTACAGTCAACAGATCCAGCTTACAATCAAATGAGATGCACCCCCATATCATAACGGAACCTCCACCAAATGGAACTTCTTCCATGATGTTACGTTGGTCGTACGCCGTGCGTCTGGACCTCCATACACGAGTTCGACCATCTGTGGCATGAAGCAGGAACCGACTTTCATCGGACCAGTGTACCCGTCTCCAGGATCTCATGTTCCAGTGTCTTCTTTCGTTGCATCACCTCAGACGCTCCTCTTTGTGGTGTGCAGTGAGGAGAGGACGTCTGACAGGTCTCCTAGCTTTCATGCCAGCAGCATACAGTCTCCTTTTGACGGTAGACATTGACACTCTATTGCGCGTTTCCCATTGCTGGCTGAGCACTCTGCTGTTGGTGAATGGAGATCTCCTAACAAGGCGTACTAGGGCTCGATCATCACGGTCAGTAGTCTTCTTCGGTCTTCCAGATCTAGGCCTGTCCTTCACCTCGTTAGTTTGCCCATGTTTTGCAATCAAACGACTGATTACAGTATGGTTAATGTTCAGCTGTCTGCCAATCTCTCTGCATGACATACCAGTGGTATGCATGCCTATGATTTGCCATTTCACACGATCACTTAACCTTCGTCTTGCCATAGCGGTTCACAATCAAGAGCTAATTCTCTCTGTACAAATAAACCACGGTCATGAACACAAAATTCCTAATCTTGTCGCCTAAATCTGTATGTAATGTTCTACACCTCAAACTGGACTTTTACATAACTGAACACGTGTGCTGTTTCCCGCCACGCACGGACATCAAGCGGCGTGAAGTCATGCATGCATGTGCATTTCGTACTTGGAATTATGTCAGCTAACGCGGGGACAAAAAGTATGGCAGCCTAGTTGTACCATCATGTTTCTACATTCTATTGTTTTTGCTGGTGCTTAACTTTTGCACAGGTGTATACTTGTACGTCCATCCATCTATTCCAAATGTATGTTCGTCTGTCGATCCATCCTTGTCAACACAACTCCTACAGTTTAGTTACAATTGTTTTGAAATGTGGTAAATCTAGTCATTACCATCTGAAGATGTGCATGTGCTTTTTTCGCGGCCAACAGATTATTCATTACAGAGTTATCCCCCTTTAAATACCATTAGGCTTATACATGAACTGCAGTACCAATCATTTCTTGTCAACACAACTACAATTTAGCTGTGATTATTTAAAAACTTGTTAAGGGTTCTCATTGTCACTTGAAGATGTGCATGTGCTATCCGTATGTCTGTACATCCATGCATCTGTATAGAATGTATGTATGTCAGTCTGTCACTCCATCCATCTCTGACAGTCATTTCAAGATGTGAACACAACTACAGTTTAGCTATGATTCCAGACGTCTCTGTTTGACTGGCATTAAGGGAGTCTACTCCATCCAAAACCTTGACCAGAGTATAGAGTTGTTGTTCTTGCATTAGAAGGCATTAAATGCAAGATTAAAAATCTTTCTGGCGCTAAATGTAAGTAGATTTTTTTAGCAAGTAGTGATGGAACGATAAGTATGTTTATGTGGTTAATTAAATTACAGACCAATCCTAGTGGGGTCTGTGGTCATTATCTCCCCTGAAATATTTAGAATTCATCAAAATTGTCTAGTTCGTGCCGGATCTTGAAGAATTGTGAACCTATGCTCTCAATTCCTTTTTCACTGAATGTATTACTTGAAGAAGCAGTGCTATGATTCCATTTTGAAGAAATTCATCCATATCTTCCTGAGTTATCTCCCTTGAATAAATTAAAATTCACCAAATTTCTTTTGTCCAGGCATAATAGTTGAATGGAATTGAACCTGCACTATCTTTCTCAAAGGCGAGATGCAGTGTCAGGATTTAATTTTTCATTGATTAGTTTTTCTAAAATATTGTCCTTTACAATTAACGGTACATGTATGTCCACTCTTGATGTATATCTTTCTGAAATGTTTTACCCGTCCCCGACTCATTCGTCACTTTACTACTCATTTTAACATTCGCTATCAATAGATACACTGTAGGTTTATTTTATATTATTTCATCTGCTACTAAGTAACTTCAAATTTTGCACTATATCTCAAAATTGAACTTTGACATGGGAACCAAATTGTATCTAATCCATACATCCAATGAAAATGTGTTTGGCAGATCTGGACACGGAAGTCTTATAAATGAAATCGCTTTTATTCGTTTAATTACCTTAAGAAAACGGCGAATGCGAAAATAGCTGATTGATGTATTAGCATAGAAAGGCAGACAGGACACTACTCTCTGATAGGGCACTAGTTACATTGCAATCATCTCAGCATAGGTTTTATCCGTTTCAATCTTTATTAAATCAGTCAGATTTTTTAAAATGTATTATCGCCTCCTTTATAATACGAGATGTTAGCAACTAAATTCAGTAATTTTGCAAGATTTGACGACAAATAATGGGAAATAACCCTGGGAAAATGACAACCGAAGTTCTTTTGTGACATCCATTTCGTGGTAATGAATATTTATTAGTTCTCTACAAAGTGGAGTCGAGTCGTTCACTGATTGGCTCTTTCAAGACACACCCTATTTTTCTTCTCGCTAGATGACGAAAAGATACGCTTGTCGGGGCTATTTTGAACGTTTATAGACGTATATTATTGCTGAGTTAACCTTTATTGCACCATGATTTAAATCTAGAATGATCAGATTCATTGTTTCACCATTTGATATGGAAGATTTGTCTGATTTTGTTTTGAAAATCGTGATTTTTTTTACTGATCCGGTAGGAAATTCCAGCAATATTGTATACTGTATAGGCCTGTTCAAAATGACGTTGACGTTATCTTTTCCATTCTTATCGAGCCAGCGCAAAACTTTTTTATCAAACCAATATTTTGAGTTTGGGGGTTAGGTTCTTTAAGGGAGTTTCTCCTTTCAGAAAGTGCTACGGAAATCTAGGGGTTGATGTTGGCGACTGCTTCTATTAGGACATAGACTGCACGAACGAAAAGTGTGTTATGGCAAAAAACATTTGCGTAACCGCCAAGCAAATGTCCATTTCGTTTGCGCAATTTGGGCAGGCCTGAATGTGCAATCGAAGAAAAAGATATCCCTAAGACAGCTTTCTGTGTAGGCTTTTCTAGGCTTTATGAGTATACAAGATTGCCCATGAGCCTTTGTAAATCTTCAGCCACTTTCTAGAGTGATGCAAGCTTGTTTGGGTGACCAAAATGGATTATCCTTAACCCCTCTTGTGTCAACTTAACCCGCTAATGTCATTTCAGTGGTAAATTTTCAAAAAATTTGGATAAAAATCCTAGATTGTATTACAAATTTACCGGAAATTGTCAGATTGCTTATTCTCCATACTACATGTACTTTGAGCAATGTCAAGCAAACTTGGCTAAAATGATCCTATAATCATAGGCGCCAGAATTTCCATTTCAAGTTTTGATTGGTAGATTTTTCCTGTGAAAATTTGTTTCCCCATCTTGTATAATGTAACGAATCATGTATATTTAAATGCAAATGCTTCAAATGCTAATGGTCCAGGTAAGCATCACAGGCTCTTGGGCCTCTTGTTTTATATTATTATTATTATTATTATTATTATTATTATTATTATTATTATTATTATCATTATTATTATTATTACAGGTCTGCATACAACTACTCCAAATGTAATTGGAATAAAAGGTTTGCAAGTAACACTTCTTTGTATCAGAGGTTCTGATGAATCATCAGCATCTGTGAGTTGGCACTTTAATGTTGATTCTACCGCTGCTGATGAGGGTGTGAGTGTTATTACAGTGAACAGCGATGGGACATTTTATTTTGGTCTAACAAATTCTGTCTGGAAGGATGATGTAAGTGCAATAGGCAAAAGTCATCTAGTGATCCACAGACTGAAGTTAGAGAGAGATGATGGATATTTTACATGCTCACGGTTATCATCACGTGTTACTACCAGAGTCAATGTGTTAGGTAAGTATTTATGCTTCTTTATCAGCCCATTTCCTCCTCAGGTATTAGCTAGCCAGATGTTTATTGCTAAATATATGCATAGTGATCATTATTAGCTCACCTGTCAGTCCGGTGTATGTCCAAAAACAGGGAACATGTTCTCCATTCTGGAAACATGTTACCTGTTCAGGGAACGGTTTGGAAATGTGAAAAGTGTTCCCTGATTAGAAGACAATTTTATGTTTCCTGTTCTCGGTGCACAAAAATGTTCCCAGATCAGGAAACAAACATGTTTCCAGATCAGGAAACATTAAAGTTGTTCTGTATTTAGGGAACAATATGTAAATTGGATCATAATTTGCCATATGTCAATATTTTTTGTACATCTTAATATAGGATTTGCTAATAGGCATAACAGTATTCATGGTTGGGTCAATGTCATTATTAATTGCAATTCTGTCTAATTTTGCAGCTTAACAATTGCTATTCTGATTCCATTATATCTACAATAATTTTGCCTATGGACTAATAGTGCGTCTTATTCTGGAACCAATTTGATTGTAGGGAGCATCAACTTTCAGTTAAATTGTTTTCAAAACAGTAGACAAGATATACTACATACACATGTGATAAATGCATTTATGATGTCTTTGTTGAAGTGATTATAAATGTGTACAATAGCTATATGTGTAGTTTCACAGTCAGGGTAATAATAGAATTTTTACAATTTTGTGGGAATAACTGAGTAAATAACTGCCTGAGGAATGATCTAAAACATGTATTTTAAGGGCGGGGTCTTGAGGCAATCTGGAAATAATGCATACATTTAACACAGAATATAATAAACAATTTTATTTAAAAGCACAACATCAAATTAAAATAGCAACTGTATGCTATGTATCTATATCGCAGCAGAAAAAATTATACAAATCAAACAATGCAGTGTGAAATATGGGCCCATTCAAATATATGTCGAGTTTCCATCAAACAGAAAAATATACTTGACGCTTGAAAGAAGGCTGTTCATATAATTTGCATAGCTTTGCATCAGAAAATAATCCCCAAACTATAAGGTAACACCATATGGCAATTTGAAATAACTATTCAGCTCTCGAGGACTGATAATCAAATATCATTACACCCTAGAAGATTTCCGTCAAACAATGTCCACTCCAGCACATGTACAAATATAGGGATACTATATCCTATTTGATAGTACAACTTATTTTGTCTGCTTGTACCACAAATATCTTGATAAGGGTGTCGCAATGAAACAATCTAATATGCAATAAACATGATAATTATGTCGCTAGAGACTGTTAATGATGTTTAAAATAACCCTTACAGAAATTTAAGCATGTGGCGAGCGTGCGCCAAGTGTGTGGTAAGAATTTTAGATTGCTTGAGCGTGCGCAAGTTCATCCCAACCTTGCGCAAGCTCGCCGCAACCTTGCGGGAGGTAACCATTATTTTTTCACAAGCTCACCCAAGCAAACATCATGTTAAGTCGCGCGAGCTCACACACACTTGGCCAAGCTTGCCCAAACTCGCGCGAGCTTGCGAAAACTCGCGCAAACTAACATCATTTGCTCTTTCAGTCTGCATACATATATGAAGAAAGGCAATAACACTGGTTCTAGGTAATATAACTGAGTCAAGTTGACCTGGCCATGACCTGCTAAAATCGGTGGGAAATTTTCAGTATTTGTCTGAAGAAATCCAGTACGTTGACTATTGGTATATGCATGGGTTATGAGTTATAGATATAGAATTTACTATTTTTAAATGTGTAATATAACTGTTAAGTAGAATGCTTAGCACTAGTAATCTTAAAATGGAAATAGCTGTATTGGGAGGTACATATCTTGTTGATTTGCTGCAATTTATTGACAGATACCAGTTTTGATACAACTTCTCAAGCTCTATGCTCTATAGTAATGCAGTGACCACTGTGGCCTTCTATTAATAGATGCATGTAATATGTTAACAATCTCTGGTTAACCAATCGTTGGTCATATTTGATCAAGAAAATGTAAATACCTGCCAATTGAATGTACATTTACAGGCCAAGAGAGCACAATTAAAAAATATTTATCACTAAAATGAATGACTGGCTGGTTTATCGAGCCAGTAACATTCCAGCGGTAAATTTTCAAAAAATGTATTCCCTTGTCCTGTCACTGGACATTCCACAAGACCATAGCAGAGGCTGGTTACGGCCATTAATAGCAACCATATTAAACAGGGTATCGTCCAGCGTTAATGCATTGCTTAAAATATATATTTGATATCCATTATTAGCTCACCTGGAGCCTGTCAAAAAGATTACTATCTCTAATTAAGTTTAAGCGTGTGCGAGGTTGCAGGAGCACTCGCTTAAGTGTGCGCGAGGTTGCGGGAGCATGTGGGCAAGTGTGCACGAGGTTGCACATGCGGAAGGTTGCGGGAGCGCGCGGTCAAGCACACACACATGAGATGAGTTGGAGTTGACATTGTATGTTTGACATGTGCATATTGGTCACATTAACCATAATTACCAACTCTGATTTCTGATATTTTTTTATCCCCCCCCCCCCCCCCCCCCCCCCCCCCCCCCCCCCGGTCTGGAAGACGGGGATGATATAGCGATCAGCATGTCCATCCGTTTGTCCATCCATCCATCCATCTGTCCCCGTCCTGTCAATGCAACTCCTAGAGGTTTTAATGGATTAACTTCAAATTGTGTCCACATTATCAGTATCATTTGCGGATGTGCATGTGCTTTTTTTCGCGTCCAAAAAATTATACATTACAGAGTTATCCCCCCTTTAGATATCTTAAAACAGATACATAAACAGCATTCTTGTCAGCGCAACTCCTCATAGAGGTCTCAATAGATTAACTTAAAATTTTGTCGACAATCAGTATCATGTGCAGATGTGCATGTACTTTTTTCGCGACCTAAAAATTGTTCATTACAGGGTTATCCCCCTTAAACATTTTAAAGCTGATACATAAACCGCCAATCATTTCCAAAATGTATTGTAGCTCGCCGGATAGTGTCGGGCCGTTCCGGTGTCTCTTGTCGAATGGTGACGCTGGTTAGCATCCGGTCTCGGGGTGACGAACCTTGAACGAGACTGCCCTGCGGGAAACAAAAAACGGCTCCTAAGGCCGGTGGAACTCAATCGTTCCGGTGGGGCCCTGCAACCATCGTCGCGAACATTAAACATAATGGTTTCATCCCAAGAATTTGTGTCACCAGTATGCCTGTCCATAGCTATTTCGTGATCAATGGACTTACAAGATTTGATTTGGTGACCTAAAAATATAAGTCTATACAATGTGTTTACCTAAAATATGCTAGATAAAACTACAATAATAGCATACGAAAATATAAGACATAGAGGCAGGTAGATGAACTTTTAAACATGGGGCTCCCGGAGGTACCACACAGACTCGTAGGTCCGCAGCGGTATCCCCGCAAGGGAGGCTCCCATATACGAGACATAGCTATTTAACTTAATATAAGTTATTATACCTCTAAGCTGAAAGGAAGAAGACTATCTCGGACGAAAAGTGATGTGCCTCACGCGGGCACTACTCCTAGTGCAAGTGAGGGTGTGGAGTATTATCCTGGCATGGACCGTCATCGCTGAATCAGTTATTATACCTCTAAGCTGAAAGGAAGAAGACTATCTCGGACGAAAAGTGATGTGCCTCACGCGGGCACTACTCCTAGTGCAAGTGAGGGTGTGGAGTATTATCCTGGCATGGACCGTCATCGCTGAATCCTTGCGAGACTTGCCTCGCGCGGGCCTCCGTCTCGGGAAGGTGCTGCCACGGCTTAAAGCGGGAGAAGAATAGCAGGCAAAAATGGGCCTACTCTAATATTTCAAACAAAAATGCTGTACAAAGAAAAGACCATACCTAGTGAGATTATGACAGTAGGGGTGCGTACTATTTTACGTGAAGACGGGACGGAAGATTCCCGATGGATTCTTTCGTCCCCGTCTTATGTAATTCCTAATATGCTGAGTTAGTAGTTGCCTCTTTATTTCTGCGGGCCTTCTGCTTTGCTTAATTCCTTTTAGTTGTTTTCAAAACAAGAAATAGTTTAGGCCGCAACTGGCCGATAACTACCTAGCTATTAGACACGGCGGTCACGGAGAACAGATGCCCGAGGACATCAATACTGCAGACAGCGCTCTTACATGTTACTTAGCGGGATCTCCGAACTGGGTGAGAATCCGGACATTCCACGCCGCAACCACATGAAACATTACAAGACATGGTTTACATTTCACGGAAGCATTATTAGGCCATATCTCCTATCGTTATGGTGGGGGTTAAGAGAGACTGACGCACACCGTGAATGTCCTTCCCATAAGGGCGTGGCAGATCTAAAATATCCTGCCCAGACATTTGAACAAAATTTGGTGAGCATACGTATCTCGCCCATCACCGGGTCCTATGGAACTAATTGTTTATCCTGTCGTTAGGTTTATACACAAGTAGCCAGTTTTGCACTGCGGTGCGGGAGGATTGTCAGTAAATATAATAATAATTAATACATATGTTTTCGCAGTGCTTTCCTATATTGGCTTACGGTACTATCTACTAAGTATCCGAAGATACGCGGGAGTGTGTGTGATACCACACCCTAGCCATCACCGCTCGGAAACCCTAATAGTTTCCCAGAGTCGGATCAGCCCATGGTGCGGATAGGGACATCCAAACACTTAAGAAGCCACAAGGCTAAGAGGAATATGAAAAGAGACAAAATCTTGGAGTTATGAGTCTTATCGGAGTGCGGGGCTAAATTATTGCACTACCGGAAGAGAAGAGTATAATACACTGTATGTAATGAAGAAAGTGTCTCTAATCATTCTGAACCTATCCTATCGAGCTGAATAAAAAAGGTTTTAGTCGGTACCATGCCGGGCTAAACAGAGTTATAGCACGGACAGCGACCTCAGTGAAAAATTGTCGGTGGTGGGAGAAAGTGCTGCATATATGTTGCTGTATAGTGGTTTCTACATGCACTGCAGTCCTATATTTTTATAACTAAACAAAACGAGTTAACGGATGGCCACTGGCCATATACATACATAATCTAACCAGAACAAGCAATGCGGTGTCAAATGATTATGGTATATGGATTAGTACATGTCAACGAACCTACTGTAGTGCGATTAGCAACACATTGAGGAAAATGATAATAACTATTTAACAAATACAGAAACTATAACTATCGGTCCTAAGACCGTTGCGGTTCCTTTTAGTCATCGGAACTGTTATTACGGAGATTTCGCAGCCAAAAAGTATTCATTACAGAGTTATCACCCTTTAAATATCTTATAGCCGATACATAAACTGCTTTACGCTTAGTGAAAAAGGAATTTAGGTTTTAGGAAGAGTTGCATTTTTCATTGATTAGTTTTTGAAAATTATTGTCCTTTACAATTATGCCCACTCTTGATCCAGGGGGATATGCCGACTTCTGATGGCTCTTGTTATCCATAATCTAACCATGTTAACTGTGATTGTCTTTTATATATAGTTTTGCTGGAACATATATTACAAGTCTAACATGCACAGTTTTTATATGTACGGTAAGGTACATACTATTATATATTTAAATTTAAAAACAAATAACCACATAAACAGCCATTTAATTGACACTATTGTATACTCATAATGTATGATTAGCAACAAATAAAGTGCTTACATTATCTGCTATTCAGATATGCAGTATTATGCACTAAATATATTATATTAGTCAAACAAGTTGTTCACTCCAGTTCAACAGAGCTAAACCTAGAACATGTCAAATATATCAGTTGTTTTATGATGAAATAAAGGTAAAGTGAGATTATACAGATGATCTTTCAATCTAATTCCCATATCAGAAATTCTTTCGTCATTGACACTATCAGGACAGGGAATATTTTGTTGGAAAAAAATTGCAAAGCAGTAACTGCTAAACAAATCGAATAATGCATAGCAGTTCATAGCACTTGCATAGCAAACAAACTGTTGAAACTGGTTGGTGTTCCAATGGGGACAAAGGACTACCAGACTTGGCAAATCAGTAGTCCATCTAAAAAATTAGTAGTCTAAGGCGTGTAATATGTGACACATAGTTTACACAGATTGCACAAATCTGACACGAACAGATGTTTGAATAATTAATATTGGACTTCTGAGAATGTTATTGAGGATAGTGGATCAGTTTTCAGGTCTACAGTAGCCAGTATTGTCATTTGTCAGTATAACATATGTCAGATTCAGAATATGCATGTACTGGCTCTGGCCAAGGTAGGGAGTATAGGAAACCTAAAATAATACGTATTGGCAGATTTGGCAATTACATTGATTGGAAGCTGTTGCTGCTTAAGGCAGCAGCACATCCCAGCCAAATTATTTTTAAAAAAATCAATAATGTACCTCCCATGAATACTGTGATTTCATTGACTAGGGTTAACATATATTTTGTAACTTACCAACCTAAATCACATATCCCTTTCAACTGTTAGGCTAAACAAAGTACACATTCAATACAATGTAAGAAGGTCGAATAGTGTTAGTGTTTAACTGGAAGCTGGTGCAGGCTATGGCAGCTGTGAGCAACAGCCCCCCCCCCACACACCCCTTAAAAGCAACATATTCAACAGCTTATTAAGATGAAATTGAGTTTCTGCGACACTATGACTTCAGTTGAGAGTTAACAATGTTTATTTAAAAATTACTAATGGTTGTTTTTTCTGGCTTCAATAGTGAATGATAAAAAAGTTATACTGTGATCACCGTGTATCAATCGGTCCACCGTGTTACTAGTTTTACTACGAATACGAATGCTATAGATAGAGATACTACTACGTCATTCATTAAATTACCACGTAAAACATTGTTTATTTTCTTTATTGTCGGTAGTTTCCTTGCGATTCATTGGTTGCTTTCTATATAGTTATATTTATTAACCAATAATCTTGCGAGAAAGTATGTTCCCGACTTTGGAGAAGAGTACTCGAGAACACTCTCGCGTATGCGTTGATCTTGGCGACATGCCATTCTAAATCAGTTGCTTTCGCGAATCAAGCGCGATAAGCCACCGTAGCATGGCTAACTATACTGTGTCGGCCTTGATTTGGGGATGCGCTAACAGGAGTTTAGCATTCCCGATGATATAACTCAGTTTCTGAGACAAACATTGTCTAAATCGACCAGAATCAGCCTAGATAAACTTGTATTTTTAAAGTTTATCATAACACTAGCTAATGACGAGGCAATGATCAATAGCCATACCCCCCTATAGGGGAATTTAGATTTATGAGAGAGTGTTACGAGCAATATGTCGATGACCGTGACTACCCCGTGATACATATTGCGAGTTTCCGACTGGTGTCCAAACTCAAAACTGAAGTCTGTAACAGTTTATTATTATACCAGAAGAAGGCAGCCGCTAACGCGATTTTAACTCTGCTCATGCATTCCTGCATGGAATATTTTGAGTGGTATCGCATCGCAAAATGCGACGCAAATGAGTACCTGTTGCTACACATTCACAACTTCGCATAGCTATTTGCTGCGATACATAATTTTCATGTAAAATTCAGTCAATTCACTTAATTTTGAAATATTTTTGATAAAAAGTCGCTAAAAGTTGCAAAACGCTTGTCAAATTTAGTAAGGAAGCGAGATGCGCATGCGTTTGAGACTGATTTCCGATATAGCCCATAGACATATATAGCTATAGAGCGCATATCTTCATACCTTCCTTCACTATGGAACAAATGACCGCCGGTGACGTGAGTTCAGTAAGCGCTCCATAGATCACCCATTTGCGTTCTCCTTCCCGTAAAGCCCTTCCCCAAAATGCAATTACTCGTTCTTTGTTATCATTGGCTAGATGACCTAATATGAACCCTATAGCAGTTCCACTTGCATCAGTAGTGAGGATAAATGGTCTATTCATATCTGGATAGGCCAGCACTGGGGGAGAAACCAACTTTTCTTTTAACTGGACAAATGCGTTTTCACATTCATTGGACCAGTTAAAAGCCTTATTGCAATAATTGATTCAGAGGAGCTGCTATTTTGGAGAAGTTGGGCACAAATTTCCTGTAGTAGTTTGCCAACCCTGTAAAACTTCTCACATCATGTTGATTATGAGGCCACGGTTGTCTTCTCGGGTTATACCTCTATTCCATTTTTGCTTAAAATATGGCCTAAGTAATGAACACGAGGTATTGCAAATTTACACTTGGCTTGCTGAAGCTTTAAGTTTGCATTTCTAAGCCTATAAAATACTTGTCTGAGATGGTCTATGGGCTGATCAAAAGTCTGACTGAAAATTAGCAAGTCGTCAATGTAGACCAGAACATAACACCAATTTATACCGCGAAATACTTTTTGCATGACCATTTGAAAGGTTTGGGCTGTTCATTAACCCAAAAGGCATGCGATTCCAGGAAAAGACGCCGTCATGAATAACGAATGCAGTTTTCTCTTTACTGCCTGGACAAACAGGGATTTGCCAAAATCCTGAGGCTAAATGAAGTGTACTAAATATCTAGGATTCAGCCTCTAAAAGGGTGTCAAAAACGTCATCATGTCTGGATAGTGGAAAATGAACCAGTTTTGTAACTGTTGAAATGGCGATAGTCCACTGCAAACCGAAAGGAGCCATTCTTTTTCTTAACTAGTACTACAGTACATTCACTGTCGGACGGTTCAATGATGCCAGCTTTTAACATTTCTGTCGTTTGCCGCTCAAGTTCTTTTTTCATAATGGGACCAACTCTATACGGATATCTGCGAATAGGGGGTGCGTCACCTGTATCAATTTTATGGCAGTAGAGGTCAGTATGACCTAATTCTGATATGACTGTTGCAAAGATATGTATATTGTCTTGCAGAAATTTTAGAAGTTTAACTTTTTGTTCGTCAGTGAGGTCAGCATCATGGAGGTCAATGTCTAACTTATTCATCGGAGTATCAGGATTATGTAACTCAGCACTATTATCAGCAATATTATTAACAGACTGTGTATCATTGTCCTCGATAAATTGAATGTCATTTGCCATTGCCAGAATCGTGTCTTTTGGTATAATGATTTTGGAATTGGTCGGGTTTAGAACGTAGAAGTAGGCGTTATGTTGATGGGTTTTAACCACACCCTTTGCTTCCAATATTTGAACCTCTTTAAATAGCATTATTGATGGCTCTAGTAAAATTACTTCTCCATTCTGACGTCTAGAAACAGTTACTGGAATACCTACTTGATTGAGTGGATCGATAGTGACTGATTGAATTACTCTGGCTAAACCATCATTGTGAGTTAAAATTGGAACCATTTCTTTATCGTTATCAACAGACATGAAACCACTGGGTAAATCTAATGTTACAGTACAGCTCAGAGTTAACTTAACATAAAATGTGTCTGCAACGTGTGCATGACGCGTACATAGCGGGTCTATTTTAAAATAATGGATGCATCACTTTCCCGTTGTGAACGGTAAAACAACGCGGTGTGAAAGTAAAACAAATGGGTGGGAAACAGTTTGACTTATTACACAACGCATTTATGATATTGGTTAGACAAGTCGTTTGAAATCTGATAACGTGAAACGCGTTCATAATTACGCCGCGCTGGTATAACGACATTATGCGAGTCGACCAAGAAGGGCAACCGATTACTCGGGCATACACATATTATGCAATTATATTTTGCCAGGGTACCGTAAATTGTTGCAAAATTCCTGTCATGATTTTAGGGGGAGGCCTCATTCAATGAGGAATAATTGGCAGTATGTCGCATTATCAGTTCTGATACAGCTGTCTGATAACGTAAACATTCCATTCTTACAGAACAAAACGAACCTGGTTACTTATTCACTGCCTACCACTAATGAGAAATGCCTCGCGCAACTGTCTCGCCGATCGATAATTATGCGCAGTCGTAGATTCTCGGAAAAGCGTAGCCGTAATTTGATTGGCTAGCTGGACATCTGACGTCATTATGAATGAATGAAAATTACTATTGTAAAATTTTGATCACGTGTCTCATTGTCATTCATAACGAATTGATGACGTGATTTATTTTGACCAGTCTCTGAGCGACTCACGATCAACAATGGCGGAACACAAAATGTACACGTATTCGCTGTGCCGCTTTTAAAAGCAATAAAGCAATATCTTAACACCAACTTTGACTTTTACATTAATAAAACAAACAATGTCTGGTTCATGAAATATAGTGAAATTAGCTCCCTGACTATTTATAATGTTAACTTTCACGGGTTTATTAAGGCACTATTTATCATCTAGCTATGTTATTGCTATGTAGAGGGTGGTGCGGCGATTGCTCATTTCCTCGGCCTGGTTCCCGAGTGAGGCAGCAACAATGTGTTATGCTCGGCTACATTACATTGCAATATAGTGAATCCGAAAGCTACCGAATGTCACAAAAAGAAAATCATTAAATCACAACGGGCGTTGTATTTCCGTGAAACGCCAGTGAGGCATCGGTACATGTTACAGCTTTAGGGGCGCATAGTATTTCATAACTAGCCCTGAACTAGTCTTTTTTTGTGTAGAGCACTGATGGGGATATTGCGGTAGCGGACACAAATCTGCTAATTTGTGCGTTATATTATCAATAAAAACCACACCATCTGCATGTTTTAATAAAAAGCCTCTACATTAGTCGAGCATTGGTACACATAAGCTATTTTTGACATCTTTAATCCATAATTTTGCGTTTATTCGCTGTTTGTTCATCGCGAACACAGGTGATGCGTAGAAGTGATAATGAAGTTGCTTACGGACAATTTTCACTACGATTAATCTATGTCAAATCTCGCCAGTCAGCCTGTTTCGCTGCGCTGGATGTTTATAAAAGTTAAATACGAAACGAACCGATGCTTATGGTTCTTGTACTATATGCAAAACGTTCTGGGACTCAAAACGTTCAGGGGCACATCGTTACATTAATTCTCAACCGGGAATCATGATTTTGTGTTCCGTAATATTTATAATTTTGATTTTTAATATTATGTCCCGCTGTCTTTTTTAGGAAAACTCTCATATTTACCGTTGCCCCTTCTAGGATCTGTAATGTACCGCTAAGTTTGATTGGATCCCGGATAGTTGGAGCCGTGGAGTTGGTATGTATGCCGGGTATTATGCAATGCACATACAAATCTTTTAAACACATTTAAAATTTGGCGTCTGTTCTGTTTTGCTTTTAACAATGCGCTTGGCACTATCTCTGGGGGACATCAAACAAGTTCAAACTTGCTTATTTACGCATTTAATGCTCGTTCTCAACACATATTTATTATTTTAAATGCATAAAAAAAATTAACTAGATGCGTTGTGAATGCATTGTATTTTTAAAACCGATGCGTTGGAAACGGGCCTTCAACACATCACGCACGCATTTCAGACCCGTTCGTACGTTAAGTTAACTCTGAGTTGTACTGTACTTGGTTTTCTATTATGAAATTGATACCTAAAATTATTTTATGATGAATTCTGGGTAGAACATGGAATTTTACTGGAACAATTATAGAACCAAAGCAGATTGGAATGATTACTGTTCCTACAATTGGTAGAGTTTCACAACTTGCACCTAAAGCACTTCGTATTACAATTTACAATTTTTAAGTTTGGATATTTACTTTGCTCAAGAAATGACTTTGAAAGACAAGAAATTGAGGCTCCAGTATCTACCAAGGCAATTACCTTTGTTAGCTCACCTGGCCAGAATCTATCTTTTCGTCCGTCAACTTTTTTCTTTAAACAACTTCTCAAGAACCACTGGGCCGATTTCAATTATATTTGGCAGGAAGTATCCTTAAGGCATAGGGATCCAAGTTTGTTCAAACAAAGCCGATCGGCCAATTTGGCCGGTGGCCATCTTGGATTTTGGCCGATTTTAGGAAATGTCTTTAAATGTCTCCAAAACCTCATGGTGGATTGCTTCAAAACTCACGAAATATAATATAGGGCAAGAGCTGAACCAAGTTTGTGCGAAGGAACTTGATAGACCAAATGGTTCGGCGGTCATCTTGGATGACCTTGTTTTCGTGAAAACGACCTGCAGAACCGCTGAACGAATCGCGCTGAAATTTTGGGAATATGATTATGAACTAAGGGCCATTAACGTTTGTTTATGGGAAGTTGATAGGTAAAAAAATGTAGCCGCCGTGGACCAATCAAATTTTAACGTGTTTGACTGCCATATTAAATTTTCTTATTTGATGGATGAAATTGGTTTTCTTAACTCAGCTTACTTGTCAGTCAGCTGTCGTATAGCGATGACCCCATCCGTCTTCTGTATGTCCATCCATCCATCTGTCTGTCCATCACCAACAATGTTGGCTCACTCTGTTATTTCTTGACGGATTGACACCAAACTTGGTCACAATGTTAATGTCGGCATCTAATATCTGTGTTGTGAAAATGAAACTGATAGGACGTCAAATGCCAGCGTTATCACCCATTAAATATTTGCTGTCTCACTTTCATAGGGCAAATACAGGTTTGTTCCCACCGTCCACTGATTTATCACCATGTCAGATTTTATTGTCAAAGTAGATATTAAACTCCAATTAACAGATTAACCTTTCCAATATTGTCGAAATATTTAAGATATGTATTATGTGCTCTGACATCTATACTCTTAAAAATATTTTGAAATGTATTTGATTGAATGTTGTTGCTGTCTTAGACAGCAATGAAAGTTGTTGCTGCCTAAGGTAGCAATGACTTTCAGTCAAATTATTTTCTAAATGAACTGCAGCTCACCCTACCCCTGCTGCTAACTTGGTGATTCAGCCAAATGCACATGTATTAAATGGATTGTGTGGTGGTGGGGAATAACCTGCTATAAAAACCACCTACCTGCCTTTAGGGACCATTTTCTTCAATTGTATTTAAACCTATAGTAACCTTCTATGAGGTACCGGGTCTTGTTTGTTTCTCCACCACTTTTCGTGCTTAAGCAGGTGGGGGATTGCTCGATTGAGTGACTCACTTGGCTGGGATGGTAGATAGGTAGGCTAATCGCTTGGCTCAAGATGGTGGATGGATATTCATTTGGGTCGTGACGATTACCTTTGAATTGAATAATGAAAGCAGGAATGTATTACTGGAAATTTATTTTAAACATATAGACGTTGCTATGGCGGAAAGTTAACTTGAATCAAAACAGTGATACATTTCTGAGAATGTCATCCGGTTTTGTTCGAGCTAACTGACCACCGCTTCCATTTCAAATTCTCATTTTCATTGGCTAATGCATTCATGATCAAATCCAGCACTGATTTAAAAATGGTTTTTGATATCTTTCCATGCTCTCTAAACAGTTACTAGTATTTTAATGTTTGTAATATTTCCACATTTTCATGTTTTAACCGGTAACTAAGTCATTATGTCAGCAAACTGTGCTGTCTGGATTTAGCTTTGTTTGAAAGAGGTGTTAAACTCACTCGGATGTCAATCTGATTATGCACAGACCTATAGCTGAAACCCAACAATAGCAGGCATTAATGACTACTAATGCAAGAGCTCCAGCTATGGTTCTGACATCTGACCCTTGTCCTCCTATAGGATTTTGAAGGCTTTTTATTCAGCTGTAATTAAGTAGGGCTGCCTAATGTTTATGCTTAGAGCCATTGTTGTGGATGACTGCAATAACTCACAGTTAACTATCTTCAGATTACCAGCACCGTAACCATTCAGTTCTTGTACTTTCTATATTTAATTTCATATCTATTTCTTTTGGGTATTCAGGGTTAAGTAGTTCATATATAAAACCTTTCTCCAAATAATTTCAACAAAGACCTGTCAAGACTTATGCCTACTAAAATCCATTCCTTCATTCATTCTTCCATTCATTCTTCCATTCATTCTTCCAATCATTCATTCAGTCATTCATTGATGATTAATTAATTTATTTATTTAATTTATTTATTTATTTATTTATTAATTTATTTATTTTAACCAAAAATACTTAAACTTCATTAATGCAAAGAAACAAAAATAAAATCGGGAGCTTACATCATATACAAAATATTTCCTGAAGCATTTGGTATACAAAAAAATTACTTTATGTATCAAAATGCTGCATCAGGTACATTGTATATATTTACAATTAATATATTTCAAAATAACACATAAAATGGTTGGCAGGTGTATATGTCAAGAGCTACTCATTTCTTTAGCTTTGAGCTATTACAATGGATATCATTTTGAACCGTTTCTGTACTTAATCCTTTATGACACTTCTTATAACAAGCTGCTTAGAATTGTGAATCAATTTTCATGAAAGATATTTCTGCAGTAAATGCTTTCATTCAAACTGCCCAAAATAACAAGCATGACTGGATGTGATTTCTTTACATAGTGTTTTAGGCCAGGTGAGCTTATGTCGTGGTGACCGTCCGTCGTGTGTCCATCGTCCGTCCATCAACTTTTCCTTTAAAACGACTTCCCAAGAACCGCTGGGACAATTTCAGTTATATTTGGCAGGAAGCATTCTTAGGGCATAGGGATCCAAGTTTGTTCAAATGAAGCCGATCGGCCAATTTGGCCAGCGGCCATCTTGGATTTTGGCCGATTTTTAGAAACGTCTTTAAAAACCTCCGAAACCGCTTGAGGGATTGAAGGAAACCTCATGAAATATGATTCAGTGCAAGAACTCAAGTTTGTTCAGGGGAACTTGATTGTTCAAATGGTTCGGCGGCCATCTTGGTCAACCTAGTTTTAGCGAAAATGACTGCTCCAGAACCGCTGAAGGGATCAGGCCAAAATTTGGCAGATATGGTTAGGGAACAAGGGCCAGTAAAGTTTGGTCAAGAGAAGTTGATCCGTAAAAAAACATGGCCGCCATGGGCCAATCAAAATATAGCATGCTTGGCGGCCATATTGGGTTTTTCTATTTGATGGACTTTGAGACTGAAATTGTTTTTATATAGGTGTTTGGGTATTCTGATTTGAAATTTGCAATTTTCGAAACTGTCGGATAAATGGTTTGGCAGCCATCTTGGATCATTTTCCCGGCGAAAGCTCCCATACTAAAGCAATGGGAAATTTAAAATGTCTTCTTTTCGAGAACTGCTGGACCGATTTCAATTATATTTGTTAGGAGGCATCCTTAAGGCATAGAGATTCAAGTTTGTTCAAACGAACCCGATCGGCCAATTTGGCCGGTGGCCATCTTGGATTTTGTCTGATTTTTAGAAATGTCTAAAAATCTTCTCCAAAACGGTTTGAGGGATCGATTCAGAACTCGCGAAATATGAACTAGGGTAAGAGCTGAACCAAGTTTGTTCAAGGGAACTTGATTGACCAAATGGTTCAGTGGCCATCTTGGATGACCTAGTTTTCGCAAAAACAACTTCTTCCCCAGAACCGTTGAAGCGATCAGGCCGAAATTTGTGATATACGATTAAGGACTAAGGGCCATTAAAGTTTGTTCATGAGAAGATGATCCGTCAAAAAAACTGGCCACTTTAAAATGTCTTTAAAAATCTCCAAAACCGCTTGAGGGATCAATTTAAAATGCATGAAATATCATCTAGGGCAAGAGCTGCACCAAGTTTGTTTCAAGGGAACTTGATTGGCCAAATGGTTTGGTGGCCATCTTGGATAACCTAATTTTTGCCAAAATGACTCCAGAACCACAGCGGATTGGGCCAAAATTTGGGAGATATGATTAGGCACTGAGTGCCATTAAAGTTTTTCAAAGGAAGGCGCATCATCAGAAACATGGCTGCAGTGGACCAATCAAAATGTAGCGTGTTTGGCGGCCATATTGGACTTGCAAAAATGTCCACAAACTCATTTAGAAGACTACTAAATCACCCACCAACAATTGTGGCAAAAATGCATAATGCTCCAGGTGAGCGACACAGGCCCCTTGGTCCTCTTGTTGTACAAAAGGTTCAATAATCAAAGGGTTAAGAAAATACATTAAAATTTACAAAATATTTCCTATTAAAATTAAATGGCTATATGTATATGAGAAGAATTCCTCGAGGACTGTTTTGAAGCCACAAAACTTTAATACCTTCTTTTTGGAGTGGTGTCGGAAACCATTTGAAGAAATTTGTTGCTGTCCAAAACAACAACAAATTGCAAGCAAATTGTTTCTCCAAGCCAACCTGCCCCACCATATTGTTATTACTCTTTCTCACGGTCACCCTCTGACAGAAGTTCCCCCTCCTATTTCTCTTTTTCCTTATTGAACCCCAGTTCCCTCTTTCCCTGAGACTCTTCGGCTCTGGAGTTAGATTCCAATTCAGGTTACTATTCATCCACATTCCTGGTGGTAAGGAATTCAGGGTTTGGATGCCCATCCTCATCCTCAAACGCTGACCCATTTCTTCTTGACTTCAATTTCATTATGGATCGGTCCAGTCCATAATTCTTTCCCTTTAGGTAGGTTTGTGGACCTTCTCTCTAGTCCTGAAGGACTATTAATTTCAAGTCCCCCTTTTTCACCTTTTACTATTCTAACTGTCAGCCTCCCCTATTCTCCTTCCATGTTCTACTATGTCCTTTCCTTTGTCTCTACTTGTCGTCATGTTCCGGCGTTTTCAGCTCAAGTCTACATAGTTGATTGACTACTCAAGGCTTCAATCTTTATGTCTATGTTCTCAGTCGTCTTACTAGCTATCTGAGCATGTCTTCATCTGTCTATCTACAATCCGGTGTCTCAGAGTGAGCCAGTTCATTTTGGCATGGTCTTTCTTTGTATTGTACGCGTGATGGTGTCAGGGGGAAAAGGTGGTTCCTTGGACCGCTTTTATGAGGGTTTTTTTCAGTTTGTCCCTCATCTCCATTGGAACGAATCTCTGGACTCATTTATCCTTTCCTAATAGCGTTCCAACTGATGGATCATTGCCATTGTTAGTCTGTTATTAGGTGTCAGCCTTCATCATCCTTTTCCACAAGCCATCTGTTATATGGACGCACCCCTGGAAGGATGGGGAGCGATTTGAGCCTTCAGTAAGATCTCAGCTCTTTGGTCCCATCAGAAAATCATCTCATCACTTCAACCTACTCGATTGTTGGACAGTGTTCCATGCCCTGGTCCATTCCCAGGACAAAGAAACCGTGGATATTCATGAATATCCAAGTTCTGTGGCGCTTGAATAAACCACCTAATCCCAGCTAATCCAAGCTTTTAATAACTTGGAAAAGCTTGGATTAGCTTGCTGGTATTGGCAACATAAAATTCAAGATATTTCAAGAAAATCCAAGAAAGACCTAGTTAAAGTAAAATCCAAGAAAATTCCAGAAAGCGTGAACATTCAAGAAAATCCCAGCTAACTTGAACATTCAAGATAATCCAAGCTAGCTTGCTGGTATTGGCCACTTAAAATCCAAGCATATTCCAGCTTGCTTGAACATTCAAGAAATCCAAGCTAGCTTGCACATTCAAGAAAATCCAAGCCTGCTTGAACGTTCAAGAAAATACCACCTAGCTTGGATTTTATTCCAGAAAGTCCCAGCTATCTAGAACTTCAAGAAAATCCCAGCTAATCCTAGCTTTTAAAATAGGTTAGCCATTAACATAAAATGTATGCACGTACACATAAATGCTGCCACACAGAGATTATATATAAATATGTATGCTTAAAAACCAAAATCACCTTCATGGGAGTTGAGTTACTCAATAACAAATACAATTTCAGCCAGCCATTAGCAATGCATGAGTTTCTGACTGATTTGTCTGTTATTCTTAAAGACATAGATTGTTAATGTGCCATATTATTTATAAAGTCATCATCACTGCATTAATTACATAGAACTGAAAAAGCTATACCAAAACTGGTCATTCTGAATAAATCTCTGGAAATCAATAGAATACATACCTCAAAATACAGTTCTGTTTCAATTTAAGGTTACTGATGCTAAGCATTCTATCTAACAGTACTGTCAGTGTGTCCAAACTATCATATTCTATATATCCATAGTTGGTAATGATCAATGCAATGAATGTACTGTTTGCTTTTTTACAAAGACTAAATTTCCCACCAATTTACCAGGTCAAGGTCACCTCTAGTCATGACTATACAGAACCTGTTCTTGCCTTAGTGCAAGATATTTCAAGATAATCCAAGGTAGCGTAAGTGAGTCTACAAATTCAAGGATATCCGAGTTGCTTGAATTCTTTTATGTCTGACAAAACAAAGTCCTAGAAAATCCAAGCTAGCTTGAATTCTGTCAAATCAGACAAATCAAGCAAATCCAAAAAGCTTGCACTTTTTCATGATGATACTCAAAAAGTCCTAGAAAATCTCAGCTAGCTTGAATTATGAGAGGGGGGATTTTCAAGAAGTTCAAGCAACTATATAAAGGCCAAGCTAATTCAAGGAAATCCAAGCTGGTATGGGTTGAATAATTTTCCAATAGCTTGGATGTTAACTTGAAATTTATTTCACACAGGTTGGGAGTCCCAGATTCTCAATCTCATTCTTATCCGATCAGTAAACTTCACGGTGGTCTCTTCAATCATCCCAGTGTGTGTGTGAGTGTGTGTGTGTGTGAGTGTGTGTGTGTGTGTGTGCGTGCGTGCATGCGTGCGTGCATGCATGCGTGCGTGCATCAATTATCTCATATTATCTCATCCCTATATGATCCCTGTCACCGAATGGGAATTGAAAAAGCCTTTAGTCCATTTCTTCATTTCAGTCGCCTTCATGTAGATCTCTTTGCTACCCTCAAGAATCGAAAAATCTTCATTTCTCCATTTTCTCTGTTGGTCGCCTCATATGCTCAGTCTCTGTTGGTCGCCTCATATGCTCAGTCTTTGGACAACGCGTTCAAGTATGATTTCTCCAAACCATCCTGATTCCTTGTGTCTTTGGAAAGATCAGTCAACACAAGTGTGTAATTCTGTTAATAGCTCCTTTCTGGCCGACAAGTCCTGTTTTCTCGGGACCTTCTTGTCAATCTCCCGTTACCATTTTCAGAGAACCTGTTATCTCAGAGCAGAAGATGAATCCTTCCCTGAATCCAGGGATCTTTTAGTTATCGTCAGAACTATTGAATTGTCCCATTTTCTGTCAGTCCTTTCATCTAGATCTAAGGAATTTCAGGAAAAATCTATCGGAGCATCCACTAGAAACATTTACAAAGCTAGGTTTGAGATTTTTAAGAGATGGTATTCAGACAATTCTATTGAGCCCTCTGAAGCCTCTTTGATTCAGGTCACTGACTTTCTAGTTGATCCTCTGACCAGAAGACATTGTATGTTGATTCAGTCAGGTCTTAACGTTTTGGACTGACTTCATTCATTAAATGCTTCCAGAATCCTTCAGTTCAAGATCAAAAACTTTTCATGATCTTATCAAGTGTATGGAAATTCTCCAACCCCCCCCCCCCCCCCCCCCCCTCCCCTTTGAGAATACTATTCCATTCGGGAACCTGTCACTTGTTCTGCAAGTTCTAGCAGGCAAACATTTTGAAACACCACCTTCAAGGCAGTCTTCTTACTAGCGGTGGCTTCATCCAGTGGCTGTTCAGAAATCCATTCCTTATCAGCTGAATCAGATAGATTCCGGATTACAGGACCTAGTCTTATTCTTTGCCCTAGATCAGAATTTCTGTCTAAGACTCGGTCAGTCAGATTCTTAGGCAAACATTTTGTTATCCATAAGCTTGCTTCCTTGTCAGCAGACGATACTGCCTGATGCCCTGTTAGGGCTCTCAATATCCTTAAACTTCATACTGCTTACAAACATTCTGATGATGGACATCTCGGGGTTGATCGCCCAGCTTCTTTAACAATTTCTCGGTGGATAGTAGATACATGTACCATCAAGCTTTGCCGTGAATTGACTTCTCCTGGTGTCTATTCTTTAGTCAGTGTCAAGGGTCATGATGTTATCGTTACTTCTTGTTCTCTTTTTAACACTTCTTCTTTGGAAGATATCATGCCGGAGAATACTTTTATCAAATGAATTATTATCTTAAAGATTCTGATCCGTCTTCCTTCTTCTATATGAATAGTCAGCAAGTTACTTCGGGATCCATAACTCGCATTCCTTCTTCAGCTGTCCACTCATCATCTACTTCATTCTCATGATTATCTCTCTCATGGGTGAGTGAAAGTCCATTTCATTTCATTTCATTCTTACATATGTACTATTCACCTCATTTCATCTCACTATCTCAATAACCAGTGACTGTAAAAATTCTTCCTACTATGCTTTCCTTCAGAGAAGGAAAGAGCTAAAGTAATGCAAGAATGTAGGTATATGTAATTAGTAAAACATAAGACCAACCCCTCCAGGGCATCTGGTCGATAAACAGCTGTTGCTGTCTTAATCATTGTGCGTAGAATAATTTGGTTAGATACAGGTACCCACAGTTGTTATTACACCACAAAAACATCCATTACCGTTCAATCACTACTCGCTAAATCAAATATCTGCATTTAGCTATCAGAATACAATTTTTATACTCGCTTACATACTCCCTAATGCCAATACCATCACCATGTAGACCCTCAACCAGGCTTCTGGTAGAGGGACCCCCTGCATTAGCCTTACAATAGACTGGCACCAGTCTGTACACACTCCTTGGTGACGCCTGTCACTAAGCACGCTCGCGCATGCGCAGTAGGTCCCAAATGTGAAAACTGATTCACTTTTCAAATATTGTGCTAGCAGTACAGTTTGCCTGCTATCAATCTGATATAAAAGTTTTAGCTTTGCTACTGAAAGTTTTCAGTTATTACTATATTTGACACGAATTATGCCTACCATGAAACCAATCCTTCCTAAGTTATGTTTAACTTTTATATCATGGTATTTTAGAGGTGTTTGTAACTATAGTTTTTGAGTTACCAGTTTTCGTGTCACTACTCCCGTTTTCGAGGTTAGAGTAACCAGGCCTATTATATACCATCAAGAGTACCATGTTATAAAATAGCCAGTACCACTCCTATTAACGTAGTTCCTAGTGCCCTCAAACATCATCATTCAGGAATCATTATGATTCCTTTCTTCAGGCACTTTCTTAAGTACGCCTATGACGTATCCTCATCAAAGCTAGCTGCTTTATTTCTTATCATTTCTTATTTTTCAAAGGAAGTGTCTTTAACTTCTGAGAAAGTAAAATGTACGTCAATCAAGTGTGATCGTTTTTCACCCTAAGGACTATGCGGGCCACGTTTACCTGAGTTGTACCTCCTGCTCCCCTCAAAATAAAAAATGTGTGGGATTTGTAAGGGTTGGCCATTGGTCTTATCTACATCGTTCTTCAAAGATTTTGTCATTAAGCCTGCGCAAGTGGGCTAAGCCGGTTTCCTTGACATCTAGGCAACAGATCAAGTCTCCAAAAGGTAAATCCGGCGACTCGAGAAAGAAGCCTTGTAAGTCATCCTCTGGTAGGAGCCAGGCCAAAGACCATGTTAGTCTTGAGGATCAACATAATCCTCAAGAGATGGCATCGGTGGCGGAAGCTTCCGATTTGTCATCACATGCAAAAGTTCGTTTCTCAGTGATACCGATTGCCAGGAATGTTTTAGGATCGCCGATCGCCTCTGCTCCCGTCTCTGCTCCTGGCTTGTCCGGGCAAGCGGGTTTGCCATCCGGATTGTCTTCTGGTTTTACCGGGCATCCGGAAATGAGCACCGTGATTGTTTCTGGCTTGGCTGAACATCCGGTGACTCATGATAATCTGGCTTTTTCGTCAACTTCCGCCGTTTCCGGCTATAGAGTTCCGATTCCGGTAGGAAGAATGTGGCATTGCATCATCCGTCTACTTCCGTTTCCGGTTTTTCAGCTTCCTCTTCCGGTAGTAGTGTTGCTACTTCCGGTAGGAAGAATGCTTATCTGGGTCTGTTGGACCTGGCATTGCATCATTCATCTATTTCCGTTTCCGGTTTTTCAGCTTCCTCTTCCGGTAGTAGTGTTGCTACTTCCAGTAGGAAGAATGCTTATCTGGGTCTGTTAGACAGGGCATTGCATCATTCATCTATATCCGTTTCCGGTTCAGCTTCCTCTTCCGGTAATTCTGTACATCCGGGTTGTAGGATCTTGATCAGTTTCCGGTAGTCTACTTCCGGTTACGCATTTCCGTTTTCCTTTTTTCCCACATCCGGATTTCGTACAGCTGGGGATAAGGTCATTTCCGGTTTTCATGGATCTTTCTAGTGTTCTAGGATTAGCTTCCGGGTCTGTCTTCCTGTTTTGGATTTCAGGTGATAGAGAACTTCCTGGGGGTCCAATTTTGTTCTTCAAGTCCGGTTTACATGTTCGCTTTCCTAGAATCTTGTCATATTCTTGCCTAAGATTTAGTCATATTTCCGTATTTGTTTAATATTGGAAATGTTGAATGGCTGGAAATATTCATACCGAGTCATTGCCAGTCTCTCTTGGAATTGTAGTCTATTTAGACATTTATTCGTTTATCAGTGACAATTTTCAACGTAATTAAAGACTCTTCTGACTGGTTGCCATATGGGTTTTTTGTTGCAGATTATTTTATATGCGCATATCATCAGCCGATAAGTCAATCTATTCTACGCATTATCTCAAGATACGATTTTTACTTAAATCCAACTTTAGATGGCCAGTTGTCTTCGGGCCAGTCAGCCTTTTTTCACGCTCCTTTTACCTCTTATGTCGGCAGGTTGACATTTATTTTAACCAAAGGGAGTGAATTTGTATAGGGAAAACCATGATCTGGCGTAAATCATAGTCTAGTTTTGTCAGTCGCTGAAAAGAATTAGATTCAGTAAAGGTTTCATAGGGATCAGTATGACTAAAAGATTAATGTCTACAAGAACAATAGTCGCTTAGAAAAGATAATCAAGCGGATAAGGGGGCAGGAAGAAGGAATATAAGCCGAATTCTTCTGCGTTGACATAGTTTCGGTGAGTTCGCTTTGTTTTCATTTTTTCCAGATTTTTGGTTGTTTTCCCTTTTCTAGCTTAATTTTTTGCTCTATTTTGACTGGGTTGCTGCAGGCCTCCGGACGGTGGTTTTGGTGGGCGGGGACTCGGGATTTGCTGGTTTTGTTTGGGGGCGGTCTGGCTGAGGGTTGTTGGTGAAGCGAATTCCAGTCGAGTCGGTCCAATTGCCAACCCGGCCTACTTAAATTAGTCGGATCGGCCTAGGATAAAAAGTCATGTCGGCCCGATTTAATGGTCAAATAGGCCTAGGAATGCATTCAACTGGCTTCTTTCTTCTTCTTTTCGATCGCCGGTATCACAATTGGAGAGCCGTTCTCAAGATCAAATCTTTTTACCTGGCAGGAAGCATGGAATAATTGGGAATCTCATATTTCTATATCCTTGATTTCGGAACTTTTCTTCAAGAATTGAGGATATGGAAATATGAGATCCCTGTTATACCAGTCGTATTATACCAGCATTAGTCGTCTGTTGGTGGATCTAATAATATTTACTGGCGTTTACGTCTCTTTATTAAAGGACGGTCAGAATTATAAGTGTCTATTATTTTCACTAACGCGCAACTATTTTACATAAGACGTAGACAATCTTTATCCTAAAAGCACTATCTTTTTAAGATGATGGCGATCTTAAGATATTACCGAGATTTCCGTGTATGTCATGGTATACAGATTATTGTGTGTAGTAGCTACCATTTATCCTATTTAAGCGTACTGGTTAGCCCAATAATATTGCTATAGCTATGTTCATATGTACAGTTAAATGCGCAGTGTCGGTTCGGCCTAATAGTGCACCTATAGGTATATACATGTGTGCGCATATGTGCATTCGTATGTGGTTATGGGTGATACTGTAGGGTCAACTCGACCTAAGGGTATATTCGCACATGTTAGGCATAAACATAGGTCGAGTTGGAACTAGGCCGAGTTGAGGGTGGGCCGGGGTGTATTTGGGCCGAGTTGACTGGATACCGGTGAAGCCACTGG
This sequence comes from Chaetoderma sp. LZ-2023a, assembly GCA_034401795.1. Lineage (NCBI taxonomy): Eukaryota > Metazoa > Mollusca > Caudofoveata > Chaetodermatida > Chaetodermatidae > Chaetoderma > Chaetoderma sp. LZ-2023a. The sequence continues at coordinate 36,408,569 of CM067361.1, read as the reverse complement.
CAACTTTCGGTCGGATTGTTCCCGGACTGTTCGGTGGGTCTTGGGTTTTTTTGCTCGTTGAAGTTGTTGTCTGGAGGCTGGCTACAGGCCAGTTGGAGTGGGGTGGGGGTTGCGCTGGAGGGGTGGAGGAATGGCTGAGAATCTTTGGATTTAAGCAGCCACCAACAATTTTCAGTCAAAATGTTTTCAAAATATTTTGCAGGTCCAGAGATATTACAGTTGTAATATGTTGTCTGCAAAATTCAGTATCCAGACAGTTAATAGGGATTTCTAACACAATGTCATTTGTTATTACAAAGATGAAATTATTGATTCTAAGACTATAAATATAAGAATCAATAAATATATACAATATCTTTTAAGTTTTCTGCCTCTTGGCATAAATATCGAATGGTTTAGGATATCTAATTGATCAGTATGCCTAAGCCAAGTCTTGAAGCTGGCTTGTTTTTTCTATGTCATTGATTTAAATATAGGACGCAGTTTTGCAATCATTATAGGATCCTGTCACGTTCAGGCTGATGATTTTCCAGTGATTGCAGTCTAATACTTCAGTGTAGAAGAAGTGAGTGCAATTTTGGGAGTTAGTCGACCTTAGGTATATATATATATATATAAAACCCTGTGACTTGAAGAATGAGTCTAGGTCGTTTTTGTATGTGTTTTATGTTGGCGTGTTAAATGCTTCTGTTGGTAAAGGATTCCATACATTAACACTATTTGTAAGAAATACTTGCGTAGATCAAGTATTATTTGACAAGCTGACATGATGATCTGTCAAGCCCGAGCGGCTAGGCAACCGTTGATGTATTCAATAACAATTTTCTTGTTAAACCTGCTCCATTATTATACGATTTTTAAATTATATAGTCAAATGTTTGCCATAGTTCTCTTAACAGGACCTTGTCATGCGTTCTATTCGTAGAATTGTGATGATGTCATCACAAGGAAGTTTCCCTTATTTCATCTTTTTGAGTGGTGGTTTGGGAAACCATAATTTCTTTTCTTCATTTTATCTTGCTAAATTCTGTCACGATTTGAGGTTTTCGAATTCCAGTCGGGATTATTGCAGATCTCAGGTACAGGATTTGGCTATATCTTGACTCTAAGCACTTCCTTAGGCGTACTATGTTTTTTTTGATTTCCCATGATATCTGGTTAAATCTATATAAATAAAATTATCTATAATTTTTGCAGGGTCTTTAGCTTTTTAATAAGTTAAGCTATACTGATATGAGACTTTTCTCCATTCAGAGTAAGCGGTATTATTAAAATATCCATAATAAACATGCGTTACCTCTTTAGTGAGGGCTAAGCAATAAGGATATAGCCCAGGATTTTGGTTGGATCATAATGGCAGATGTAATCTATGTGTTTTCTATAAGCAGTCCTCTTTAGTATATAGTAAGTTTGCCACATCTTTAAGGGCGGCCCTTATCAAAAGGGCCAGATATTCTTGGATCTAGAACCGTTCTCTGCAGTCTCCTCCCAAATGGTCTTCTGTTCCTCTAATCAGAAGCTATTAGCTTTAGAGGGGTTGTTGTCTTCTATGCTCGTCAAGGAGTCTAAGAAGAGGCTCTTCTTTGGAAAGTAAATCCAGGCTTCTGTTCTGGGTTGGATTGTCTGATAGGCATCTAAATCTCGATTCGTTCAGTCATTGCCATGGGGTTTTCTTTCATTTTTAGAAGGAGGATCGAGTCTTTCTTGGGATGTCACTAGATCCAATCTGTTTGTGACATGTCTGATTGGCCAGATTTTATCTTTCATGTCTCCCTTTTCGGACAGTCAGGTTACGGGTCTCTAGTTCTCGATTCGATCGGACAATTCGACAGCAGTCTCATATCAACAGGCAGGGGGCCACAAAGTCGTCTCTCCTGTACTTGGAAGTGTGGAACCTCCTCATGTGGTGTCGCATGAATACAAATTTTCGATTGTCCACTCATGTCCCAGGCTGTCTGAGTTTTCTTGCGGACCAATTGTCTCGGGCGTGGGCTGTGGACGCCCTGTCTCAGTCCTGGTCAGGAATCTTCGCTTATGCGTTCCCTCCCACAATACTTATTTCTTTTGGTTCTGAAGAAAGTCAGGGACCAGATCTGCGAGATCTTGTTAATAGTTCCCTTTTGGCCAATAAGGATCTGGTTTGTAGACCTTCTCGATCTTCTAGTACCTACCATCATCCAAACCCAGGAATCTTAAGTCTGTGCGTTTGGAGTATATCGAGTGCTCGATCCTTGAGAATAAAGTTTCTACAAGATCTCAGGAAATCTTCTATTCTGCCGGGAGGGAGTCGTCTCGAAGAGTTTACACGGGTCGGCTTAAGATTTTTGGAGAATGGTGTTCAGATCAAGGTCTCGTGCCTGATTCTGTTTCTATTTCCCAGATGTTAGACTCTTTCTCTTATCTGTTCGACTCTACATCTGTCTGCTAACACTAAGAGGATATAGATTTTCTTTTGCATATTCTCTTCCTGGTTTGTTGAACGCTGAAGTTGAAGATACTATGGTTCTTAATCTTTTGATCAGAGGGTTAGGTAATATTCGTCCTCCAGGTGGTAAAACCTTTGCCTTCCTGGAACTTGGCTCTGGTTCTTCAGGGTCTTGGGCAGGTCATCATTTCCAACCTATCTCTACGATTAGCTTGAATCTTTTAACTTTTAAGACCGTTTTCTAATTGCATCTGCTTCTGCTAGAAGACGATCCAAAATCCATGTTTTCTCCGCTGAAAAGGATAGGTTTATCGAATCTGGGGACGGTCTGGTCTTATATCCTTGAAGGGAATTTTTGTCAAAGACTCAATCAATCCATTATCCAGCTAAGCCGATTATTTTACAATCTTTAACCTCCTTTTCTCCGGCTGACAGATTTTGGTGTCCTGTCAGAGCTCCAAAAGTTTATAAGCGTCGTTCTGATTTTTAGAGATCCGATCTGTCCCTTTTCTGGGTTCCGTATGAGGAGGGGTTGGCCAGTCCAGTCTCTAGGGCATCTATTCCCAGATGGATTTGTGAGACCATTCACATTAAAGCTCATGTCATTAGAGGGATGGCTTCCTCTTTTGCCCTTTTTGCTGGCTCTTCTGTAGACGAAGTTATGCAAGTTACAGGATGGAAATCTGAGTCTACTTTTACTACTTTTTAATGAAAAAGACCAGAGCACAGCAGCTTCCTTGTTTAGGAACTTTATGATTTTAACTAAAAAGGCTGAAGACCATTTACCAAGCACATCCCACCATTTTCGTTAGGACCGTGCGTCTGCATGTAATGGTGTGAGTTGTTCTTTGGTTTTTATTTATTTCTTTAAGTTTAAAGAAATCCTTGTTTGATAATCACTGTGTGATTGATTAAGATGCACCATTATGTTATGTTATTAACATTTGGTTATCTTTTGTTTGATTTTTATCCTTGCTTATGGATTCTCAAATCTCCTCCCACCAAAGTTTCGTGGTGGGGCACTGACCAAATCTACGGGTTTAGCAAGTAGTGATTGAACGGTAATGGATGTTTTTGTGGTGTAATAACAACCCCCAACAGACCCCCCTTTAGTGGGTTGGTCTGTAGTTTTATTAACCACTATAAAAACATACTTACCGTTCAATCACTACTTGCTAAATCAAATATATGCATTTAGCTATCAGAATAAAATTTTTATACTCGCTTACATACTCCCTAATGCCAATACCATCACCATGTAGACCCTCAACCAGGCTTCTGGTAGAGGGACCCCCTGCATTAGCCTTACAATAGACTGGCACCAGTCTGTACACACTCCTTGGTGACGCCTGTCACTAAGCACGCTCGCGCATGTGCAGTAGGTCCCAAATGTGAAAACTGATTCACTTTTCTAAATTTAAGTGCCATATATCCAGAATAGATTCTCAAATCAATACCCAGCGGGGTGGCTGAGGCCGGGTCGTAGTGATTGAAAGGGGGGTCTGTTGGGGGATTTCTTTTAGGAAATAGATTCTGATTGCTAAGTTAATTAGAAATTTATTTAGAAAGCTTTTTGACTTCTGTTAAGTAAGTAACAAATTCTGTTATGAAATATGACATCTTTGCAGAAACTATACCTGACTGTTTATTGTTAGCCTTTTAATGGCCAGAACTGGCCTCTGCAGTCATCTTGAGGAATGTCCTTTTGCAGGCTAGGAGAAGACTATTTTTTAAAATTTACCACAGGAATTCCAATGTCATTCCAATGCAAAATTTTTAAATATAGTCTTCTCTTGGCCTGCAAATGGACATTCAATAAGGAAATATTTTGATTTTCTTGACCAAATTTGACCACTAAAAGGTCAAGGGTTATTGTACCCTTAGCAACCAAAATGTTATGACAGATAAATTAACATTAATGTGGGTGAATTGTATTAGTAGGCCTTCGAAACAATAACCTTAATACACGTCTAAGTAAATTAGCTTCAAAATATTCAACAGAATATTCTTGAAATCTCAACGTAAATCTTTTCTTCATTCTGCATAATTTACACGCTGATGTGATTTATTTCATGGTATAGCTAAACTCCTATTGGCTATTCTGGAAATAATTTAACAAAAACTTGTTGCTGGTTTAGGCAATAACAAAATATACAAATTTCAGTCAAGTTGTGCTCAATGACGACTGAATGATTTTAGCTATTCCTGTGCTCTGCTAAAGTTGTGACCAATACATAGCTAACCCTTTAACACCCAAGCTGACCAAAATCGGCTGCTGTAGGGGTCTTGAGAAATGTTGATTTGCAGACCAAGATAATTTTTGAAACCTTATATCTGGAATGACTGGCTCGATAATCGAGCCAATCATTCCAGTAGTAAATTTTCAAAAATAGTTTTCTTTTGGTATGCAAATGGACATTGTCCTTGAGTAAATTGAAATTTTTTGGAACAAATGTAAATGGTAAAGAATGTTTTAATTATCATATTAATCATATAACCCATTAACGCTTACATGTGTTATGTAGGTTTCCCAATTAAAGCGGCCCAGCCTGCAGTGTGGACATAATAAATTACACTATTCCAAGACATGTATATGCTGAACTTTTATATGTAATAACATACTTATGAAAATGCATGTTTATAAACCGATAACCATTTTCATTCTGAATTCCCATAAACATGATTTCAAGACATTGGCATAAAGAAACCTGCATATTATTTTGAATATAATTTGACTGAAATTTGTTGCTGCCTCATGGAGAAACAACTTTCACTTTGATTGTTTTCAAAATAGTCATCAGTATTTTCAGAGTTTGTCAGAGTAAAATACTGTCAGCACATATACAGAATGAAAGTGGTTAATTATATTATTTTCATTGAATTGCATAAATCTGGTATTCACAAAAGTACTATTAGTAAAAACTTGATTCTTTAAACAAATTATTAATGATTTTAGACATGTTCTGAATTTATTTCGAACATGTCTCTTGACTACCTGTTTGTTGACTTTAGTGACCCCTAACTATAAAATGTAAATGAATTTGTATATTTGAGAGATAGAATGAGTGAGAGAAACAGTGCGAGACAGAGCTAGATATTGAGAGATAGAATTGTACACAGTGACACATAGATATAGAGATTCATAGAGTTAGAGATAATTTCTACAGATAGACAATTAGTGTTTGTGATGTTTAATATCACCAGTATATCGCTTGAAGTAAAGTTTAGAATTATTAAAAGTTTAATATTAGTAATATTTGAAGAACGATCTTGCTTATTGATTAATAGAGTGTCTTCATCCATCAGCTCATCCTGAAGTGTCGCAGAGCTATTGTAGTGGATGTTGTCTTTGATTGTTTAAAATGGATTAACAAGGGGGCTAACTGTTATATGCCAACAGATTGTTGTATCAGCACTCCTCAGCATGAGGCCAGCTGGCTGAATAGTGCAGTGACATGACTGGTCAGAGAGTTTGTTTACAATGCACAATAGCCAGCAGCGGACTGGCTTGCTGCTGCTGCAGGGGTTGGCCAGTGCATCATGCAGGAGGGGTGCTGATCTAACCTTTATGTATTTCTTCAATTTTATAGTTTTTCGCTTGGTTTATGGCTTTCTGCGAGAAGCGACTTTATGCCTTTTCGCTTGAAAATTTATAGCTTTGCTTGAGAAGGGGTTTATAGCTTTCTGGGAGAAGCGACTTTATGCCTTTTCGCGTGCAAATTTATAGCTTTACGAGAGAAGCGATTTTATGTCTTTTTGCGAGAAGCACACAACATTTGACTATATAAAGCCCAATTATTTGAGAGAAGGGGCTCAGAAGGCTAAGCCTAATTCTCACTGCCATGCACTGGTTTCGAAAGTTATTTAGTGATCTGTCTTTTCCTGTATATAGTGTAAATAGAGTTTGTTGACCACACTACCAAAGGTGATTAAAGAAGTTTGAGTTTTACAGTTGTTGTTCTGTTTGAATGAAATTCTCCCCCAAGCCTGAATATAGTTCTCCACACTGGTGGCAAGTGGTGGGATGTGAACTTATACACGTGCTTGTGTTTTACCAAATCTGAGAAAAATTGTCATTTTACAAAAACAGTTTTGATTGGTGTGTTTTTAATCAGTGTTAGAAATATGATGTTGAAGTTAATTGTTTTAGACATAATTTTGTAATGAAAAGTTTATAGAACTGCGTAAAACATTAAAACAAACTTTGTGGAGTACAATTTAGAAAGGAACTTAATTTTAAAAAAGTTTTTGATCTGTTGAGTGATTTATTAGTAAAAATGGTCAAGAGTGGCAAAAGTCAGAATAGTGATAGAGTTAGAGAGCAGGCTGAAGCTGAAGAAACAATGGAAACAGCTGAAGGTGCCTCTAGTGGTGATCACCAGTCAGTGACTAAAGATAGACAATTAGTGTTTGTAACGTTTAATATCACCAATATATCGCTTGAAGTAAAGTTTAAAATTATTAAAAGTTTAATATCAGTAATATTTGAAGAGCGATCTTGCTTATTGTTTATCAAAGTGTCTTCACCCGTTGTCTCATCCTAAAGTGTATCAGAGCTATTTCCACTCAGCTAATCCCCCGTATTCTGAAATAGGTGGAAAATAGCCCTGTAACACATGTACACGCCACAAACGAAGAATTCTTTATGATCGAATGAATATTCTGTTGAATATTTTGAAACTAATTTGACTTGGAGCTTTACGACAGCAATAGGTGCTAGGTTCCATTCAAATTAGTTTCAAAATATTAAACAGTGACTTGAAACTGAGTCACCGGAATTTTAATGGTTAAAAGGTTAACAATGTTTAACCCTTTCAATGATAAATCCCTGAAAATGTAAATTCTATACACTGTATAGCACTTTGTGTTGAATATTTTGGAATTAATATGACTGGAAGGCATTGCTGTGCTTCCAGCCATGTTAATTTCAAAATATTCAACATATTTCCTTTTTCTTTGCCCTGAGAATGAGATACATGGAATTTATCGGTGGAAGTGCTAATGGTATGAGTGGTCAGAAGTTTCTGCTTAGTGAGGAATACCTAATAGGGACCAGGAGAAAGGTATTTTGAAAATTTACCGCTAGAATGAGGAGCCTATACTGTCATTCCAGTGGTAGATTTTCAAAATTTGTTTTACTCATGGCCTCAATAGGCATCTCTCAAGGCCACTGTAGATGGTGCTGTTGGCAAGCCTGACCCCTAAATGGTTATTAAAGATGGCTTTCTAGATTATAACTGTTTGATTGTTTTCTAGTTCCAGTAACGACTGTGTCTCTAATACCTGCTAATAGTATCCCTTTAAGTACAGAGCAAACGGAAGCCACCATATTCACCTGTACAGTTACCAGTAAACCTAAAGCCAATGTTACCTGGAAAGTAGTGAAGGAAGATACCAGTACAGTTCCTTTGTCTGCTGCCAGGGAAAGCATCACTACTCATAATAAACTAATAACATTGATAAGTAGACTGTCATACATACCACAGAAAGAACATAATGGTGGCTCCATACGATGTACAGCACACAATACAGCAAATACCGGTCCTGATGTATCTAATGCTACCAGGTTAATCATTCACTGTAAGTATTATACAGCAATATGATGTTTAATTTACCACAGTGTACTTGATATTTAACCCTTAATTTCCATTTGTCAACCAAGAAATTTGGAATTTAAACAAATTTACCACTAACCTGACTGGTTGGCTCAAAACAGTTATTCCAGTTATAAAAATAATAATTCACTGTAAGTATTATACATTAATATGAGGTTTAATTTACCACAGTGTACTTGATATTTAACCCTTAACCCTTAGCACACTGATGTCAGAATTTTAAATTTTCAAAATTTTATTAAAAGATGAACTGGTGTACGTTTTTCAACAAACTTTGTGGAAGATGGTGCTGTCGCAGACAGAAACATCGTTCCCCAAAATTGTTGAAAAATGTACACCAGTTTCTTTGCTATTGACACAATAAAAGATAGAATATTGACATCAGAGTGGTAAGGGTTAATTACCATTTGTAGATCAAGAGACTATTTTTGAAAGTTTACCACTAACATGACTGTCTATCTCGTCAAAACAGTTATTCCAGCAGTAAGTTTAAAAAGGTTGGACATTTAGCGTGACCAAAGTGCGAGGAGCCGTTTTTGGTCGATTTGACTATTAACTCTTTAACACTCAAACTTGTCAAAAATGGCTTTTACACTCGTCTTGGGAAATGTCCTTTTGCAGATGAAGAGGAGTATTTTAGAAAATTTAGCACTGGAATGACTGGCTCGACAACCGAGCCAGTGATTCCAATGGTAAATTTTCAAAAATGCTGCAAATCAACATTTTTAGCTCACCTGGCCTGAAAGACCAAGTGAGCTTATGTCGTGGCGACCGTCCGTCGTGTGTCCGTCATCCATCCATCCGTCCGTCCATCAACTTTTCCTTTAAAACGACTTCTTTTCAAGAACTGCTTGGACGATTTAAATTATATTTGGGAGAAAACATCGGTAGTGCATAGGGATCCAAGTTTGTTCAAACGAAGCCGATTGGCTAAAATCCAATTAATTTTTGTTTTCCCCCCATAGGCTCCCATAGTAAAGCAAACGGCCCATAGTAAAGCAATGGGGAATTCTTTAAACGACTTCTTCTCAAGAACCAGTTCAATTATATTTTGGAGGAAGCATTCATAGGGCATTGAGATCTAAGTTAGTTCAAACGAAGCGGATCGGTCAAAATCCAAGATGGCCACCGGCCAAAATGGCTGATTTTTAGAAATACTTTAAAAAATCTTCTCCGAAACCGCTGGAGGAATTGATTCAAAACTCATAACACATCATCTGTGGCAACGGTAGACCCAAGTTTGTTCACCTAGTTTTCGCGAAAACGACTTCTCCCGAACCGCTGAAGGAATAGAGCTGAAATTTTGTAAATATGCTTAGGGACCAAGGGCCTTTCAAGTTTGTTCAAGGGAGGTTTGTTCGTTAAAGAACATGGCCACCATCAACCAATCAAAATTTAGCGTTTCTTGGTCATATTGGCTTTTTTGTATTTGATTTATTTTGGTGGCGAAAATTGCTTTATATATGCTTATGAGTGTGGGCAGTTCAAATATCCCACTTTCGAGACTGTCAGATAAACGGTTTTCCTGCCATCTTGGTTTGTTTTCCCACCATAGTCTCCCATAGTAAAGCAATGGGCCCATGGTATAGTAATGGGGAATTCTTTAAACGACTTCTCAAGAACCACTGGGCCGATTTCAATTATATTTTGGAGGAAGCTTTCATAGGGAATAGAGATCTAAGTTTGTTCAAATGAAACCGATCGGCCAATTTGGCCGGTGGCCATCTTGGAATTGGGCCGATTTTAGGAAACGTCTTTAAAAATCTTCTCCGAAAGCACTTGGTGGATTAATGCCAACCTCATGAAATATGATTTATGGCAAGGGAACTTGATTGGTCAAATGGTTCGGCGGCCATCTTGGTTGACCTAGTTGTAGCAAAAATGACTTAATCTCCAGAAGCGCTGAAGGGATCGGGCCGAAATTTGGCAGATATGATTAGTGCTTAAGGGCCATTAAAGTTTGTTAAAGAGAAGTTGATCCATCAAAAAACATGGCTGCTGTGGGCCAATCAAAATATAGCATGTTTGGTGGCCATATTGGATCTTTTTATTTGATGGATTTTGAGGCCTAAATTGGTTTTATATATTTTTGGGGGTATTATGATTTCAAATTTGCAATTTTCAAAACTGTCGGATAAACGGTTTGGTGGCCATCTTGTTGATAAAGAGCATTCTAGTTGAAATGCCTATTGTCCAGGTGAGTGATACAGGCCCCTTTGGCCTCTTGTTTAATGAAAAAAATTGAAATTTTCTCGAGCAAATTTGGGTGTTAAAGGGTTAAACATGTACTTGCCATCATGTGCTATATTCTTCATCATCAGCGTCCTCAGGTAAATGTTACACTTAGGTCAAAATCGGTCATTCTTAAAGAGTGCAGAAGGGTTTCTTGTGTTTATTTTGGAAACACTGTTGCTGAAAACACCAATTATTATATGAAGGAAGATGGTATTATGATCAAGGTTTGACAAGAAATTTATAATTTTTGCGTTGAATGTCCATTTACAGGGCAAGAAAAGACTATTTTTGAAGATTTACCACTGAAATGACTGATTCGCTTATTGAGCCAGTCAGTCAAGCGGTAAATTTTCAAGAAGAGTGTTCTCTTGTCCAGCTATAGGACATTCCTCCTGAGGCCACTGCAAAGGTCAGTTTTGGCTGGCTTGACCATTAAGTGGTTAATTGCTTAAAGAAGATGCTGGTTCATAATGCACTATTATGATCCATAAACACTCATAGCCTCATTCTGTGGTATCTGTGGCTACAGTATGTAAGAATTGAATTTATAAATAATAACTTGTACAAGCTTAATTTTCTGTTGCAACATTTACTCGATTTATAAAACATGTGAAATGACATACGTATATACTGAGTGGTGATGGACTAACATGACTGTTAGCATATCCAGCAACTGCACGGTTGCCTGTGGGATACTGGGAGAAGGTTCGGTTAGCCACAGATAATTTAGGCCATCCTTAACCCTCTTGTGACAACGTAACCCTTTAATGGTCTAGTTCGTCAAAGATAGCCTCTGCAGTGATCTTGAGAAATGTCCATTTCCAGGCTAAGAGTTGAATATTTTTGAACATTTCCCACTGGAATGACTGGCTCAGTAACCGAGCCTGTCATTCCAGTGGTAAATTTTCAAAAATACTCTTCTAGGTCTGCAATTGGACACTGGCTAAGCAGAATTTTGAATTTTCTTGACTATTACACTTTTGATGAATGTCCATTTGAAGTATAACAGAACACTTTTTTGTAAAATCAAAATTTCCTTGAAAAGTATTGGCAATTAATTGGTTAATTGAAATAAATAGTATTTTGAGTGCTTTAATGAGCTCTTGACACAAGAGGGGTTAAACAATTTTTTGGTTGTCCTCTCCCGACCCTGATGATTGGAGTAGAGTACATGTAGGTAGGTAGGGAAATTCTTTTTATTTTAACTGCTGAAATATAACATTACAAAATTGAATTAAGTAACAAAATTTAGAGTTTTTTATTTGATATTCAAACAGAAACTATAAAGCAAACAGAAACTATAAAGCAAACAGTTTCTAAGGGTTATATGAGCACATTTTGATGAATGGAGTCAATTAAATTTCCCAATAAACTTACATCAGAAAATTAAAAAAATCTTCACAAAACTTTGCCCCTGATGAGTTCCGCTCAAGGAACGAAACGCCATGAAGTCTGAATCAAAAACAGTGATGATTACACATGATCATTTCCCATACAAACAGCCAAAATATCTCCACTAAAGGAGCAATACCTCTACGAACTTGACCTACAGAAACCCGTAGAAATTTATCACCAAAATGACCTACAACCGGTAAAACACCTAAACCACCAAAAACGTTTTCCAACCGCCAAAATGGACACAATCAGTAAAAAATTTACAACCGGTAAAATTGACCACAACCGGCAAAAATGTTGCCCAATCGCCGAAAATGGCAGAACCGGCAAACAACTTACAACTGGCAAAAAATATCACAACCGCCAAAAAACTCACAACTGCCAAAAAAGGCACAACCAATAAAAAAGTCACAACCGGTAAACTTGACCCCAACCAGTCAAACACAGGAAAACCTTGTAAAATGTTTGACAATACCGCCAAACCTTCAAAAATTTCAAGTGGGTGAACCGTCAATCTGGTTCCTTTCTGCCCATATATAGTCAAGATCGATTCAGTCCACAGGCTCGCTCAGGAAGGGTATGAAAGGGAAGATCATTCAGACATTTGGTCTCACATCGTGGCCAAGCGTCAGGCTAAATAACCTACAAGTAGTATTCACTGTCAGTAAACAATGGATTCATCCAGCAAACTGTTGCCACGGGAAACGGAGATAGTCACAATACCTCTGCTGTCCGCACTGAGCCTAAACTCAGTAGATTCGGACACTCGTCACCAGGTCTAACACAGACCTGAATGCCACCATAAAACCACCTCCGCTAACATCCACCTGCAACCGAAGGAGTGGCAAGCTATTCAACAGTGGATCCTCCAAGACCACAGGCTGTTAGAGCACAGAAACAGAGAAGGCCAGCTCACATACAGGCCTAACATACAGATCCAAGATCATAGGCTGTTAGAGCACAGAAACAGAGAAGGCCAGCTCACATATAGGCCTAACATACAGATCCAAGATCACAGGCTGTTAGAGCACAGAAACGGAGAAGGCCAGCTCACATACAGGCCTAACATACAGATCCAAGACCACAGGCTGTTAGAGCACAGAAACGGAGAAGGCCAGCTCACATACAGGCCTAACATACAGATCCAAGACCACAGGCTGTTAGAGCACAGAAACAGAGAAGGCCAGCTCACATACAGGCCTAACATACAGATCCAAGATCATAGGCTGTTAGAGCACAGAAACAGCTCACATACAGGCTTAACATACAGATCCAAGACCACAGGCTGTTAGAGCACAGAAACAGAGAAGACCAGCTCACATACAGGCCTAACATACAGATCCAAGACCACAGGCTGTTAGAGCACAGAAACGGAGAAGACCAGCTCACATACAGGCCTAACATACAGATCCAAGACCACAGGCTGTTAGAGCACAGAAACGGAGAAGGCCAGCTCACATACAGGCCTAACATACAGATCCAAGACCACAGGCTGTTAGAGCACAGAAACAGAGAAGGCCAGCTCACATACAGGCCTAACATACAGATCCAAGACCACAGGCTGTTAGAGCACAGAAACAGAGAAGGCCAGCTCACATACAGGCCTAACATACAGATCCAAGATCACAGGCTGTTAGAGCACAGAAACAGAGAAGGTCAGCTCACATACAGGCCTAACATACAGATCCACGACCACAGGCTGTTAGAGCTCAGACACGGAGAAGGCCAGCTCACATACAGACCTAACATACAGATCCAAGATCACAGGCTGTTAGAGCACAGAAACGGAGAAGGCCAGCTCACATACAGGCCTAACATACAGATCCAAGACCATAGGCTGTTAGAGCACAGAAACAGAGAAGGTCAGCTCACATACAGGCCTAACATACAGATCCACGACCACAGGCTGTTAGAGCACAGAAACAGAGAAGGCCAGCTCACATACAGGCCTAACATACAGATCCAAGACCACAGGCTGTTAGAGCACAGAAACAGAGAAGGCTAGCTCACATACAGGCCTAACATACAGATCCAAGACCACAGGCTGTTAGAGCACAGAAACGGAGAAGGCTAGCTCACATACAGGCCTAACATACAGATCCAAGACCACAGGCAACTGTCAGACGAGGAACATCCTCTACCCACTAACTTGCAACAAATATAAGAAACAGTATGTAGGAGGAACTCTATGTACCTTCAAAATCAGAATCCAAGAACATCTGAGATCGATATCAAACCGCCATAGGAATGAACGATACGACACACCCGTATCCAGACATTTCAATAAACATGGACCTTCTAGAACTAACATGCAGTCCATAATTATCCAGGTACTCCCATCAGACCCGGACGATGAAAGCTCCACTCCATGGAGAAAGCAGAAAGAATGTCATTGGATACACTAGCTCCACACAATGGAGCCTATAGGCATAAACCTAGCAGGATAAGGGACGCCTCTTCCCTGGACCAACACACCCACCACGGGCGGACATGACCAGTATGTTGTTATTAATCTTTTATCTCTAATGTGTCCCTAAGAATCCATCTTTCCAGTCAGATAATATGTTTCTACACATTTATTGGCGACATCATCACTTTTGCCATAGACGTCACACATTGACGTCATACCCATTGTCATCACCTCGCCTCTTAAAGATGCTTTTCAATATGGCAATTTTACATGGATTTCAGCACAACGCTATTTCCTCCTTTTTAAATTTTAAATTTAAATTTAATTACAAATGTCTAAAAATCTTCTCCGAAACCACTTGAAATATCATCTAGGGTACGAGCTAAGCCAATTTTGTTTGATTGACTAAATGGTTCGGTGGTCATCTTGGATGACCTAGTTTTGCAAAAACGACTTCTCTAGAACCACTGAAGTGATCAGGCCGAAATTGGGGAGATATAATTAGGGCTGAAATGCCATTAAATTTGTCCATGGAAAGTTGATATTGGATTTTTATTTGATGTTGGATAAATGGTTTGGTGGCCATCTTGGATCTTTTTCCTGCCAAAAACTCCCATACTGAAGCAATGGGAAATGTAAAATGTATTCTTGAGAACCACGAGGCCGATTTCAATTATATTTGGCAGGAACAGTCTTTAGGGCATAGATATTCAAGTTTGGTAAAAGGAACTCAATCGGGCAATTTGGCAGGTGGTCATCTTGGATTTTGGTCACTTTTAAAAGAATTTTCTTTAAAAATTTCCGAAACCGCTTGGAGCATCGATTCAAAACTTATGAAATATGATCCATTGGGAGCTGAATTGAGTTTGTTCAATGGAACATGATTGGCCAAATAGTTCGCCGACCGTCTTGGATGACCTAGAAATTTGGCAGTTATGATTAGGGCTGAAACGCCATTAAATGTGTCCATGGAAAGTTGATATGTCAAATAACGTGTCCGACATGAATCAATCAACATTTAGTGTTTTTGGCTGACATCTTGTATTTTCTGCAAATTTCTGAGAAAATCATAAAAAGTTCACTGATTAACCACTGGGCCAATTTTAATAAAATTTGGCTAAACCTTCACAGAAATTTGATTTGTAAATTTTTCCAGTGGTCATCTCATTTTCTTGGTTGTGCCAGTGGCCAATAATTCCAGGTGAGCGATACAGGCACGCTTAGGTCTCTTGTTTAAGGATGGCCTTATTGTAGAACGCATACATATATGAGTCTTCTTAGTCTTCTACACAAAGTAATATCTTCTTTGCGATTGTTTTCAGATCCACCAGATTCTGTAAGAGCTATCTCAGGCTATGCAAATGCTGTTAATGAGAGCAGCACAGAATCTCTATACCTGACATGTAGTGTGAATGGTATGGCTAATCCTAACATACTCGTCTATACCTGGTCCCGTGATTGCGGAACTGGTAAGAATAATGCACCTTCTAAGCAAATATCGAGCTTTTACTTAATTATTTGATTCTCAAGTTATTCAAGAATGGACCTTTGCAGTTTTAGCTATGCCCTGCCCATTTTCAGCTAAGTTCCACCCACACCTCGTTCGTGTTGGGATCGATCGATCGATCTCTGAATGCCCTGACTATCAATTTCCTGTACAGGGAAGCTGTTGAATAGTTTGAAACTAATTTGACGGGGTGCTTTTGCTGCCTGTGCAGCAACAGTGCCCAGTCAAATTAGTTTCAAAATATTCAACAACATGTTTATTAAATGGTAAAGACCTCGTTTTCGCAAAAACGATTCATTCCCCGGAACCGTTGAAGCGATCAAGCTGAAATTTGTTATATATGATTAAGGACTAAGGGCCATTAAAGTTTGTTCAAGAGAAGTTGATCCATCAAAAAAACTGGCCGCTTTAAAATGTCTTTAAAAACTCTCCAAACCGCTTGGGGGATTTCAAAATGCATGAAATATCATCTAGGGCAAGAGTTGTACCAAGTTTGTTTCAAGGGAACTTGATTGGCCAAATGGTTTGGTGGCCATCTTGGATTACCTAATTTTTGCCAAAATGACTCCAGAACCGCTGAGCGGATTGGGCCAAAATTTGAGAGATATGATTAAGCACTGAGTGCCATTAAAGTTTTTTCACAGGAAGGCGCTACGTCAGAAATGTGGCAGAAGTGGACCAATCAAAATGTAGCGTGTTTGGCGGCCATATTAGACTTGCATAAATGTACACAAATTCATTTAGAAGACTACTCCTAAACCACCCACTAACAATTGTGACAAAAATGCATAACGCTCCAGGTGAGCGACACAGGCCCCTTGGGCCTCTTGTTTGTTTGTGGATATTTGTTGACCCGGTGTTGGTCGCGTTGTTAGTGACCTCATATAATAGTTTTTTGTGTTGGTCAGTCTTCATTTAAGCGTTCGTGACGTACTTACATTGTATCTGCATCATTCATGACGTCATTGATTATGATGTTATCCTACACGTCACTAGTTGATTATGAAATCATATGATATCAGATGATGGATGGATAAACTGGAAAGGTCCATTACTTCGTTAAGCTTGGCAAGATTAACATACTGGTGACATGTTTTATAACCAGCTGATCTTCTGTCCTGTCTGCTTTCTATGTATTAATCTATTACTGAGTGGGCATGCTAGGTGCATGTATCCAATACAAGTTTAAGATATGTATCGAACAATTTTAGCTGTAGTGACTTGACGCAGAAGAAAGAATGGATGCAAATCATACAACTTTGTTCATGTGTACCTGAAAGTCTGAATCACCAATAATTAGTTTATTAGAGAACTCAGATTTCTCATTAGTAGGTCTGTGGGGTCATGATGATGTTCTTGGGCTGATCCGTTCTACACTATGCATGTTCGAATCACAAGGTCAATGGTTCAGGAACCATATTAATATGCTGAAGTTTTGTGCTATTTGAATATATTCAAAAGGATTACTTCTGTTTACTACTCTCTTTCAAAAATGCGTGTAGTGGTCTGTGTGAATGCCAGTTATCAGGCCAAGAGAATATTTTTAAAATTTTGTCACTAGAATGACTGGCTGTAAAACTGCTCATTTAATTTAATCGCCAATGTGTTGAAATCAAACAATGAACAATGTTAGGATATTGTTTTTTGTAATCATCGGACATCAGCATCTCTTGATCATGTGTCTCAAGGGGGATAACTCTTGGTATTAATTAGCCAGTTAAGCGAAGGGCAAATGTGCGTTTGAACATTGTACTGTTCTGAATGATAATTTGCAAAGGTCATAGATTGTTATTTTCTGAGGTCAAGAGTTATCTCCTCTTGTACCAGATGACTACTAATATATGTGAAACATTGAAACTATGCATCTGTAGCAAATATAACTTTAAAATTTTAAGCTGTGGGCCTTTCCTTCCATTCTTAGCTATACCTGCCAATCTAGCTAAGCTCCATCCACACCTCGCTCATGTTGGGAGCGATCGATGGCTGAGCTCCCTGACTATCAATTTCTAGAAAACTATGCAGGTAAGCTGTTAAATATTTTGAAACTAATTCGACTGGGTGCTGTTGCTGCCCAGTCAAGTTAGTTTCAAAGTATTCAACAGCATTTTTTTTAAATAGCAAAGATACAATTTGTACAATGTGTCGGACTATTAAGCCTTGAATACGGACTATTTCAAATCATTCATAATGTCATAATTATGGCGTCAACATGCATGTCAGTTAGTTAATTATGACATATGACGGATGGATAAACTTGAAAAGGTCCATTATCCTGGATTGTTGCTGTCAAATTGAGGTTTGAAAGTATTTAACTCAGTGTGTTATTGTATGAATGTACATGATGTACAACTGTAATACATGATCGATATCTAAAGTCTATGTTTTTATATTGGTACAGGAGCGGGACATACATCTCAACAGATCAGTGTTCCTCGCACGCGGACAATGAACAATAAACAGTGCTACTGTACAGTGAGCCATCGTGATACTGGATGGCAACGAAATAGCTCATCTGTCACATTCAATATTCATTGTGAGTTGTTTCTATTGTGCCGTATAATTCATGTTGTGGAATAATTTCACCATGAGATCTCGATCACCACATAGCTAGTACCTCCAAATGTTACAAATGAAAAACGCATCCCAATTTAGTAAACATTCTTTTGGATATATTGAAACTATATTTAACTGGGAGCTCCCAGTAAAATTACTTTCAAAATATTCAACAATTAAAAATTTACTTATATAGTTACCTTGGAATTGCGATTCTGGTAATTCATGGTCCAAACTGTTAAACCTGATTCAGACTATGTGTACCAAGTGGGCAGGCATTTGTGAGATATGGGCAGGGCATGGCTAGAAACGAATCCATCTATTACTTTCACTCCGGTTACCTCTCTACACCCATGCATGCCATGTGGATCAGTGGGCACTTGCCTGTAAAAACTGGGTTAGCTTCATGTGATAGGCTGACATTAATCCATGGGCAGCCAAAATTAACCCTTTAACCCTCAGATACCTAAAACGACACATTCTTTATGAGGTTAAGAATAATCTGTTGAATATGTTGAAACGAAATAGACTAGAACCTACATGTAGGCAGCAATAGGTTCCAGTCAAATTAATTTCGAAATATTCAACAGATTTCCTGCATACGTTGCCTTAAAATTGAGATTTAAAAATTTTAAGGGATAATGGGTTAATATTTTCTCTCAGTAATTTACTGTCACATAAAACTAAATAAACACAAACAAAATGCCCCACAGCATACTACCTGTACTGCAGGCACAACAGTTAAATATCAAAAATAATATACAATAATCCTAGATATATATAGATATTTATAAATATATTGCATTAATACATAATCATTTATATGAATTAATGACAAAATAGAGCATTAGTCTAAGATTAATTTTCAGCACCTAAGACTGGTTCCCAGTAGCTCACAATGATTAAAATACCTGTTCATAATAAGGGAAACAATCATCTCATTAGTAGATACCTCATAGCTTTAGCGGCTTGTTCTAAAGCGTGAGTTTTACTTTTCGAACCTCATGAAACAATATTACCAAGGTTGAAAGGTTATTATTGAAATTGTATTGCATCTTTGGAAATTTTAATCAAGCAAACGATAATTAATTGAAGAACATACTATAGTCCTTTAGAATATTGAATACCCTTTCTATAGTTGCCTTGGAATGCAAATACTGTGATCAGGGATGGATGGTGTAAACACACAAATCTTATGAAGGAAAGTGTTATTGTCCACAAGAAATATTACCTTTCTACACTCATTAGTGTCATCTGTCTTGTTTTTGTTGGTTTCAGATCATCCATATTATGTAAATAATATATCAGGTTATGCAAACCCTGTTACTGAGAACAGCACAGTATATCTAGACCTGACATGCAGTGTGAATGGTGATGCTAATCCTGAAACCCTCATCTATACCTGGTCCAGTGACTGTGGAACCGGTAAGAACAATACATCTACCAAGCAATCATTATTAGTCATGGGTATCGCGAAAATTACTGTATCGTGATACGATGTGATACATAGTTACTGTATCATGATAATATCGCGATATATTGTGTAATTATTACAGGGAGGCGGGAGATTGAAAATAGCTGCCATTTCAAGCCCATTTACCAATCACAATTGTTGCAAGAACTGGCAAGATGTGAATAACAATGAACTCCACCTCCGGAGCCCACTTAGAGCATTAAGTTGCTAAGCAATTTCACATATGTAAATATTAATATTAAATGTTGTAAATATTTGTACACATCAAATTCATCAATTGTAAATAGAATACCACTATACCAGTACATATAATCTCATTTCCCAGCTTGTGTTCTTTTTCTGATCATGTGCCCCAATTTCCCCAGTTCAGTTAACAACCTAAACCAGTGTAATATACTACTGGGTACTGATATAAATATAAAATCACCAATTCACCAGGGTTATTATGTTCCAGTGTCACATGGTTTGATTGGTTTCTAAATGTTTTGTCTTGTCAAGGAATTTGTCAATACATGGTAATATAGTAAAATGACAGAAGATTACATTACAACCATGTAAAATAGTAAATCTTCAATTTATTAACGCAAAGTCTTTGACACTGAGTGAGACTGAGCAGTAGATGAAGGAGAAAAAACAAAGACATTGTCAAATGTTAACTATAGCAACACCCGAAGAATCATTACTCTGAACATTTTTATTGTTGTGATTACGTGAAATAACTGTGATCATATGACGCAAAAAAATAAATTTTCAAGAATTATTTATCTAAATGTATCTACCATGATTTAAATCTTCAAACCAGTTTCGCTAAAATATGTTTGGTCGATAAATATTTTATTATTTATGTGGCCCGAAACTAAAGCCTCGGCAAACATCGGTAATCTCATGGAATTCCGTTCGGTACATATAGCAACCCCCTATTTTTTTTCCCGCGTACTCCGCACTGGGGTATAATTTAATTTCGATATCACTGCGTGTATTTACCGCAATTTCGACCCAAGCAAACTTGTACCCTTCCAACTATGGGTTTTCTCGCAATTCTGGGCTGGTTTACGGCTATTTACAGGCAGTATATTACAATTCCAAGTGTGTCAAGCAACATAAAAATGATGACAAAGAATGTATTGTGTCCGTCATCTGTGTTCAACAATTTCCCACCCAGTAACATCGATGTTTGCTGAAAAAATATTAAAAATATAGCGATTTACAGGGCCAGACCTATCAGTCAGAACTTATTAGCCAGTAGATTAGCCTATTTTCGAATTTTGTTAGCCAGTTAAGAATTTATTAGCCAGCATATTAGCCTATTTTGGAATTCTCTTAGCCAGATATCGGTTGTCTTAGCCAGACAAGTTTTTTTCTTAATTAGCCTATTACTGTGTTTTCTTAGCCAAAGCATACTCTGTACACTACAAATCTGTCAAAATCAAGATCAATTGTGTAATAATAATATATAATTAAAAGAATTGTCTATTAGCAACTGACTGCTGTGTTTGTTATTTTCCCCTATTATTTACCACTGACAAGTTGTTCACTGCTCACCCTTATTCAAATGAAATAAATAAAGTGATGCATACTGTGACACAGGAGACCATGTCATGGATCATCTTGATCTGGGCAATGACTCCATCTACCTTGTTCAATGCAGATGCCATTGATCATGAATAATCAAATCAAAGTTGATGGTCAGCATGTACAATGTAAGAGTTAGGATTAGATGCTTCATCAGGTGAGTGGGTCTCTGATCAATAAGTAATAAAGATGATCAGAAACATTTAATCATGGCTTGACCATCATTGTCAAATAAAACTTGAATCTAGACATTTAAGTTGGGTGCATGTGTATCCGCATCATCATTATTTACTTCGATAGGTCGCTTTTTTGAACGAAAAATTGTTTATTTTACTCTGCGATGCCATCTTCTTTCTGTCAAAACTTTTAACCAACCACGGGAGACTGTCCCAAAACGGAAACGTTTCACACGCTGTATAATCGGGAATTTTCGGTATTCACGAGAGTGGAAAGTAGTGAATTCGAAAACACCTGAATGTCATATTTATTTGCAGATTATTCAACTGACATCGGCCGTAAACAAATTCATTATCACTTCTACGCATCACCTGTGTTCGCGATGAACAGACAGCGAATAAACGCAAATTATGGATTAAATCTGTCAAAATATACCATAGGTGTATCGATGCTCGACTAATGTAGACACTTTTTTAGTAAAACATGCAGATGATGTGGTTTTGATTGATGATATGACGCACAACGTAGCAGATTCGTGTCTGCTACCGCAATACCCCCATCGGTGCTCTAGTAAGAAAGACTAGTTCAGGGCTAGTTATAAAACACTATGCGCCCTAATGTTGTAACATATACCAAAATCTCATTGGCTTTTCGCAGAAATAAAACGCCCGTAGCGATTTAATGATTTTCTTTTTGTGACATTCGGTAGCTTTCGGATTCCCTATATTGTTATGTAATGTAGCCGAGTATAACCATAAAGACGTGTCACGTTGACGTCACTTGCGCAATTCACCCCCTGGTGACAGTCGTGGTAAACTATTGGTGAAAAAGCAGTATTCAAGTGGGATAACTACGTTTCGAGTAACGTACAGACATAAACATTGTTTCCATACTAAGGGCGCAGTTTACCGTGACCAACTTCAGGTGGCGCTGTTTATAAATTTAGTATTACGCCGTAGTACAGTTTGTCACGTCTTTATATAATTAGTCTATGACTTCGGTTAGACGAGATCGCTAGTTTCAGGTTTACTTGGAAACTACATAAATACGTTCGCGTTTGCAGAAAAGCTGTTCGCCAGCTCCATTTGATGAATTGTGTTAGTATTATTTTGCGTTCGCCATGAAACTCGCCTAGATTTGTTTTTTATTCGCCAGCAGTGAGAATTATTATTATTTAAGCAAAGAAAGTCTACGTTTCCACTGGCCGAGTTTGTTTGGGCCGAAATCACAGAGATTTTCATTGTATTATTTATAGTAACGGTTTTCCGAGTAAACGCCTGTAACTAAAATAAGTAAGCAGTAACTCTTTTAAGCGAATATTTTGGCATATTTATCAGAATCTCATGAAATAGTGAAGATTGGTGTTTTTCCACAAAAATATCGGTTCACGGCGAATGTATCACGATACGTATTGCAGCTGTATTTGTATCAATTTATATCGATTTATCGGTAATACCGCCCATAGTGCTGCAACGGGTAACCGAGTACTCGCCAACGGTTACGAATTAGCGAGTACCCGGTTATAAAATCAATAACCGGGTACCCGGTTATACAACGTGTACCCTAATGCAGATGTAAACCAACTATGCAATATCGTCAGCTAGCGTTAAAATGGATTGTCATAGACGTCGATCGACCGTATGGAATCATTTAAAATTAACTGAGGATAATAAAAAAAACACAATGTACTTTGTCTGACAAAAATCGTGTATGCTGGATCGACGTCAAGTATGAAAAATCATCTAAAATTTCGACATCCAACTACATTAGAATCAGACACGGCAGATAATTATAAGGGTACAACTACCAGTACTGGTACTTCCAAAGTACAATCACAGCTCACATTTGGGAACCTTAATAGGCCTATGCCAAAGGGGAAGTGGCAAGACATTACCACAAGTATTGTCAAATTTTGTGCTACAGACATAAGGCCACTGAGCATAGTGAATGGCGCAGGGTTTCGTAATTTGGTATCCAAACTAGATCCCTCTTACCAGGTACCAAGCCACACTACGATTAGAAACTACACAAAATATTACTATGAGTCCCTCCATAGCACACTCCAACATGAACTGAATGAACAAACAGCTGTGGCCCTAACAACAGATGCTTGGACAAGTTGTGCCGCAGAAGGGTATATCACAATCACAGTTCATTATATTGATAAGAACTGGTTGTTTCGCCACAACGTTTTGTGTACCAGTGAAGTACATGATCGCCACACAGGGGACCATCTTTCCAATGTGCTCCAAGAACATGTACAGAAATATAAAATATCTGAGGGGGACTATTTCTGGTGTAACGACTGATAATGCGTCTAACATTGTCGTGTGTATGCAAATATTAAAGTGGCCACACATAAGATGTTTTGGACACACCCTACAGTTAAGTGTAAATGCTGGACTTAATCTAGGCCCAATCTCTAAAGCTGCGAGTGCCGGTAGACGTGTTGCCACACATTTCAGGAAATCTGCCTTGGCAACAAGTGCATTGAAAACTAAACAGAAACAGATGGGGATTGTAGAACATGCACTGTTGCAAGATGTTGCCACCAGGTGGAACTCAACATATTTCATGTTTCAACGTCTCTTGGAGCAGCGATTGGCGATTTTTGCTGTCCTCCATGATGAAAAAGTCACGAAGCAAGGTGATGCCTGAGTACTGGAACTAAGTGATGACATATGGCGAACAATAGAAGAGATAACACCTGTTCTGAAACCACTGCAGCTGGCCACAGCAGTTGTCTGCTCAGAAGATTTCCCAACTTTGAGCATGATATACCCTATAGTCTCAGGTCTGGTTCAAAACCACCTCTCAGATGATACCACCGATATCAAGGTCATCTCAGATTTCAAGAGGACTGTCAGGAATGATCTCACCAAGAGATACAAACCTGACACCGATCTTCACAAACAACCATACATTATTGCAGCAGCTCTGGACCCACGGTACACATCACTGAAGTTCTTGCCAGAGGGTGATCAAACGGCTGTGCGGATATATTTCAAAACTATATTGCACGCTCAACCAAATGATGACAGCACTGCAGCCACTGCTGAGGGTATGAATGATGGGACAGACACTACTATGATCACAGGTAACACTGACCAGAAATCTACAGAAATTGCCCATGCCACAGACTTAGTGGGGTCTCAACCTAAGCGTTCTAAACTGGAGCAAGCAAACCAAACAATGGCTTTCCTTATGGGCGATCTGTACAACTGTTCCGAGAATGTTACTCAATGTGACAAAGATGCCGAACTCTTATCATACCGCAATGAACGTACCATCGTGGACATGAGTCCACTCAGCTGGTGGAAACTAAATGCTGGTCGATTCCCCTCTTTGAGCACACTTGCCAGGAGATTTCTCGCCATTCCCGGAACATCAGTTCCCTCTGAGCGTATATTTTCAGCAGCAGGAAACATTGTGACGAAGAAGAGAGCCTCACTCGATCCTGATACTGTAAACGAACTAATCTTCCTTCGAGAATACTTCCGTGACAAGCACAGAGTAAGTTCTTTTCCATCGGAGTTAACAACATCGACGTCAGCTCCAAGTGTTGAAAGTGAAACCACAGATGTTTCAATAAATGTACTTAAACTGCCTCCATTACCTACTCTTCCAGAGGAACTGCTTGAATAATTTCAAATTTCCTCGGATGAGTCGGTTCTAAAGTTGTTGTTTCTAGTCAGACTGACTGATGGATTAGTTTTACCCATTGTTTCTGCAGTTGCTTGTGCATTGTTATTGTTCCGTGGTGTTCTCACAGTTGTGTTTATTTTATAGCATTTTACCCAAGTACCTGTATCTCAATTTCAAGCCAAACAAAAACATAATTATTGATTTTTATAGATTAAGCAGTTGAATATTTTGAAACTTAATTTATATATCACAATTTGATTATTCAGTACTATTTTAACAAATTTATCACCGACTTATCAGTGACAGATTTTCAAAATAGTCTTCTCTTGGCTTGCAGATGGACATTTCTCAAGACCACTGCCAATGCTGCTACTGGCCAGTTGACCACTAAAGGGTTACCTTGGCATTACAGCCATATCTCAGTTTTCATGTTCAAAGTAACACCAAAGACTTAATTAATAATTATTGCTCAAATTTGTTTAAAATTTTCAATTTACTCTAAAAAATAGCCATCTTGAGACTATTTTTGAAAATTTACCGCTAGAATAACTGGCTCGCTTATCCAGTCAGTCAAATTGTCTTCTCTTGGGCTGCAAAAGGACTTTAGCAGAAAATCTAATTTTCCATATTCTTTCAGGGCGGAAAATGGTTTCCTATAATTTGAATAATTTCATACTTTTCCTGACATTCCATGCTTGTAGACACAAGCATGGAAAGTCAGGAAAAGTATGAAATTATTCAAATGAAAACTGAACCCTGGACTGTTTGATTTTGTTGAAAGGGTCAATTGACTGATTTCGGATCTCTTGCTTATGTGTGATGATTGTGTTGTGGCACTGTGTGCCACAATGCACATTGATGAAACTTAATGATCAGCCATCATATTGATATTTATGAGTTGAATGATAATTGATAAGGGATCCATCTCTAGC
Source organism: Chaetoderma sp. LZ-2023a (assembly GCA_034401795.1). Lineage (NCBI taxonomy): Eukaryota > Metazoa > Mollusca > Caudofoveata > Chaetodermatida > Chaetodermatidae > Chaetoderma > Chaetoderma sp. LZ-2023a. The sequence goes on along the minus strand of CM067361.1, from coordinate 36,382,629 downwards.
TTTCATTGCCCATTTGTAGCTAAGCTCTGGCCACGTTTTGCGCATGTTGTGATCGATTTATATACATTGAATGATGAATTCCCAGAATCTCAATTTCAAGCTAACTATATAAGTAAGCTGTTGAATATTTTGAAACAAATTTGACTGGGGGCTGATGCTACCTATGGCAGCAACAGCCCCAGACAAATTAGTTTCAAAATATTCAACCGACGTCAGCCTGTTTATTGAATAGTAAAGAGTCTAAGCCATACAATTTTAAGAATTCATATATATACACTTGAGGGACATTGCAATGTTTATGATGGAGCTAGATACGTCACTATGCATTCAATTGCATTGTGACGTCCCTCTACATGGCTACATATGAGACATAATTAAGTATTGACGTCATATACTTGACTGACAGATTTCCCAAGATCGGATCCATCCATTGATAATAAACATGTTATGCTTCACATATATGTGAAATAGTGAATTATTGAGTAATAAATTGCCATATAATTAATTGGTTTGCTTTGCTTAAAAGGTAAAACCACATTGTGATTTTGCCAAAATCTGGTCATATTTCCAAAAATGTTGATCCCATTCCCAGAATTATTAATTTCCTAATATGAAAAGTGAGTGACTTCATCAGGATGTTGAGTTTGTTCGAGTATAGCTCTCTGACCATCTCGGTTACAACTTACCAGGGTTATTGTTAAAGAGGTGACCGAGATGTTCAACAAATTCAACATCCCGCAGAGATAGATAAGTTTTTTCATTATATATTAGCCTCTCTCAACCCAGATGGAGCCTGTTGTGAGATTGTCTGAGCACAGGCGTTTGAATTTTCATCCATCCATCCATCCCACTACCACATACACCCCTGCTATATATATATATATATATATATATATATATATATATATATATATTTATATATATATATATATTTATATATATATATATATATATATATATATATATATATATATATATATTTATATATATATATTTATATATATATATAGTAGGAGGGATATGTGGTAGTGACTCGTGAGATGATTGGACGAGAATTCAAAGGCCTGTGGTCTGCGTCATTCTGACAGTGACAGCACATCATTCACATGTTCACGTTTTTTAAAAGTATTTGGACATTATGTGTTAATATCCCATGGGTACATGTACCACAGAATCCAAAATATGTGAGGTCACTGAAGATTTTTAGAAAATTGTTGAAGGTACGACTAGACTTTATGAAATTCGGACAAGTTTAGCACTTCACTGGAATGTTTAAAGTCGAGCCGCCAAAATGAACGAGATCATTGATTTCAAACAAGTGGGCGATTTGTATGGATGCTAGTAAGTGGATTTAATCAACAGAGACCAAAAATCATATTATATAAAGGATTATTTACCGAAATGAAGTAATTCCTATTCAATCAAAGTTAACACGCAATAGATGTTTTACGTCATAATATTTTGACACTTGAGCGTGTTCACTGTGTTTCTTCCGGTCGTTCCATTCCATTATTTTCATTGGCAGTGACGAGGGAAATTATCCAATCAGAATGAAAGGTACATTTTCTTCAGATACAATTGAACAGAAAATTTGTTTCGTGTTTCCTCTAGCTATTCCGCTCCTTTATTTTTTACTGGCTTTTGCTGACAGATTGACAGAAGGTTTTCTGAATCATCCAATCAAATTGCCAGACTCAGTTAATTGAACGTCTACGTGCCACTACATGTTATGTATGGAAGATTCCAGAAACTTGCACTATTACAAAGCGATCTTTCTCTTCAGTTTGTCGACTCGTTAATATAATTTTCTTACTGATCAACCTCCATTATTAGGTATATCCATATTGTGGAATAGTTTAGCACACATTACAGTCACAAAAACATCTATTTATTTCTTTCTCGGAAAGGATATTTAGGTAATATCGCCGAATAAATAAGTCTAGCGAAACAAGAAGCCATTTTTTCCACTCCAGCAGTCTTTTGGACGGGTAACCGAATACTAACCGGTTAGCGCAAACTGGTATTCGGTTACAAAATCTCTGTACCCGTTTCAGCACTAACCGCCCATGACTAATCATTATATATAGAGGATCTTAAATGATTTCTTGTTTAATAATTACCAATATTGTTCAGTCATTATCATTGCTTGGGCCGCTGAATGCTGGTGTGAGTATTGCATTGGTGCTGTGTGTCTTTGTCCATCTGTCTGTCGTGCCATCCGTCCGTCCATCCATCCGTCCTCCCACCCGCCTGTCCGCCCGCCCGCATGTTTGTTTACAAAATAGGTTTATGCACATGTAACATGTATGCACGTCAAAGTTAATTATTATAACATGTTCATATATGAAAAACAAACACACAACTATGTACATGGATTAAATAAGTTCAGCATGTATATTTTAGAGTATCATCAGACATTATTCTGAAACATACATGGTACACCGCCACTTCACTTTATTGCTTCGTTGTTGCAACTAGTCATGCTACACGTAGTTGCGAGAATGTTTGATATAAACCCACGAATTCAGAAACGATCTGATGTATTTAAAGTTTTTACTTGTACAAATGGTATACACAGTGGTTGTATAGGAAATGTGTGTATACACGATGAGAGATTGTTATACCCCACCAAAAAATATGGCGGGGTATTATGTAATGGCGCTGTCCGTCCGGGCGGTCGGGCATGCATGCGGCAGAGTGGTTTCTGGATGATAACCAGCCACTGGTGGCCATCTTGAAAATTGGTTTTCAGATGATGACTCCGTTGCCATTTGTGGGATCGTATTGAAACTTCATGGAGTGTTTGGAGTAGGTCTGGAGAAGAAACCTATCGAAATTGATGATGATCCGAACTCCAAGATGGCTGCCAGCCACGGGCTGCCATGTTGAAAGTTGGTTTCTGGATGATATCTCCGTTACCATTTATCGGATCACTTCATAGGGTCGTTGGAATATGTCTGGTGAAAAAAACTTATCAAAATTTATGATAACCTAAAATCCAATATGGCCACCAGTCAGCGTCGGCCATCTTGAAAATTGGTTTCTTTATGATACCTCCTTGACCGTTTAACGGATCGCTTTGACACTTCATAAGGATGACTGGTCTGGGTCTGAGGAAGAAATAAATATTTTCTGATAGCTCTTATTCATTGGTTTGTCATCATGGGGGTGGGGTGTGGGTGGGTGGGTGGGTGGATGTATTATGCGCCGTTTGTGGAGCTCTTGTTTTCTTAATCTTATCAAGGGAATAACGTGCTAGTGATTCCAGTGGCAAATTAAAAAAAAATAGTCACTTAGCCTACAAATTGACATTCACTATGCAAAGATTTAATGTTTTTGGACATATACTGACCATTAAAATGTTAAAATTATTATCTAAACTATGCCTGACGTCTCTGTTTCTATATTGCTCCAGGAGTGGGACATACATCCAAGCTCAGAGTTCCTCGCAGTCGGAATATGAACAATAATCAGTGCTATTGTACAGTCACACATTCTGCGACTGGATGGAGACAAACTACCCAACCTATCATATTCAATTTCCTATGTGAGTTAGTAAAATTTTTATTATGTTCCATAGCTTCTGTTCACTTTCAACCTAATAACCCGTGACCAGATACTAGTAGAGGCGAATGCATTAACCCTTTAATGGTCAAGCCAACCAAAACCGGCCTCTGTTATGGTCTTGTGGAATGACCATTTCCAGGCCAAGAGAATAGAATTTTTGAAGATTTACCTCTGGAATGACTGGCTCGATAACCGACGTGGCCATTCCAGTGATAAATTAAAAAAAATTGTGTTCTCTTGGCCTGTAAATGGACATTCAATAAGCAGATATTAAAATTTTCCCGACTAAATTTGATCATTAAAGGGTTAAGATGGTTAATGCTGTATGTTGCTGCATATTCTGGCCATATATCCAGCTTTATGTGTACTAAGTGTGTAATACAAGATTAATTGTTAAATAACACTGCTACAGGATTAACATCTGCATACATAATCTCCGGTCACAGTGTAGTTCTTATGGATAAACAGATGAAGTAAAATCCTTAAATCTTTTGAAAAAATAGTACGTGTAAATGAGGATTATATGCTTACAATTGACTTCTTAGTGACAAGTAGTACGCGATGAAGTAAATTTTAAAACATCTGAACACAGACTCACATCAATCAATCATTAGTTTTCTCATCCAATGTTTAATATGTCATCAAATGTGACCTTTTATTTTTCATGTGTTTATCTCACTAATTTGTCAATATGTTAGAGATTGACCAGGCTGCTTCCTCAATACTTCCCTCAATTTGAATTGACTTGCAGCACATATAGTGTGTTTAACCCGTTAATCCTTTAGCCCTCAAATTTGTTCAAGAAAATTTCAATTTTCCTATAGAAAATCTCCATTTGCAAATCGAGAGAAGACAATTTTCTGAAAATTTAACACTTAAATGACTGGGTCACTTATCGAGTTATTTCGGTGATAAATTTTCAAAAATAGCCTTCTCTCAGTCAACACATGGACATTTCTCAAGACCACTGCAGAAACCGACTGATATGAGTGTCAAAGGGTTAATTATGGTAAAACCTGCCAAAATGTTTTCATCAGGGGTCTTGAAAAATGTCCATTTGCAGACCAAGTAAAGATTTTTTTTAAACCGAACCTCTGGATTGACTTACTCGATAACCAAGCAAGTCCTTTCACTGGTTAGCTTTCAAAAATAATCTCTTGGTCTGTAAAAGTTTGACCATTAAAGAGTTAAGCACGCTGTTCTATGCCAGCAATATCTTGACTGGAAGCAGTTTTAGCAGACAACGGATATTAACACGCAGTGCTTTCCAATCAAATTACTTTTAAATCTTCAATGACTGTTTTGTATACACGGTAGTTGTCTTAGAGTAGAGCACATGAAATGTCATGGATGGATGTGCTAAGCCCACTTAGCTTATGAAAGAATGCATTGTTTTCTGTCTACAGATGATTTTTCTGCACTAAGTCATATACATGTACTGTTTGTTATTATTTTCAGATCCACCAGATTCTGTAAACAATATCTCGGGTTATACAAACCCTGTTACTGAGAGAAGCACAGAATCTCTACACCTGACATGTAGTGTGAATGGTGTGCCTAATCCTGACATTCTCATCTATTCCTGGTCCAGTGACTGTGGACCTGGTAAGAACAACACATCAACTAAGCAAGCATTACATTATACAATATTCTCTAAAATGTGTTATTTAATCGTTTAATTTCTTACCTTTGCAATATGAGTATAATAAATTGGTCACTCATCCATGTGTTTAGAAATCAAGATTGAACTCGATGCCTGTGATGTCTCATCCAAACTATTTTAACAGAAGACAGACTTGTGCAAGAAAAATATGGCTATTAGACTCAGAAATGTAAAGTACCAGTAACCTATTAATACGGTCCATGCTGATTTCTGAGTGGAACTTGATGTTTTCATGCACACCCATGTTCAGACATCGATGGTTATATTCTGAATGATTATACATGACTAGCTGTGGCTGCTTAAACTTTAGCCCATTTGTTGTTCAAGAAAATTTACATTTTCTCGTTGAAAATGTCTGCGGACCTGGATATGACAATTTTTTTTTTAATTTACCACTGGAATGACTGGCTTGGTAATGGCTCTTTCCAGTTTATCCACCCATCATATGATGTCATAATCAATAACTGATGTGTAGGATGCCATCAATTGAAGACGGACTAAGTGTTGTTGTATGAATTGTATGTCTACTATTCAATAAACAGTCTGTTGAATATTTTGAAACTAATTTGACGTGTCGCTGTTGCTGCCATAGGCAGCAACATCACCCAGTCAAATTAGTTTCAAAATATTCAACAGCTTACCTGTATAGTTTTCTGGAAATTGATAGTCAGGGCATGTGGGGATTGATCGATCCCAACACGGGAAAATTTGGGTGGAGCTTTAAACTAGGGATGGGCGGGGCATAGCTAAAACTGGAAAGCTCCATTCCACTGGTAAATTAAAATTTTAAAAACCCACCATCTCTTGGCCTGAAAATGGCTATTTCTTAAGACCAGTGCAGAGGCCTGGTTGTCCACCTAGGCCAGTAAAATGATAATTTGACAGTAAATGGGTTAAATTATGATTTTTTTACATCACAACCTGAGTGAATTCTGCATCACTTGATATTAACCCTTTCACCAATAAATCGCCCGTATCTCAATCTCAGGGCAAACTAACAGTCAAGTAGTTGAATATTTTGAAATTAATTTGATTGAAAGTCATTGCAGCAATGGCTTCCAATCCTATTAGCTTCATAATATTCAAATGAATAGGCTATTCATCATAAAGAAGTTATCTTTTCAGGGATTTGTTGTTGATAGAGTTAAAATGTTTTGTAATAGGCTTAACAAGAGAGGTTAGTGAATATTATTGATTGGAATACGCTTTTATCAAGTTATAAGATATATTTACTAAAGTGAAACAAAGTAATCATTTTCATTGTAGATGTGAAGGAGTCTAAGATTATATACTGGTAGGTCTCGTGTATTTGCGATTGTCATCTTTGAACAATGTCTAGTCTTTCTTTTTCTATTGCTATTGCAGTGGGAAGTACATCTCAGCAGATCAGTGTTCCTCGCAATCGGACTATGAACAATAAGCAATGCTATTGTACAGTCGGACATCCTGAGACTAGATGGGATCAAGATAGCCCACATGTCACATTAAATATTCGTTGTGAGTTAATTATTTCTATTTGCTGTTATATCTGTTCTTGTTGAAGCATTTCAACTTGACAACCCAGCTATATAATGAGGCAAACACATTAAGATGCTTTAAGGTTAATTGTGCCAAATATTTTTCTAATAATTTGATTAAAAGCTGTTGCTAGCTAAGCTAACCAGAACATTTAATCAAATTATGTACAGAATTTGCATCAGCAATACAATATATTTCTATGGGTAATGATAAAGTAAAGTAGTAGCCTTTTGGCTGTCATTACCATTGCTGAACAATCCATTGTAAAGAATTAAAGATAGGAAGCGGAAGAGATGGATTAATGTTTCTAAAACATTGGAAAGATTGGTATGTATAAATGGCAATAAGATGCATGCACACATGCATACACGGACACATTCATGCACACATGCATGCATGCACACACTCGGGTCCATATTTCAATTAGTTATTAGTTTTTGCACACACTGTTACAAGAATTATAAAAAGATAAAAGTTTCCAACCAAAATTTGATTGATCGTTTGCTTATACTACAGATGTGTTTTAATTATACTTTAGAGAGCTACCTTACTTTTGGAATAATTTACCTACAGGGTAGGTTTTTTTAGCTCACCTCGCCTGGCCGTCACATATAACGTGTAATATGAGGAAAAACAAAAAGGGCTTGACATGTACATACATAATGCAGTCCTAGTTGTAAAAGTTTGATCAAGTTGGTAAAATTTAAGTAAATTAAAAAGGTACATAGACCTCATAGAAAAGATTAAAGATAGGTAGTGGAGGAGATGGGTTAATATTTCTAAAACCTTGGAGAGATTGGTATGTGTAAATGGCGATAAGATTCACACATGCATGCATGTATGCACACACATACACATACATGTGCACACACATGCATGCACACACACACGGGTCCGTATTTAATCAATTATAAGTTTTTGCATACACTGACAAGAATATTAAAGTTTCCAACAAAAGTTTGATTCATCATTTACTTATACTACCCATGTATTTTAATCATACTATAGAGAGTTAGATTACTTTTGTTACAATTTATCTACAGTGTAAGTCTTTTTAGCTCACCTGGCCTGGCCATCACATATAATGTGTGATATGAGGAAAAAGAAAAAGGGCTTGACATGTACATACATAATGCAGTCCTAGTTGTAAAAGTTTGATCAAGTTGGTAAAATTTAAGCAAATTAAAAAGTTACATATACCTCATAGAAACAAAATGCAGGATTTAACTTAATACAGCATTTATTAGTTTTTTTCTCTTGAAAATCATGATATAAGAAAGTCATGAAAGAGTTTTCTAAATTTAAATATCTCAAATTTTACGAATAATTCTTTGTTAATAATTAATTGTTTTGTTAGGACAAACACTACTTTAAAATAATATTTGTTGTATCATTTCAGTTGGGCCAGATACTGTTGTAATAACAGGAAAAACAACTACAACAACCGTGGAAACAACAAGTGGTACCAACATATCACTGACCTGTACTGGTTCTGATTCCAATCCAGTAGCATCTCTAAACTGGTACAAGACTACAGGAGGAAGTAAGGCTCCAATCAGTCCAGCTGTCTCTATGCATCCACAGAATGGAATATATGGGCAGAGAACACAAAGTATATATCGCATTAGACCAAGCAGATATAGTGATGGACAGCAGATCACATGTGAGGGACAGAATCCACGTGTGTCTGACAACAAACAATCAGATTATGTTATTCTGGATATTTCCTGTAAGTTCTCTCACAGTTAATGCTTTACAGTTTATATACGGCACTATGTAACTCAGGGTAGCTAACTGTTGGTCACAAAACGTTAATATTTATCATATCAGCTAAGTGAAAGAATATTTCTGAAAATCTCACTTATGGTTTGTACTGATCATGGAAAGTCTTGAAATCTGAGAATTTACTGTCAAAGCCTGAAATTTCTGGAATATGGCTATGTTCTCATATTCTCTGTAGGTCATCGAATGTCATGAAATGGTAATGCTCTGATCCTTGAAAACACGGTTAATCTGTTGAATATTTTCAAACTGCTTTAACTGTCAGCACTAGCACCCTGTCAAAGTAATTTCAAAATATTCAACAGAATATTTATTAAATTAAAATAGTTTTTCTCTAGTTGATCTTTCAGGCTGAGCCTTGAAATCCCATTATTTGTATTTCAGTATATTCACACAGTTGTTGAATATTTTGAAACTGATTAGTCTTGAAGTTGTTCAACAGAATATTTATTAAATTAGGATTGTTTTTCTATATATGGCCTTTCAAACGGAGACGTTTTGTGCCAAATTAGAGAAAAAACATCATAGAGAAACATTATATATCAAGTAATGGCATTATTCTGTCCTCAAGGTCATGAAATTGCCTAATTCTGTTCATTTATCAATGTGAAATGAGTACAATCCTTGACTGATACAGCTTGTGTGACCGTTATAAAGAGGGGTATATCTGAGGCATGTCAGGGAAACTTTGCCTGTCAATTATGGTATAATTATACATCAGCTGACTGTATCTTCCTTGAAATATCTGTCCAATAAATGCTTCAACTATATATATTTTATGTTATTAGATGATACTCTAATATTGTATTATAAGATGTCATATATGTCATCATTCATTCTCGAATGTCCCTTGGTGGTCCTTGTCCCCTGAAATTTAAATGACTCAAAGTGATTGTCCAATCAGGTCACCTTTTTCATGTTTTTAGCTGACCTGGCCTGAAAGGCCAAGTGAACTTATGCCATGGCGACCATCTGTCATCTGTCCATCAGTCATCCATCCGTCCATCATCCGTCAACATTTCCTTTAAACAAATTCTCAAGAACCACGTGCTGGGCGCCGATTTCAATTATATTTGGTAGGAAGCTTCCTTAGGCATGTTAGGGCATGAAGATCCAAGTTTGTTCAAACGAAGCTGATCGGCCAATTTGTCCGGCAGCCACCTTTGGCTTTGGCTGATTTTTTAGAAATATCTTTAAAAATTTTCTCAAACTGCTTGGGGGATCGATTCAAAACTCATAAAATATCATCTAGGACACGAACTGAACCAAGTTTGCTCATTTGAACTTGTTTGGCCAAATGGTTCAGCGGCCATCTTCGATGGCCTAGTTTTCCTCTCCAGAATCGATGAATAGATCGAGCCGAAATTTGGCAGATCTGATTAAGGACTAAGGCCCATTAAAGTTTGTTCAAGGGAAGGTGATACGTAAAAAAGCATGCCCATCGAGGATCAATAAAACATTGGTATCTTAGATTTTCGGACAATTCCGAGAAAATCATATAAAGGACTACTTATTAAGCACTGGGCCAATTTTAATACAAAATTGACTAAACCTTCACAGAACTTAGATTGGTAAATCTTTCCTGTGGTCATCTCTTGTGGTCATCTCTTTTTGTTCGGTTGTGTCAGTGACAAATAATTTGAGATGAGCGATACAGGCCTGTTGGCCCTCTTGCTTCTCATCTAATATATAAATTAACCATTTACCTTGTAAGAAGGATTTTGTTGAATATCTTGAAACTAAGTTGCCTGCAGGCTGTTGCTGCCTAGGGATAGGCAGCAACAGCTTTCAGTAAAATTTGTTACAAAATACTGAACAACTTATTAGCTGCATAGGAAATTTATGTAGCCTTTGGTATTTTAAGGATGAACGCCTTTATCAGATGGATCTCTGGGAGCAGTGAACTTGAAAACATATGCTCCGTGTTCTTCATATTTTTCTAATGTCCCCATATTTTAGAGGTGGATCCTTGGACTCATTTTCTAGTTTGTAAAATTAACACTCATATTCTGTCTATGCCAGATGTTGTGGTCAACCTTAGTAAACATTTACTTCATTTGAAATTTGCCTAGTAATAAAATAGATTGTCACATCTTGGCAATTAACTGTCTCTGTTTCATAGATTAATTCACAGATTCAGTTTTGTGAACTTAGTGAAAGCAAACATTTTCCCTGACTGCTGTGATGTTAAAAATAATATTAAAAACTAATATTATTTCAGACCGTCCCATTTTTGAGCCAGAGCAGGCGAGCATTGAGAACAAAGTGGTGGTAGAGAATAGACAGTTAAGCCTAACCTGTACTGCATGGGCCAAACCACTGGCTAATATCACCTGGAATCATCCGGCAACAAGCATTGTGAACAATGATGGTGGTAACTTCAGGTGAGATACAATAGTTTTTAGCTCAATAGAAAATGTTTTGAGTGAATGTCATTGAGTTTTACTACATATGAAGTTTTTCCTGTGATCCCGTTTTTGGCACCTGTGTTCATATGGACTCTTCATATATGAAAGATCTATGTCAGTCTGACTTGGCTTCTTGGCAGAGAAACCAGTATTGCAATATTCGACTAGCATGATTTGTTTCAAATGTTATAGGTGGTTTCAAAGTCTGTAGTTGCTTTTCACTACATATGTCGCAAAAGTCTATCCAGGCTATTGATGCTTGTAAATCCATGATGGCTGCCAGCTAGGTACATAAGACCATCCTGAAAATTGGTCTTCCACTTTTATTGTGTGATAGTTTGTTTAATTAGTTCAAATTGTATAGGTGTATTGCTAAAATCCTGTGGAAGTCTATAAATAATCCAATATGGCCACTAACCGCCATTAAACATGAAAATTGGATTTCAGGCATTAACTCTCAAGGTGTTTAGAAACAGTCACTCGGGAAGAAATTAAATCAACGAAATATATGATGATCTGAACCCCAATATGACTGCCATTAAGCATTATTATCTCCTTCCAGTGTGACTTCTGGGGACTAGTACTGTACACATTTCTATGTACATACAAATCAGTTTTCAGGCAATAACTTATGTTAGCTTATATTGATTGTGAACCAATTTCAGAATAAATAAGACTAATTAAAAGAATCACCCGTCTGCATGATTTACCCTTAGGGGATCTAGTGTATGTAGTTGGTGTGTCCAGTATTTTTCCTGTTCCTTACATATCCTCTGGATCGTGAGGTAGAACTTGTATAATTTTGTAGGACATGCTTTGTCCTAAATGTGTGGGCAGATTGAAATGATGTGCTAGTGGGGTATCTTTTTGTTTTTTAATATCCCATATGTGTTCCTTCATTCATATGTGGAACTCCCATTTTGCTTCACCTATATATTGTTTTTGCATTGCATACAGTTGAGGAGGTAGATGACGTTGTGAGTGTGGCAATATGTTTTCACCTTGCATCTGTATTGTAGCATGACTCATGAGTACTTGTGAAATCATGTTCATTGTCCATTTTGTGAGAGAAGAAACTATTTTTCAGCTGCATGGATCAATAGGGTTTTGGAAAGTTTTTCGTTGAATGCTTGCTTTGGCGGGAAATTCAAATTTGGCTTTTACAAGAGTATTCTCGATGGTAGCCAAACATAGGTTTTGAGGTGAAAATGTTTCTGCATTTATGGTTGCTAGTTAACAGGTTCCAGTGTTTGTTGATGATGTTGTGTCTTTATGGCTTTATTGTTGGAAATCCATTATACACGCCATAAGATAATACTTTAAATGTAATTTTAGACATTCTAAATAAAATGTGGATAAAGCATAAAAAAAGACATGAGAATGGTTTTCTGGTGAGTATAAATAAACAAAGTAGGAAAAGCTATAAATCTGAGTCAATCGCCGATCCAGGACTGTTTTCTAACTAACGGGTACAGAAATCCGATTTTAGTGGTTACACTAACCCAAAAATATTTTGAGCGGTTACACATAAAAAATCGACTGTTACATTGTGGCCATTACCACTTACAAGAACAATCGAAACAGTTACAGCCAGTTACATTCCGGTTATGCCGTTTAGATAACTGTAGCGTCGGCGCACCTGCTTTGTTCATAATGGTGGTCCAGTCTGTACACGGGGTATGAATCAGGCCGATAGGATTGCTGGTTAGTTAGCTGGTTTCATGTTCTACAGAGGTGGGAGTCGAATGCACTGATGGATACAATAGCCGATCTCATAGATCGGCGGAACGATAACATTCCAGTGATCCCGGGCAGGCATTCCTGCATACATCACGTTTCCACACCACGATGTTTACCGTTAAGAGATTCAGTTTTATGTCGCAAATTCATCTCAACTACGGGCGTTGGGCGAATGATGGTTTACATCTGTTTACGCCGACCTTTACTTGCTCATTTGTATGAGAGTTACTATCTCTAGCCGATTATTATCTCGCCAGAGAATGACAAGGCTTTCTACTGGATTAATATAAACCATTATAATACAAAAATAACCTACTTAGAGAAGCTTTCGCCGAAGCAAGAGGAAATGCCTCGTGCGGGTCGCAGTCAATATAAGATCATCCAACCGAAGTCGGGCCTAACAAAGTGGTGAATGGTGGGTGTGCATATATATATATATATATATATATATATATATATATATATATATATATATATATATATATATATATATATATACACCTGTGCAAAAGTTAAGCACCACCCTATTTTTACGCAGACAGCTGAACATTAACCATACTGTAATCAGTCGTTTGATTGCAAAACATAGGCAAACTAACTAATTAATAGGTGAAGGACAGGCCTAGATCTGGAAGACCGAAGAAGACTACTACCCGTGATGATCGAGCCCTAGTACGCCTTGTTAGGAGATCTCCATTCACCAACAGCAGAGTGCTCAGCCAGCAATGGGAAACGCGCAATAGAGTGTCAATGTCTACCGTCAAAAGGAGACTGTATGCTGCTGGCATGAAAGCTAGGAGACCTGTCAGACGTCCTCTCCTCACTGCACACCACAAAGAGGAGCGTCTGAGGTGGTGCAACGAAAGAAGACACTGGAACATGAGATCCTGGAGACGGGTACACTGGTCCGATGAAAGTCGGTTCCTGCTTCATGCCACAGATGGTCGAACTCGTGTATGGAGGTCCAGACGCACGGCGTACGACCAACGTAACATCATGGAAGAACTTCCATTTGGTGGAGGTTCCGTTATGATATGGGGGTGCATCTCATTTGATTGTAAGCTGGATCTGTTGACTGTACCTGGAACACTAAATGGACAAAGATATCAAGATTCCATACTGGATAGAGTTGTGGTCCCTCATTTTGTAAATCATGCACCTGGAACCCACCCTATATTCATGGATGACAACGCCCGACCACATCGTGCTAGAGCTGTGCATGAATACCTCCGCCAGAATGCCATCGAAACCCTACCATTGCCAGCAAGGAGCCCTGACATGAACCCTATTGAGCATATCTGGGACATTCTGGGAAACATGGTGAGAAGGAGGGATCCTCCTGTGCAGAACCTACAGGAATTAACAGACGCACTCCATCTTGAATGGCAACGAATACCACAATGGCGTATCAGTCGGTTGGTGACCAGCATGAGACATCGTGTCCAGGCCGTCATCCAGGCACAAGGTGGATATACCCGGTATTAATAATGACAGTCTCAAACTCGTGCACAGATGTTAAACTTCGTTTTCAGACACCATTAATGACAATCTAGCCACGTGTGTCAACTGTAGGGCAATAGTTGTCAGTTGTGTCAATGTAACCATATTCAGGCCTCGTTTTCAAGTTCAAACAAAAACACAGTGTTTCCCCACCATCATAATCAGCATTCCTCTAGTTGCATTATTACCTCTTGCACTAAGATGGATGGGTACATAAATGTTTATGCTATTGCTTTCTTCATAGCACATGAATATACCCTCGCATGTGCGTAAAAATATGGTGGTGCTTAACTTTTGCACAGGTGTATATATTATATATATATATATATATATATATATATATATATATATATATATATATATATATATATATATATATATATATATATTATATATATATATATATATATATATATATATATATATATATATATATAAAATGTGGTTGTATGCTGTTTTACGAGAAATGGCTGGTCAGTTTCCGCAGATGCTGGCCAGGCCAATTCCTCAAACTAATTAAGCTAGGTGGATGCAGCTGTAGTTAGCGGTCCTTCAAAAGAGACTACACTGGGTTATTTAGAATGTAGATATTATTGCCACAGAGGCCTAGGATTAACACCCTAGCCTATCTTTTGGAACAGGTTTTCGTCTGCTTGCCCAAAGTGAGCTCTGGCCTCCTGTAGGATTCGACCATGCAGCAAACCCAACAACAGACTGCACATACAGATGCTACTCTAGCGACCGGTGATGAGCCGAACAGCGACTCCCAATCGACTAGAGCAACCACAACAAGACAAGACAAAGACAGGTCAATACAAAAGCGTTTGTAAGCAGCTTAGCTATTTAAGGCTTGGCCAACACTTAGCAAACTCTGATGACCTTTACATCTAGAAGGCGTGGAGGTCCCACTCGGCCCTTCTATGTCACCGGAGAGTTAGTTTGCTAAGCGGTCTTTTGCAGTGAGCCGAAGTGCTGAAATTAAGCCGTATAGACCTGATTCCTGGGGTCTAACATTTATCCTGCATCAGGTTTATACTGAAATTCCCAAGATTCACTATTGAGGCCGATATAATTAATAATAATAAGTTCGCAGTAAATTCCTACTTTGGCGTATAGTTTCTATCTTAGTAATGTATCACTGAAGATACTGAGGGAAGTGTGATGCGTCTTTGTTAGGATTGAATCTGTGGAGAAACCCAAGTGTTTTCTGTGATGGCACAACCGAACCGAAGGAGGACTTTAATAAATAGATGAGATAAAAGTGTGGCCGACGATGGGCCGGAGTTAGTCACAAAGAGAGCCAGTTGCTGAGATACTATTAAATGGCCTTTGGCTCTTTTTGTGGCCCTTTTGGACTCTTTTAATGGTATACCACCAGAAGCATGCTTTACAATAAATAGGTGCTTTGAGAAACTGCCTCGGCTTTTTGCAGAGTTCTAACAAATAACTGAGCTACTATCTACATTATAGTTAGGCCAAACCTATGTCGGTCTCGGCACACGAAAGGTTCCTAGTGTGGATTGTTGGTATTGAAGATAGCTAGTGTTAATGAGCTATTGTTTTGTTTTGTATTAAATGGCGAATGCAATGTACAATATAATATAATGATCAATAAAAACAATATAATTATACAACTTCAAAAAGAACGGCACAGGTCGTGAAAAAGCTATGTCAGAAATTTTATGAATGGGCCGAATCTGGCCTTAAAACATGCCTAGTAGTTGTTGGCGTAGTATTAACAAAAGTGGATGGCACTGATTAGTTACTGGTGCAGAAGTGTATACGAATGGTATTCACGCCTAATAGTCATTGGCCTTAACAAGATGTACAAATAAGAAAAATAGCTTTCAAGTTGGCCTAATAGTCATCAACTCATGAAAGTGAAAAGAGGTGCCGAGTTAGAAATGGCACAAACAAATTAGACAATGTAAAAAAATGAAGAGGCAGAACAGTTGAAGAACATTGATCCGAGAAGATGGTAGAAATGTTTTCCTACTGAAGGTTCGTTGTGGAGACAATGGTGGATTATGTGGTGCGATGAGTGAAGGATCGGCGAAATCTTCTGAAGAGTTCGGAAGTTCGACACAAGACAAATGGTGCGGCCAGCTCAGGTACTGCTCAGTGTGAAATATTCTGAGCAGGGAAAAATGGCGTAACAGTATTAACGACTTTAAGCCCGTGCAGAATCCGCTCGATAATATGCTTAGTTCGAGCGGAACAGTGATTTTGGCTTAATCGGAAGTGAGTTAGCACAGTATTTTGGCACAAATATGGTGCGAGTAGATAGAGCACTACAGTCATGGTACAGATAGGATATGGCGAGATATCAATCGTAGATGTTGAAAGGCTTGCGAGTCTTTGCAAGATATTACTTTTTGGGTACGAGTAACTGAAGAGTGTTTGTATTTTTGCTGTATACACCGTCGAGAGGAGTCCGGTGCGCTTTTCGGGTAGCCTTTGTTTTGGCTCAGGCCAATTATTGTTAGTTTAATTTTTAGCCCAAAGTTGGGCTGCAAAAATGAGGTTTCGGTGCTTGTTTGAGGGTCTTCGTTCGGCGTGGGAATTACTGGAAATTACACCAGTGTAGATTGCGTTAGCTGCTCGATGTAGTGCATGGAGCTTCAAATGTACGTCCGTTATGAACGACCGCTCAATCTCAACTCTGGGCCAATAGATGCCCTTTTCTGGTATTTAATGTCCAATGAAAAGACACCAGAGCTCCTCTTCAGCCAATCTACATGCGGTTGTAACAACCAGGCAAATTTATGAAGTCACATGTTATGATGTCATTGGTACTACGGAGTCTGCCTCGGGGCGGGCATGTAGTACATATGCCTATTTTATATTAATTGATAAATCTTTCAGTTCTTATCCGATCTAATTTTAGAGAACAGATTTAGAATCCTGGTAGAATTTAGTTTTAGATTTGCTTGTGTACACTTAATCATGAGCTTGTGCAAGCTTGTGTACACTTAATTGTAAGCTTGTGCATTCTTAACTGTGACCATTCGCATGCTTAAATGCTTAATTATTAGCTCACCTGGCCAGAATGGCCAAGTGAGCTTATGGCATGGCGACCATCCGTCTGTCCGGTCGTCGTTGGCCGGCATCTGGCCATCAACTTTTGCTTAAAAAGGCTACTCCTCATTAACCGCTTGGGGGATTTCAGCCTAAATTGGCTCGAAGGACCCTATTGGAGTAGGCTTCAGAGCTTATATACAGAACTTTAATTGGTCCATTTTTTGGTGGCCATCTTGAGTTTTCCAGAAAATGGCGGGAAATCGTTTAAAACGCTACTCCTCGTTAACTACTAGGGCAATTTCAACCAGGCATAGCTGGGAGGAAAGTACGCTGGTATGTTTTAGAACTTGTATACAGAATTTTGATTGGTCAATTTTTCTGGCAGCCATCTTGGATTTTCTGAAAAACTGGAAATCACTTAGCTACTCCTCGATAACCGCTGGGAGGATACTTTAGAACTTATATACAGAATTTTGATTGATCAATTTTTCTGGTGGCCATCTTGAATTTTCAAGAAATTGACAGGAAATTGTTTAAAACGCTACTCCTCATTAACTTCTTGAGCAATTTTAGCCGGACTTGACTGGAAGGATACTAGGGCAGGAGGTTTCAGAACTTGTATACAGAATTTTGAGTGGTCAAATTTCTCGCCGGCAATCTTGAATTTTCCGAAAAATGGCTGAAAATCGTTTAAAATGCTACTCTTCATTAATTGATTGGGCAATTTGAACCAGATTTCTTTGCAAGAAAACTAGCCTAATAGGTTTCAGAAATTGTATACAGAATTTTGTTTGGTCAATTTTTTGGCCGCCCATCTTGGATTTTCTGAAAATTTCTGGAAATCAGTTAAAAGACTACTCATTAACCACTCGGTCGATTTCAATTAAACTCACTAGGAAGGACCCTAGAGTAGTAATTTTTTCAACAGCCATCTTGGAAATTGGTGGCAAATTGTTTAAAACTCTACTCTTCATTAATTGCTTGGGCAATTTCAACCAGATTTTGTTTCAAGAATACTAGCCTAATAGATTTCAGAACTTATATACAGAACTTTGATTGGTCAATTTTTTCGGTGTCTGTCTTGGATTTTCTGAAAATTTCTGGAAATCAGTTGAAAGCCTACTCATTAACCACAGGGCCGATTTCAATCAAACTCAGGGTGATACAGAATTTTGATTGGACAATTTTCTCGGTGGCCATCTTGAATTTTTTGGAAATTGGCAGGAAATTGTTTAAAATCCTACTCCTCATTAATTTCTTGGACAATTTCAGTCAGACTTGGGTGGAAGGATACTAGGGCAGGAGGTTTCAGAACGTGTATAGAGAATTTTGAGTGGTCACATTTCTCGCTGCCCATCTTGAATTTTCTGAAAAATGGCTGAAAATCGTTTAAAACGCTACTCTTCATTAATTGATTGGGCAATTTCAACCAGATTTGTTTGCAAGAAAACTAGCCTAATAGGTTTGAGAAATTGTATACGGAATTTTGTTTGGTCAACTTTTTCGACAGCCATCTTGGATTTTCTGAAAATTTCTGGAAATCAGTTAAAAGACTACTCATTAACCACTGGGTCGATTTCAATTAAACTCAGTAAGAAGGACCCTAGACTAGTATGCTTTAGAACTTGTATACAGAATTTTGATTGGACAATTTTTTCAACAGCCATCTTGAATTTTCCGGAAATTGGTGGGAAATTGTTTAAAACGCTACTATACATTAATTGCTTGGGCAGTTTCAACCAGATTTTGTTTCAAGAATACTATCTTAATAGATTTCAGAACTTGTATACAGAATTTTGATTGGTAAATTTTTTCGGCGTCCGTCTTGGATTTTCTGAAAATTTCTGGAAATCAGTTAAAAGCCTAATCATTAACCACTGGGCCAATTTCAATCAAACTCAGGGCGAAGTACACTAGAGTAGTATACTTCAGAACATATATACAGAATTTTGATTGGACAATTTTCTCGCTGGCCATCTTGAATTTTCTGGAAATTGGCAGGAAATTGTTTAAAATCCTACTCCTCATTAATTTCTTGGACAATTTCAGTCAGACTTGGGTGGAAGGCTACTAGGGTGGGAGGTTTTAGAACTTGTATGTAGAATTTTGACTGATCAATTTTTCCGCCGGCCATCTTGGATTTTATGAAAATGAGTTAAAAGCCTACTCATTAACCAGTAGGCCGATTACAAGCAAACTTGTTTGGAAGGACCCTAGCCTAGTATGGTTCTGAACTTATATACAGAATTTTAATTAGTAAATTTTTCTTGTGGCCATCTTGGATTTTCTGAAAATGAGTTAAAAGCCTACTACTCATTAACCACTAGGCCGATTTCAATCAAACTCGGTTGGAAGGACCCTAGACTAGTATGGGTCTGAACTTGTATACAGAATTTTGATTAGTAAATTTTTCTGGCGGCCATCTTGGATTTTCTTAAAATGAGTTAAAAGCCTACTAGTCATTAACCACTGGGCTGATTTCAATCAAACTCAGTGGGGTGGATCCTAGACTAGTATGCTTCAGAACTTGTATACAAAATTTTGATTAGACAATTTTTCGACGCCCATCTTGAATTTTCCAGAAATTGGCTGAAAATTGTTTAAAACGCAACTCCTCATTAACCTCTTGTGCAATTTCAGTCAGACTTTGCTGGAAGGATACTAGGGGGGGGGGTGAGATGTCAGAAATTGTATACAGAATTTTGATTAGTCTAATTTTCCACCGACCATCTTGGATTTTCTTTAAATATCGGGAAATCAGTTAAAAGGCTACTACTCATTAACCGCTTAAGCGATTTCAAGAAAACCAGGCTGGAAGGACCCTATAGGGGTGTGTGCTTCAGAGCTTGTAATGCAGAATTTTGATGGTCAATTTGTTCGGTGCCAGCATACTCAAATCTTAAATTTTCCGAACAATGGCTAGAAATCGTTTAAAAGGCTACTCCTCATTAACTGCTTTGGCGATTTCAATCAGACTTGGCTGGAAGGACCCTATGGTGGTAGGATTCAGAACATGTATACAGAATTTTGATTGGTCAATTTTTCCATTGGGCATCTTGGATTTTACGGAATTCTTCGGAAATCATTTAAAAGGCTACTCCTCATTAACCGCTTGGCCAATTTCAACCAACCTGGACAGACCCTGGTCTCATACACTTCTGAACTTGTATACAGAATTTTGACTGCTTGATTTTTTTTGGTGGCCATCTTGGATTTTCCCAAAAATGGGAATTAGTTTAAGACGCTATTCCTCATTACCCCCTTGGACAATTTAAACCAAATATAGCTGGAAGGATCCTATACTAGTAGCCTCTAGAAGTTTTATTCCGAATTTTGATAGGTCAATGTTTTGGTGGCCATCTGATTTTCTGAAAATTATCCGGAACCATTTATAAATGGTACTCCTTTAAATCAACAGTCTGGTTTAAAAAAAACCTTGGGTACGACGATTCTATGATGGTAGGCTTCAAATTGTCAAATGAGAATCTGGATTGGTCTATTTTTTTGGTGGCCATCTTGGATTTTCTGAAAATTATCCATGTCTAAATACAAATGGTTCAAATGTTAATGGTCCAGGTGAGTGTCACATGCCCTTGGGCCACTTGTTTTTATTAATTGACTAATTCAGCACTTTCTGAATGGAATTGGGATTTGGAATTTTTTTTTATTAGAAATTAACATCTAGAAAAGCCAGAGACAAGCATAAAAACATGCAGTTTACATAAAAATACGGTGAACAAAGTTACTGCCCTTGATTTTAGTGCTCATGCACATTTCTGCAAGATCTTGTGCAAGCTTGTGTATGTTTCCGCTTATTCTTAAATTGTGTAAGTTTTTGGATAGCTACCGCACGCTTGCACAAGCGTACAGAGACCAACCTCAATCTAACCACTAGCTAGTGTAAGTGTGGGGCAAGCTCGTGCGAGCTTATGGCTAGCTTGCAAAAAACGTGTTCAATTTAAAATTGTTTTTGCCCGCTTTTGGTTCTCTTATCGCATGCTTAAATTTCTGTAATGGAATGTTCATTGCGGAGTTAGATATGTCACTATGTATTCAACATCAAATTACATGTGATGTAATTGAGTATGATGTCATATGTACTTGAGTGACGGATCAGATCCCTCAATTATCTGTATTTAGCTAAACAGATTTGAATATAATTTAGAATATTGCTTAACCTTTAACCCCAAAAGGCCAAATAAGACAAATTATTTACAACGGTGAAGCTATTCTGTTCAATATTCTGAAACTAATCCGACTAGCAGTTGGTGTCGCCTTGGGCAATAACAGGTCCCTGTCAAATTAACTTCAATATCTACAGCAGCTTATTTGTATCCTTTTTAGCTCGACTTTGCGAAGTAAAACGAGCTATTGTGATACCCTGCACGTTGTCCGGCGGTGGTGGCGTCGTTGTCATCCAATTTGCGTTCAGCTCAACTTTTCTGTTTATATCTCGGGTTTGGTTAATCATACTGGACCCAAACTTGGGCACATGCTTCCTTATGATACAGCATCTCACGATAACCTTGAGGTCAAATGGTCAAAGGTCACTGTGACTTTGGTAAAAACCTTGTTAGCTAACCTGGCCCGAAGGGCCAAGTGAGCTTATGGCGTGGGGACTGTCCGTCCATTCGCCCGTCATCCATCAACTTTTCCTTTAAAACACTACTTCTCATTAACCACTTGGCTGATTTCAATCAAATGTGGCTGGAAGAACCCTATGGTCGTAGGCTCCAGTTCTTCCATTTCGAATTTTGATTCCTCAATTTTTTTGGTCAAAATCTTAGATTTTATTAAAAATTTACTAGAAATTGTCAAAATGCTTCTTCTCCTTACCATTTTGATCAATTTCAAACCAAATTTGGCTGAAAGGATCCAATGGTCGTAGGCTCCATCCGGAACATCCATTCAGAATTTTGATTCATTAATTTTTTGGGTGAACATCTGAGATTTTATGAAAAATGTACCGGAAATTGTCAAAATGCTTCTTACCATTCTGAGCGATTTCAACCAAATTTGGCTGAAAGGACCCAATTGTCGTAGGCGCCATAACCTCCATTTGGAATTTTGATTCTTCAATTTTTTGGATCAAAATCTTAGATTTTATTAAAAATGTACCGGAAATTGTCAAATTGCCACTCCTCCTTAGCTGCTTGACATTTTCAACCAAATTACACTAATGGATTCTATGGTGGCAGGCTCTAGAAATTCTAGAAACTCATTAACCACGTGGCCGATTTCAATCAAATTTGGCTGGAAGGACTCTGTGGTCGTAGGCTCCAGATCTTCCTTTCAGAATTTTGATTCCTCAATTTTTTGGCTCAAAATCTTAGATTTTATTAAAAATTTACTGGAAATTGTCAAAATGCTTCTTCTCCTTACCATTTTGACCGATTTCAAACCAAATTTGGCTGAAAGGAGCCAATGGTCGTAGGCTCTTGAACATCCATTCAGAATTTTGATTCATCAATTGTTTCGCTGAAAATCCTAGATTTTATGAAAAATGTACCGGAAATTGTCAAATTGCTTCTTCTCCTTACCATTCTGAGCGATTTCAACCAAATTTGGCAGAAAAGATGTTGTGGTAATGGGCTCTAGAATTTCCATACAGAATTTTGATTCATCAATTTTTTTGGCTGAAATCTTAGATTTTATTTTAAATGTACTGGAAATTGTCAGATTGCTACTTCTCCTTACCATCTTGACCGGTTTTAACCAAATCAGGCTGGAACGATCCTATGGCCATAGGCTCTAGAACATCCATTCAGAATTTTGATTCATCACTTTTGTGTGTGAAAATCTGAGATTTTATGAAAAATGTCCTGGAAATTGTCCAATTGCCACTCCTCCTTAGCTGCTTGACATATTTCAACCAAATTTCACTAATGGATTCTATGGTGGCAGGCTCTAGAAATTCTATTCAGAATTTTGATCGATCAATTTGTTGGCTGAAAATCTTAAATTTTATGAAAAATTTACCAGAAATTGTCAAAATGCTGCTTCTTAGTTGCTTGACATATTTCAACCAAATTTAGCTGTCAATATGCTACTCCTCATTAACTGCATGCTTGGCGGATTTCAACTTTAATTTTGGCTGGAAGGACCTTATGGGGATATGCTTCAGAACTTATACACAATATTTTGACTGGTCAAGTTTTTTGCTGAAAACCTTAGATTTTATGAAAAATTAACCAGAAATTGTCAAAATGCTGCTTCTCCCTAGTTGCTTGACATATTTCAACCAAATTTAGCTGGAGTGTGACCCTATCAAGGTAGACTAGAATTTATATTCAGAAATTTGATTGGTCAATTTTTGGGTGGCCATCTTGGATTTTCCGAAAATTATCCATCATATCTATTTAAATGCAAATGGTTCAAATTCTAATCATCCAGGTGAGCGCCACAGGCCTTTGGGCATCATGTTTTCTTCAACATCAACATTTTCCATTTTGCTAAACTTTTCTGTTGAAACCTCAGATTTGGTTAATCATACTGAAGCCAAACTTGGACACATGGCACCTTATAATGAACCTGACATCACACAATTATGTTGAGGTCAAAAGGTCAAATGTCAAGGTCACTGTAAAAGCCTTATTTTTTTTAACATTAACATTTTCCATTTAGCACGACTTTTCTGTTTATATCTTGGGTTTGGTTAATCATACTGGACCCAAACTTAGACACATGCCTCCTTATATTGACACAGCATCACACAATGATA
The DNA here is from genome assembly GCA_034401795.1 of Chaetoderma sp. LZ-2023a. Lineage (NCBI taxonomy): Eukaryota > Metazoa > Mollusca > Caudofoveata > Chaetodermatida > Chaetodermatidae > Chaetoderma > Chaetoderma sp. LZ-2023a. The sequence goes on along the minus strand of CM067361.1, from coordinate 36,358,709 downwards.
TTTTGGTCCAAAGGTCAACGGTCAAGGTCTCTGATATGCATGGCGACCGGCTGTCATCTGTCATCCATCCGTCAACCTTTGTTTAAAAATGCTACTCCTGACATTAATCGCTTGGTGGATTTCAACCTAATTTGGCTGGATGGACCCTATCAGGTTAGGCTTCAGAATTTATAGATAGAATTTTGATTGGTCAATTTTTTGGGTTAAAATCTTACGTTTTATGAAAAATTTACTGGAAATTGTCAAAACACTACTCCTCATTAACCGCTTGGCACATTTCAAATTAATTTGGCTTGAAGGACCATAATGCTTTCGGTTTCAGAAGCTGTATACATAATTTTGATTGGTCAATATATTTGTGTGAAAATCTGATTTTATGAAAAAGTTACGCAAGTTGTCAAAACTACTTATTAACCGCTTGGCAGATTTCAACTCACTGACCTTATGGGGCTATGCTTCAGAAGTTATATACAGAATTTTGATTGGTCAAGTTTTTGGGTGAAAACCTGAGATTTTATGAAAAATCTACGGCAAATTGTCAATATGCTACTCCTCATTAACTGCATGCTTGGCAGATTTCAACTTTAATTTTGGCTCGAAGGACCTTATGGGGATATGCTTCAGAACTTGTACACAGTATTTTGACTGGTCAAGTTTTTTGCTGAAAACCTTAGATTTTATGAAAAATTAACCAGAAATTGTCAAAATGCTACTCCTCATTAACCGCTCGGCAGATTTCAACTTACTTTGGCTGTAAGGACCTTATGCGTTCAGAACTTGTATACAGAATTTTGATTGGTCACGTTTTTGGTGAAAATCATAAATTTTATGAAAAATTTACCCAAAATTGTCAAAATGCATCTTCTCCATAACCGCTTGGTGGATTTTATCCAAATTTGGCAGGAAAGATTCTATAGTGGTAGACTCTTGAACTTCTATTCAGAATTTCGGTTGGTCAATTTATTGGTGGCCATTTAAAATGCTACAACTTAATTAGCGGGCCAATTTCAACGAAACTTGGGTGGAATGATCCTATGGCAGTAGACTTCAACATATCAAGTGAGAATTTTGATTGGTCAATTTCTTTGTTGGCCATCTTGGATTTTTTTTTAATTATCCATTGTGTCTACTGCTATTTAAATGCAAATGGTTCAAATCCTAATGGTCCTGGTCAGCGTTACAGGCCCTTGGGTCTCTTGTTGATATGGCCTTCTATATTTATTTTATGTTTGAAGTCAAGCTTCATAGCTCATTGCAAAGTCGTAAAGTCGAGCTTCATGGTTGCATTGCAACCAAATTTCTGGTTTAAAATTGCTTTCTGGGAACTCTTGTGTTCAAAGGGTTAATATTATCAATGCAAAGATTGAGTTCATGTTCTAATAATTATATTGTAAATGTATGTCAGAGTTATTGCCCTTGAACACCTCAGATGTTCGTTAATTTGGTGTTTCCAATAACATGCACTAGACAATAATTTTAATGGGTAAAACAACTCTGGACCTGATGAATATTTTGAAATCAATTTCACTGGAAGTTGTTGCTTGGAGACAAATTCTTTCAAAATGTTCAGCATGTCCATAGTTAAACCCCATTCAGCAAGCAGACAGCTAATTGTTAAAATTCCAGTATCTCAATGTCAAGGCAATGATGCCGGAAAGCTGTTGAATATTTTGAAACTAATTTGAATGGAACCTGTTGCTGCCATAGGCGACAACAGCTCCAAGTCAAATTGGTTTTAAAATATCCAGCAGATTCTTTCCTTGTAGAGAATTTTCAAAATCGGATCTGTAAGTGCTCACAGGTTATTAGCTATCCGCTTTCATTCCTGTTATCATTTGTACAATACTAACACAGCTACCACAATATTAACTAAATCTATCTCTTTCCAGACGGACATCTATATTCACTATACCAACCATCAATAGGTCAGCTACAGGGCTCTATAGATGCTCTGCTAACAATGCTCATGGAAATATACAGAACCAAGGATTCAACGTCACCGTTCACTGTAAGTACATCTTCATTCTGCTTAATACCTCAAAACTAAATTTGTTTATTAAACTATTGATGTTCGAGAAAGATAATCATGTGAAAATCGATTTCATAGACATCATCTACAACATAGGCACTGAAATATATGAATATAGATGACCTACTTACTGTGATGCCACCTCAGCAGACTGAACTAATCATTATTGTGTGCTAGGTCAATCTTTGTTCATATATGTGAAATAAATCAGCATAGCAGCCTTATAATAGCCTTGTTCATCAGTTGTCTAAGTACACTCCATCAGCTACTTAAACCCCATGTGGCTCTTGTGTTCCTCTGGTAACAAGATCAACTGTTACACCAAGGTCTTGTGTCAAATTTCATTGTCTTCATTTACAATTACATTCTATGTGTCAGGTAATAGCCTTATAGCTTGTACATTATACAAACCTGCCCTAGTGATCATCAGGCATCTTGATTGGGCGACCTGACATACCATATGAAACCACCAGTAGTTCCAGCCAGAAAAGTCGGCCACATCGATTTTTAGCTCGACTTTACGAAGTAAAACAAGCTATTGTGATACCCTGCACATCGTCTGACGATGGCGTCCAATTTGCTTTAGGCTCAACAGCCCCCAGTCAAATTAGTTTCAAAATATTCAAAAGCTTACCTGATTAAAGTTACCTTGAAATTAGGATTCTGGGAATTCAGGATTCAAATTATATAAATTAATCCCAACATGCACGAAAACTTACCGTATTTCGCTTAGTAGTAACCTAGGCTTCTATTAGGACAAGAGGTGTTCAATTTCCAACCAAACATCTTTGCGAAAGGGGGTGGGCTTATATTACAGAGTTTTCCAAAAAATGTTTTCTAAAATTGATACCACGGAAATTCAACATATTTTCTCCCGTAAAAATTCCCACCGCCTATGCCTATGTTTAATGTATACCTCAAAACATCACTGGAGAAGTGAAATTATTTGATTTGAGTGCCTAAATATTGCGTATCCTTTAATAAAGCTCGTTTATTACATCAAAATTAATCCGCAATTTGATATAAAATGGTGCCGCGAAAAAATACAAATCACGTGATTCGCCTCCAATTGAAGAGTTTATTTTAGAGCGAGTACTCGGATATAAATATTCTGGAATCGGGGACTCGGAACTCGGGAATATCTATATATTATCATTGCGCAAAAGGAACTGAATATTATACTGATATTAAAAAACGGGTACCCGTTTGATAAACTCCCGTTAGCGTATAATATCTTGTGAGAACATGATGCCTCCCATCTCAAGAACCGCTGGCTCGCCAACTTAAGAAGCCGGCTATGTTGTCGTTCGTGATAATTCAATTTGGATCATTTAATGTTGACCGGCGTTACAAAATTGATGCACATTTTCTCCCGTCCTTGTTGTTTGGTACATAAATTTGGTCTTAAAATATATTTATAAGGAAGGTATTTAATCACGCCAAGACTGTTTTACGCGCATTTTGACTACAAAAGTGTGGAATAAACTTTATTATATCTTGAACATACGTGGCCTACTATTAACAAATCCGAGGCCTGTATTGACTTCTAGAGGGGCCGGGAATGTATCGGGGCAGAGATAGGTCTGAAGTAGACACACCCTGTGACACGATTGTTATTATTATACACGCTATTCTTACAAATTTGCTTTTAAAAAAAATTTTCCTATACAGTCTGCTGAGTTAGGGGGTAGGCTTCTAATACAGAGTTTTGCCGTTTTGAAACTGCTAAGAAATCATTGGAGCTCTTATGTCAAAGTTAGGGGGTGGGCTTCTATTAGATCATAGGCTACTATTAAGCGAAATACGGTAGCTAGAAATGGGTGGTGGGTGGCATAGCTAGAAATGGGCGGGACATAGCTCAAAATGGATCCCGTTATTTCATGACTGAGATCTTATTTAATATAATATATAATTATATGTAAATATTCTTTAATTTCCCCAGATATTCCTGATGTGACTGTCAATATCAGCAGTGCAGATATGACGGAGGGAGGCAGCACTCAGTTAGAATGTCATCCTTCAGCTGTTCCAGACAACTACACATACATAGACTGGACACAACATATGAATGGTGTAAGGGTTAGAAAGTTCACAGGATCTAAAGTACTCAATCTGAATAATTTGACATTTGAAAACTCTGGTGAATACAGATGCGGTGTGAAGAATATTGTTGGAGCAGGAACTGGATCTAATAGTCTTCATATTAAATGTGAGTAAAAAAATACTTCAGATTTTGCAATAATTTTTTTAATATGTTTATTATGTACAAGTTACTTTTCATCAATAGTTGATACTTGCCATAGTGATCCATATATCGTGTAGTATGTAATGTGCATCATGTTCTCGAGAAGTCCTCGAAATGCAACTTGGATCCTGTTTGCTCAAGAAATCTACGATCACAAACTAGTTTGTAGTATTATATGATTTCCAAAACATGTTTTATATCTAGAGGAGAAGTGTTCTAATATTTACAGCATGCTAAATATGTTGTGTTGCATTTCCTGCTGATAGCTTAGGGTTTATTAAAGGGTGCAACACCATTTTTAGCTCACCTGGCCAGAATGGTCCGTTAACTTTTGCTTAAAAACACTACTCCTCATTAACCGCTTTGCGGATTTCAACCTTTTGGACCCTATGCGGGTAGGCTTCAGAACGTGTATACAGAATTTTGATTGGTCAATTTTGAATTTTCCGAAAAATTGCACTTAAAACGCTACTGCTCATTAGCTGTTTGGACAATTTCAACCAGGCTTGACGGGGAGGATATTATGGTGGTATGTTTAAGAACTTGTATACAGAATTTTGATTTGTCTGGAAATCACTTAAAGGCCTACTCGATAACCACCTGGCCGATTTCAATCAAACTTGGCTGAAATAACCCTAGCGTGGGATCCTTCAGAACTTGTATACAGAATTTTGATTGGCCCATTTTTCCGGCGGCCATCTTAAATTTTCCAAAAAATGGTGGAAAATTGTTTAAAACGCTACTCCTCATTAACTGCTTGAGCAATTTCAACCAGACTTGGCTGGAAGTCTACTAGGCTGGTACTTGTATACAGAATTTTGATTTGACAATTTTTCCGGCAGCCATCTTGGATTTTCTGACAATTTCTGGAAATCACTTAAAAGCTATATTTTGGGAAATCAGTTAAAACGCTACTCCAATATAAATTGCCCGACTTCAACTAACCTTAGGTGGACTAATTCTTTGCTGATATGCTTCAACAATTCTAATGAGAATTCTAATTGGTCAATTTTTTCGCCGCCCATCTTGGATTTTCTGAAATTTTTTGGAACCAGTTAAAAGCCTACTTACTCCTCATTAACCGCTTGGCCAATTTCAAGCAAACTCGATGGAGAGGACCCTAGAGTAGTATACTTCAGAACCTATATACAGAATATTGATTGGTTTATTTTTTCGACGTCCATCTTAAATTTCCTGAAAAATAGCGAGAAATCATTTAAAACACTACGCCTCATTAACTGCTTGCACAATTTCAACCAGACTTGGCTGGCAGTATACTAAGCTGGTAGGTTTCGGAACTTGTATACATAATTTTGATTGGTTAATTTTTCTGGCGGCCATCTTGGATATTCTGAAAATTTCAGGAGATCAGTTAAAATGCTACTCATTAATCGCTTGAATGATTTCAAGCTGAGGACCCTCGAGTGGTATGTTTCAGAACTTGTATACAGAATTTTGATTAGATTTAGTTTTTCGGCAACCATCTTGAATTTTGTGAAAAATTTCGGAAAATCGTTTAGAACTCTACTCCTAATTATAACTGCTTGGGCAATTTCAACCAGACTGGCTGGAAGGATACTAGGCTGGTAGGTTTCAGAACATGTATACATAATTTTGATTGGTCAATTTTTCTGGCGACCACCCTGCATTTTCTGAAAATTTAGCAAAATGTACTCATTAACTGCTTGAACGATTTCAAGAGTGGTATGCTTCGGAACTTGTGTACAGAATTTTGATTGGTCTATTATTTCGGCGGCCATCATCAATTTTTCGAAAAATGGCGGGAAATCATTTAAAACACTACTCCTCGTTAACTGCTTGGGCAATTTCAACCATACTTGTCTGGATGGTTACTGGGCTGGTAAGTTTCAGAACATGTATACAGAATTTTGATTGGTCAATTTTTATGGTTGTCATCTTGCACTTTCTGAAAATTTTGCGAAATCAGTTAAAATGCTACTCCTCATTAACCACTTGAGCGATTTCAACGAGACTTGGCTGGAAGGAGACTGGGGTGGTAGGTTTCAGAACCTGTATACACAATTTTGATTGGTCAATTGGTTTGGTGGCCATCTTGCATTTTCTGAAAATTTCTGGAAATCAGTGTAGAGGCCACATACAACCCATTAACCACTTGCACGATTTCAAGCAAACTTGTTTGGAAGGACCCTAGAGTGGCATGCTTCAGAACGTGTATACAGAATTTTGATTGATAAATTTTTGTTCCTGGCCATCTTGAATTTTCCCCAAAAAATGGTGGAAAGTTGTTTAAAATGCTACTCCTTATTAACTACTTGGGCAATTTCAACTAGGCTTGGCTGGAAGAATACTAGGGTGATAGGTTTCAGAATTTGTATGCCGAATTCTGATTGGTAAATGTTTCCCGTGGCCAGCTGAGATATTAAAAAAATCCTGGAAATCAATTAAACGCCTACTCATCATTAACCACTAGACCAATTTCAAGCAAACTCTGCTGGATGTACCCTAGAGTGGTATGCTTCAGAACTTCTATACAAAATTTTGACTGTTTGATTTTTTTTTTGTTTTGGCCATCTTGGATTTTCCACAAAATGGCGGGAATTGTTTAAAGTGCTATGCCTCATTAATCGCTTGTTTTATTTGCTGGATGGAGCTTAAGGTTCAATCTGATTGTGTGGTCAGCGTCCATCATTAATTTCCAACTAATTATTGTTTGTACTGACTTCCAATTTTGTGTTTTATGTCTTGTTGCTGCTGAATTTAAAGTATTATGTCTTCAAATGCTAATAGTTCAAATGCTAATTGTCAAGGTGAGTGCTAAGGCCCTTGGGCCACTTGTTATTATTATTATTATTATTATTCTATTTTATTTTTATTTATTTATTGTCTTTAACAGATGCTCCGCAGCTGGTTGAAGTAGGCAATTTCAGTGCTGGAATGAATGCCACAGCAACACTTAGTTTGAAATTCATTGGTAATCCTCAACCTAATGTCACATGGTATAAGGACGAATCAGATTCTGCATTAAATGCCAATCTTACAAAGTTCTCATACACAGTTATAGCAACAAATGTGAGTTGGTCATTTTATGAAACATCAGTGACCATTGCAGGATATGAAGCCACTCTGACCATACATTCTGTTCAACAACAAGATTACGTGGCGTATCACGCTACGCTAGACAATGGTCTGAAAATGCATTCGCAGATTCCACGTTTTTCTGCTCACCTTATACCAAATGGTAAATATACATTTCTAATAAGCGAATTATTATGACTATTTGAAAATATTCTTAGCCATAATACTATAGTGACTCAATAATTTGTCTTTCTGCAGATGTGAAGATACATTTCAGTGATCTGTGTTTGTCATTCTGGCTACCATAGTTTCAAAATATTAATTGTCACAGTGATATTTTTTCCATCATAACAAATTTATTGTGTGTGCACCTACATGACATCGTTATTGTGTCTCTGAGCACGAGGATATTTATCTGTGATGTGTGAGTCAATCATTACAATGCATCAATGGAAGGATCCCTTTCTAGTTATGCCCCACCAATTTCTAGCTAATCATCGCCCATTTTCTACCTTCGTTGTAATCGATTTTAAAGTTTGAACTCTGAAATGCCATAATCTCAATTTCTAGTTACCTATTTAAGACAGCTATTGAATATTTTGAAACTATTTTGACTAGGCTCCCAGTCAAGTTAGTTTCAAAATATTTAACATAGTGCTTATGAAATTATAAATTCACCATACATACAATTCATACATTTTCGTGACAGACTATTGCCCCTTTTGTGACACACATGCCATTTTGATTAGGATGTCAGCTAACATGTGACGTATTTGTTTTATTTCTGTCATATGCTATCATGTACTGTACTCACTGCTACATATTGAAGCATAGACGATTTATGTTAAGAATTGGTGACATATGTCATAAATTGACCGTAAAATCTGCAAACATTTTCATAAAACATGTCAGTGATCATGATCAGATTAGAGTTGTTAATGGATACACAAAATGAATGTGATGGTATATTTGCCCAAGGCTTCCACTGTGAGTGAGTGGTTCATGACTGTAATGAATTTATAATTAAAAAAATTATAAATTTTAACATCAGGGTGGTAAGCACTAAATAAATGAATAAGAATTGGGAAACCAACATGGTGATTACATATATGCTAATTATTAGTTCAAGTGTCCTGAAAGGCCAAGTGAGCCTATGCCGTGGCGTGGCGACCGTCCGTCGTGTGTCCATGTCCATCAACTTTTCCTTTAAACGACTTCTCACGAACCACTGGGTCGATTTCAATTATATTTGGCAGGAAGCATCCTTAGGGCATAGGGATCCAAGTTGGTTCGAACGAAGCCGATCGATCAATTTGGTGAGTGGCCATCTTGGATTTCGTCCGATTTTAGGCAACATCTTTAGAAATCTTCTCCGAAACCGCTTGGGGAATCGATTCAAAACTCATGAAACCACATCTAGGGAAAGTCATAAGCCAAGTTTGTTCAGGAGGAGTTGATTGACCGAAAGGTTCGGCGAGCATCTTGGATGACCTAGTTTTCCCGAAAACAACTCTGGAACCGCTGAAGGGATCTGGTCAAAGTTTGGGAGATATGATTATGGAATAAGGGGCATTAAGGTTTGTTCAAGGGAAGTTGATCTGTAAAGAAACATGGCCACCGTAGGTCAATCAAAATATAGCGTGTTTGGCAGCCATATTTGATTTTTTATTTGATGGATTTTGAGGTCGAAATTGGTTTTATATATGTTTTTGGTTATTCTGATTTCAAATTTGCAGTTTTCGAAACTGTCGGATAAACGGGTTGCCGGCCATGTTGGTTAATTTTCCCACAGAAAGTTCCCATACTAAAGCAACGGGAAATTTAAAATGTCTTCACGAGAACTACTGGGCCGATTTCAATTATATTTGGCAGGAAACATCCTTATCGCATGGAGATTTAAGTTTGTTCAAACGAAGCCGATCGGCCAAGTTTGTCGGCGGCCATCATGTATTTTGGTTGATTTTTAGAAATGTCTTTAAAAATCTTTCCTGTTTGAGCTATTGATTGAAAACTCATAACATATTTAAAGCATGAGCTAAACCAAGTTTGTTCACGGGAGCTTGATTTGCTAAACAGTTGGGTGGCCATCCTGGATGACATGGTTTTCATGAAAGCAACTTCGTCTCCAGAACCACTGAACGGATTAGGCCAAAATTTGGGAGATATGATATTGATGACTAAGGGCCATTAAAGTTTGTTCAAGAGAAGTTGATACATAAAGAAACATGGCCTCAGTTTTCTTGTTACAAGTCTGCTCAACTCATTAGAGTTCTACTTATTGTTAATAACCATTCTAGTTGAAATACCTATGGTACAGGTGAGCAATACAGGCCCCTTGGGCCTCTTGTTAGTTCAAGTGGGCTGAGGGGCCAAGTGAGCTTATGCCATGGCAGACATCCATCATTCGTCTGTCATTCATCCGTCCATCAAATTGCTTCTCCTTAGTTGCTTGGCATACTACAACCAAATTTGCCTAGAGGGACCCCTATTCAGAATTTTAATTGGTCAATTTTTTGGTTGAAAACCTTAGATTTTATTAAAAACTTAATGGAAATTGTCAAATTATAACTCCTTAGCTCCTTGACATATTTCAACCAAATTTGGCTATGCAGATTCTATGGTGGTAGGCTCTATAACGTCTATTCAGAATAATGATTGATCAATTTTTTGAGTGAAAATCTGAGATTTTATGAAATATTTACTGGAAATTCTGAAAATGCTACTTCTCTTTAGTTGCTCAACATACATGTATTTCAACCAAATTTGGCTAGAGGGATCCTGTCGTGGTAGATTGCAGACTTCTTATCAGAATCTTAATAGGTTAATTTTTGGGTTGAAAATCTGAGATTTTATGAAAAACTTACTGGAAATTGTCAAAGTGCATCTTCTTAACCGCTTTGTTGATTTCAACCAAATTTGTCTGGAAGGATTCTATGGCTGTAGGCTCTAGAATTTCTATTCTGAATTTTGATTGATCGATTATTTGAGTGAAAATCTTAGGTTTTATTAAATATTTACTGGTAATTGTCAAAATGCCTCTCCTGGTGCGAGTCCTTATCTGTTTGACTGATTTCCATCAAATTAGGCTAGATGGACCCTATCATGATTGGATCCAGAACTTCTATTCACAATTTTCCTTGGTCAATTTTTTGTGTGGAAATGCTTGGATTTTATGAAAGATTTACTGTCAAAACGCATTTCCTGCTTAACCAATTGGCGGATTTTAACCAAATTTGACTGGAGTAATTCTACCATGGTAAACTCTAGAAATTCTATTCAGAATTTTAATTGGTCAAGTTTCCAGAACCATTTAAATGGCTACGGTACTCTTTAATCAATGGCCCAATTCCAATGAAACTTGACTGGAACGATGTTATCACAGTAGCCTTCAAGCGAGAATTTTGATTCATAAATTGTTATGGCAGGCATCTTGGATTTTCCGAAATTATGCAGAAATCTTTTAAAACGTACCTCCTAAACCACTGGGCAGATCTTAACCAAATTTGGCCGGAAGGTCCTATGGTGGTAGCCTCTTGATTTCTATTCAGAATTAAGGTGACCATCTTGGATTTTCCGAAAATTATCCAATGCAAAGTGTTCAAATGCTAATGGTCCAGGTGAACGTCACAGGCCCATTACATCATCTCATTCAGAGTTAATTCTTGGTGAATGTTTTCAGGTAAACCACAACCTCCCTTAGATTTTGAAGCAGTGTGTGATGTCACTACAGCTGTTGTCTCTTGGGTATCTCACTTTGATGGTGGACTCGCACAGACATTCCACTTGTCTTATCTAAATAATGGGCAACATGTAGCTCTATCTGAACAAGACCCGGGCAAAGGCAATCCAGGAACAGTCAAGTTGGAAACATTAGAAGCTGGAATAAATTACACATTTGCCATTTTATCAAGAAATAAAATTGGAGACAGCAAGACAGTTAACACATCCTGCCAAACAAAGGAAGTTGGTAAGTATTTAATATTTATCTTTTTGTGTTAACCGTATTATATTATCCAGAGACCCCTCCCCAGACTGTACAATCTATGAACCAAAAAAACACCTAATCTCTAAACTGACCATATCGCTTAACCCTTTAACACTCATATCAGCCAAAAATGGCTTTTGCAGTGGTCTTGATAAATGTCCATTTGCAGACGAAGAGAAGACTATTTAAAAAAATGTATCACTGCAATGACTGGCTCGATAACCGAGGCAGCTATATGTTGTATGGAGGGTCGGGGGAGGCGCCCTTCACACACAACACTTCCTACGTCCTCATATAGTCAGGTCCATTATGGATGATCAGCGATGGTTGGAAAAGCAAAGATTTGAAGACGATGGTATATTTTCACATGGAACTGTTTAGTTCATTTATTTGATATTGACTGACAACAAAGCTGAGATGATCATTTAGATTTGATTTTAACTGAATTTAATGGTTTAATGCTTCTTGGTCAAAGCAAGGCTCTAAAATTACTTTCTTGTAAAATTTCTAGGCAAAATGATTAATTTTAAGAGTGAATATTTTCTTGAATTTAGGGAACAAAAATAATTTCGACTGGTGTTGTTGGATCCCAAAGTGAAAGTGAGCAGGACTGTTTTCCCCTAAATCTCTTACCTGACCTCACTCACCTTGGCTATAGGACTTAATTTGAAAAGGAGCCTCACTTTGACCAGTGGTTAGCTGAGTTTTGTTTTCAATGTGTCATGTGCTCTACCCAAGTATTTCTCGATCGTCAGCTCAGCAACTCTCTGTGTTGCGATGACCCACCAACCACGCATTTTAGTATAACATCTTGTTGTTGAATTCCCCACAAATACAGAAATAGCTCAATATATTTTGAGAGTTTATATTATGGTGTAAGCTATCAATCATCCAAACATTCTGAAATTGAAATTTATCCTTTAATTAATCATTATTTCTTAATTCTTATCAATTAATTGTGATCAATAAATATAGCAAAATCATGGTATTAGATAACAATCAAAAATATTACTTAATGAATTAATTTGATCAATATATATATATATATATATATATATATATATATATATATATATATATATATATATATAAATCATTACATGTTAAACAGCAATAAAATTTAGTATTTTGATGAATTAATTAGTAGTAATTATCAATATGAGGCTTGTTATTACAACACATTCAAAGTGGTAAATTTTCAAAAATAGTCTTCTCTGTCTGTAAATAGATATTTTCTATGGGAAAATCTAAATTTTCTCGAACAAATTCGAAGGCTAAAGGGTTAATGTTGGGTTTGCTCTCTGTGATGCAGTACATTACTAACAATTCTTAACTCTTTAATGGTCGAGGTTCTTCAAGAAAATTTTAATTTTTGCTCAGTGGCTGTCCATTTGCAGGCCAAGAGAAGACTGTTTATGAAAATTCACCACTAGAAAGACTCATTTATCGAGCCAGTCATTCCTGTAGTGAATTAAAAAAGAATAGTATCTTGGCTTTCAAACGGATATTTATCAAAATCACTGCAAAAGCCGGTGTGACCATGAATGGGTTAAAGGCTAACATTCACACCAGAATGCTTGAAAATAAATCTTTTAACTGACTGTGTACCCCAATGTAATGAAACAAAATAAATCTCAACATATAATGATTTCATTCCTTATAAATTATTATAATTTTTTTAGTTGTGAAGTTGAATTAGGAACTTTATCTAATTCAAACTAGCAATTCAAAAATTATTAATTATTATTATGGAATGAAATCATGTTAAACTTTTTCATTACATTATATTGAAGTACATAATATTTAAGCCTCTAAAAGTATTCAATTAAAAAAAATGTGTTTTTAACGCATCCTACTTTTAGTAGGTCATGTATGTGGGTCTTTTAATTAGAATCAATTATAAAGCAATCGACTAGTGTATTTTCAGCTAGATTTAATATATATATATATAAATATATATATATATATATATATATATATATATATATATATATATATATATATATATATATATATATATCAGGGCTTCAAAAATTTCCATATTGTCCGGACATGACCGAGAATTGTCTTCGATGACCGGTAAATGTGATGTCCAGTCGGACAGCAATGTATGTATTTTGTTCAATCATTGTGAATAAAAAAATTCTGCCGGCAATTTCCAGCTTATATTCTATGTAATATTTGTAAATGTTACGTCTATCATTCTTAAATGATGAAATAAAATTCAAACTGACAAGTATTGTCGTAAACCAACATAAAATCACCCAAAACAACGTAAGAAATAAAATGAGGTTAGATCACTTCTTAATTTGGACGAGCAAATTAAAGCTCTTGTGATTGGAGGCATTCCACTGAACTTTATCTGTACTGGAGGGAGACCTCCCAAAATAAAAACTTATTTTGCAACGTCGCAAATGCCAATATTGCAAATTAATAATAAATACCTAATCAGTAAATGTAGTTGGCAGTATATTTACTGCCGAGATTGTTGTTCACTTGGGCGATTTCGTCCTGGCTGATTTGGTTACATTACATTCTACCAAGTATTAATCAGCTATAGGACGAGTTTATGCCATCACTCTCGTAGCTACTTGAAGCTCCCCTCCTATTTATGTGAATTGCACAAAGTCTCTAAGCGGGTACTACTATTAGCGTCTTCTCGTTATTCGGGTAACAGCCTAAACTCATCCTATAGCGGAAGCTATCATGTGATTTCTGTTTTTTATCGACGCCATTTTGTCAAACTTCGGATTAGTTTTGATGAAATAAACAATGTTTATTAAAATATACTCAATATTTAGGCGGTCCCAATTAATAATTTCACTCACGCTGATATAAGGTATACATTAAGCATAGGCATAAGATGGTAAGAATTTCTAGCGTGAAAAATGTAATGTGTTCTAATTTCGTGTAATTTTTTTGATGCATTTTTTTCACTTTTTTCTTGAAATATACATAATAGAAGTCGCCACCCTTTCTTAGAGGTTTGGATTTAAAGAATTTACAGCCATTGTCCTATTAGAAACCGCAGTTACTAATTAGCGTTTTACGCAATACAGTTGCATCATGCATTTTCACTCGCCACCCCCACCCCCGCTCCCGAATTGGCATGTCCAGCTGGGAAAATTCTGTTTTTGAAGCCCTGATATATATATATATATATATATATATATATATATATATATATATATATATATATATATTTGGTCTCTGATATGTATATATATATATATATATATATATATATATATATATATATATATATATATATATATATACACAGTATATATATTGAAATCACACTGCAATACCTTCCAGTCATATTAATCGAGAAATATTTTACACCTTTCGTGTGTGTTACAATGTAGCCTTGTAATTGAGTTACAGGGAATTTGTCGGTGAAAGGGTTAAGCAAAGTTACAGCAAACTTGTTTCCAAATTGTACACTTTATCTTTACTAACTGAATAAGAAATATATTGAATTGATCAACTTCCCTGTAAAATTATACAAGTTCTTCCTCACGATCCTAATTATTCTGATAAAACTAGGGATGTGCTCAAGTGAGTTGAGCTGCTCACGATATCGTTTTTCTATTGCGCACGATATGATATCGTAACCAGTACCAATCTTGCTATTATTAGAAAACAAAATGATTATAACACGATCAAATTTGTTTATTTCAACCTGTAAAACATCTTTTCAACGAAATACATATTTTTTTCTTCACGATTTTGTCTTAGTTTTTATCAGACATTGGGAAATTGATGGAAAATAAACCCACCGATAAAATTTTGATAAGAAATTGTAAAAATTTTATTTTCGTATTTGCTCACAATTTTTAATTTCCATTCGATATCGATATCATACACGAAGTATGATACGATATCAATATCACGAGCACTGAGCACAACCCTAGATAAAACTCATATCAGAAAAGAACAAGAGAAATATTGGATACACTAACTCCATATGCTGGATCCTATAGGGATCAATCATGCAGACTGGTGATCCCAAATCTGAGTTGTTTTTCTGATTAAGAAATATACCTTTGACATCCATGTGGTAGAGGATTAACATTTTGTTTCATGGTGTATTAGTAATGTTCCTCAGATGTCCATTAGACATTTGTACATGTCATACTAGACTTGCGCAATAACGTGATTAAATCGAAACTCATGATTATTTTCTAAATCATGAATTTATATGATTAAAAGTTATATAATCGAATAATCGTGAATAGTTTCTACTGCTTAAAATATTTCAATTCCAAACGCTTAATTACTTTTTAATGAGATCAGTCACGAAAAGTGGCATTTTGCTCAGTGAATGTATGTCTATTTGCAGGCCAAGAGAAGACTATTTTCACATCATGAGAACATACTTACCTCCCTAACACTTGATATACTAATATATCGGCTCTAAGTTCAATAATATTCAGAATTATAAAGAGTTAGTTGCCCCTAATGGGTAGGGGATGTACACAGTCATGCACATGACAGACCCCACCTACTGTGCATGCGCATACTGATACTTCCATTTTCTAATATATTGGCTGACAAGCTACATGTGGAAAACATTTCCAGTCTCTTTTTTGAGATTTTTCAGTAGTTTAAACTATCTTTTCTCAATATGATGGATAATAAAGCATCAGAGGAGTCCTCCTCGTCATCTGTTAAGGTGATATTGTTACATATATTAATTAAGATTTGTAACTTTTATGTGTTACCGGTTTTCATTCGCGGCCAATTTGGCGTTAACGCGATTTCAGGAGCTGGGAATCCTTGTTAAATTCTGCCAGCGCCTAGGGCTATTAATTCCTTGTGCTTTGTGTCCACAGGTTGTACTTATGGATGGAATAAGGGTTCCTGTTCTTCTCGGAGGTTGTTCACGTCTCTTTTTCTGACTTATCATTATGATATGTCTACGGGTCGGAGATATAGCACGAATAAATATCTCCCTCCTTTTGTCCCATCCCCTTCATCAGTCTCTGCAGAAAGAAGAGTCTCAGCGGATGGATGGACGTGTTCTGCACAAGATGATGGCTTGCCTGTGCTCAGGATAAGGAGAGAGTTTATTAATTATGGCACCTAATTATTTGAAAATATTTACAATTTCTGCTGCCATCTTTATTTCACTGTATTCTCTCTTGTGTGTGCATGGGCTCTCGGATATATATAACTTAATATTATATTATTCTTGAGTAATGAATGTTTTAGTCACTAGATATTTCTTGCATTCATTTTCTGATGTCCCTTCTCCTTGAAGGAGCTGTCGCTTTGAGGTTTGATGTCATAATCTACCAGAGATTTTTCTCTTTCCTTGCTGTCATAATCCTAGTTTGGAGAAATCTTATTGATGTTATTATCATCCTTTATTATGAATGTGGAGAGATATCTAGATAGTCATAACCTTTTCTCGTCCTCTTCCATTCTTAATTCGGGTCCCTGGTTGTTCTTTTTTGTTATTGTTAACAAGAGAAGTCATCTGTTCCTTCAGGGTTGTCAGTAATAAAAGTGGGTGTCTCATTGTCTTCGTATGCCTTCCTTTCAGAAATCATGCCCATCTTGTTGCAAGTCCATGAGGGCTAGATTCTTCCCCCACCCTTGCCCATCTTGTACTATTTGTAGGCTGTCCAACAAATGTGCCATTTGTAAAGAGTGGGGGGGGGGGGAATCTAACCTCTGAATTCTTTGCATTACAGGCAAAGCTGATGGTCGAGGATGGCAAGAGGGCGAAGGAGGGTAAGAAGAAGGCCTCTGAGAAGGGTGAGCTCGAGGCCTTCAAGGTAGAGTTGGTGAGTAAGATGCGCGGGACTTTGAAAGATCTGATGCCTGACATGCTTCTCGGCATATTGCCAGGCACAGGTGTTTCAACTTCCTGCGCATCGACCTCAGTGCAGGTAGCCCCCGTCCCTGGATCATGCCATACTAGGTCGGACAAAGCTTTCAGTGATCCAGGGGCAGCCGTCTTGGACCCAGGCTTGATGTTCGCATCGCCTGGTGATCCAGCGGCGCGAGCAGCATCAGGCGGGACCCGACCAGCGGGCCTGACCTCGATCACTTGCGATGTACCCTCATCATCATCTGCCCTCGGGCATTCTCCTGGTTTAGTGTTTCTTGCTAACCCAGAGTCTAACTTTCCTGACCAGGAAGATGATGAAGACTACCTGCTCATAGGGAGTGCGGCTGCTAGCACCCATGGTTCTGTTCCGTCGGGAGCAGGTTTCATGATTCAGCCTGTGGGCCGATTTGGAGTGGACAGCCGCCTGTATAAGATACCACGCCTAGACGTGGAATCTCATACGGACGATCCGGGCCGCGCTAGTGTGCTTTATGCCCCACACACGAACGCGACCTCGGTGCTCGGCCAGCCCGTGGAGAATGTCATGCCGACCCTCGCGGGCCCGTATGCATTCCCTGGGCAGCCGGGTTCGTCTATAGCCTCCTCCACTGCCCTACCTGCGAATGCCATTGAAGATGACGAGGGCCCGCTGCTCGTCAGCAATTCGCAGGTAGCTACGGGTGAAGAGTGATCTGACGCGTGCGCGTGGCTCCTCGCAGTCAGACCAGAGCTCTCCATTGACAAATCAGCCGCCAGTAACCCATGGGCATGGTTACAGGCAAAGCCGTTGGCCAACACAACTCAGTCTCTGCCGTATGCTGAACATGTCTTAGATATGTTCACGGCGGCAGAGGAGTTGATTAGACCAAAAGGTCGCCTCGCGAAGGCCCCCCGCGAGGTTGCTAGGCGATGTCAAGTTACTGCTAGTCAGTTTGCTCGATGTGGCCTAGCGTCCAGACCGAGCGCGGATGACCTTGCCGCTCTGGGAGAAGATACGCGGCCGGGATCCCATGCTGACACGGGAGCGCTGTGCTCGGGCGCTATGTGCTCGGCTAATGCCGCCTTGCATGACACCGAGGAGAGCTCGCGAGCAGTGATCAGTGCGCTGTCTCACGTGTCTCGGCTGCAATCTGGGGTAGTAGCAGCCTCGGTGCACCAACAGCCTAGTCCGGTGACAGTGCAGCGAGCCATCCAGGATGGGACCAACCTGGCGTTGGACTGTCTGACTAGGTCAGTCACCAAATCGCTGAGGACGAGGCGCACTTTTGCCTTAGACAATTTGTGCCTGTCCCAGGAGCTCAAGTCGCGCTTGTTGCAAGCGCCGATGGCGGGTCCTGGTCTTTTTGGAGGTGAGGGTTGTCAGCACCTCCAAGAGACAGTTAATTTGGTGAACAACCAGAGGGCGCTGCGTGCACAGTTTGAAGTGCTGCGCAGCGAACATGTGCGTGTTCAGCCCTCGGCTGCTCGACAGCAGTATGCTCGTGGTGGTGCTGGCAATGTCAGAGGCCAGCAGGCTGGCCGGGTTCAGAGACCGCATCGACCGCGCCAGAAACAGAATGCTGCTGTAGGTCAGCCAGCACCTTGAGCGCAGCCAGCCAGACAGCAGCCCGCGCACCGAGGTGCACATGGTGATGGGCGTGGCGCGTGAGGAGCAGCGCGTGGTAACCTGTCCTGATGGGCTAAAAGAATTTCCGGTTACCACAGATACCACTCTGGTGTTGTCACACGTACCAGAGACACACCCACTTAAAAATTCCTGGGCACCCCGGTAACCCTAGGTGCACCAATCGGAGGTCGTTTTTTGACTTTCCACATTCAGAAGTGGGAGCGGTTAATTCAGGACTGCTTAGTCTTGCAATGGCTTTCTCGCGGATACAGTCCAGAGTGGATAAAATGTCTGCCATTGCATCTGCCTCTGGTACCGGTCTGGACTCAAATTCCAAGAGATCCAGACAAACGGTTGTGCATAGAAGATGAGATAGAATCTCTAATTCTAAAAGAAGCAATTCAACCGGCGCAGGATTGCCCGGGCTTCTATTTAACCATGTTTCTTGTGACAAAGAACACCGGGGGGGGGGGGGGGGGGGGTTGGGGGGTGGGGTGGTTGGGGGTGGAGACCAATTATCAACCTCAAACCACTAAACAAGTTTATAGAAACACCGAGTTTCAAAATGGAAACGATAAGATCGGTGTTGTTGGGGTTAGAGAAGTGGATGTGGACAGTATCAATAGATCTCAAAGATGCTTATTTCCACATTCCAATTGCAAGGAGTTTTCCTCAGTTCCTGAGATTTGCTTTTCAGGGACGCCAATGGGAATTCAAAGATGGCTCCAAGGGTCTTCACTTGAGTGGTACTCGCTATCACAGCATACCTCCGCAGGAGAAATATAGCAGTCCACACTTACATAGATGACTGGTTGCTAAAAGCACACAACCCAGAAAGTTTGACAGCAAATTTGGAGATAGTTTTGAAAACTCTCACAGATTTAGGCTGGATAATCAACTTTCAGAAATCAGAGCTGACTCCATCCCAGAAGTTTGTTTACCTGGGTATGTTCTTCGATCTGGAGATAGGATATGTTTATCCATCCCAGGAGAGAGTGGAAAATCTCCTCTCGCTCATTCAATTGGTTTGCAGCAGTCGTTATATTCTAGCACGAGTCTATTTGAGAATGCTGGGTCTGATGATTTCAATGGAACCGGTCATTCCTCAGGCGGCCTTGCGCAGGCAGCCGATTCAGTTGTTTCTCATGACTCAGTGGATGCAGAGTTCAGGTTCACTGGGCTCGCGCATTCAAGTGTTGGACCCTCCCATTCATCACCTTCATTGGTGGATGGAGAGAGGGAATCTCCTGGCGGGGGTCATGCTGACCCCTCCCCACCCTCAAGTAACGATGGTTACGGATGCATCAATGGAGGGATGGGGAGCTTGCCTGGAAGAAGCCACAATATCAGGGCTTTGGAATCTGGATCAGTCAAAGGAACATATCAACATGCTAGAATTACGGGCTGTAATTCTAGGCCTGGAACATTTCTTGGAGGTGGTGGAGGGAAAATTTGTGATGATACGTTCAGACAACTCAACAGTAGTGAGTTACATAAACCGCCTGGGCGGAACGAAGTCGCCCAGTCTCTGTATGATGACATAGAAGCTGCTTTGCTGGTGCATGGATCATATGATCACCTTGAATGCAGTTCATATTCCTGGAAGACTGAATCTGTTAGCAGACTCATTGAGCTGAAGGAAGAGTATTCTGCCTACGGAATGGCAACTAAATCATGTGTGGCGGATCATCTGTTCAATCATTGGGGAAAACCCAACATAGATTTATTCGCAATGATGAAGAATGCTAAGATGACGACGTACGTTACTCCGATTCCTGATCCAAGCGCTATCGCAATAGATGCACTAGCTATCAGTTGGATGAGAATGTATGCATACGCATACCCTCCAACAATCCTGATTCCAAGGATTCTTCAGAAGATCAATCAGGAGGAATGCCAAGTACTTCTGATAGCCCCAAATTGGCCAAGCTGTTCATGGTTTATGGATCTACTGGATCTTCTGGTCTGCAATCCGGTTCCTCTGCCTCTGATGGACAATATTATCTTCCAGGGCAAGACCCTTCACAACAATCCGTCAATGTTTCAATTGACTGCATGGATGTTGTAAAAAAATCCACGATTAAGGAGGGCTTTTCTGAGCAAGCAGCCAATTTTATGGCCAGAGCCAGAAGGGGGTCAACCTCCAGAGCATATAATTATAAAATCAACAGATTTGCAGAATGGTACTCAAAGAGATCTATCAATCCAATGGATGCATCTATTCAGGTAGCTGATTTTCTCTGTCACCTGTATGATGCCTATAGCCTTAAGCCTAATTCTATTGCTGGATATAAATCGGCATTAATGACTTATCCCTTGCTTGGAAAAGATGGGAAGTGATGAAGTAAGTGTTTTAGATACTCTTATTAAAGGTATGGGCAATCTCAGACTGAGAAATCCTCCACTGACACCGTCATGGATTCTTTCTCTGGTTCTTCAAGCTTTGAGTGATAAACCTTTTGAAACACTTAGTGCTACGTATTTCTATTAAATTATCGACACTTAAAGCTGTATTTTTAGTTGCGGCAGCATCAGCCAGATGCAGGGGTGAAATTCATGCCTTGTCTGCTGAGCCTGACCGTTTTATAGTTACAGATGAAGGCCTTTAGCTTCTACCGAGATTGAATTTCTTGGCTAAGAATCAATCTTTAAAATATCCGGGTCAACCTATTATTTAACCTGCCTTAACCAGATATGATCCTGGTGCTAAAGTATGGTGTCCTGTCCGTGCTTTAAATAAGTGCAACAGAAGAACTCAGGTTTGGCGGACGGACCCATGCTCCCTATGGTTGTCATATATTGAACCCCATGGTAGGGCGTCATAAGACACTATTTCCAGATGGATAGTAGAATGTATTCAAGTCTGTCATAAGACAGCAACTGGAATTCAAGTAGATAGAGCCAAGGCTCATAGTGTCCGTGGTGTGGTAACTTCCACGGCATTATTTAATGGTGTTTCTATTGAAGACATTATGTCAGTAGCCCAGTGGCACTGTGAGTCAAGTTTTACCGACCATTACCTTCGTGACACGTCTAACCCGCTCGCCGTCTCAGTCCTCAGAAAATAATTAAATGTAGAGGTACGTATTTGTAACTAGTTTTCCTCCTCTGCTATTTACAAATATCACATTTGTTGGTAGGGTATCCCTACTACTATATCGTACCATTCTCTTCATCCGGTGTGGGAAGAGATGAGTTCCGCGCCCAAGACATCAGAGGTCAGTATATGTGACCATTTTGTTTTTTTTGTCTTGGTGATGGTGTCATATTTTTAATTTTTAATATATTGATGGTTAATGTCTCTTAATTGTGGTTCTTTCAGAGTTTTTTCGAAAATGAAACAATTCTTCTTTTTCCAATGTCTAGTAATACTTTTCATCAAGTATTAGAGAACATGCTAGTCATTCAGAGCAGCATTTTTTTCCTAACCTTCCTCAGAAAGAGGAGTGGGGGTGGGAAGCGCATTTGCCTTTTGATCAATCTCTTCATCGGTAGATTATCCGATGCAAAATTCTATTCCTGGTTGTGTTTCAGACACAATTTCAGATGTTTTTAAATCTCTTTAAAATTCAAAGAGCTAGTCTTCGAGGGTGTGCTGGTTTTCAGGACCTTGCCTCCCTCCTGCCAAATTTACTTTCAAATTCGGGCTTTTATCAAGAGTGTTACCGTATGTTCTCATGATGTGAAATAAGAAAATCTACCATATTTCTTTTTCACGAGTGGGATGACATACTTACCTCCCTAACAGGATCCCGGCCTCCACCCCACAGAGGCCTGGTCCTTTGGTTATTTGAATAGTTGCTTCTATGTCAGCCAATATTTAGTAACGGAAGTACCAGTATGCGCATGCCCAGTATGTGAGGTCTGTCCTGCATACATCCCCCTGCCCATTAAGGGCACCTAACATTTTATAATTCTGAATATTATTGAACTTAGAGCCGATATACTATTATATCAAGGGTGTTAGTGAGGTAAGTATGTCATCTCACTCGTGAAAAAGAAATTTGGTAAATTTTCTTAAATCATATGACATCATAATCAACTACGTGTGACATATAGACTGATGTCATAATCAATTACATGATGTGTGACTCCATTTACTCTGTCTTAGATGCTTAGTAGTCCATCGGGTTGTACAAATTGTACATTGGCCTAGAGAAAAGTATTTTTGAAAAT
Source organism: Chaetoderma sp. LZ-2023a (assembly GCA_034401795.1). Classification (NCBI taxonomy): domain Eukaryota; kingdom Metazoa; phylum Mollusca; class Caudofoveata; order Chaetodermatida; family Chaetodermatidae; genus Chaetoderma; species Chaetoderma sp. LZ-2023a. Next base: position 36,335,769 of record CM067361.1, on the reverse strand, counting down.
TTACTACTGGAATGACTAGCTCGGTTATCGAGCTCAGTCATTCCAGTGGTGAATTTTAAAAAAGTCTTCTTTTTGGCAGATAATTGGACATGTCAAAAGGCCACTATAAAGCTTTGTTGTGGCCGGGTTGACCATTAAAGGGGGTATTGAGTATCATAGTTTTAACCTGTATGTATTTTTTTCCAGTTGTGGGTCCTGCACCACGATCTGATGATGACGAAAGTAATACAGTTGCTATTGCGGTTGGTGTGGCTGTTCCCTTGGTGATTATTATTGCTATCCTACTGACTGTCGTCATCTTTAGATTACGAAGACAAAAATATCACAAGGCTACGAAGCGTAAGTTTTGTTTAGCGCACGCTACAATTTTAATTCGTGCAGCAACAAATCCCTGAAAAAGTCAATTCTTTACTATGCATACCATATTCTGTTAAATATTTTGAAATTAATATGCCTGGAAAGCCATTGCTGCCTACGGCAGCAATGACTTCCAGTCATATTGATTTCAAAATACTGTATTGAATAATTTTCCATGTTTGTTTGCCCTGAGATTGAGTTATGGGGAATTTATCAGTGAAAGGGTTACTATTGTTAGTGCTGTTTTGCTTGGAATGGTGTACTTTGCTACATGTGGGTAGCACCAGCCTTTTGGTTCATCATTAATTACCCGTGCATATTTAATCTGTTAATTATCATGCTGACAAAGCAGGGCTTTGCAGCTGTCTTCAGAAATGTCCATTTGCAGACTAAAAGATTTTTTTTTTAATTTACCACTGAAATGACTTGCTCGATAATCCAGTAGATTATTTCAGTGAAAATTTTTTTTTAAATAACCGCTTGGCCTGCAAATGGATATTCAATGAGCAAATGGTCTTATTTTCTTGACTATTCTTGACCATTACAGGGTTAATTATTCGATTTTATGTCTGCAAAAAATGGCTTCAGTCAATGGAGGAATCCAGTTTATCCATCAATTATATGATATCATAATCAACTACCATCGTGAGTGACTCGATTTTGTCTGTCTTAAACACTTAGTAGTCTGCCAGGTTGTACGAATTGTATGTCTGTACTATTTAATAAATATGCTGTTGAATATTTTAAAACTAATTTGACCTGAAGCTGTTGACGCCAGCAATAGCATACAGCAGCAATAGCACACAGTCAAATTAGTTTCAAAATAGTCAACTGCTTACCTGTTTAATTGTCTGGTAATTGAGATTCAGAGTGCAGCGATCGATTGATCCCAACACAGGCAAAGTGTGGCTGGAGCTTAGCTAGAGATGTGGTTTGGGGTGGAGGGGTTTGGGGTGGGTGGAGGCATAGATAAACCATTGTATGTAGCGGTCTTTAGAACTTTACATTTGTAAACCAAACGAAAATTATTATAGAAAACTTAATACTGAAATGACAAGCTCTCGAGCCACTCATTCCAGTTGAAAGTTTTCTAAGATATCTTTTCTGGCAGAAAGGATTTCTTTTTTAGCATTGTTGAATTGACAAGTACCGTATTTCGCTTAATTGAAGCCTAGGCTTCTATTAGGACAACAGGTTTTCAATTTTCAACCCAACGTCTGAGAAAGGGGGTGAGCTTATATTACAGAGTTTTCCCAAAAACGTTTTCTAAAACTGATACCACGGAAATTCAACGTATTTTCTCCCGTGAAAATTCCCACTGCCTACGCCTGTTTAATGTATACCTCAAAACATCACCGGGGAAGTGAAATTATTTGATTTGAGCGCCTAAATATTGCGTATCCTTTAGTAAAGGTCATTTATTACATCAAAATTAATCTACAATTTGATATAAAATGACGTCGCGAAAAAATACAAATCACGTGATTCACCTCCAATTGAAGAGTTTATTTTAGAGCGAGTACTCAGATAGAAATATTCTGGAATCGAGGACTCGGAACTCGTGAATTTCTATATATTATCATTGCGGGATAGGAACTGAGTATTATACTGATCTGAATAATGGGTACCCATTTGATAAATTCCCGTTAGCCTATATCTCGCGAGAACACGCTGCCTCCCATTGCAAAAGAGCCGCTGGCTCGGCAACTTAAAAAGCTGGCTGTATTGTCATTCATAATAATTCAATTTGGATCATTCAATGTTGATTGGCGTTACAAAATTGATGCACATTTTCTCCCGCGCTTGTTTGGTACATAAATTTGGTCTTAAAATATATTTATAAAAAGAAGGTATTTAATCACGCCGAGACTGTTTTACGCGCATTTTGCCTACAAAAGTGTGGAATAAACTTTATTATATCTTGAACATACGTGGCCTACTATTAGTATTAATCTAATAGGTGGTTGAGATTTACAAATCCGAGACCTATATTGACTTCTAGAGGGGCCGGAAATGTATCAGGGCAGAGGGCGGTTTGAAGTACACACACCCTGTGACACGATTGTTATTATTATACACGCTATTCTTAAAAATTGGCGCTTAAAAAAAAATTTTCCTACACAATCTGCTGAGTTAGTGGGTGGGCTTCTAATACAGAGTTTTGCCGTTTTGAAACTGCTAAGAAATCATTGGAGCTCATATGTCAAAGTTAGGGGGTGGGCTTCTATTAGAGCATAGGCTACAATTAAGCGAAATACGGTAAACAGCTAAAATGAATGTTTCTAGTCATGCTAGTTCTCATATACAGATGAAGACTACTTTTGAAAATTTATCACTGGAATAACTGGTTCAATATTTACAAAAGTAATCTTCTGGTCTGCCAATTGACATTTTCTATCATGTCTATGAGAAAATTGAATTTTCTTTAACAAGATTTTCTTGAAGATTCTTTTGGAAAATTTGCCACCGGAATGACTGGCTCGACCGACATGTGGTGATTTGAATAGGAAATTTTCAAAAATAGGCTTCACTCGGCTTGCAAATGGGCATTTCTGAAGACCACGGCAGAAGCTGTTTTTGGCCAGCTTAAGTATTAAATGATTAACACTTTTAACACTCATATCAGTGAAAAATGGCTTCTGCAGTTGTCTTGAGAAATGTCCAATTGAAGACCAAAAGAAGACTACTTTTGAAAATTTATCACTGGAATGACTGGCTCGATAACCGAGCCAGCCATTCCAGTGTTAAACTTTCAAAAATAGTCTTCTCTTGGTCTGTAAATTCACTTTTTCTTTGAAAAAAGTGAAATTTGCTTGAACAAATTGAAGGTTTAAAAGGTTAAGACACTAACATTGGATTAAGGTTCAACTTTCTAATTAAATGTTTTGCAGGTGACAGTTCTGAACTGAATGCGAGTAATTCCAATAAGTAAGTGTTGATTCCCTAGCACACATGCACTGTTTCTATAATTACTGCTTAGTGACTGGTGGGGTGGGGATGAATAGATTAAGTTAACTATTACTCTAGTGTGTGTTGGAGTCTAATTGGCGTGTGCTTGGGTTGTGTTGACTGTTACTTAGTGTGTTATAGGCGAATTGTTGAGTTTTAACCCTTACCACTCTGATGTCAATATTCTATCTTTTATTGTGTCAATAGCAAATAAACTGGTGTACAGTTTTCAACAATTTCGACAGCACCATCTTCCACCAAATTTGTTGAAAAATGAACATAAGTTCATCTTTCAATTTAATTTTAAAGTTTACGGTTTTAACACCAGAGTGGTAAGAGTTAAAATAACGTTTTGTGTGTTGTTTCTGTTCTTATTCTGGTCAAGTTATGTAAAATAACAAGTGCAATGCACAATAGTTAACAGAGAGACAAAGCATACAGACAGACGGATTGATGGACAGGCGGGCAGGCGATTTGGCGGGTGGGTAGACAGAGAGGCATGTAGGCAGGCAGGCAGACAGACTGTATATTAGACATTATGCGAGTAAAATGTTTGTGTTTCTTTCTTCCAGATTTATCATGTGATACTGACCTTGTATTTACTATTAATACTGTACATCCCCAAAGATAGTCCACTAGCGTGTATAGTCTGCACCCTTAAATTTGACACAAATCGGCTTGAAAAATTCTTGTTTTCGTGTATAAGCTGCTGTGAGATCGAGAGACTTGTAAACAAAAACCGGTAACAACAACCACTGGGCTTTGAATATTTTTCCGTTATACAATCCAGTTTCTGTCGCATTAATTTGTTTTAAAAATGTTTTATCACAGTTATAACATTTGCCTATTCTTTTAATCAATATTTCCCATTAAATCTTATTTACCGGCATGATCACAGAACTGCGGAATAGTTCAAAATCGACGAAGACCATCTCGGACAGATTTTCACAAAAAATATGCTGTTCATAGTTATGCAACAAGTTGACAATATTAATACTATCATTGAAATTGTTTGCTAGCCACAAGTAGTAGACGAGTATCTGGCTAAATTTATGACATTTGCGTTTGATTTCTAAATCTAGCAAGAAAATGTATCATATATGACTGGTTACATTGTAATGTAGGAGACCAACATAAAATGATCCAAAACGAAATGAGATGTATGAGAAAAATTGCTTGAACATGGGAGAATTAAAATGGGTTAGATCCCTTCTTATGTTGGTGAACCAGCCATTGGCAGGCACTAACAGGAAGGGTAGATCGCATTGCTGAATTTCATTGCCGAGTTCCGAGTACACAATATTTATATATCTGAGTACTCGCTATAAACTATTTTGTGATTGGAGGCGCAAGATACTTGTTTAAAATCTTATTTAACCTGAGGTGATTCGTAATATCACATGATTTAAATACGACAACATTTTATGTAAATTTTAGGATTTATTTTGATGGAATAAACAATCTTTATTAAAGGGTATGATAATAATTTCACTTCCGCGACGATGTTTTTGAGGTATACATTAAACTTAGTCGCAAGGTGGCAAGAATTTGTAACGGGAATTGTGCTAAATTTTTGTGTTATCTTAGAAGTTCATAAATGTTTCAAAATTCAGAGGAAAAAAATTGGCTGGATTATATCCTTGTATACAGTGTATACTAGCCTTTTAGAACATGTAAATTGAGCAAAAATGTGCGATATATATATATATATATATATATATATATATATATATATATATATATATATATATATATATATATATACACCTGTGCAAAAGTTAAGCACCACCCTATTTTTACGCACATGCGAGGGTATATTCATGTGCTATGAAGAAAGTAATAGCATAAACATTTATGTACCCATCCATCTTAGTGCAAGAGGTAATAATGCAACTAGAGGAATGCTGATTATGATGGTGGGGAAACACTGTATGTTTTTGTTTGAACTTGAAAACGAGGCCTGAATATGGTTACGTTGACACAACTGACAACTATTGCCCTACAGTTGACACACGTGGCTAGATTGTCATTAATGGTGTCTGAAAACGAAGTTTAACATCTGTGCACGAGTTTGAGACTGTCATTATTAATACCGGGTATATCCACCTTGTGCCTGGATGACGGCCTGGACACGACGTCTCATGCTGGTCACCAACCGACTGATACGCCATTGTGGTATTCGTTGCCATTCAAGATGGAGTGCGTCTGTTAATTCCTGTAGGTTCTGCACAGGAGGATCCCTCCTTCTCACCATGTTTCCCAGAATGTCCCAGATATGCTCAATAGGGTTCATGTCAGGGCTCCTTGCTGGCCATGGTAGGGTTTCGATGGCATTCTGGCGGAGGTATTCATGCACAGCTCTAGCACGATGTGGTCGGGCGTTGTCATCCATGAATATAGGGTGGGTTCCAGGTGCATGATTTACAAAATGAGGGACCACAACTCTATCCAGTATGGAATCTTGATATCTTTGTCCATTTAGTGTTCCAGCTACAGTCAAATGAGATGCACCCCCATATCATAACGGAACCTCCACCAAATGGAACTTCTTCCATGATGTTACGTTGGTCGTACGCCGTGCGTCTGGACCTCCATACACGAGTTCGACCATCTGTGGCATGAAGCAGGAACCGACTTTCATCGGACCAGTGTACCCGTCTCCAGGATCTCATGTTCCAGTGTCTTCTTTCGTTGCACCACCTCAGACGCTCCTCTTTGTGGTGTGCAGTGAGGAGAGGACGTCTGACAGGTCTCCTAGCTTTCATGCCAGCAGCATACAGTCTCCTTTTGACGGTAGACATTGACACTCTATTGCGCGTTTCCCATTGCTGGCTGAGCACTCTGCTGTTGGTGAATGGAGATCTCCTAACAAGGCGTACTAGGGCTCGATCATCACGGGCAGTAGTCTTCTTCGGTCTTCCAGATCTAGGCCTGTCCTTCACCTCGTTAGTTTGCCCATGTTTTGCAATCAAACGACTGATTACAGTATGGTTAATGTTCAGCTGTCTGCCAATCTCTCTGCATGACATACCAGTGGTATGCATGCCTATGATTTGCCATTTCACACGATCACTTAACCTTCGTCTTGCCATAGCGGTTCACAATCAAGAGCTAATTCTCTCTGTACAAATAAACCACGGTCATGAACACAAAATTCCTAATCTTGTCGCCTAAATGTGTATGTAATGTTCTACACCTCAAACTGGACTTTTACATAACTGAACACGTGTCTGTTTCCCGCCACGCACGGACATCAAGCGGCGTGAAGTCATGCATGCATGTGCATTTCGTACTTGGAATTATGTCAGCTAACGCGGAGACAAAAAGTATGGCAGCCTAGTTGTACCATCATGTTTCTACGTTTTATTGTTTTTGCTGGTGCTTAACTTTTGCACAGGTGTATATATATATATATGGGTTTATACAGTATGTATGCAAAGATATTTGTTATACATTTAATATGTTTGCATCTGTTTTCCAATCATGAAGGGTTTAGAAAGTTTACTTTTACGAAAACTGTATATATAAACCATAATTCATAACATTCCATAACATTGTTTATCAGCATGGATGCCATCTCAACGTCAACGGACAGACTTGTGAATGTCGGAGCAAGTGATGCGTACAGTGATGTTACTCCTCTCGGCAATGCCACGGTGCAGTATGATAATGAAAAGAACAACTTAGCAGGTAGGTTACAAACAATGCTGAAATAATAAGTGTTGTGTATCTGTTTCTCGTGTATTTATGTTTATTTTATTGTTAATTTTTCCATGAAGTCATTCCATTGATAAATCTTCAAAAATAGTATTTTCTTCACCTCCAAATTGCCAATCTCTAAGATAAAATCTCAATTTTCTTAAGCAATGTTGTCCATTAAAGCCTAGTGTTAAAATTGTGTGTTGTGTTTGTTTATTTCAGAGTCCTCTCTCTATTCTGAGGTTGCTCAAAAACCAGGTAGGTAATGTAGATCATCATTTATTTATACTGGCTAGCCAGTTACCGTAATTACGGTCGAAATCAGCTATCATAGAATTCCACTGTCTATCAGGAACTCACATCGTAAAAGCCTCAGCAGCAAATTACGTAAGCCTATAGTCTTGCGGCATTGGTGTGGTGGAAGCATTTGTGTGCTTGTCACTTTCGTCAGTTGTGGGTTCGATGCCATGGCAATATCATCATTTATTGACTCAGTCAAATTTGAGCACAAAAAATCAGCGGCATTTACTCATCACCATCATCACCAGCAGCTGTAAAACTGGTAGAATGATTTCTTTCATCATCATCATCATCATCATCATCATCAGCATCATCGTCTTCATCATCATCTTTAATAGTCAAATTTTGTAAAGAAAATCTAAAAACCATCCTATTGAATTTTTCATTAGCAGGCCAAGAGAAGAGTATCTTTGAAAATTTACCACTGGAATAACTGGCTCAGTTATCAAGCCAGTCATTCCATTAGTAAAATTTCAAAAATACTTTTCTCTTCAATTAAAAATGGAGATTGCTCAAGACTACTGCAAAGGCTGATTTTGACCGACTTGACAATTAAAGGGGTAACATCATCATCCATTATCATCATCTTCATCATCGCCATTGTCGTTGTCCATTTTTTTGTGTAACCCATTCATTCTTTGTCTTTGTACTAACAGGTATGCCATTATATGCGAGTGTGGATAAATCGATACCACCAGCCACAGCTCAGAAACCAGACAAATCTGCAACAAGTAAGAGTTGAAGCCATAATGCCAGAAATATTAGAGGCTCTGTTGGACATTAGTTTCATTGAAATATATGTCGGCTTCACTCATATATTGTTCCTCCACGTTCATATATTATTGGCCTTGCAGTCAGAATTGAATATTACCATCTATTATGAAATCTGCTGTTTTGGTGAGTTGTGCAGCATGGCCCCAGCATTTTTCATTTAAAGCTAGGGGCTGCGACCATGTGCAGCATGGCCCTAGAGTTTTTCATTTAACACTAAAGCCTGCGACAACGTCGTTCTATGCAGCCCATCTAGGAGAGGACACTTGTAGTAATATGCTCCACTGTTTGGAATGGTGTGCCACTAGGACAGGAAGCTATCGAGAGTAACCTTAGTTTATGGAGGTGGGCATTCAGTCTGCAGTGGCCTAACCAGAGTCTGAAGATGATCACTTGCTTCTGTCTATCAAGCGAGTGGATGCCGTCTCCTCATGTCTCTGTGCTGATGCCCACTTGCTTCTCCCATCTGTATTTAAACGCATTCTTGATAAGGGCCTGGGCCTCCTAATATGATTATGCATGCCTGCTTTGTTCCATTTCGCTTCCAGTCATTGCTAGTGTATCTGCCTGTTCGCTTCTCCCTAAGGCAGCAATGGCTTCCAGTTAAATTAATTTCAAAATATCCAACAGTTTTCCTGTATGGTAGTAGTCCAGTCAATCTAGGCCAAAAATATTTTAACCCGGAACAAATTGCAACAGAATTTTTTTACCTCGCCCAGTGTATAGGGGGCCATCATGTACAACATATCAAAAGTCCTCCAAAATTCCAATAGGGGAAAGGGTAAAATTTGCATAATTATTACCAGATTTGGGCCATTTCACCTGAAAAATCAATTTTTCTTTGTTTCTTTAAAACCGGTATGTAATATATGTGTGACTGGGTATTTTTGGACTTTTTTAGTAATAAATGAATACGATTGACATATTCTCCACAAATTAAATGTATTGTGTTATGCCACTTGCATGAATTTACCTAATACCATCATTGATATTGATACAATACATATTATATTTTATTATGTCACGGTATTGTGTGTTTCTAAGCTAAGCTAAGATGAAATAGTATGGCATAGGTACCTGGTTTCTACTAATTTCATCTTGCATCAATTATCCAAGTCATCTTCCTCAATGAGCGTTATTGAATTCGAGCAACTGAGACCCTTAGTCTTCGCAGGCGGATGTGCAGCTGAGCCCATGTTTTCTACAGGTGCATCTCTTTGATTCACAGCCAGTTTTGCAGCTGCATCTAAATGAATACAGTAAATCGTCAGGTGCTGCCAGCATGTCAGTCTTAACAGGCAGCATTTGGTGGTTGAGAACTTTCCATCCCCATTCTGTTAGATCCATATCTCCAGCATCTCCTCTCCAAACTTGAATTTGGTAGTACACGCGAAGACTGTGAAACTTTGCGGATGCGGGTGTTGGTGGTAAATCTCGTGCTTCAACATACTTGGAACTTTTTGCAACCTTCTCCCTGAATCGCTTGTACCGCAAAGCAACTAGACTATCCATTGAAGTGCCATTGTATAGAATAAGCATTGCCTTCTCACCTGCTTTTATCACGTCATCTTTATTCGCATTACTCATTGTAAACACTTCAGCAATTTGAGAGAGTTCTTTGCAGCACTGGATTTTGCTAAGGGATGCAGATTTTCCAATTCCATAAAGCCTAGATGTTGAGTCACAGCCAAGGATAGCATGGATAAATAACAGCTGTGAGCACAAACAGAACCCGAGTTTTTCCTTTGCCATTTTGATATTCCACAGTCGGGGTTTCTTTGCATTTTGCTTTGGCTCTGGTCTGAAAAATAGCTGACAGCCATTCATATCAGTATGGTATAGAAGCAACACCAGTAGGTCGGTATCGTCTCCAACAAGAGCAGTATTTGTTGACTTTGAAGCCAAGATAGCCGTTTGCGTAATTAAGACATCAGCATCACCGCTTGCCTTTATCGTTAAGCATCCAGCCTGTTCGAGAGATGAACTTAAGATTGATATGAACCGATGTTTGTTCTGCTTGTTACTAAGAAAATCAGGCTTACTCAGAGTTACAACTGTTTGCGGAGTCAGTACAACAGTTGCGCCTGATCCACGAGTTCGCCTCTTATGTGTTACATCTTTTATGTCTGGGCCTTGGTCATAACCATCAAAAACTACTGTAGCCTTTCCATATTTGCTTATGCAATATTTTACATATCTTTGACAAACATTTGCAAATGTCTCTCCACGCTGCCATGGAACACGGTGTAATAAAGCTCCTCCATCAAGCACATAGTGGACAGAATCTGGAAGGACAGCATCTTCATTTTGAATTAATTTCCACAATGCATCAGCAAGTGCCGGCTTATTTGCTTCCCATGGAAGGGATGAATTATCAAAGAGTGCGGGCGGATGAGTGCACAACTCATACTCAAAATAAGATGCTGGATTCCCTTTTGATCCATTTGTAGCAATTAAACTGAGTCTTTGAAATAGGAGTTGTGGATCAATTTGTACACATTCATCATCAATCTTGAGAGATGTTTTGGATGCTAAGGTAATAGCTTGTCTCTTTCTCTGGAACGAAATGCTTGATACACATTGGCCACACATCGAATTAATAATTGATTCTCCAATATCTTTAGCATCGTCAACATTGACTGATTCATGTGCAGACAATCCACTAACAAGTCCTCTAAGAGAAGGGTCTGGTCCAAATGGATTCAGTTCACTAAGGATTTTGAGCATTTTGTAAGTATCATCCATATCACGCTTTATTCGAGATTGTGTGGAATCTTTGTGTTGTTCACTTGAATCACAGTTTACCCCAGAGAGCTCTTGCATTGCATTACACACATCTGCACATGCGGGCATAGACAACAACCAAACAAGACGCTGAAGTTCTGTCATTCCACGACCTCGTGTTAGACCACCACTTGACTTTACACTTCTCATAAGGACCTGCTCAATAACTAGATCAGTAGATAACCCTGCCCAATACCTATCACTTCGATGAATGACATGATGACCATTGAGGAAGCTGGTGTGTATATCTGGATGACTTTCAGGTATTTCTAACATCTTTTGTAAATATACATATGCAGACTTGGCGTACAGATTATGCACAGCGGCTGCAAAATATGGAAGCATCTCACGAACGGTCTGAAGGTGCATGTTCCAATCACCAGTTCGTTCTGCCTTAATGAATTTGCGCAGAATGTCAACCAACTCCATATACAAAAGCCAGAGTCGTGCAGTCCTCTTATCTTTCATGACCACCTTCTCTGAGTCTAGTTTGTCCTTGACATCATGCAATGCATTTTCCGAGGACAATCTTGTAGCAAATACAGATTTTTGATAATGTCATCATAGAGCTCTCCAACTTTAACCAGACTTTTATTTAGGGAACTTTGAATCGTTTCATGTCCTGCAACATTATCATCATTGTCAAACAATTCTTTTGAATGCATTGCAGCAGAATATTCTACTGTGTCAACTTCAGCATCTGCAATTGTAGGTAGTGGTAGGTTGTATGCATTTGCAATCATGATTGTACTGAGAGAAGCAAAAACCATGAGGTGTCCTCGAACTGCTCGAGAAATTGCCTTTCCCCTAAGAATGTGTTTGACAGCATTCTCAGCGTAGACTACCTCTAGAATAGGCGCAAGACCGCTTCCTGCCATTAAGTGACCAATGCAGCCAAGGAAGCTCATCTCCATATGAAGACCTCCGAGTCTTAGAATAATTTGCTTTAATGGACTCCAGCTCGGCTCAATCTCTATGATAGTTATAGCTTTCCAAAATAAGGGCTGATCAAATGTAATCACGGGTGCAACATGGTATCGGTTTGCCTGTTCACAAACATAAGTCAAAGTGGAAAAGATGCAGGTCATGTTACTTGGCTCTAGATCTATCATCGGAAGGAAAATAACAGACGATTTACCTGGATAAACTCCTTGGTGAACAGTTTGCATCATGCCAGACCATGACTGTCTCCTTGAACGCAGAAACAAAGAGAAATCCCAGAGGATGTCAATGTCAGCTGTTGGGTCTGTTTGTTCCATCGCAGTTAACTCCTTAAAGGTCAATGGGAAGTTCCTGGTATGCTGAGACTCAAAGTTCCTGATACAGATCTTGCCAACTTGCTTGATATCTTCAGATGTTACATTTATCCTTGGAATAAGTTTGCACGAAAGGTTTCCTGGTGTAACAGATGCAATGATTCCCATTCCATGAAATGTATTATGCCCATCTATTGTGCAAATATTGTGATCCGCATTGTCAGCAACAAACGGAATGAACTCGCCTGATAATGGCTGTGGTAGATCTCCACCATGAAGTGATGCACTGCGCTCAAACCTCTGTATCTCCGCGTATGAACATCCAAATCCGTGCTTGTACAAGGTGTCAACAATAAATCTAGATCCAAATTTATGGTGCATCTCACATGACAGCCCGAACTGCAAAGGTGCCAAAATAACTCTAGGACGAGTTCCTTGCATAATAGCCTGTCCAACTAATGCCTGTTTCATTTCTGTGTCTTTTCCAGTAAACAAAATCCGCAATAATTCCCGCAGTGTCTCTGGTAAATAATTCAATGCCTTTACTGGGTCGCTCCCTTGATGGATAGCTTTCAGATGATGTGCATGAATCAATTAACTTAATATCGTGTCTAAGCAGTTTGGCAGCTGTCTGGATGATTAGCATGCTCTCTGATTTGGAATCCTTTCTCTTCTGTTCCTTATAGAAGTCAGTCAAAATAGTAGATGCTTTAGAACGAAAGGTAACAACGTGTGGCTTACCATTCACAGTGCTAATAAATATTTCATTGCCATAATTATCTTTTATTTTATCCTGCATGTATTTTGTACTGTATGCTTTATTCTCTTTATCATCGAGATACTCTTGCATTTTATTAACGAGGTCGTGCAGGGTCAGCTGCTCATCATCATTATTTTCAAGAAATGCCATTGTCGCATTAAATGCTCTTACTCTGTCCAAGTCTTCTGGCCTTCCATGTTTTTGGGATGAGCAAGATGAGTGCAGCTGAGGGATATTTTTCATGGTTCGAAAATTTACGCTGCAGCTTTGATGGTATACTGCATTGACAACGCATAAATCCGGCGTGAAGGCAAGCCGCCCAGCTACAAGTTTGCCCCATTCGTCTTTTCTCTGCTCACAGGCCTCGGCGATACTACATTGAAAGTCATGAGTACTTACTGGATAAATATCATAGCCACGTTTCTTTCCATCTTGAATTTTTGCAGGGTATCCGCATAGCAAACAATGTTCACTAAAATTGAATGTTGGACTTTCTGAACGGAGTGTTCGCATGGGTGGCGGAGATTGTTCAATTTTCTCTGCGTCACGGGCAATCCGCTTGGGATCAATGAACTCCCATCGACATTTTACATGAACCCTCTGTCCTACTTCAGCTATGACATCGCTTTCACGGGCTCTGCTAGCATTGTTAATACCGTCACAGCCTTTAACTCGAAGCTTAACAGTTTGTGAGCCATTTTCTAGGCTCTGGTTACAAATAACGCATGTATCTAAATCCATGTCCATATTCTGATTGAATTATATAGAAATTTATTCAAATTGTGAGATAAAAGTGAAAATTAAAATGCAATTTATTTTAGATAAAATTTAAAAAGCGAAAAACAAAATTAAACTTACTTTAAATATAATTTTTTTAAATTACCCCGGCCCTGTGCATACAACCATATTTAATCTGTGGTTTGGAGAATTTGTACAAGTGGTTCAAGGCAATATTGCCAATTGCTTACTGTCTACCGTGACCATGAAATTCAGAGCTTAGACAACATTTCTACTTCGTTTATTTGCGGAATGAAGCAGGTAAGGGAAGTTTCATTATTCGGATAATGGCGGTAGCTAAATATGCGAATTTACTCACTTTCCCATCGAGGGATTTTGGAGGACTTTTGATATGTGACACCTGGCAGTCCCATGAATGCCGCAGAAAAGAAATAAATTCTGTTGCAATTTGTTCTAGGTTAATTTGTAGTTTTACTGGACTATAGGGTTAAAAATGAGATCTGGGGAATTCATCGGTGAAAGGGTTAAGGACAGCCTGAACTGTCTAACTGGCAGTGCTGATATACTAATAGCAGGGATTTGCTATATGCTATGGTGTGTTTTAAGCATGTGCATGCGTGCTTTGTGTGTGGGTGTGTTGTAGGCCTGTGTTTGTGTATGCGTGTGTTAGTGTGTGCATGCATGAATGCGTAAGTGAGAGATAGGCCGGGACAGACATACTGAGATGGGAGTATATTGATTGAAGGATGGATAGAGATTAATTTAGTGAGAGGAGGAAGAAAGACAACAAGACAGAGAGGTTTATTTTTATCTATTCACAGGAACACGTGTCAATGTATATAAATTAAACAGTTTAAGCAGTCCCCCTCCTAGCTACTAAAGGTATTAGAGGTCGGTGTTTCTCATGGCATCTACATTTTGGAGGTCCCATGAACAACATACCTAGAAATCTCGGTGTTCAAACCTGAAATGTGTGGGTCCCAACCTGAAATCTGGTTGTTCTAAACTGAAATCTGGGAGTCCCATGCAGTTTTTCCCATCCATACTAAAATTAGAGAGTACCCTGCGCTCAGAGCGATGAATTATCGTGATCCCATACTAAATTTTGTGGGTATGTTTGTGCAAAAACCTATAAAATTGGTTAGTATTTAACAATCATACAAGAATTTCCAGCGTCCCATAAGATCTAGTGCCATTCCTTTTGAGGGTGACACATTGTATTTTTGGGGTATATACCCTCATAAGGACCACTGAGAAACCCTGTTAGACCTGCACCAAAATGGCAAGTTTCATATGACAGTATGTACACTATTCAACCTATGTGTGTAGGAGGATAACTGTGATGACCTACTGTAGTAGCCACAAGAGGAAGCATTAATAATTGAGGTTAATAGCCGAGTTCATGTGGTCACATATCGTCTACGGTTACTGGAGTAGTGCCATAGTGCCTAATTTCATATAAAAGTGCCTACTCTAGTCAACACATGTTGGCAAGAGGGTAGCTTCGAACACCTGTACCCTCAGTACTTGTAGATATGTTTGTAACAGCATACACTTGGCCGTATTACCTCTCAGTGGTTATTGCTTTCTGTATTTGAGGTTACCTTGATGTCTCGTGTACATCATTGGCGAATACTGAGTGTAAATAAGAATTTATTGACGAATAAGTCTAGTGCTTGCACATGGGCGTGATTAAATATTGCTCGAATATACTATAGGTTTATTGTTATCAATAAATGCTAATGCAATCGGACCAATTTTATATTTTTAGTTGTAACTTGCAGCTAGTGTAAGTCAGTGTGTCAGTCTGATATTTTGAACATAGCTGTCTAATGGACCTTTCCAGTTCATCCATCAGTCATATCAATCATAATCAACTATGTGATGTGTAGGATGAATGTCATAATCAATAATGTCATGAATGACATAAATAAGTATGTCACAAATGCATAACTGGTGACGGACTAACTGTTGTTGTACAAAATGTAAGTCTTGGCTATTTAATAAACATGCTGTTGAATATTTTTGAAACTAATTTGACTGGGCGCTGTTGCTGCCATAGCTTACATGTATAATTTTGTGGAAATTAATAGTCAGGGAGTTCAGGGATCGATCGATTCCAACACAAGCGAGGTGTGGTTGGAGCTTAGCTAGGATGGGCGGTGCATAGCTAAATTTGGTACGGTCAATTGTTGTCTCAAAAATAGCCTAATGCACTTGTTGATGATCGGTACTTTCTCAATAGCTATTTAATACAAACATGTTTATATGTTTTCAACAAGTCTACAACAAATTTATTTAATTGCATTAATTTATATATTTAAAATATTTACCCACATTTAGTATGTATTTTACATCTTTTATGCTTCAGGTAAGAAAGTCAAAGACTCGTCTACCGGTGCAGAAGATGAAACCGGTAAGCAATCTTATAAGATTTGATAGAAACACCATGCTTGGATTATATGCCTGTTTTAGTTGTTGTCCTCCCAGGTTGGTCACATATTCTTACTTATATCACATAGTGCCCCCCCCCCCCCCCTAATGAGGCAATCATATTTTACATATAATAATAATAATAGTACATTTTTAGAGCGCTTAATCCATGCAACTGCATGCTCTAAGCGCTAACGCGCGTAAGTATTCTATGGATATGCTATTTGAAATAAATAGAATTTAAGATTGGATTTAAAGATTTCTAAAGTTGATGAGTTTCTAATTTCATTTGGTAAGTTATTCCATTCGGTAGCTGCAGTGAAAGAGAAAGTTTTATGGCCATATGTTTTAGAGTTGACCTTAGGTACTTTTAGTAGATTTAGATTTGCAGATCTGAGAGAGCGACCAGGAATGTAAGGTTGTACAAGGTCAGAGAGATAGGCTGGTGCTGTGCCAGATACACATTGGTATGTCAGACATAGTGTCTTAAAAGTTATTCTTTGCACAATGGGGAGCCAGTGCAAATCATGTAGGACCGGAGTAATGTGTTCTCGCTTGGCACACAGGGATATGATTCTCGCTGCAGTGTTCTGGACCACCTGAAGTCGCTGAATAAGTTCTTTTGAGGCGCCAATCAGGAGGCTATTACAATAATCCAGGCGCGACGTTATCAATGCTCGTACTAGCATGATCGCGGCCTCTTTTGTGATATAGCGCCTGATGCTGCCGATATTGCGCAATTGAAAATAGCAGACTTTGCAGATGTAACTAACATGTTTATCCATAGTCAGTTCATTGTCTAAGTATACACCAAGATCCTTTACGACAGTTGACAGCTTTATTTGACTATTTCCAGCTGTGATGTCACATAGGTCAGTCTTAGCACGTCGGTTTGCTGGCCCGACTAACAGAGCTTCAGTCTTTTCATCGTTAAGTTTCAGCATATTTGTAGTCATCCACTCTTTAATGTCTATATAACACATATTGAGCTGACTTGTTGCTAAGCGTGCAGTATATTAATATTCATTTAGTTACTCTACTGTAGTTTGAGTTCTTCGTTGTGAGTACATCGCTATATTCTAGATGGTGCTCCATCTCTGCATTGCTTCTTAGTATGATTTGTTACGAACATTGCTGTTATTGTGAATAAGTGTGACAGGGGGTTTCCTGTGGGCAGTAGAGGTGATGTAGTCAGGGTTGTGGTTCAATAAATAATCACTTGTCTTTTCTTACGTGAATGTTATAGCTGTCGAACTACCTAAAATGCCTAAGGTTAAGTACCCAAATCTCACCTGCCTTCTGCCTTCTTGCGTGTTTTGTGTTATAGGATGGCATTAACAGTTAGATGCAAAAATATTTTTTTCTGTCATTTAGGGCCTATCTATGCTGAAGTGAACAAAACAAAGAAACCAGATGCACCCCCTACTAATGATCCAGGTATGTGAATGTTTATTGTCATAGTATGTTGTTAAAGGAGCTGTGCATTTTGCTAATCATTCTCCTGAGATTGTATTCACGAAGATTGCCTGCACCTGCCTATCTGTTAAATGTGCGTTGAAACTGCGCTTGAACCTAAGCAGCTTAGCAAATGGCATCTCATGCATGTTTGCTAATCTGATAGCTACTCTTAAATATGTGGTTATGTTTGATTAATCCTTACCACTCTGATGTCAATATTCTATCATTTACTCTGTCAATAGTAAAGAAACTGGTGCACATTTTTCAAGAATTTTTGTGGATGATGTTGCTGTCTACGACAGCACCATCTCCCACCAAATTTGTTGAAAAATTAACACAAGTTCCTCTCTTAATTTAATTTGAAAATTTAAAATTTTGACATCAGAGTGATAACGGTTAATAGGATCAATCACGATTTAACGGCATGTGTGTGTGTGTATTGCATTATTGCAGGGCCATTATATGCAGAAGTGGACAAAAGCAAGAAAAAGAAGCAGCCTGATCCAGGTAAACAGGGTTTCAGATAATAAGCATTTAATGCACTCCTAAATTTTATCTTCGCTTAACCCTTTCACCGCTAAATTCCCCATATCTCAATATCAGTGCAAAAAACCCCAGGAAAGCGGTTGAATATTTTAAAAGTAATATAACTGGAAGCTGTTGCTGGCTTAGAGAGCAACGGCTTCCAGTCATATTAATTTCAAAATATTCAACAAAATATTCTCGTGACATCATAAAGAATTTACCTTTGGGTTAATATGTGTTAGCATCTTTATTTTTCTGGCTTAATTTTTAATGAACAAGATTTGCCAAGAAGATAAAGAATTTTGATGCCAGAATTGTGTTAAAATATCCTACTGGGATGACTGGGTCGTCATTTCAGTCATACCAGTGGTACAATTTCAAAAGTTATGTTCTCTTGGCCTGCAAATGGATCCTTCTCAAGACCGCTTCAAATTCCAGTTTGGCTGGATTTAACATTTATGCTGGACAAGTGATGCAAGATTTGAATATGTTTCTAAATTTATTAATTAGCTCACCTGGCCTGAAAGGCCAAGTGAGCTTATGCCGTGGAGACCATCCGTCGTGTGTTCATCCATCATCCGTCATCTTTTCCTTGAAATGGCTTTTCAAGAAACACTGGGTTGATTTCAATTATATTTGGCAGGAAGCATCCTTAGTGCATAGGGATCCAAGTTTGTTCAAATGGAGCCAATCGACCAATTGGCTGGTGGCCATCTTGGGTTTCGGTCGATTTTAGGAAACGTCTTTAAAAATCTTCTCCAAAACCTCTTGGGGAATCAATTTAAAACTCATGAAACATCGTCTAGGGAAAGAGGTAAGCCAAGTTTGTTCAAGAAGACTTGATTGACCAAATGGTTCAGTGGCCATCTTGGATGACCTAGTTTTCCCAAAAACAACTTCTCCAGAATCACTGAAGGGATTTGGCCGAAATTCGGAAGATATAATTAGGGACTAAGGGCCATTAAAGTTTGTACAAGGGAAGTTGATCAATCAAAAACATGGCCGCCGTGGTCCAATCAAAATCTAGCGTATTTGGCGGCCACATTGGATTTTTTTATTTGATGGATTTCACTTCAAGAGTATACTTACCTCCCTAATACTTTTTGATATTGCTAAATATCGGCTTTCACTCAATAAAACACTCAGATTAAAACAGTTAGGTGGCCCTACTGGGCAGGGAGTCAGAGTGTAGTCCGGCGGATGCCAGCCCCACCACCGCGCATGCGCAGACTAGCACTTCGTCTTTGCTAATTTATTGGCAGAGAGTAGACACATGTTTTTGTGCTTTACACTTTTCACTTGTTATCAAAGTCATTTAAGCTGTTATATTAGAAGTTAATCACCTGTTTATCATGTCTGAGAGAGTGGCTTCGCCGGAGGACGGCTCAGGACCCATCCATCAGGTGACTTCTATTATATTTTAGCGAGTTTTTCCCGGTGTAATGTGTTTCCGGGACTCGCGTTTACCGTGATAAGCGCCTGTTTTAGTTGTTTTATTTCAACATGGTGCTGTATAATACTAATCTCTCTTTGTGTTTATGTCCACAGGTATCTGTCAGGATATGTAATGGACATCACAGCATCAGAGGGTTTGTTTCTCTCCACCAAGGTTCCATTTCCTACTAATACTGTTAGGTTATCTAACCAAAAATTCTAGGCCAGTGAGTCGGAGGCCTAGTATAAACATCTTCTCACTTTGCCCTCTTGATCCAATTCCTTCCCCTAAGGTGGAGAGAGTTAAGAGGCGTAGTCTTGGTGGAGTGCTCCAGTTCATCCCGTTGGATGGTTTGTCTATACAAAGTGTCAGGTATTTAATTAATGATATGAGGTGATGTTAATTATTTAGGAAAATTAACTTTAATTGCCATTGTTATCATTGGGTATCTGATGGTTGTGTAGTCTGAATATTCTGTAGATCTTCTGGTTATGAATACAATTCGTCCTTACACCTGGATGTTTGTTTCGGATCGATTTAATTTCTGTCATGGGATTAATGACGTCATAATCAGCCTTGCTCTTTATTAACATTTAAAGTTTGTCCAACGCTGGTTTCAGATGATTAGTGATCTTTATGATCAATTTCCCTCTCTTTTATTTTGGTTTTGAGTTTCTAACCGTAACAAAAATTACTCATTGTCCTCGTCCTTTGTCCTGTTTCAGAGACCTGGTTGCTCGTCCTGTGGACGTTTTCTTAAGGAAAAATTCATCCCTCACCTCTGTTTTCATTGTAGCCCCTGTGGGCCATTGCTCAATTGTGAGGTATGTAAGCATTGGGGGGGGGGGGCGAGCTAATGGCCGAGTTTTTATGCTTGCAGGCAAAGGACAAGGTGGTGGAGGAGGAGAGGAAGCAGAAAAGAGAGGGTGTAAGTAAGAAGGGTAAGAGGAAGGCCTCGTCCGCGGTGGACATGGAGGCCTTCCGTAGTGAGATGTTGGGAGAGATGAAGAGGACAATAAAGGATTTGGTTCCAGAGTTGCTTCGTGGCATGCTTCCTGGACCAAATCCTTTGTTGTCATCATCTGCTTCGGAGCAGGTAATCCCCACCTCTGAATCACCATTCCGTAGGCCGTTACCAGTGTTCGAGGATTCAGAGGTGGCCCCATTAGAGGGGGCGTTCCACGACCCTGGCAGCAGGCTTGCCACGCCGAGGGGTCGTGGATGGCTGTCGCTGGAACCCGCTGGCTGCTTATCAGTTCAGGGGTATCCGCATGCCGCGCGTGCCAGTACCTCCTATGGCACCTTTCCTGGCCAGTCCGGGTTAGCTTTCTTTGCTGACCCGGAGTCTAATCTGTCTGGCCAGGATGAAGAGGATTACCTGTTAGGGTCGCCGTCTGAGGACGTGACCATGGATTATGACGTCTGTGCACCCCTTGTGGGGAATACAGGCGACATATTCCATGGCTCTACTCACGCAGGAGTAGAGTTCACGGCTCAGGTGGCCCTGGGCGGTGCTGATGGCCAGCTATACCGCATACCTCGGCTTGCCGAGAGTATTGCTGGTGCTGGTCGGGGCCGTGGTGGGGCGGTATCTGCCCCACGCTCTACCTCGGCACCTGCTTCTGGACAAGCCAGTCAGATTACCATGCCTGCTCTTTCGGGCCCGCATGCTTTCTCTGGCTTGCCAGGAGTGTCAGCTTATCCGCCGTCAAGCTCTGCTGCGTGTGCTCAGGAGGAAGACGAAGGCCCCCGTCTTGTAGAGCACTCGCAGTTAGCCACGGAGGAGGATTGGTCTGACGCTTGTCAATGGCTGATAAGTGTTAGGCCAGACCTGCCTGTGGAGCAGTCGGCTAGCCAGCGTGACCACAGGCCGTGGTTAGCTGGTAAGGCCACTGCTAGCCCGATGCAATCTCTGTCATTAGCAGAGCATATCGTGGATATGTTCGCGGCGACGGAGACGTCCATTAAGGCGAATGGGCGTCTCGCGAAGGCCCCTCGCGAGGTAACAAGGCACTGCCGCATTGTGCCTGTGGAGTACCAGAGGTACAGTGTGTTACCCAAGCCTAGCGTGGATGACTGCACGGCTTTGGGCGAGGATGCGCGGCCAGGCTCCCGTTCTGACACGGGAGCTTTGTGCTCGAATGCGTTGCGTTCGGCAAATGCCGCGTTGCGTGATGCGGAGGAGAGTGGGAGAGCTTCTATTGCGGCTCTGTCCCACGTCTCCCAGCTGTTACAGGGGGTAGTAACAGAATCCGCATCGCGCCAACCGAGCCCGGTCACAGTCCAGAGAGCCATCCAGGATGGTATCAACCTGGCTCTGGACTGCATGACTCGGGCGGTGACCAGGAGTGTCCGGGTGAGGCGCACGTTTGCCTTGGACAACCTGTGCCCGTCCCAGGACCTGTACAATAGGCTACTGCGTACGCCTATGACAGGTCCTGGTCTCTGGAGGTGAGGGATGTAGGCACCTCCAGGAGACGGTTACTCTGGTCAATAACCAGATGGCGCTGCGCGAGCAGTTTGAAGTGTTCCGTAGGGAGCGCGTTCGCGCGGCACCCCCTGCGTATCGTCCCCTGCAGGCTCGAGGTGGTGGTGGCCGGGTCAGAGGCCAGCCACCATCGCAGCGTCGGCCTCGGCCGCGTGCGATTCGGCCAGCAGTGAGGGGGCCGCAGGCTCCTCAGGCGCAGTCAGCCAGGCAGCCACCCGCGCGCCGAGGTGCCACCCGCGCACCGAGGTGCGCGCACGGTGCTGGGCGTGGCGCGCGAGGATCTGGTCGTGGTAATCGTGCCTGATGGGCCGGTTACCGCGGTGAGAACCACTCCGGTGTTTCTGGCGAAGGAGACAGTGCCACTCTTGCACTCCTTATGTCCACCTCTCTCCCTAGGTGGACCGGTGGGAGGCCGGTTGGCCGACCACATGCAAGAGTGGGAGCGGTTGACTCAGGACCGTTTAGTCTTGCGATGGCTTTCAGTTGGGTATCATCCCGATTGGATGACAGGCCCGCCATCGCGGCTGTCTCTGGTGCCAATCTGGACTCCAAATCCGAGAGATCCAGAGCAAAGGTTGTGTATCGAGGAGGAGATAAACTCCCTCATACAAAAAGGAGCAATTCAGCCGGCACAAAAGTGTCCGGGCTTCTATTCAACCGTGTTCTTAGTAACAAAAAACATTGGAGGGTGGAGACCTATTCTCAACCTCAAGCCGTTGAACAAGTTCATAGAGACGCCCAGTTTCAAGATGGAGACTGTGCGCTCGGTGTTGGCGGGGTTGGAGAAGGGAATGTGGACAGCTTCAATAGATTTGAAGGATGCTTATTTCCACATCCCCATAGCGAGGAGTTTCCGTCGCTTCCTGAGATTTGCATTCCAGGGCAGACAGTGGGAATTCAGGGTGTTACCCTTCGGAATTTCCACGGCTCCTCGGGTTTTCACCCGTGTGGTTCTTGCGATCACCGCATACCTCCGCAGGAGAAGCATAGCAGTCCACACGTACATAGACGACTGGCTGTTAAACGCACACACCCAGGAAAGTTTATCGGCCAATCTGGAGATTGTTTTGAAGACTCACAGACTTGGGCTGGATAATCAATTTCCAAAAATCAGAGCTGACTCCATCCCAGAAGTTTGTTTACCTGGGCATGTTCTTCGATCTAGAGACAGGATATGTTTATCCTACTCAGGAGAGGGTTCAGAGACTCATCTCAGTAATACAGTCAGTGTGCGACAGTCGTCATGTCCTGGCACGGGTTTACTTGAGGATGCTGGGGTTGATGGTTTCTTTGGAACCAGTCATTCCTCAGGCCGCCTTACGCAGGCGGCCGATCCAGTTATTTCTCATGCCACAATGGACCCAGAGTGCAGGTTCACTGGACTCGAATGTGTTAGTGTTGGCGCCTCTAATTCACCACCTGCAATGGTGGTTGAAGACAGAGAATCTCTTGGTGGGGGGTATGCTAACCCCTCCCCACCCTCAGGTGACTGTGTATACAGATGCCTCGATGGAGGGGTGGGGAGGTTGCCTGGAAGAATCCACGATATCAGGGCTTTGGAATCTGGAACAGTCAAAGGAACATATCAATCTACTGGAGTTAAGAGCAGTTGTCCTGGGCCTGGAACATTTCTTACAGAAAGTTGAGGGCAAGATTGTTCTTATTCGTTCAGACAACTCAACAGTTGTGACTTACATAAACCGGCAGGGCGGAACGAAGTCGCCCAGTCTCTGTATGATGACATGGAGACTGCTTTGTTGGTGCCTGGATCACAGGATTACCGTGAAAGCAGTTCATATTCCGGGAAGGTTAAATCTGCTAGCAGACTCATTGAGCCGAAGGATGAGTGTTTTACCGACGGAATGGCAACTAAATCAATGTGTGGCGGATCGTCTGTTCGACCATTGGGGGAAAACCCAACATCGATTTGTTCGCAACGAAGAAGAATGCGAAGATGACGACATACGTCTCTCCGATTCCAGATCCAAGCGCTTTCGCAACAGATGCGTTAGCTATCAGCTGGGTGGGAATGTATGCATACGCATTCCCTCCAGCAATCCTGATTCCAAAAATTCTTCAGAAAATCAGACAGGAGGAGTGCCAAGTGCTTCTGATCGCCCCAGATTGGCCAAGCCGATCATGGTATACGGATCTGCTGGACCTTCTGGTCTGCAAACCGGTTCCTCTCCCTCTGATGGACGACATTATCTTCCAGGGCAAGGCCCTTCACAACAATCCGTTAGTGTTCCAATTGACTGCGTGGATGTTGTCAAGGAATCTAGAATTAAGGAGGGCTTTTCTGAGCAAGCAGCCATGTTTATGGCCAAAGCCAGGAGGGGGTCAACCTCCAGAGCATATAATTACCACCTGTATGATGCCTATAGCCTCAAGCCTAACTCTATTGCTGGTTATAAATCAGCTTTAATGACTGTTATCCCTTGCTTGGCTAATAGGGGGAGTGATGAAGTAAGTACATTAAATGTATTAATTAAAGGCATGGGCAATCTAAGACCAAGGAATCCCCCGGTGATTCCATCTTGGACTTTATCTCTAGTGCTTCAGGTACTAGGAGATAAGCCTTTTGAACCACTTAGTTCCATTTCTATGAAACTATTAACACTTATGACTGTGTTTTTAATTGCTGCGGCCTCCGCTAGGCGTAGGAGTGAGATTCATGCCTTATCAGCCGAGGAAGACCGTTTTGTGGTTACAGGGGAAGGCCTTAAGCTGCTACCTAGGATTAATTTCTTGGCTAAGAATCAGTCTTTGAAATATCCAGGTCAACCTATTTTTTTGCCAGCTTTAACTAGATATGATCCTAATTCTAAAGCATGGTGTCCCGTCCGGGCGCTGCTCCGGTACAAACAACGTACATCGGAGTGGCGGACCGACGAGTCAGCGTTATGGTTGTCATATGTTGAACCCCATGGCAAGGCGTCTAAGGACACCATTTCCAGGTGGATTGTAGAATGTATTCAGTTTTGTCATAAATCAGCCACCGGGAAGCAGGTTGACATGGCCAAGGCTCACAGTGTCCGCGGCGTAGTGACATCCACTGCCCTATTTAATGGGGTCCCTGTGGATGACATTATGTCGGTTGCTCAGTGGCACTGTGAGTCCAGTTTTACAGACCATTATCTCCGTGACACCTCTAATCCTCTCGCCTTGTCGATTTTGAAAAAATAACTAGGTGTACATTTTTTGATGAGGTTTCCTCATTGCTTATATATTTCACAATTAAATAATGGAAACAACCACTTTTTGGGACTGCATCAGTCTTCACCACTGGGAAGATGATGTCAGCAGCCAAGTCAACAAGGTCGGTCTTCTTCATGTGTTGTCCATTGTTGATTGTATTGTCACGTTACCCGTTGTTATTAAAATGGTGATGGTTTGTGTGTTTATGTGCTTCATTATTGAGAGTATACGAAAATGGAGCTTTTTCGTCTCTCTCCTATAGTACATGGCACTTGTACGTAGAGAGCATATGGGACATTGAGGTCATTCGAGTCTTCCTCCCAGGAAGGGGGGGGGGGGGGTGGGGGTGAGCGCATATGACATTCGGTCATCTCTCATACATCGGTTTGTGTTATCCGATGGTTTGTCAAATCCTGACTGTGTTTTCACACAGTTTCAGAAGTTTAAGTGCCTTAAACGCGGAAAAGCGTATAGGGAAGAGCTGGTCTTTTGACCTCGCCTCCCTCCCGCCGAATTCCCTGTCGAATTCTGGCAATATCAAAAAAGTATTAGGGAGGTAAGTATACTCTTGAAGTGAAATAAACGAAATCAAGGATTTCTTTTTTCACGAGAGAGTTGATACCTCCCTAGATACGGACCCGTCCTCTCCACCCCACAGAGGCTCGGTCTTCAGGCTCTTAATAGTTGCATGTGTGTCAGCCAATAAATTAGTCAGGAAGTGCTAGTCTGCGCATGCGCGGTGGTTGGGCTGGCATCCGCCGGACTACACTCTGACTCCCTGCCCAGTAGGGGCACCTAACTGTTTTAATCTGTGTGTTTTATTGAGTGAAAGCCGATATTTAGCAATATCAAAAAGTATTAGGGAGGTAAGTATCAACTCTCTCGTGAAAAAAGAAATCCTTGATTTCATTTATTTTGAGGCCCAAATTGGTTCTGTATATGTTTTTGGGTCTTCTGAACTCAAATTTGCCATTTTTGAAACTGTCGGATAAACAGTTTGGTGGCCATCTTGGATTTTTTTCCCGCCTAACAGGCCCATACTAAAGCAATGGGAAATTAAAAATTTCTTCTGGAGAACGACTAGGCCAAATTCAATTGTATTTTGAAGGAAACATCCTTAGTCAATAGGGATCCAACTTTGTTCAAATGAACCCGATTAGCCAATTTGCCTGGTGGCCATTTTGGATTTCAGCCGATTTTATGAAGTGTCTTTAAAAATCTCCGAAACCGCTTGAGGAATCTTCATCTAGGCCAAGAGGTAAGCCAAGTTTGTTCAAGAGTACTTGATTGACCAAATGCTTCGGCGACCATCTTGGATGACCTAGTTTTCCCGAAAATTACTCCTCCAGAACCGCTGAATGGATCAGGCCAAAATTTGGGAGGTATGATTAAGGACTAAGGGCCATTAAAGTTTGTTCAAAGGAAGTTGATCCATCCACAAAACATGGGCGTCATGGGCCAATCAAAATGTAGCATGTTTGGCGGCCATATTGCACTTGCACAAATGTCCACAAATTATTTAAAAGAAAGCTAAACCACCCACTAACAATTTTGACAGAAATTGATGTTGCTCCAGGTGAGCTTGTTAAAATAGGGTGGACTAGCTAGACTATTTAGCACCTACCCTCAACTTAGTTGTGGCTAAATTGACCGTATGAGTATGAGAGAATTTTGTCACAAAAGCTAAAGATCTGTACTGAATCGAAAAATTGTTATTCGTGTCAGAAACGTCTGTGAACAGGAGACTGAAATTGCTGTTAGAAATGAAGGCACTATAGCCAGTTTGTTCCAATATGAATAAAGTGTCGAACTGTCAAAACATTCTCCCTTTTGTGTCGAACCTCCATCATGATTTGATGGCGATGTCATCTAGCAAGTGATATATTTTGATTATGATGTCATATACTCAAGTGACAGATCGGATCCCTCGACTAATCAAGTATTAACAACATGAGTGCGCCTTGCATTATTTCAGGGCCATTATATGCAGAGGTGGACAAAGGCAAGAAAAAGAAGAAACAGCCTGATCCAGGTAAATAATGTTCCAGATAATCAGCATCTTAATAAACTCGAATTTGTTTACCTTTGAAACTTAGTTATTCAACGGTCATGGTCCTGGGAAATTGCCTTCTATGTGACAGTTCGAGCTCTGCTGAATGAATTTTGGCCAGACATTCCTTGCAGAATACCGGCTGCAGTTCCTTAATATAGCTTTTGTGTTGAAGATCATAGTAACCCGCTTATTGAAATTGTGTTTTCGGATAATAACGCTCAGGTTTACTGATGGGAACATTTCCACATGTAGACGGTCAATTGATGTATAGCTTTTGCCTTCAAACAATCAAATTCTAAGGTGATAATGACTCAATTATTAACCCTTTAACACTCAAATTTGCTTAAGAAAATTTCAATTTACTCAGAAAATGTCCATTTGCAGCTCGATTATCAAGCCAGTCATTCTAGTGATAGATTTTCAAAAAATAGTCCACTTGATCTGCAAGTGGACATTTTCCAAGACCACAGCATGAGGCATTTTTGTCTGTGTTGACTGTTAAATTGTTAAAATTGTGAATTTCTTGATGATGACATTATAAGTTCTGCTGAAGGAATCATACCAAACTTGGCTTGCACATTGCCATTTGCTCCCCGAGCAAGAATGTTCAGCCAAGTGCTTATAGATGACATTAGTTATCTTGCTTGGTTCGTATGACGAGTACACTGTGGAATGATAATGAGATCACGAGGTCAAAGGTTAACATCATTTCACTTCAAGAGTATACTTACCTCCCTAATACTTTTGATATTGCTAAATATTGGCTTTCACTCAATAAACACTCAGATTTAAAACAGTTAGGTGCCCCTACTGGGCAGGGAGTCAGAGCGTAGTCTGGTGGATGCCAGCCCCACCACCGCGCATGCGCAGACTAGCACTTCCTCTTTGCTAGATTATTGGCAAAGAGAACACACATGTCTTTTTGAATCATAAGCTTTTCTTACTCTTAAACTGTTAATTGGTGTATATTTTGGAGTGATAGTATCTGATTTGGATGGCAGGAGGGTACACTTCGCCACAGGAGGACTTAGGACCTTTAAATCAGGTGACTTCTAGTAAAATTAGCGAGTTTTCTTCCCGGTGTATTGTGTTTCCGGGACTCGCGTTTACCGTGATAAGCGCCTTGGTTAGTTGGTTTATGTCAACTCGGTGCTACCTAGGGCTAATTTCTCTTTCTGTTTATGTCCACAGGTCTGTATGACGCTAGGTGGTGACATCACAGTAGCAGAGAGTTAGTTTTCTCTCCACCATGGTTCCATTTCCTACTAACACTGTTAGGTTATCTAACCAAATGAAAAATTATGTCCAGTGAGTTGGAGGCCTAGTATAAAGGTCTTCTCACTTTGCCCTCTTGATCCAATTCCTTCCCCATGAGGTGGAGAGAGTTAAGAGGCGTGCAGATGGTGGAGTTCTCCGGTTCGTCACGTTGGATGGTTTGTCTATACAAAGTGTCAGGTATCTAGTTATTGATAATGTGGTGATGTTAATTATTGTAAACAAACAAAGGGAGATAATTAACATTTTTGCCAGAAAAGAGTTATCTATATGTATCTGATGGTTGTGTAGTCGACTTATCCATTCAGCATACAATTCGTCCTTGCACTTGGATGTTTTGTTGGGATCGAATTTTTCCTGTCACGGGATTAATGACGTCATAATCAGCCTGGCTATGTATTATCAGCAATTCAAGCGCTATGCTGGTTTCTGATGTATATTGATCTTTATGATCGTTTTCCTTCTCTTTGAGTTGGATTGAGTTTCTAAGCTTAACTAGTTGCTCATACTCCTTGTCCTTTGCCCTGTTTCAGGGACCGGGTTGCGCGTCCTGTGGACGTTTTCTTCATGAAAAGTTCTGGCCTCATCTGTGCTATCAATGTAGCCCTTGTGGTCCCTTGGTTAATTGTGACATATGTAAGCACTGGGGGGGGCGAGTTAATGTCCGAATTCTTGTGCTGCTTACAGGCGACGGACAAGGTGGTAGAGGAGGAGAAGAAGAAGAAGCGGAAACGAGAGGTTGTAAGTAGGAAGGGTAAGGGGAAGGTCTCGTCCGCGGTGGATATGGAGGCCTTCCGGACCGAGATGTTGGGAGAGATGAAGAGGACAATAAAGGATTTGGTTCCAGGGTTGCTTCGTGGCATGCTTCCTGGACCAAATCCTTTACTGTCCTCATCATCGGCTTCGGAGCAGGTAATCCCCGCCTCTGGATCGGTTTTCCTTAGACCGCTTCCGTTGTTCGACGATTCAGAGGTGGCCCCATTAGAGGGGGCGTTCCACGACCCTGGCAGCAGGCTTATTGCCGCGCCGATAGGGGACCGTGGACGGTTGTCGCTGGAACCCGCGGGCTGCTTATCAGTCCAGGGGTATCCGCACGCCGCGGTGGCCAGTACCTCCTATGGCACCGTTCCTGGTCAGCCCGGGTTAGCTCTCTTTGCTGACCCGGGGTCTAATCTTTCTGACCAGGGTGATGAGGATTACCTGCTAGGGTCGCCGTCTGACGACGTGGACATGGATGAAGACGTTTGTGCACCCCTCGCGGGGAATACTGATGCTGATGGCCAGCGGTACCGCATACCTCGGCTTGCCGAGGGTGTTGCTGGTGCTGGCCGGGCCCGTGGTGGGGCTATATATACCCCGCGCTCTGCCACGGTGCCTGCTCCTGGTCAAACCAGTGATATTCTCATGCCGGTGCTGTCAGGCCCGCATGTTTTCCCTGGCTTGCCAGGTGTATCAGCGTACCCGCCGTCAAGCTCTACTGCTTGCGCTCAGGAGGAAGACGAAGGACCCCGTCTTGTAGAGCGCTCGCAGTTAGCCACGGAGGAGGATTGGTATGACGCTTGCCAGTGGTTGGTGAGCGTTAGGCCTGATCTGCCCGTGGAGCAGTCGACTAGCCAGCGTGTTCACACGCCGTGGTTAGCTGGGAAACCGACTGCTAACGCTATGCCTTCTCTGCCGCTGGCGGAGCATGTCGTTGACATGTTCAAGGCGGCGGAGACGTCCATTAACTCGAGTGGACGTCTCGCGAAGGCCCCTCGCGAGGTGGCCAGGCGTTGTCGCATCGTGCCCCTGGATTACCAGCGGTACGGTGTGGTACCCAAGCCCAGCGTGGATGACCGCGCGGCTTTGGGTGAGGATGCGCGGCCAGGCTCCCGTTCTGACACGGGGGTCTTGTGCTCGAACGCGTTGCGTTCGGCGAATACCGCGTTGCGTGATGCGGAGGAGAGTGGGAGGGCTTCGATTGCCGCTCTGTCCCACGTCTCCCAGCTGTTACAGGGGGTAGTAACGGCATCCGCATCGCGCCACCCAAGCCCGGTCACGGTCCAGCGAGCCATCCAGGATGGTATTAACCTGGCGCTGGACTGTATGACTCGGGCGGTGACCAGGAGTGTCCGGGCAAGACGCACGTTTGCCCTGGACAATCTGTGCCCGTCTCAGGACCTGTATAATAGGCTACTCCGTACGCCTATGACGGGTCCTGGTCTTTTTGGAGGTGAGGGATGTCGCCACCTCCAGGAGACGGTCACCCTGGTGAATAACCAGAGGGCGCTGCGCGAGCAGTTTGAAGTGCTGCGTCGTGCTAACGTTCGCGCCGCGGCCCCTGCGTATCGTCCCCTGCAGGCTCGAGGTGGTGCTGGCCAAGTCAGAGGCCAGCCACCGTCGCAGCGTCGGCCTCGGCCGCGTGCGATTCGGCCAGCAGCGAGGGGGGCGCAGGTTCCTCAGGCGCCGTCAGCCAGGCAGCCGCCCGCGCACCGAGGTGCGCGCGTGGCGGGGCGGGGCGCGCGAGGATCTGGGCGTGGTTATCGGTCCTGACAGGACGCTTACCGCGGTAAGAACCACTCCGGTGTGTATGGCAACGGAGACAGTGCCGCTCTTGCATGCCTTGTGTCCACCGCGGTCCCTAGGTGGACCGGTGGGAGGCCGGCTAGCCGACCACATGCAAGAGTGGGAACGGTTGACTCAGGACCGTTTAGTCTTGCGATGGCTTTCCGTCGGGTATCATCCAGAGTGGATGACAGGCCCGCCGTCGCGACTGTCTCTAGTGCCAGTCTGGACTCCCATTCCGAGAGAGCCAGAGCAAAGGTTGTGTATCGAGGAGGAGATAAATTCCCTCGTACAAAAAGGAGCTATTCAGCCGGCACAAAGGTGTCCGGGCTTCTATTCAACCCTGTTCTTAGTAACAAAACGCACCGGAGGGTGGAGACCGATTCTCAACCTCAAGCCATTGAACAAGTTCATCGAGACGCCCAGTTTCAAGATGGAAACGGTGCGCTCGGTGTTGGCGGGGTTGGAGAGGGGGATGTGGACGGCGTCGATAGATTTGAAGGACGCTTATTTCCACATCCCCATCCACGGGAGTTTCTGTCGCTTCCTGAGATTTGCATTCCAGGGCAGACAGTGGGAATTCAGGGTGTTACCCTTCGGAATTTCCACGGCTCCTCGGGTTTTCACCCGTGTGGTTCTTGCGATCACAGCATACCTCCGCAGGAGAAGCATAGCAGTCCACACGTACATAGACGACTGGCTGTTGAAAGCGCACACCCGGGAAAGTTTGTCGGCCAATCTGGAGATTGTTTTGAAAACTCTCACAGACTTAGGCTGGATGATCAATTTCCCAAAATCAGAGCTGACTCCATCCCAGAAGTTTGTTTACCTGGGGATGTTCTTCGATCTAGAGACAGGATATGTGTATCCTACTCAGGAGAGAGTTCAGAAACTCATCTCGTTAATTCAGTCAGTGTGCGACAGTCGTCATGTCCTGGCACGGGTTTACTTGAGAATGCTGGGGTTGATGGTTTCATTGGAACCAGTCATTCCTCAGGCCGCCTTACGCAGGCGGCCGATCCAGTTATTTCTCATGACACAATGGACCCAGAGTACAGGTTCGCTGGACTCGAATGTGTCAGTGTTGGTGCCTCTCATTCACCACCTGCAATGGTGGTTGAATACAGAGAATCTCTTGCCGGGGGTTTTGCTAACCCCTCCCCACCCTCAGGTGACTGTGTATACAGATGCATCGATGGAGGGCTGGGGAGCTTGCCTGGAAGAGTACACGATATCAGGGCTTTGGAATCTGGAACAGTCAAAGGAACATATAAATCTACTGGAGCTAAGAGCAGTAGTCCTGGCCCTGGAACATTTCTTACAGAAAGTTCAGGGCAAGATTGTTCTTATTCGTTCAGACAACTCAACAGTTGTGACTTACATAAACCGCCAGGGCGGAACGAAGTCGCCCAGTCTCTGTATGATGACATGGAAACTGCTTTGTTGGTGTCTGGATCACCAGATTACCTTGAAAGCAGTTCATATTCCGGGAAGGTTAAACCTGCTAGCAGACTCATTGAGCCGAAGGATGAGTGTTTTACCCACGGAATGGCAACTAAATCAATGTGTAGCGGATCGTCTGTTCGACCATTGGGGGAAACCCAACATCGATTTGTTCGCAACGAAGAAGAATGCGAAGATGATGACGTACGTCTCTCCGATTCCGGATCCAAGCGCTTTCGCAACAGATGCGTTAGCTATCAGCTGGGGGAGAATGTATGCATACGCATTCCCTCCAGCAATCCTGATTCCAAAAATTCTTCAGAAAATCAGACAAGAGGAATGCCAAGTGCTTCTGATCGCCCCGGATTGGCCAAGCCGATCATGGTATACGGATCTGCTGGACCTTCTGGTCTGCAATCCGGTTCCTCTGCCTCTGATGGACGATATTATCTTCCAGGGCAAGGCCCTTCACAACAATCCGTCAATGTTCAGATTGACTGCGTGGATGTTGTCAAGGAATCTAGAATTAAGGAGGGCTTTTCTGAGCAAGCAGCCATGTTTATGGCCAAAGCCAGGAGGGGGTCAACCTCCAGAGCATATAATTATAAAATCAACAGATTTGCAGAATGGTGCTCAAAAAGATGTATTGATCCAATGGATTCATCTATTCAAGTAGTAGCTGATTTCCTCTGTCACCTCTATGATGCCTATAGCCTCAAGCCTAACTCTATTGCTGGTTATAAGTCAGCATTAATGTCTGTTATTCCTTGCTTGGCTAAGAGGGGAAGTGATGAAGTAAATACATTAAATGTATTAATTAAAGGCATGGGCAATCTAAGACCAAGGAATCCACCTGTGATTCCGTCTTGGAGTTTATCGCTAGTGCTTCAAGTACTAGGTGATAAGCCTTTTGAACCACTTAGTTCCATTTCTATGAAACTATTAACACTGAAGACTGTGTTTTTAATTGCTGCGGCCTCGGCTAGGCGTAGGAGTGAAATTCATGCCTTATCAGCCGAGGATGACCGTTTTGTGGTTTCAGGGGAAGGCCTTAAGCTGCTACCTAGGATTAATTTCTTGGCTAAAAATCAGTCGTTGAAATATCCAGGTCAACCTATTATTTTGCCTGCTTTAACTAGATATGATCCTAATTCTAAAGCATGGTGTCCCGTCCGGGCGCTGCGCCGGTACAAACAACGTACGGCGGAGTGGCGCACCGACCAGTCAGCGTTATGGTTGTCATATATTGAACCCCATGGCAGGGCTTCTAAGGACACCATTTCCAGGTGGATTGTGGAATGCATTCAGTTTTGCCATAAATCCGCCACCGGGAAGCAGGTTGACGTGGCCAAGGCTCACAGTGTCCGCGGCGTAGTAACATCCACGGCCCTATTTAATGGGGTCCCTGTGGATGATATTATGTCGGTGGCTCAGTGGCACTGTGAGTCAAGTTTTACAGACCATTATCTCCGTGACACCTCTAATCCTCTCGCCTTGTCGGTTTTGAAAAAATAAATCGGTTTATATTTTTTGAGGAGGTTTTTCCTCATTACTTATATATTTCACAATTAATTTATGGAAACACCCACTTTTTGGGGCCTGCATCAGTCTTTGCCAATGGGAAGATGATGTCAGCAGCCGTTTCAACAAGGTCAGTCTTGTTCATGTGTTGTCCGTTGTTGATTGTATTGTCACGATTACCCGTTATTAATATGGTGATGGTTTGTGTATTTGTGTGGTTCATTGTTGAGAGTTACGAAAATGGAGCTTTTTCGTCTCTGTCCTGTAGTACATGGCACTTGTACGTAGAGAGCGTATAGGACATTGAGGTCAGTCGACTCTTCCTCCCAGGAAGGAGGGGGGGGGAGCGCATATGACATTCGGTCATCTCTCATACATCGGTGGTGTTATCCGATGGTTAGTCAAATCCTGACTGTTTTTTCTTACAGTTTCAGAAGTTTAAGTGCCTTAAACGCAGAAAAGCGTATAGGGATGAGCTGGTCTTTTGACCTCGCCTCCCTCCCGCCAGATTCACTTTCGAATTCTGGCAATATCAAAAGTATTAGGGAGGTAAGTATACTCTTGAAGTGAAATAAACGAAATCTAGGATTTCTTTTTTCACGAGAGAGTTGATACTTACCTCCCTAGATACGGACCCGGCCTCTCCACCCCACAGAGGCTCGGTCTTCAGGCTCTTAATAGTTGCATGTGTGTCAGCCAATAATCTAGTCAGAGGAAGTGCTAGTCTGCGCATGCGCGGTGGTGGGGCTGGCATCCGCCAGACTACGCTCTGACTCCCTGCCCAGTAGGGGCACCTAACTGTTTTAAATCTGAGTGTTTATTGAGTGAAAGCCAATATTTAGCAATATCAAAAGTATTAGGGAGGTAAGTATCAACTCTCTCGTGAAAAAAGAAATCCTAGATTTCGTTTATTCTGACCTTGTTATTTGACCTCTTATTTGCCAAGTTTATGTTTTTATCTTTAGTAAATCATTTACATTAATTTTATATTTCAGAATTGGTTAATTCTATTGAAACTAAACTTGGATATATAGCGTGGAGTATCCAGTTTCGGGGTGCCTAAGCAGAAATTGCTAATAATTTAATAAATGCCATAAATATTAAAAAATAAATTGACTTAATTTGTTAGTGACTTTATCCCTTATCCAACGTCAAGTTAGAAGAAAATCCCCGAAAACGAAATGTCAAAACACCGCGCCATTAGTCGATGACGTACACCAAAACAAACAAAAACGATGGTATCCTGTTTCCGTGATACCCGTACAGGTTCGCCCAAATTTCTGTTTTTAGACAATCCAGCTACCATATGGAGCAAAAAATGCTGAACGTTCTTAGTCATCAGAATGGGGAAGCGTTTTATTGTCATTTTCTTGTTTTTTCTCGGTTGATGGTAGTGGACATTTTCCTCAGATTTGGAGCTAGTTGTGAGGGCTTGACTAAAGCATCAAATGAAACTATGCAAAAGGATATTGAATAATATTATACTATGCGCATACTCCTTGATTTTGATAATGTGCTAAGAACAGGCACTGCGCTGTTGACTTTTGAACCACCCTGTCCAGTCTGGATTTTGACATTGGTCATGTGGTATAAATAAAACAGGTGATGGGGAAGAATTTTCAATATTTGAAAAAAAAATTAACGTTTTTTATTTAAAATACAACGCTTTAAAGGCATATGATAAAAAGTAATAAGAAAATCGGCAATTTTTTACATGCTAAAGTTGATTTAGTGCTGACTCAACATTTTAATGTGAATTTTGAGGGGAAATGCGGTAAGCGTTACCGATTTTCACATCAAGAGTATACTTACCTCCCTAATACTTTTGATATTGCTAAATATCGGCTTTCACTCAATAAACACTCAGATTAAAACAGTTAGGTGCCCCTACTGGGCAGGGAGTCAGAGGGTAGTCTGGCGGATGCCAGCCCCACCACCGCGCATGCGCAGACTAGCACTTCCTCTTTGCTAATTTATTGGCAGAGAGTCTACACATGTTTTTGTGCTAGAGCTTTTCTAACTCAATTCATAGTCTTTTTGTGTGAATTTTGGAAGTGATAATCCCTGATATAGATGGCAGAAAGGATGACTTCGCCACAGGAGGGCCCAGGACCTTTAAATCAGGTGACTTCTAGTAAAATTAGCGAGTTTTTTACCCGGTGTAATGTGTTTCCGGGACTCGCGTTTACCGTGATAAGCGCCTTGTTTAGTTGGTTTATTTCAACTAGGTGCTATATAATACTAATCTCTCTTTGTGTTTATGTCCACAGGTCTGTGTGACGATATGTAATGGACATCACATCAGCAGAGGGTTTGTTTCTCTCCACCATGGTTCCATTTCCTACTAATACTGTTAGGTTATCTAACCAAAAATTTTATGTCCAGTGAGTCGGAGGCCTAGTATAAAGGTCTTCTCACTTTGCCCTCTTGATCCAATTCCTTCCCCTAGCGGTGGAGAGAGTTAAGAGGCGTTCAGTTGGTGGAGTGCTCCAGTTCATCACGTTGGATGGTTTGTCTATACAAAGTGTCAGGTATCTAATTATTGATATGAGGTGATGTTAATTATTTAGAGAGGTAAGGGAGATAATTAACAGTATTTGCCATTGTTATCAGTATATATCTGATGGTTGTGTAGTCGAAATGTCCATTCTGCACATGTTCTGGTTAGAGATACAATTCGTCCTTGCACTTGGATGTTTGTTGGGGATCGATTTTTTCCTGTCATAGGATTAATGACGTCATAATCAGCCTTGCTCTTTATTAACAATTAAAGTTTGTCCAAAGCTGGTTTTCTGATGAATATTGATCTTTATGATCATTTCCTTCTCTTGAGTTGGTTGAGTTTCTGAGCTTAACTAGATTGCTCATACTCCTCATCCTTTGCCATGTTTCAGAGACCTGGTTGTGCGTCCTGTGGACGATTTTTGAAGGACAAGTTTGTGCCTCATCTCTGTTATCAGTGTAGCCCCTGTGGTCCCTTGCTTAATTGCGAGATATGTAAGCACTGGGGGGGCGAGCTAATGTCCGAATTCTTGTGCTTGCAGGCGAAGGACAAGGTGGTGGAGGAGGAGAAGAAGAAGCAGAAAAGAGAGGGTGTGAGTAAGAAGGGTAAGAGGAAGGCCTCGTCCGCGGTGGACATGGAGGCCTTCCGGACCGAGATGTTGGGAGAGATGAGGAGGACAATAAAGGATTTGGTTCCAGTGTTGCTTCGTGGCATGCTTCCTGGACCAAATCCTTTGCTGTCCTCATCATCTGCTTCGGAGCAGGTAATCCCCACCTCTGAATCACCTTTCCTTAGTACGCTTCCGTTGTTCGAAGATTCAGAGGTGGCCCCATTAGAGGGGGCATTCCACGACCCTGGCAGCAGGCTTAGTGCCGCGCCGAGGGGCCGTGGACGGTTGTCACTGGAACCCGCGGGCTGCTTATCAGTCCAGGGGTATCCGCACGCCGCGGGTGCCAGTACCTCCTATGGCACCTTCCCTGGCCAGTCCGGGTTAGCTCTCTTTGCTGACCCGGAGTCTAATCTGTCTGGCCAGGAGGATGAGGATTACCTGTTGGGGTCGCCGTCTGAGGACGTGGCCATGGATTATGACGTCTGTGCACCCCTCACGGGGAATACAGGCGACTTATTCCACGGTTCTACTCACGCAGGGGTAGAATCCACGGTTCAGACTGTGGCCCTGGGCGCTGAGGGCCAGCGTTACCGCATACCTCGGCTTGCCGAGAGTGTCGCTGGTGCTGGCCGGGGCCGTGGTGGGGCGGTATGTGCCCCGCGCTCTACCACGGCTCCTGCTCCTGGTCAAGCCAGTGAGATTAGCATGCCGGTGTTGTCAGGCCCGCATGCTCTCCCTGGCTTGCCAGGGGTATCAGCGTATCCGCCGTCAAGCTCTGTTGCTTGCGCTCAGGAGGAAGACGAAGGCCCCCGTCTTGTAGAGCGCTCGCAGCTAGCCACGGAGGAGGATTGGTCTGACGCTTGCCAGTGGTTGGTGAGTGTTAGGCCAGATCTGCCCGTGGAGCAGTCGGCTAGCCAGCGTGACCACAGGCCGTGGTTAGCTGGTAAGCCTACTGCTAACGCTATGCCTTCTCTGCCGCTGGCAGCGCATGTCGTTGACATGTTCGAGGCGGCGGAGACGTCCATTAAGTTGAGTGGACGTCTCGCGAAGGCCCCGCGCGAGGTGGCCAGGCGTTGCCGCATCGTGCCCCTGGATTACCAGCGGTACGGTGTGGTACCTAAGCCGAGCGTGGATGACCGCGCGGCTTTGGGTGAGGATGCGCGGCCAGGCTCCCGTTCTGACACGGGAGTCTTGTGTTCGAACGCGTTGCGTTCAGCAAATACCGCGTTGCGTGATGCGGAGGAGAGTGGGAGGGCTTCGATTGCCGCTCTGTCCCACGTCTCCCAGCTGTTACAAGGGGTAGTAACAGCATCCGCATCGCGCCAGCCAAGTCCGGTCACAGTCCAGCGAGCCATCCAGGATGGTATCAACCTGGCGCTGGACTGTATGACTCGGGCGGTGACCAGGAGTGTCCGGGCAAGGCGCACATTTGCCTTGGACAATCTGTGCCCGTCCCAGGACCTGTACAATAGGCTACTGCGTACGCCTATTACAGGTCCTGGTCTCTTTGGAGGTGAGGGATGTCCATAACCAGAGGGCGCTGCGCGAGCAGTTTGAGGTGCTTCGTCGTGCTAACGTTCGCGCCGCACCCCCTGCGTATCGTCCCCTGCAGGCTCGAGGTGGTGGTGGCCAGGTCAGAGGCCAACCACCATCGCAGCGTCGGCCTCGGCCGCGTGCGATTCGGCCAGCAGCGAGGGGGGCGCAGGCTCCTCAGGCGCAGTCAGCCAGGCAGCCGCCCGCGCACCGAGGTGCGCGCGGTGCTGGTCGTGGCGCGCGGGGATCTGGGCGTGGTAATCGTTCCTGATGGGACGGTTACCGCGGTGAGAACCGCTCCGGTGTTTCTGGCAAAGGAGACAGTGCCGCTCTTGCACTCCTTATGTCCACCTCTATCCCTAGGTGGACCGGTGGGAGGCCGGCTAGCCGACCACATGCAAGAGTGGGAACGGTTAACTCAGGACCGTTTAGTCTTGCGATGGCTTTCAGTCGGGTATCATCCCGATTGGATGACAGGCCCGCCATCGCGACTGTCTCTAGTGCCGATCTGGACTCCAAATCCGAGAGATCCAGAGCAAAGGTTGTGTATCGAGGAGGAAATAAATTCCCTCATACAAAAAGGAGCTATTCAGCGGGCACAAAGGTGTCCGGGCTTCTATTCAACCCTGTTCTTAGTAACAAAAAACACCGGAGGGTGGAGACCAATTCTCAACCTCAAGCCATTGAACAAGTTCATAGAGACACCCAGTTTCAAGATGGAGACTGTGCGCTCGGTGTTGGCGGGGTTAGAGAGGGGAATGTGGACAGCGTCGATAGATTTGAAGGACGCTTATTTCCACATCCCCATACACAGGAGTTTCCGTCGCTTCCTGAGATTTGCATTCCAGGGCAGACAGTGGGAATTCAGGGTGTTACCCTTCGGAATTTCCACGGCTCCTCGGGTTTTCACCCGTGTGGTTCTTGCGATCACCGCATACCTCCGCAGGAGAAGCATAGCAGTCCACACGTACATAGACGACTGGCTGTTGAAAGCGCACACCCAGGAAAGTTTATCGGCCAGTCTGGAGATTGTTTTGAAGACTCTCACAGACTTGGGCTGGATGATCAATTTCCCAAAATCAGAGCTGACTCCATCCCAGAAGTTTGTTTACCTGGGGATGTTCTTCGATCTAGAGACAGGATATGTTTTTCCTACTCAGGAGAGAGTTCAGAAACTCATCTCATTGATTCAGTCAGTGTGCGACAGTCGTCATGTCCTGGCACGGGTTTACTTGAGAATGCTGGGGTTGATGGTTTCATTGGAACCAGTCATTCCTCAGGCCGCCTTACGCAGGCGGCCGATCCAGTTATTTCTCATGACACAATGGACCCAGAGTACAGGTTCGCTGGACTCGAACGTGTCAGTGTTGGCGCCTCTGATTCATCACCTGCAATGGTGGTTGGACACAGAGAATCTCTTGGTGGGGGTTATGCTAACCCCTCCCCACCCTCAGGTGACTGTGTATACAGATGCATCGATGGAGGGCTGGGGAGCTTGCCTGGAAGAATCCACGATATCAGGGCTTTGGAATCTGGAACAGTCAAAGGAACATATAAATCTACTGGAGCTAAGAGCAGTAGTCCTGGGCCTGGAACATTTCTTACAGAAAGTTCAGGGCAAGATTGTTCTTATTCGTTCAGACAACTCAACAGTTGTGACTTACATAAACCGCCAGGGCGGAACGAAGTCGCCCAATCTCTGTATGATGACATGGAGACTGCTTTGTTGGTGCCTGGATCACCAGATTACCTTGAAAGCAGTTCATATTCCGGGAAGGTTAAATCTGCTAGCAGACTCATTGAGCCGAAGGATGAGTGTTTTACCCACGGAATGGCAACTAAATCAATGTGTGGCGGATCGTCTGTTCGACCATTGGGGAAAACCCAACATCGATTTGTTCGCAACGAAGAAGAATGCGAAGATGACGACGTACGTCTCTCCGATTCCGGATCCAAGCGCTTTCGCAACAGATGCGTTAGCTATCAGCTGGGGGAAAATGTATGCATACGCATTCCCTCCAGCAATCCTGATTCCAAACATTCTTCAGAAAATCAGACAGGAGGAATGCCAAGTGCTTCTGATCGCCCCGGATTGGCCAAGCCGATCATGGTATACGGATCTGCTGGACCTTCTGGTCTGCAATCCGGTTCCTCTGCCTCTGATGGACGATATTATCTTCCAGGGTAAGGCCCTTCACAACAATCCGTCAATGTTCAGATTGACTGCGTGGATGTTGTCAAGGAATCTAGAATTAAGGAGGGCTTTTCTGAGCAAGCAGCCATGTTTATGGCCAAAGCCAGGAGGGGGTCAACCTCCAGAGCATATAATTATAAAATCAACAGATTTGCAGAATGGTGCTCAAAAAGATGTATTGATCCAATGGATTCATCTATTCAGGTAGTAGCTGATTTCCTCTGTCACCTCTATGATGCCTATAGCCTCAAGCCTAACTCTATTGCTGGTTATAAGTCAGCTTTAATGTCTGTTATTCCTTGCTTGGCTAAGAGGGGAAGTGATGAAGTAAATACATTAAATGTATTAATTAAAGGCATGGGCAATCTAAGACCAAGGAATCCACCTGTGATTCCGTCTTGGAGTTTATCGCTAGTGCTTCAAGTACTAGGTGATAAGCCGTTTGAACCACTTAGTTCCATTTCTATGAAACTATTAACACTGAAGACTGTGTTTTTAATTGCTGCGGCCTCGGCTAGGCGTAGGAGTGAAATTCATGCCTTATCAGCCGAGGATGACCGTTTTGTGGTTTCAGGGGAAGGCCGTAAGCTGCTACCTAGGATTAATTTCTTGGCTAAAAATCAGTCGTTGAAATATCCAGGTCAACCTATTGTTTTGCCTGCTTTAACTAGATATGATCCTAATTCTAAAGCATGGTGTCCCGTCCGGGCGCTTTGCCGGTACAAACAACGTACGGCGGAGTGGCACACCGACCAGTCGGCGTTATTGTTGTCTTATATTGAACCCCATGGCAGTGCTTCTAAGGACACCATTTCCAGGTGGATTGTAGAATGCATTCAGTTTTGCCATAAATCCGCCACCGGGAAGCAGGTTGACGTGGCCAAGGCTCACAGTGTCCGCGGCGTAGTGACATCCACTGCCCTATTTAATGGGGTCCCGGTGGATGATATTATGTCGGTGGCTCAGTGGCACTGTGAGTCAAGTTTTACAGACCATTATCTCCGTGACACCTCTAATCCTCTCGCCTTGTCGATTTTGAAAAAATAACTTGGCATATATTTTTGATGGGGTTTCCTCATTGCTTATATATTTCACAATTAATTTATGGAAACAACCACTAATTTGGGACTGCATCGTGCTTCACCAATGGGAAGAGGATGTCAGCAGCCATTTCAACAAGGTCAGTCTTGTGTATGTGTTGTCCATTGTTGATTGTCTTGTCACGTTACCCGTTATTAATATGATGATGGTTTTGTGTATTTATGTGGTTCATTGTTGAGAGTATACGAAAATGCAGTTTTTTCGTCTCTGTCCTGTAGTACATGGCACTTGTACGTAGAGAGCGTATAGGACATTGAGGTCATTCGACTCTTCCTCCCAGGAAGGAGGGGGGGAGCGCATATGACATTCGGTCATCTCTCATACATCGGGGGTGTTATCCGATGGTTAGTCAAATCCTGACTGTTTTTTCATACAGTTTCAGAAGTTTAAGTGCCTTAAACGCAGAAAAGCGTATAGGGATGAGCTGGTCTTTTGACCTCGCCTCCCTCCCGCCGAATTCACTGTCGAATTCTGGCAATATCAAAAGTATTAGGGAGGTAAGTATACTCTTGATGTGAAATAAACGAAATCAAGGATTTCTTTTTTCACGAGAGAGTTGATACTTACCTCCCTAGATATGGACCCGGCCTCTCCACCCCACAGAGGCTCGGTCTTCAGGCTCTTTATAGTTGCATGTGTATCAGCCAATAAATTAGTCAGAGGAAGTGCTAGTCTGCGCATGCGCGGTGGTGGGGCTGGCATCCGCCAGACTACGCTCTGACTCCCTGCCCAGTAGGGGCACCTAACTGTTTTAATCTGAGTGTTTATTGAGTGAAAGCCAATATTTAGCAATATCAAAAGTATTAGGGAGGTAAGTATCAACTCTCTCGTGAAAAAAGAAATCCTTGATTTCGTTTAATAGGCAGCAACAACTTCTAGTTAAATTAGTTTTAAGATATTCAACAAGATGAGTATTATATAATAAAGAATGTAATGCATTTGCACTTACATGACATCACACACTTTCCCTTGAGGAGACAAAATGGTGGCGATCAGTGTTCTACAATTACACGATGTTACAAAGCAGATAATTCTAATACAGATGAGGGAATGTGACAAGATGTGAATGATATGGAATCTAAAAATCATAATCTATCGGTACAATACAACATTTGAGATGATCCCTTTAATTTTTGATGGCCCTGGGGTGTAGCCCTGTCAGCCCTTGTGTTAACCCATAAACTCCTCCCCACCCGCGAATCATCAACATTTTATGATGTATATGCTACTCATATTAATATTTACAGGCGATGTTGTTCCTAGGACGTCTAAGAGGCTGTTTATTAAGAAGAATGAATCTCAAAACTCACGCAAATCTGCCACCTTTGAGAAACCCGAAACTGGTATGTAAAAATGTGTAGAAGTTCTGCAAATCAACCCTCGCATATAGTACATTATATCAGAGATAATTTAGTATTAAACATATCCATATGAGTAAACACATTTAATCGTCACTATTTATCAAGAAAAAAAAAAGATTTGCGTATTGATTGTCCATTTGCATGCCAAAAGAAGACCGTATCGTTGAAGTTTTGCTACTGAAATGTCTCCCTCATCCTTTTGAGCCACTACATTGGAAAATGTTCAAAAATAATCTTTGTACGCAAATTGACATTAGCACCTTTAATGCGCCAATTTGGTCAAGAAAATTTAAATATCTGCTTAATGAATGTTGATTTACAGGCCAAGTTTAAACAATTTTTGAAAATTTACCACTGGAATGACAGGCTCTATCATAACCGAGGCTATCATTCCAGTGATACATCTTGAAGCAGTCTTTCCCTGGTCTACAAATGGACAATGATTAAGCAAAAATTTCGATTTTCTAGGAAAATCTTGTCCATCGATGGGTTAATCAAGGAACACAGCTTAGAGAACATGATGGTATACATACAGTGCTTCTAAAAATACCTTACCTAAATTTCAAAATAAGATGAGAATACTGTTGAATACAGTGAAACTACCTACTTTGACTGGAAGTTATGCTTGACTCAGTCAAACTAATTTCAATATTTCAGTAAGTATCATATTATGCCAATTTGGATTAATTTCTAGCTATGCTCCGCCCATTCTAGCTACGCTCTGCCCATTTCTAGCTCAGCTCCGTGGTTGGAAGCGATTTGAAACTTAATTCGGAATGCCCAGAATCTATATATCAAGGTACATGTAGGTCAACAGATAATCTCTTGAAGATTTAGCATTTGTTTATAAACTAATTTGATAGGGAGCTGTTGTGGCATATAGTTTTAACGTATTCTACAGAATGTTTATTAAATTGTAATTTCATCAACAACATAAAATTCATACGCTATGTACCTTTACATTTTTAGCTATGCCCCGCCCAACTCAAGCTAAGATCCACCCACACTTCGCCGTGTTGGGATTGATCGATCCCCGAATGCCATAACTATCAATTTCCTGAAAACTATACAGGAAAGCTGTTGAATATTTTGTAACTAATTTGACTGGGTGCTGTTGCTGCCTATGGAAGCAACAGCGCCCAGCGAAATTAGTTTCAAAATATTCAACGAAATATTTATTAAAAAGTAGACATTTGTACAACAACGCATAGTCCGTCTTCAAATATACATTCGCAACATACTTATCTACGTCATTCATGCCATCATTCATTATGATGTCATTCTACACGTCACATAGTTGATTATGACGTCATATGGTTAGTGAATACTCTGAAAGCTTACATGTATAATTTTCTGCAAATTGATAGTCAGGAAGTTCAGGGATCAATCGATCCCAACACAGGCGAAGTGTGGGTGGAGATTAGGTAGAGATGGGTGGGGCATAGCTAAAACTGGATTCCTCTTGTCTCATAGGTACAGAATATGAGGATGTTGACATTACATTGATAGAAAGAAATGCGATTCGAGTGAAAGATTTCACGGAAGATCCATATGAAAACTCATCCGAAATTGAGAGGAAACAGCCAAAGCCCGCACCGGAGGAAGTTGCATATGAAACTGTAGGAGAACTG
Organism: Chaetoderma sp. LZ-2023a; assembly: GCA_034401795.1. Lineage (NCBI taxonomy): Eukaryota > Metazoa > Mollusca > Caudofoveata > Chaetodermatida > Chaetodermatidae > Chaetoderma > Chaetoderma sp. LZ-2023a. The sequence goes on along the minus strand of CM067361.1, from coordinate 36,290,849 downwards.
GAACAGAGCATGAAAGAGCAGAAATCTGAAGTGAGTCTTTTTTGTTTGTTTGGCATGTTTATATGATAGTAAATAGGTGTGCATGCACTCAGTCACACTGGAACATACACAATATTGTTGAATATTAAATGATAAAAAGCATGAATTTGTATCAATTTATGAGATACATTGTATGTTTATTAACCCTTTAAACCCTAAATTTTATCCAAAAAAAATCAAAATATTTGCTCATTAAATCTCCATTTACAGGCCAAGAAAAGACTATTTTTGCAAATTTACCACTGAAATAGCTGAGTGTTAATGAGACAGTCATTCTAATGGTAAATTTGCAAAAAATAGTCTTCTCTTGGCCTGCAAATGGGCATTCCTGAAATCCACTGCAGAGGCCGATTTTGGCTGACTTGGGCGTGAAAGGGACATTTACTTAACTTATCTCATAAATATTGTTTTAAAATTTTGTCTCTCAGACATAAGTTAGAATCTTCAAAAACAAAATAAAATACATTGTTGTATATTGTGTATATAATTGGATTGGAAGACATTTCTACATAAAGTCATACCATACCCAATAGAACAATTCTTACTAACTAACATGTTTATGTTGTTATTTTGTAAACATATTAAGCTATTTCTGAGCTGTACTTTACATATATAGCGGATCCCAAACATATCAAATGAGTTGTCATTTCATATTAGTTTTATCAAATATGTTTGTGTTTGCTATAATCACCTTTTAAACCTTAATTCTTTTAACCCTCATATAAACCAAAAATGGCTTGTGCAGTGGTCTTGAGAAATGTCTATTTGCAGACCAAGAGGACTGTTTTTGAAAATTTGTACCTGGAATGACTGGCTCGATAACCGAGCCAGTCATTCCAATTGTAAATTTTCAAAAAACGTCTTCTCTTGGTCTGCAAATGAACATTTTGTATGAGAAAATTGATATTTTCATGAACAACTTTGGGTGTTTAAGGGTTAATGACTAAATTTTGTCAAGAAAATCGAAATATTGAATTATTGAATATCCATTTACAGTCCAAGAGACTACTATTTTTTTTAATTATCACTAGAATAGCTTGGTTATCAAGCCAGTCATTCCAGTTATTAATTTTCAAAAATAATATTCACTTGGTTTGCAAATTAACAGTCCTCATGACCACTGCAGAGGGTGGTTTTAGCTGACTTAAAAGTATGATAAATTTAGACAAATATGCTAATCATGTGTTTGAGATTTCTAAATTTCTAATTGAATCAGTTAAAGCTGATTTGCCATGGCAAAAGAAGCAATATTTAATGCCTGCCAGTAACATAGTGCTATCAACAAATTATCTATTATGAGACAGGTATTGTTACTTTAAACCTTTAATGTCTAAATTTGGTAAAGAAAATCCCAATATTTCCTTATTGAATGTTAATTTGCGGGTCAAGAGAAGACTATTTTTTTAAATTTACTACTGAAACAGCTGGCTCGGTTACCGAGCCAGTCATTTCTGTGGTAAATTTTCAAGATTATCCTGCTCTTGGCCTGCACATGGACCTTTCTCCAGACCACTGCAGAGGCCGGTTTTGGCCGGTTTCATCATGAAAAGGTTAAACAAGGCCCACCTAACTTTTCGTACATATTATAAAAGGACTTGCTCAGGACATAGATCTCAGGTGGTTGTTGCTCAGGTGTTAGTCAGCAGAGCTATGAAACCGGCGACCCCGGGTTCACGTCTCTGATCGGCCGACTTGCGATCGTTGGAGATATAATGGCAATCTCCTTCACTCCTCGTTTCCCCTCTCGACCCAGGAGTATAAATGGGTACCAGTGGGGAAGTTAGCAATAATAAGAGGAGATGATTGGCCATGGTTTTAGTGTGATCGACTGGTAATCAGACGGGCGGGCGTCAAATCCCGCTTGACTGTCAGGCGATCAGGTGGCGGACGAGCAATCAGTGGAAACATAGGCAATCTTCTTCACTCGTCATTGCCCCTCTCCACCCAGCAGTATAAATGGGTACCAGTGTAAAACTTGGGAAGTTACCAGTAATAGACTAAAATATAAACCAGCCTATACATGGTGTGAATGGGACCTGGAATCAGAGACTCGTCAATAAGCGAGCCAGTCATTCCATTGGTCAATTTTCAAAAGTACCCAAAATTGGTCTGCAAATGAATGTTTTCTGTGAGAATTTTTTTAACTTTCTTGACCAAATCTGATCATTAACGGGTTAAATTATGTTAGTTTTCTTGCAAAAGCGGACTGTATAAAATAAGACTACCATGCTGTAGTATAAGTGTCAAAAGTATTCTCCTTATCTGCTATATAAGGGCTAGTAAATAATCAGTAGGGCTAGTAGAATCTGGTGTTCACTAATCCTGCGGGCTAGTGACACATCCAGGTTCATGTCATCCCCTGTTACAGATAACCGAAATGTACTGATAGCACATTATTTATGATAGAAGTTAAACATTGGTTATTTTAGTGTGACTGCTCAGCTTTAAAAAATGAAAATCTCGGGGACTGGCCACATCCACGTCAAGAGAAGAATATTTTTGAAAACTTAGCGCTGAAATGACTGGCTCGCTTACTGGGTTATCGAGCCAGTCATTCTATCTAGGTGCATCTCTTAAAATCTCTTAAGCTGCAAATTGTTATGTCTCATGACAACTGCAGAATAATTGTCACCTGGACCATAGACCATTAACCCTTTAATGGTCACGTCAGACAAAAAACAGCATCTTTGTGATTCTGTACCACTAGAATGACTCGCTCAATAACAAAGGCAGTCATTACAGTGGTAAATTTTCAAAAATAGCGTTCGCTTGGCATACAAACGAACAAGTAATAATCACATATTTTGACTTTCTTGACTATTTTGTATTTAAAGCGTTGATAGGAGGAACATTGGTGCGGGAATAGGGCTTTGGGTTTTGAACTGGATTCATACCTCGCTAGAGACTAGCACACAAAGTAGTTGAAAACGGGAGCAGATACCCTTAGTCCCTATTATATCTCTCTCTCTCTCCATGTGTGACATCATTACCATGGACCATGGGGAGTAGGAATACCTCTCACCATCTTATTCTCACATAAACTAGGGGATAGTACTTAATTGTGGTCCATAATGGCAGGTGGTCACTGAATATAGGTAAGCTTTCAAAGTAACATATTTATGGTCAAAAGTCCTAACCTTTTGCTTAATATCAATAAAATAGAAATTTCCCCTCTAAATGTCCATTTGCAGGCCAAGAGAAGACTATTTTTGAGATTGTATCTCTAGGATGACTGGCTCAGTTATCAAGCCAGTCATTGTAGGGGTAAAATTTCAAAAATGGTCTTATCTGGGCATGCAAATGGACATTTTTTAAATGACTGCAATAGCTCTATTATGGTTAAAAATGGTTGGAAAGCAGGTGGCTTTGCAAAAAGGTTTAACTATACATCTCAATTACATTTTCATTTTAGGTACTTCCACATACTGAAGGAATGCTGTATGCCGATCTGGCCTTTGTGGAAAGCAAACCACCAGTACCGGCTAACAAACCGAATGTTCCAGTTAAACCACCACGAACATCTATTAAAAGGAGAGAGGAACAGACGGAATACGCTTCTATTGACCATATTAACAGCGCAGAGCAGGAAGAAGACCTGGGTATGGTGTGACTCCGTCGACATCACAAGCTCAACTGTTAACCCTTAACACTCTGATGTCAAACTTTTAAATTTTCAAATTAAATTAAAAGATGAACTGGTGTTCATTTTTCAACAATATTGGTGGATGATGGTGCTGTCTACGACAGCACCATCATCCACCAAAATTGTTGAAAAATGTACACCAGATTCTTCGCTATAGAACCAATAAAAATAGAATTTTGACATCAGATTGATAAGGGTTAAGACTCGGGCAAGATTTGAGTTGCCATTTGCCATGTTTGCTTGCCCAGTGTAGCTCATGTGATGACCATTTGCATACTCAGTACAGGTCATGTGACGACCATTGTGTGACATATATTAGGCATAAGATTTTATGGACAGTTTAACTACTAACATGGAAAGCTTTGTATTATCATAATATATTGTGACCAAGTTTTTATTTTAACCCTTTAATTGTGAAGAAAATCAGATTTTTTGCTTAGTGATTGTCCATTTGCAGGCCAAGAGAGGAATATTTTTGAAAACTTTATCACTGGAATGACTGGCTTGATTATCGAGCTAGTCATTCCAGCGGAAAATCTTTAAAAAAAATAGTCTTGGCCCACAAATCAACATTTCTCAAGATCACCTCATAAGCAATTTTGGTCAGCTTGACCTTTAAATGGTTAATACAAGACGGACTCAGTTATACGATGCCAATTGGTTGTCATTTAGGAAAGTATGCAAAGTACCATGATGAGGACGACAGTTAATTGTTGATAATAATACATTTTTTATAATAATCATTATTTAGGTAGTGAGGGGTATACAACATCAGTAACCAATCCTCCAAAGGGTCGTGAGAAATCACGCATAGTCACATGCCTGCACACGTGCGCTAAATGATATATATAAATATATATACATGTATATATATATATATATATATATATATATATATATATATATCCCCTTGATTATTTTGGAATTAGCCATTCATGAACATCAAATCATATTGTAGCCTTGTGCATATATTTATCTAGCCCCTTAAGTGGAAGAGGGTATTGTGTGTCTGTAGTGTATCTAAAAAAACCCAAAAAATCTGATCTGATTTGTCTCAAGTTTTATGAAAAGAAAGGATCTTATATTGAAAGAGGATTTCTAGAATTTGCACGTGATCTGAATTTTAAAAACGATTTCTGAATCAGATTAATTTCTGGCTCTAAACTACTGGTCCAATTTGACTCACAATGGAGGAATCCAATTTTAGCTATGCCCCACCCATCTGAGGCTACGCTCCACCCACACGTGTGTGTTGGGATCAATCGATCCCTGAACTCTATCTCAATTTCGCAACTGCCCCCAGTCCTCCATTTAGCACAAGAATGGGTGTAACCGTATACAAGGATTCCGTTGATCACAATCTAAAAAATCTGGAAAATAAAAAAATCTGCAAAATCCAAAAAACTTGTACAATGTGACAAAATTAAAATGCTCTTGTTATTATTGTTTTTTGGCCTTATTTTTATCTTTCATTTATGAATATTCTTTTTTTGCGATATGATTATATTTTAGTAATAGTTATCTGATTATTTTAGTAGTTAATCACTTAAGATAATTGTCACTTGTACTAATAATCATTTGTTTAAACGCTAGAAATTCCAATTTCAAGACAATGGATCTTTCCCTGTTTATCCATCCATCATATGATGTCATATGACGTCATAATCAACTACATGACATGTTGGATGATGTTGTAATCATGACATCATGAATGAGTCGAATTAGTCCATCTTAAACGCTTAATAGTCCGACACGTATGAATTGTATGTTTTTGCTGTTTTATAAATATGCTGTTGAATATTTTTTTTAAAACTAATTTGACTGGGCGCTGTTGCTGCCAGCACCCAGTCGAATTAGTTTCAAAATATTCAACAACTTACATGTATAGTTTTCTTGAAATTGATAGTCAGGGAGTTCAGGGATCGATCAATCCCAACATGAGTGAGGTGTGGGTGGAGCTTAGAGAGGGGTCGTGGCATAGCAAAAACTGGAAAGGTCCATTACTAATAAGAAAGTTATTAAATATTCTGAAACTAATTTAACTTCATGCAGCACCAACTTGCAGTTAAATTAGTTTTAAAATATGCGTGTATTTAGACAAATATTTAAATGGGAAATTTAAATATATATATCCATGTTTTTCATAATTTATTAATTTTTTGATGACATATTTACATACATTCCTTCTATCAATTCTGCTGTAAAAAGTGCTTCTATCACTATGATGTTTAGTGCTTTCTTTTTCAATTAAATGTATAACATATATTTTATTATTAAATATTCCCCAAACCTTTTTAGTAGTTCTAGTATATCAGCCGCTTCAAAAGCTATTGTACAGGGAAGGTGTTAATTGATATTTTTTTTAACTGTAATGATTTCAATGGGTAATAACTCTGAACCTACTTAATATGTTGAAAACACTGTGACTGAAAGATGTTGGTGGCTAACATTCAGTCAAATTGTTTTCAAAATATTCAGCATATCCAAAGTGAAACCCCACGGAACAGGTAGTGTACAGAAATTTAACAGGCAAATAGTTAATAACATTTTGCCTGGAAGTCACTGCCATCTGTTGTATGGTAGCAACAGCTTCAGCTTAAAGAATTTCAACATAGTATATGCGTTATGTTGTAATAATATTTGAAGCGGTTCTGTATGATTATTCGTGTTAATTGTGCTCAGATTGTGGTATTTGGTTGTGTTCAATTTGTGATATATTCTGTCTTAACAATGTTGCTGAATTCCTGATGTACACATTAGCATAATGGTTTGTATTGAATATCTGTATGCATCTGTATATGAGTCTGTGGTCATATACCGTAGCTCTGATAGTAACTGAAATACTCTTAATAAATAATAAGTTGATTTCAAAATATTTAACAGGTTATCTGTATAGTTTTCTGGAAATTGATAGTCAGGGAGTTCAGTGAGCGATCGATCCCAACACGAGTGAGGTGTGGGTGAGGCTTAGCTAGACATGGGTGGTGATTAGTAAAAACTGAAAAGGACTATTATGCCTCTGACTCTCACGGATCAGAAATGACATGTTATTTATGACAGAAAGAATATTCTTTTGAAAATTTTGAGATCCTATGACTGGGATCTGTTGCTGCCTGTCATTCAAAAGTTTTAAAACATTCCGAAGAAGCCTAATAACCTTTGAGGTCAAAGTAACAAGGTGACCCAATTCACCTTTCCAGGGTATCCATCCATCATCTGACTTTGCATGATGTCATAATCAGTTCAGCGCGTGTATGATGACATCACAATCATTACGTCACAAAGGGTTCCATATAGACTGTCATCAAATCTCAAATACTCCAACATGTTGCATGAATTGTATGGCTTTGTAATTCTTTGCTATTTACCAAACATGTTGTTGAATATTTTGAATCTAATTTGACTGGGTGCTGTTGCAGCCTTAGGCAGCAACAGCACCCAGTCAAATTAGTTTCAAAATATTCAACAGCTTACCTGTGTAGTTTTTTGAAAATTGATTGTCAGGGTGTTCAGAGATCGATCGATCCCAACATGAGCGAGGTGTGGGAGGAGCTTAGCTAGAGATGGGCGGGGCATAGCTAAAACCAGAAAGGTCCATTAAAGACACAGATGTTCTGTATTTCTGGATGACAATTCAAGATTTACTGAAGGGATTTTCACCATCCAGACCCGTATCCAGAGAAACATATTCATTTTGACAGCAAAAGATCAATGGTCATAGTCTCCCGATTTAGGAAATTGTTGTTGTGGATTGGGGACATAGATTTCAGTAATCTATGATTGTAATTCTTGTTAATCGTACTGGTCTTATCGCTGCAAATGCTTCCAGCAACACTGGTTAGACGATCTTCACTACACTTCTTTCACAAGCTCACAGTAATCTATAAAAATTGGATTTCTTTATTCTGTAGTGAAATATGTAATATATGGTTGTAAATATTCTTGGGAACAATCACGTTATTAGACTGTGTTTTCACTTGTGCCTGGTGTGTTATCTATTAATTGTATGACCTTTACCATGCATAACTCTTACCACTCTGAAGATAAAAGATTTTGAAAGCTGAACTCGTGTTCATTTTTAAGCAATTTGTTGGAAGGTGTCATAGACAAGTTAAAAAATGTACACCAGTTTCCTTGCTATTGACACAGTAAAGGATAGAATATTGACATCAGAGTGGTACGGCTTAACCCTTTAACACTCATATCAGCTAAAAATGGATTCACAGTGGTCGTGAGAAATGTCCATTTGCAGACCAAGAGAAGACTATTTTTGAAGATTTATCACTGGAACGACTAGCTTGATAACCGAGCCAGTCATTCCAGGGGTAAATTTTCAGAAATAGTCTTCTCTTGGTCTGCAAATGGACGTTTTCTATGAGAAAATTGAAATTTTCTTGAACAAATTCGAGGAGTAGAAGATTGAAGTATAATATGATGAACTGTTTCCATACTATAAATGTATTTACTTGTACATATTGCAGCTTCTTATTTGTCTGTAGCGCATGTTCAAGCATACAATAGGCATGTACAACTGGTGTTTGAAAAATACCTTTTGACATTCATGCTTTTTAGCTACACCAGTCCATAACACCCTAGCAGATAAAGCACCTTACTCACATGCTCTGTGATAAACATTTAATTTCTTTGACATAATTATTCTTTGAGAATTTTATTTAATTATTTATGTAAAAAGTTTACTACGGTATCTGTGCACAATTAGAATATAGACTTTTATGATATCAAAATAATAAAAGATAATTATATTTAATTATTTATGTATTAAATTTTACTATGGTATCTTGGCACAATTAGAATATCCACATTTGTGGCATCAAAACTGTTATAGGCATACATTAAACCCTGTCTTAGCCCTTTAACCCTCAGGGCAGGTAAAAAAGGCTTCTGTTGTTGTCTTTAGAAATGTCCATTTGCAGACCAAGAATATACTATTTTTGAAAATCTCCCACTAGAATGACTGACTTGATGACAGATTGACGTTTCACAAAATCATTGTAGACGCCAGTTTCGGTCGGATTGACCCTTTAATACTCAGACCAGCCAAAAACGGCTTCCACGGGGGTCTTGAGATATTTTGAATTGTGAATTACCAGAATCTAAATATCAAGGTAACTATACCGTTAAGCTGTTGAATATTTTGAAACTAATTTTACTGGGGGATATTGCTGCCAACGGCATATTGCAAATTAGTTTCGAAATAAGGAACCAAATATTTAATAAACTGTAATTTTGTCCAGGACATATGGTTCTTACTCGTGATAGACTTCGATTTCGGTGATGGAGCTGTGTCATATTTGATTGTGATGGTAGTTAATGTGACGTATTTGATTATGACATTAGAAACTTGAGTGGCGGATCAAATCCATCTATTAACATTCTGATCAAGCAGAGACTTCACTGAATACATTTCGTTGAATTTGACCTAAAATATGCCACAGATTAAGTATTATTGGTGCGTAAAGACTAGCAAACATGGTGCTGATAAGAAGTAATTGTGATTTAATTCATGAAACCTTATGGAATATGTCCGCTGTTACTTTCTACAGATAATTGTATACATGTATATATGTAAAGACTAAAGGAAAATCTGATGTATTTATTCACAATGTGTCTTCCATGTTAACCTGGCCCTTTAACCCGTTATTGGTCAAACCCGCTAAAACCAGCTGAGAAATGCTCACTTATTGTCCAAGAGAAGATTTTTAAATGTACCACCGAAATAACTGGCTCGATAAACGATCCAGGCATTCCAGTGATAAATTTTCAAAAATAGTCTTCTCTTGGTCTGCAAATTGACATTCAATAAGAAAAAAATCATTATTTTCTGGACAAATTGTGAACATTATAGGGTTAATAGTCAAGATTTGGCAAGAAAATTGAAATGTTTGCTTTCTGAATGTCTATTTACAGGTGAAGAGAGGAATATTTTTTAAGATTTCCCACTGGAATGTCTGGCTCCAGACATTCCAGTGGGAAATTTTCAAAAATAATCTCATGGGCTGCAAATGTACATTTCTCATAACCGCTGACGATTCCGATTTTGGCCGGCTTGACTATGAAAGCATTAAAGACTAAGAAATTATGGTGCTGATAATTGATTGTCCTTTGATTCCTGAAAAATTATGATATCTATCATTACTTTATACAGATAAATATCTGTATGTAAAGAACAAACTAAAATCTGCTGTACTTGGCCTTCATAACATGCTTTCTAATTGTAATGTCTGTAAAATCTTTAGGTGCTATGCATATAATAGTTATTTTAGCTGAGTAATAATAATCATAATAATAATAACAATAACAATAATATAATAAAAAGAATTTATTTTTCTATTATATAACTGTATATTACATTTGTTCTAAGATGAACAAATTACAGCAATACAATTTATTTACATTTTGTGTTTTGATTGAAATCTAATGCATTTTGTCAGATTACATCACTGGTACTTAGTGTATTCAATTCATTCCAGATATAAAGTTTATTTATTTTACGAAAAATTTACAGATTTTTCTTATGAATAATTCCAAATCTGTTGTAAAAATAATAACATAAACATTACATGGCCCTGTAACCATCAACTCTTTCAAGAACATGTCGATCTTCTTATCGGAAATGGCCATTTGCAGATCAAGAGATTATTTTTTTAATTCTACCTGTGGAATGACTGACTCAGTTCTTCTCTTGGCCTACACATGGACATTACTCAAGACCACTACAGAGGCAGGTTTTGGCCGACTTCGCCATGAAAATCATTACTCTCTGAATTAACAGCTTATTTGTGAAGTAATCATACATGAAAGCTGTTTAATTCTTAAATATAACCTGACCGTTAGATGAAATTAATCTCGAAATGCTTAACAGACTTTTTCATACGTCTTAATCGAAATTCTTTGTAATTTTTATAGTTCTAAACTGTGACATAATCAGTAAGTTGTATTTTCCTCATTTCAAATAGCTTTCTAGAACCAAAATTCACCACTATTTGCTCATTGTATATTATGCTATATATGCTTTGCCGAATGTAAATCTGCTGCTCATTATCCTATGATTCTCCATTGCTCATGGCTGCATCAGAATTGGTGAAAGTCTTCAGGTTTGTGATGGAGTACCATCGAGTGCTCTATCTATATGTTTGCATACTGTTAGCCCCTCTCATGTCAACTTAGCCACTTAATGGTCAAGAGGGTAAAAAATGGCCTCTACAGTGGTCTTGAGCAAAATTGATTTGCAGACTAATAGGACATTTTTTTAAATTTACCACTGGAATAACTGGCTCGAGAATCGAGCCAGTAATTCTAGTCTTCAATTTTCAAAAATAGGCCTGCAAATGGACACTGGCTAAGAAAAAACTGATTTTTCTGACCATTGAACCAGGCAGCAACAGATGCCGATGTAATGGTTTTCATGAATATTCATTTGCAGGACAAGAGAAGTCTAATTTTCAAAAATTTCATTGAGGTTTACACAAATCTTATCTTGGCCTACGAAAATTATGATATTCTTGGAAAATTTTGTGCCAGTAAATGGTTAATTTGTATGAGAATCCCGTTGAAACATGGGTGTGTGTGTGTGGGTGGTGTGGGGGGGGGGGGGCGGTGGCGGCGGTTAAATGATTTATGCATTTAACTGTTTTGCATTTAAATTACTGAATAAGTATTAATATTAGCAAGCTTGTTATATAATTACATCGGCTTGAAGAACAGTGGCTGCTAGTTTGGTTAAAGTCACTGTACATTTATAAGCCAAGAACAGTCTATTTTAGAAAATTTACGACGGGAATGACTGGCTCGGTAATGGAGCCAGTCATTCCAGTGATAAATTTTCAAATTTGGTCTTTTATTGAGCTGCAAACAGCTATTGCTCAATACCACTACAGAGGCCGGTTCTGCCCTGTTTGACCACTGTGTTGGTTTACCCAAAAGCTTTCCTGTAGCAACTGACCAGTTTGAGCACTGTAATGGTCATGATTGGTCAAGGAAATCAAAGTTTTTCGCATTGATTATTCATTTTTAGGCCAGGACAAATGATAATTTCATTCCGTATAGATTAAAATAATCTTTACTTGTGACGTTGAAATCTTTTATTATTCTATGCATAATGAAATCATAATATGTTAAGATTTATATCTTTTCGTTACATCTAGCCGCATAATCTAAGCCTCTAAAAGTATACAACTTTGACAATTTTATTTTCCAGAATGCTGGTGTGAATATGCACCTTTAACAGAATAAGTTTTAAAATATAAAAGATAAATTTTCCAGTGATTTGTCGATGAAAGGGTTAAGTAGTACATTGATGGTGTGTGAATACTGTAATATTTTTAATAGCAAATCTATTATTACATTATTACTTTTATACCCAGATTATGTATAAAGATTATTTTGTATATAAGTTAAATTTATGGTGATAAGTAAGTTAATTGATGAATCAAGTTTTACCTATGGCCTGCCCATCTCTACCTAAGCTCCGGCCATTGTTTGTCCGTGTTGGAATTGATTAAATGCTGAACTCCCTGAACCTCAATTTCCAGAAAACTATGCAGGTAAGCTGCTGAATATTTAGAAACTAATTTGTCTGTGTGCTGTTGCTGCCTATAGCAGCAACAGCACCCAGTCCAATTGGTTTCAAAATATTCAACAGAATGTATATTAAATAGTAAAGACATTAAATTTGACTACTTGGTGGAATATTAAGCGTTTTATGACGGACTTAGATATGTCATTTATGATGTAATTACATCATTCATGATATAACTGATTGTGCAGTCATCCTACTTGTGACGTAATTCAGTATGACATCATATATTCGACTGACAGGTTAGATTCCTCTCTTAACACTTTAATGGTGAATATTTGTTAAAACTGATATTTTTACCGACTAAATATACATACCCAAGCCTAGCGAAGGCTATTTTTGGAAATGTACCATTGGAATGATTGGCTCTGTTATTGAACCTGTCATTCCAGGTCAAGTTCGACTCGCTAACTGTGGTCAGTTTGCTGGTTTACTGAGGCAGGTACCAGTCTCCATTAACCCTTTCTGTCATCTGTTTTGATGGCTTACGAAAATGGGTTATTTTTGTCCGCTATGACATCAATGAGCATCAATATGACGTAAATTGGAAGGAATAGGGGCTTGAGAACATTGACATACAATAGGAAAGCATAATTTCATCAAACCTAAGGTATTTAGTGAAATATGTACACTTTTATATGCATTTATTCGTGGCAAGCGATTGGTGTCTGCCATTTTGAAATTTATGCACATGTCGCACGAACCATCTGAACCGAGCTCGGGTGCTTGTTTGAATATAGTTGACTAGCTAAAAACAACTCGGATTTTGGAATCACCAAACTACATCGTTGATCCCTATGAGATCTGGCGTGTGGAGTGGGTGTATCCCATACTTCACTTGTTCTTTTCTAACATAAGTTTTTGTCGAAATCCCCACGGTATGCGGAAAACTTGTATAATTTTAAAGGACACGTTCTGTGCACTATGATTGGGCAAATTAAAATGTTGAGCAACTGGAGTATCTGTGTTTTTAAGATCCGTTTGATATTCTTCCGCCCATGAAATTCACGTTTGGTTTCCTCCACAAACTGTTAGTGGCATTATCTGGTTACACAAAAAATATTTTCGGTCACAACAACCAAAAATCTGGTTACACAAAATACAATTCCGGTTAGACGTATGAAATTTCTGCTTACAAATTCAACATTTCCGGTTGCAAACTAGAAAATCTGGTTACACGTAAACGGATTTTCCTCATTCCGGTTACACCCAAGGACAAACTGTAACTGGGACCGAGAGTGTAAAAGCAAGTGCAGAACAGAGCACTGATATTCGGATTTGGATCCAACTGATCCAGCGTAAGAAAACCACAAGAAGAGTTCCTGTCCAGTTGACCAATAGTTGACTAGCTAGTTAGCTATTTGAAGTTCGACTCGGAATCTAGTTAGCTATAGCTAACCATGGTTAGGAGTCGAACTTGACCCCAGGGGCACACTTTTGAAAAAATAGTCTTCTTTCCGCTAGCAAATCAGCAGTCCTCAAGACTGTAAAGGGCTGTTTCCACAGAATTGACCAGTAAAGGGTTAATTAACAATATGTGCTCAATTACGTTTCATTTGCCAAATGTTTTTTATGCTCAAATGATGTAATTTGTATATAATTTTAACACGTGCTCAACATGTATTATTTGTATTTTATAGCTCAGCATCTGGCATAAAAAGCCAAATGTCCTTATGTCATGGTGAGCATCCATCTATTTGTCTGTCCATTAACCTTCAATACACTCAGGAGCCTCCTCGTCGATTTCTGGCAAATGTTTCTGGGAGCATCCTGGGTTCATAGAGATTCAATTCAAACAATATCCAGTAACCATCTCCGATTTTGGGCTATTTTTTTGAAACACCATTAAACATATTCTTCTGAAGCTCCTTGAATAATCGGTCTGAAACCTAAAGAACTTGACCTATGGTATGAACTGAGCCACGCCTGAGTTAATGTCTGATTGATGCAAGCCACCAGACATTAATTTCAATGAGGAATAATAATTTTGGACCTGCTGAATATTTTGAAAACGATTTGACTGAAAGTTGTTGGTGGCTAAGCCACCAACAACTTTCAGTTAAGTGGTTTAAAAAATATTCAGCATATCCAGAGTTAAACCCCCATGGAAAATGTAGGGATTAATAGTCTTTCAAGTTTGATCTAGAGAAACTGATTGAAGAAGCATTGCCATTATCAACCAATCAAAATTTACTTAGTAAACCAAATATTGAACAGCTTACCTGTATAGTTTTCTGGAAATTTAATCTTAATTGATAGTCTGGGAGTTCACAGATCGATCGATCCTAACGTGTGTGAAACATGGGTGGAGCTTAGCTAGAGAAAATATAATAGATTAATATATACATATATTCTCTTGTATCATCAAATACAATCTGATTTTAAAATCTCTTATTAGAGATTTTTAATTTTGTTTAATGCTACTAAATACATATTTTATTCAGAGATTTTCCTAGATATTTAGTTTAATACACAAGCAAACTTTTTTATCTTTTCAAACTGAATAAATATTCAGCTCAAATATTTAGCCAGAGGTTTTGCTAATTAGTTAAATTATTAACTTGAGATTTTGTAATATTTACTAATCCTGTAATGACATACCTATACATTTTGTTTTGTATATTCTCTCACATTTTGATTAATATTCGCAAATGAGTTAAAATATCTCTAAGATTTTGTGCCAGTTCCTATTCGTCTAATGACATAAATTATGCATATGGTATTTTGCTTTAGGATTAGACAATCACTTGTATTGCTGTGAAATTACACGTTAAATATTTACTATACCCTAAATCAAAATAGATCTCATGTTAAAGCATACAGATGACTATTATTTTGAAAATAATGAGTCTTGAAGTTCATTATTGCCAAAGTAATTACGAATTATTTACTATGCTATAATTACTAAGATGTGTTTGAGAAAGAGGGAACATGAGAAATAATGAAAGCATCAGCATGAAAGAGAAGGGGAGGTCAGGGAAATGTTTTCATAGATAATATCGATTTCCAGACCATGAGAAGACTATTTCTGGAAATTTGCCACTGGAATGATTGTCTCTTTATTGCGTCAGTTTTTCTAGTGATAAATACTGAAAATACTCTTCCGTGATCTTTTACCCCAGTCAGTGGCTGATATTTTAGATAATTGGTCATAATGAGCTTATGACCTCACATCTTAAAGAACCACAATCTGATGGCCAGATAAGCAGGTTTCCAGACCAAACAGCTTTTAACCGTTTAACACTCATATCAGCCAAAAATGGCTTCTGTAGTGGTCTTGTAAAATGTCCATATTCAGATAGAGATTATTTTTGGGTAATTTTCCAGTGCAATGACTGCCTCGATAACCGTCAAACTATTTTCAAAATATTCAACTTTTGTTAAATTCGACTGTACCGTAATACATATAATTCAGTCAGTAACTGTCAGGTCTTTAGCCCTATGTTATTTGTCTGTCACTCAGTTGGACACATTTTGTCATCCATACTATAGTTGTATAGACAACCTCATTCTTAGCCAAATTGATAGAATTTAATAAACTATGATTTACATATTTGAACTCTTTAATGAATTTGTGTATTTTACTAAATATTTTTCATAGTTATATTTTGATAAATAAAATGAAAATTTAAATCAGCTTACTTTTGTGTCATTCTTTTCTTTTGTTTGAGGTGATCTATGTCAGTAGTCGAAGTCACGGCTCAATACTTAATCTTATCAACTAAATGTGGTGAGAACTTTTGTTGCTGGTGTATATTGGGTGGTGATTATATCCTTTTCTAACACCAATTTCCCTTGTCTATCATAATTATTTATATCATTTGACTATATCCATATATGACACCTACAGGTCCAAAATCATCAGCAACTGCCAGACAAGAAACATAGTCTACCTGCTGACATGTTCAGTCTGTAAAAAACAGTATGTACGCACCTTTAAAATCCGCATTCAAGAGCACTTACGCTCGATCACCAACCTCTACAAACATGAGAGGTACGACACTCCAGTCTCACGGCATTTCAACAGACCCAGGCATTCTAGAATGAACATGCAATTCAGAATAATCCAGGTCCTTTCTTCGGACCCCGAGGATGAAGTATCCACCAAATGGAGAAGACAGAAAGAATGCCACTGGATCCACCAGCTCCACACAATGGAGCCGACAGGCATCAACCAAGCAGGGTAGGCGTCACCGCCTACCCTGGGCCGACATGCATACCATAAGCAGACAGACCCAGTACGTCGTTATCACTCTCCTAAAATATAAACCAGCCTATACATGGTGTGAATGGGACCTGGAATCAGAGACTCGTCAATAAGCGAGCCAGTAATTCCATTGGTCAATTTTCAAAAGTACCCTTCTATTAGTCTACAAATGAATGTTTTCCGTGAGAATTTAAACTTTCCTGACCAAATCTGATCATTAAAGGGTTAAATTATGTTAGTTTTCTTACAAAAGCGGACTGAATAACATAAGACTACCATTCTGTAGTATAAGTGTCAAAAGTATTCACCTTATCTGCTATATAACGGCTAGTAAATAATCAGTGGGGCTAGTAGAATCTAGTGTTCACTAATCCTGCGGGCTAGTGACACATCCAGGTTCATTTCATCCCCTGTTACAGATAACCAAAATGTACTGATAGCACGTTATTTATGATAGAAGTTAAACATTGGTTATTTTAGTGTGACTGCTCAGCTTTAAAAAAATGGAAATCTCGGAAACTGGCCACATCCACGTCAAGAGAAAAATATTTTTGAAAACTTAGCGCTGAAATGACTGGCTCGCTTACTGGGTTATCGAGCCAGTCATTCTATCTAGGTGCATCTCTTAAAATCTCTTAAGCTGCAAATTGTTATGTCTCAAGACAACTGCAGAATAATTGTCACCTGGACCATAGACCATTAACCCTTTAATGGTCACGTCAGACAAAAAACAGCATCTTTGTGATCCTGTACCACTAGAATGACTCGCTCAATAACAAAGGCAGTCATTACAGTGGTAAATTTTCAAAAATAGCGTTCGCTTGGCATACAAACGAACAAGTAATAATCACATATTTTGACTTTCTTGACCATTTTGTGTTTAAAGCGTTGAAAGGAGGAACATTAGTGTGGGAATAAGGCCTTGGGTTTTGAACTGGATTCATACCTCGCTAGAGACTAGCGCACAAAGTAGTTGAAAACTGGAGCAGATACCCATAGTCCCTATTATATCTCTCTCTCCATGTGTGACATCATTACCATGGACCATGGGGAGTAGGAATACCTCTCACCATCTTATTCTCACATAAACTAGGGGATAGTACTTAATTGTGGTCCTTAATGGCAGGTGGTCACTGAATATAGGTAAGCTTTCAAAGTAACATATTTATGGTCAAAAATCTTAACCTTTTGCTTAATATCAAGATTTCTCATTAAAATAGAAATTTCCCCTCTAAATGTCCATTTGCAGGCCAAGAGAAGACTATTTTTGAAATTGTATCTCTAGGATGACTGGCTCAGTTATCAAGCCAGTCATTGTAGGGGTAAAATTTCAAAGATGGTCTTATCTGGGCATGCAAATGGACATTTTTTAAATGACTGCAATAGCTCTATTATGGTTAAAAATGGTTGGAAAGCAGGTGGCTTTGCAAAAAGGTTTAACTATACATCTCGATTACATTTTCATTTTAGGCACTTCCACATACTGAAGGGATGCTATATGCCGATCTGGCCTTTGTGGAAAGCAAACCACCAGTACCGGCTAACAAACCGAACGTTCCAGTTAAACCACCACGAACATCTATTAAAAAGAGAGAGGAACAGACGGAATACGCTTCTATTGACCATATTAACAGCACAGAGCAGGAAGAAGACCTGGGTATGGTGTGACTGTGTCGACATCACAAGCTCAACTGTTAACCCTTAACACTCTGATGTCAAACTTTTAAATTTTCAAATTAAATTAAAAGATGAACTGGTGTTCATTTTTCAACAATGTTGGTGGAAGATACGACAGCACCATCATCCACCAAAATTGTTGAAAAATGTACACCAGATTCTTCGCTATCGACCCAATAAAAATAGAATTTTGACATCAGAGTGGTAAGGGTTAAGACTCGGGCAAGATTCGAGTGGCCATTTGCCATGTTTGCTTGCCCAGTGTAGCTCATGTGATGACCATTTGCATACTCAGTACAGGTCATGTGACGACCGTTGTGTGACATATATTAAACATAAGATTTTATGGACAGTTTAACTACTAACATGGAAAGCTTTGTATTATCATAATATATTGTGACCGAGTCAGTATTTTAACCCTTTAATTGTGAAGAAAATCAGATTTTTTGCTTAGTGATTGTCCATTTGCAGGCCAAGAGAAGAATATTTTTGAAAACTATCACTGGAATGACTGGCTTGATTATCGAGCTAGTCATTCCAGCGGAAAATCTGTAAAAAAAATAGTCTTGGCCCACAAATCAACATTTCTCAAGATCACCTCATAAGCAATTTTGGTCAGCTTGACCTTTAAATGGTTAATACAAGACGGACATTTACTCAATTTCGCAACTGCCCCCAGTCCTCCATTTAGCACAAGAATGGGTGTAACCGTATACAAGGATTCCGTTGATCACGATCTAAAAAATCTGGAAAATCCAAAAAACTTGTACAATGTGACAAAATTAAAATGCTCTTGTTATTATTGTTTTTTGGCCTTATTTTTATCTTTCATTTATGAATATTCTTTTTTTGCGATATGATTATATTTTAGTAATAGTTATCTGATTATTTTAGTAGTTAATCACTTAAGATAATTGTCACTTGTACTAATAATCATTTGTTTAAACGCTAGAAATTCCAATTTCAAGACAATGGATCTTTCCCTGTTTATCCATCCATCATATGATGTCATATGACGTCATAATCAACTACATGACATGTTGGATGATGTCGTAATCATGACATCATGAATGAGTCGAATTAGTCCATCTTAAACGCTTAATAGTCCGACACGTATGAATTGTATGTTTTTGCTGTTTTATAAATATGCTGTTGAATATTTTTTTTAAAACTAATTTGACTGGGCGCTGTTGCTGCCAGCACCCAGTCGAATTAGTTTCAAAATATTCACCAACTTACCTGTATAGTTTTCTTGAAATTGATAGTCAGGGAGTTCAGGGATCGATCAATCCCAACATGAGTGAGGTGTGGGTGGAGCTTAGAGAGGGGTCATGGCATAGCAAAAACTGGAAAGGTCCATTATTAATAAGAAAGTTATTAAATATTCTGAAACTAATTTAACTTCATGCAGCACCAACTCGCAGTTAGATTAGTTTTCAAATATGCCTGTATTTAGACAAATATTTAAATGGGAAATTTAAATATATATATCCATGTTTTTCATAATTTATTAATTTTTTGATGACATATTTACATACATTCCTTCTATCAATTCTGCTGTAAAAAGTGCTTCTATCACTGTGATGTTTAGTGCTTTCTTTTTCAATTAAATGTATAACATATATTTTATTATTAAATATTCCCCAAACCTTTTTAGTAGTTCTAGTATATCAGCCGCTTCAAAAGCTATTGTACAGGGAAGGTGTTAATTGATATTTTTTTAACTATAATGATGTCAATGGGCAATAACTCCGAACCTACTTAATATGTTGAAAACACTGTGACTTGGTGGCCAACATTCAGTCAAATTGTTTTCAAAATATTCAGCATATCCAAAGTGAAACCACACGGAACAGGTACTGTACAGAAATTTAACAGGCAAATAGTTAATAACATTTTGCCTGGAAGTCACTGCCATCTGTTGTATGGTAGCAACAGCTTCCGCTTAAAGAATTTCAACATAGTATATGCGTTATGTTGTAATAATATTTGAAGCGGTTCTGTATGATTATTCGTGTTAATTGTGCTCAGATTGTGGTATTTGGTTGTGTTCAATTTGTGATATATTCTGTCTTAACAATGTTGCTGAATTCCTGATGTACACATTAGCATAATGGTTTGTATTGAATATACGTATGCATCTGTATATGAGTCTGTGGTCATATACCGTAGCTCTGATAGTAACTGAAATACTCTTAATAAATAATAAGTTGATTTCAAAATATTTAACAGGTTATCTGTATAGTTTTCTGGAAATTGATAGTCAGGGAGTTCAGTGAGCGATCGATCCCAACACGAGTGAGGTGTGGGTGAGGCTTAGCTAGACATGGGTGGTGATTAGTGAAAACTGAAAAGGACCATTATGCCTCTGACTCTCACGGATCAGAAATGACATGTTATTTATGACAGAAAGAATATTCTTTTGAAAATTTTGAGATCCTATGACTGGGATCTGTTGCTGCCTGTCATTCAAAAGTTTTAAAACATTCCGAAGAAGCCTAATAACCTTTGAGGTCAAAGTAACAAGGTGACCCAATTCACCTTTCCAGGGTATCCATCCATCATCTGACTTTGTATGATGTCATAATCAGTTCAGCGCGTGTATGATGACATCACAATCATTACGTCACAAAGGGTTCCATATAGAGCGTCATCAAATCTCAAATACTCCGACATGTTGCATGAATTGTATGGCTTTGTAATTCTTTGCTATTTACCAAACATGTTGTTGAATATTTTGAATCTAATTTGACTGGGTGCTGTTGCAGCCTTAGGCAGCAACAGCACCCAGTCAAATTAGTTTCAAAATATTCAACAGCTTACCTGTGTAGTTTTTTGAAAATTGATTGTCAGGGTGTTCAGAGATCGATCGATCCCAACATGAGCGAGGTGTGGGAGGAGCTTAGCTAGAGATGGGCGGGGCATAGCTAAAACCGGAAAGGTCCATTAAAGACACAGATGTTCTGTATTTCTGGATGACAATTCAAGATTTACTGAAGGGATTTTCACCATCCAGACCCGTATCCAGAGAAACATATTCATTTTGACAGCAAAAGATCAAAGGTCATAGTCTCCCGATTTAGGAAATTGTTGTTGTGGATTGGGGACATAGATTTCAGTAATCTATGATTGTAATTCTTGTTAATCGTACTGGTCTTATCGCTGCAAATGCTTCCAGCAACACTGGTTAGACGATCTTCACTACACTTCTTTCACAAGCTCACAGTAATCTATAAAAATTGGATTTCTTTATTCTGTAGTGAAATATGTAATATATGGTTGTAAATATTCTTGGGAACAATCACGTTATTAGACTGTGTTTTCACTTGTGCCTGGTGTGTTATCTATTAATTGTATGACCTTTACCATGCATAACTCTTACCACTCTGAAGATAAAAGATTTTGAAAGCTGAACTCGTGTTCATTTTTAAGCAATTTGTTGGAAGGTGTCATAGACAAGTTAAAAAATGTACACCAGTTTCCTTGCTATTGACACAGTAAAGGATAGAATATTGACATCAGAGTGGTAAGGCTTAACCCTTTAACACTCATATCAGCTAAAAATGGATTCACAGTGGTCGTGAGAAATGTCCATTTGCAGACCAAGAGAAGACTATTTTTGAAGATTTATCACTGGAACGACTAGCTTGATAACCGAGCCAGTCATTCCAGGGGTAAATTTTCAGAAATAGTCTTCTCTTGGTCTGCAAATGGACGTTTTCTATGAGAAAATTGAAATTTTCTTGAACAAATTCAAGGAGTAGAAGATTGAATTATAATATGATTAACTGTTTCCATACTATAAATGTATTTAGTTGTACATATTGCAGCTTCTTATTTGTCTGTAGCGCATGTTCAAGCATACAATAGGCATGTACAACTGGTGTTTGAAAAATACCTTTTGACATTCATGCCTTTTAGCTACACCAGTCCATAACACCCTAGCAGATAAAGCACCTTACTCACATGCTCTGTGATAAACATTTAATTTCTTTGACATAATTATTCTTTGAGAATTTTATTTAATTATTTATGTAAAAAGTTTACTACGGTATCTGTGCACAATTAGAATATAGACTTTTATGATATCAAAATAATAAAAGATAATTATATTTAATTATTTATGTATTAAATTTTACTATGGTATCTTGGCACAATTAGAATATCCACATTTGTGGCATCAAAACTGTTATAGGCATACATTAAACCCTGTCTTAGCCCTTTACCCCTCAGGGCAGGTAAAAAAGGCTTCTGCTGTTGTCTTTAGAAATGTCCATTTGCAGACCAAGAATATACTATTTTTGAAAATCTCCCACTAGAATGACTGACTTGATGACAGATTGACGTTTCACAAAATCATTGTAGACGCCAGTTTCGGTCGGATTGACCCTTTAATACTCAGACCAGCCAAAAACGGCTTCCACGGGGGTCTTGAGATATTTTGAATTGTGAATTACCAGAATCTAAATATCAAGGTAACTATACCGTTAAGCTGTTGAATATTTTGAAACTAATTTTACTGGGGGATATTGCTGCCAACGGCATATTGCAAATTAGTTTCGAAATAAGGAACCAAATATTTAATAAACTGTAATTTTGTCCAAGACATATGGTTCTTACTCGTGATAGACTTCGATTTCGGTGATGGAGCTGTGTCATATTTGATTGTGATGGTAGTTAATGTGACGTATTTGATTATGACATCAGAAACTTGAGTGGCAGATCAAATCCATCTATTAACATTCTGATCAAGCAGAGACTTCACTGAATACATTTCGTTGAATTTGACCTAAAATATGCCACAGATTAAGTATTATTGGTGCGTAAAGACTAGCAAACATGGTGCTGATAAGAAGTAATTGTGATTTAATTCATGAAACCTTATGGAATATGTCCGCTGTTACTTTCTACAGATAATTGTATACATGTATATATGTAAAGACTAAAGGAAAATCTGATGTACTTATTCACAATGTGTCTTCCATGTTAACCTGGCCCTTTAACCCGTTATTGGTCAAACCCGCTAAAACCAGCTGAGAAATGCTCATTTATTGTCCAAGAGAAGATTTTTAAATGTACCACCGAAATAACTGGCTCGATAAACGATCCAGTCATTCCAGTGATAAATTTTCAAAAATAGTCTTCTCTTGGTCTGCAAATTGACATTCAATAAGAAAAAAATCATTATTTTCTGGACAAATTGTGAACATTAAAGGGTTAATAGTCAAGATTTGTCAAGAAAATTGAAATGTTTGCTTTCTGAATGTCTATTTACAGGTGAAGAGAGGAATATTTTTGAAAATTTCCCACTGGAATGTCTGGAGCCAGACATTCCAGTGGGAAAACTTCAAAAATAATCTCATGGGCTGCAAATGTACATTTCTCATAACCGCTGACGATTCCGATTTTGGCCGGCTTGACTATGAAAGCATTAAAGACTAAGAAATTATGGTGCTGATAATTGATTGTCCTTTGATTCCTGAAAAATTATGATATCTATCATTACTTTATACAGATAAATATCTGTATGTAAAGAACAAACTAAAATCTGCTGTACTTGGCCTTCATAACATGCTTCCTAATTGTAATGTCTGTAAAATCTTTAGGTGCTATGCATATAATTGTTATTTTAGCTGAGTAATAATAATAATCATAATAATAATAATAATAATAATAATTTTAATATGATAAAAATAATCTATTTTTCTATTTTATAAATATATATTACATTTGTTCTAAGATGACCAAATTACAGCGATACAATTTATTTACATTTTGTGTTTAAATAGTCAAGATTTGTCAAGAAAATTGAAATGTTTGCTTCTGAATGTCTATTTACAGGTGAAGAGAAATATTTTTGAAAATTTCCCACTGGAATGTCTGGAGCCAGACATTCCAGTGGGAAAATTTCAAAAATAATCTCATTGGCTGCAAATGTACGTTTCTCATAACCGCTGACGATTCCAATTTTGGCCGGCTTGACCATGAAAGAGCAAAAGATTAAGGAATTATGGTGCTGATAATTGATTGTTCTTTGATTCCTGAAAAATTATGATATCTATCATTACTTTATACAGATAAATATCTGTATGTAAAGAGCAAACTAAAATCTGCTGTACTTGGCCTTCATAACATGCTTTCTAATTGTAATGTCTGTAAAATCTTTAGGTGCTATGCATATAATAGTTATTTTATTAGCTGAGTAGTAATAATAATAATAATAATAATAATAATAATAACAATAACAATAATATAATAAAAAGAATTTATTTTTCTATTATATAACTGTATATTACATTTGTTCTAAGATGACCAAATTACAGCGATACAATTTATTTACATTTTGTGTTTTGATTGAAATCTAATGCATTTTGTCAGATTACATCACTGGTACTTAGTGTATTCAATTCATTCCAGATATAAAGTTTATTTATTTTACGAAAAATTTACAGATTTTTCTTATGAATAATTCCAAATCTGTTATAAAAATAATAACATAAACATTACATAGCCCTGTAACCATCAAATCCTTCAAGAACATGTCGATCTTCTTATCGGAAATGGCCATTTGCAGATCAAGAGATTATTTTTTTAATTCTACCTGTGGAATGACTGACTCAGTTCTTCTCTTGGCCTACAAATGGACATTACTCAAGACCACTACAGAGGCAGGTTTTGGCCGACTTCGCCATGACGGTCATTACTCTCTGAATTAACAGTAGCTTATTTGTGAAGTAATCATACATGAAAGCTGTTTAATTCTTAAATATAACTTGACCGTTAGATTGAATTAATCTCGAAATGCTTAACATACTTTCTCATACGGCTTTTATCGAAATTCTTTGTAATTTTTATAGTTCTAAACTGTGACATAATCAGTAAGATTGTATTTTCCTCATTTCAAATAGCTTTTTAAGACCAAAATTCACCATTATTTGCTCATTGTATATTATGCTATATGTGCCTTGCTGAATGTAAATCTGCTGCTCATTATCCTATGATTCTCCATTGCTCATGGCTGCATCAGAATTGGTGAAAGTCTTCAGGTTTGTGATGGAGTACCATCGAGAGCTCTATCTATATGTTTGCATACTGTTAGCCCCTCTCGTGTCAACTTAGCCACTTAATGGTCAAGAGGGTAATAAATGGCCTCTACAGTGGTCTTGAGCAAAATTGATTTGCAGACTAATAGGACCTTTTTTTTTAATTTACCACTGGAATAACTGGCTCGAGAATCGAGCCAGTAATTCTAGTCTTCAATTTTCAAAAATAGGCCTGCAAATGGACACTGGCTAAGAAAAAACTGATTTTTCTGACCATTGAACCAGGCAGCAACAGATGCCGATGTAATGGTTTTCATGAATATTCATTTGCAGGACAAGAGAAGTCTAATTTTCAAAAATTTCATTGAGATTTACACAAATCTTATCTTGGCCTACGAAAATTATGATATTCTTGGAAAATTTTGTGCCAGTAAATGGTTAATTTGTATGAGAATCCCGTTGAAACATGGGTGTGTGTGTGTGGGTGGTGTGGGGGGGGGGGGCGGTGGCGGCGGTTAAATGATTTATGCATTTAACTGTTTTGCATTTAAATTACTGAATAAGTATTAATATTAGCAAGCTTGTTATATAATTACATCGGCTTGAAGAACAGTGGCTGCTAGTTTGGTTAAAGTCACTGTACATTTATAAGCCAAGAACAGTCTATTTTAGAAAATTTACGACGGGAATGACTGGCTCGGTAATGGAGCCAGTCATTCCAGTGATAAATTTTCAAATTTGGTCTTTTATTGAGCTGCAAACAGCTATTGCTCAATACCACTACAGAGGCCGGTTCTGCCCTGTTTGACCACTGTGTTGGTTTACCCAAAAGCTTTCCTGTAGCAACTGACCAGTTTGAGCACTGTAATGGTCATGATTGGTCAAGGAAATCAAAGTTTTTCGCATTGATTATTCATTTTTAGGCCAGGACAAATGATAATTTCATTCCGTATAGATTAAAATAATCTTTACTTGTGACGTTGAAATCTTTTATTATTCTATGCATAATGAAATCATAATATGTTAAGATTTATATCTTTTCGTTACATCTAGCCGCATAATCTAAGCCTCTAAAAGTATACAACTTTGACAATTTTATTTTCCAGAATGCTGGTGTGAATATGCACCTTTAACAGAATAAGTTTTAAAATATAAAAGATAAATTTTCCAGTGATTTGTCGATGAAAGGGTTAAGTAGTACATTGATGGTGTGTGAATACTGTAATATTTTTAATAGCAAATCTATTATTACATTATTACTTTTATACCCAGATTATGTATAAAGATTATTTTGTATATAAGTTAAATTTATGGTGATAAGTAAGTTAATTGATGAATCAAGTTTTACCTATGGCCTGCCCATCTCTACCTAAGCTCCGGCCATTGTTTATCCGTGTTGGAATTGATTAAATGCTGAACTCCCTGAACCTCAATTTCCAGAAAACTATGCAGGTAAGCTGCTGAATATTTAGAAACTAATTTGTCTGTGTGCTGTTGCTGCCTATAGCAGCAACAGCACCCAGTCCAATTGGTTTCAAAATATTCAACAGAATGTTTATTAAATAGTAAAGACATTCAATTTGACTACTTGATGGAATATTAAGCGTTTTATGACGGACTTAGATATGTCATTTATGATGTAATTACATCATTCATGATATAACTGATTGTGCAGTCATCCTACTTGTGACGTAATTCAGTATGACATCATATATTCGACTGACAGGTTAGATTCCTCTCTTAACACTTTAATGGTGAATATTTGTTAAAACTGATATTTTTACCGACTAAATATACATACCCAAGCCTAGCGAAGGCTATTTTTGGAAATGTACCATTGGAATGATTGGCTCTGTTATTGAACCTGTCATTCCAGGTCAAGTTCGACTCGCTAACTGTGGTCAGTTTGCTGGTTTACTGAGGCAGGTACCAGTCTCCATTAACCCTTTCTGTCATCTGTTTTGATGGCTTACGAAAATGGGTTATTTTTGTCCGCTATGACATCAATGAGCATCAATATGACGTAAATTGGAAGGAATAGGGGCTTGAGAACATTGACATACAATAGGAAAGCATAATTTCATCAAACCTAAGGTATTTAGTGAAATATGTACACTTTTATATGCATTTATTCGTGGCAAGCGATTGGTGTCTGCCATTTTGAAATTTATGCAAATGTCGCACGAACCATCTGAACCGAGCTCGGGTGCTTGTTTGAATATAGTTGACTAGCTAAAAACAACTCGGATTTTGGAATCACCAAACTACATCGTTGATCCCTATGGGATCTGGCGTGTGGAGTGGGTGTATCCCATACTTCACTTGTTCTTTTCTAACATAAGTTTTTGTCGAAATCCCCATGGTATGCGGAAAACTTGTATAATTTTAAAGGACACGTTCTGTGCACTATGATTGGGCAAATTAAAATGTTGAGCAACTGGAGTATCTGTGTTTTTAAGATCCGTTTGATATTCTTCCGCCCATGGAATTCACGTTTGGTTTCCTCCACAAACTGTTAGTGGCATTATCTGGTTACACAAAAAATATTTTCGGTCACAACAACCAAAAATCTGGTTACACAAAATACAATTCCGGTTAGACGTATGAAATTTCTGCTTACAAATTCAACATTTCCGGTTGCAAACTAGAAAATCTGGTTACACGTAAACGGATTTTCCTCATTCCGGTTACACCCAAGGACAAACTGTAACTGGGACCGAGAGTGTAAAAGCAAGTGCAGAACAGAGCACTGATATTCGGATTTGGATCCAACTGATCCAGCGTAAGAAAACCACAAGAAGAGTTCCTGTCCAGTTGACCAATAGTTGACTAGCTAGTTAGCTATTTGAAGTTCGACTCGGAATCTAGTTAGCTATAGCTAACCATGGTTAGGAGTCGAACTTGACCCCAGGGGCACACTTTTGAAAAAATAGTCTTCTTTCCGCTAGCAAATCAGCAGTCCTCAAGACTGTAAAGGGCTGTTTCCACCGAATTGACCAGTAAAGGGTTAATTAACAATATGTGCTCAATTACGTTTCCTTTGCCAAATGTTTTATATGTTCAAATGATGTAATTTGTATTTAATTTTAACAAGTGCTCAACATGTATTATTTGTATTTTATAGCTCAGCACCTGGCATAAAAAGGCAAATGTCCTTATGTCCTGGTGAACATCCATCTATTTGTCTGTCCATCAACCTTTAATAAACTTCTCAGGAGCCTCCTCGCCGATTTCTGGGAAATGTTTCTGGGAGCATCCTGGGTTCATAGAGATTCAATTCAAACAATATGCAGTAACCATCTCCGATTTTGGGCTATTTTTTAGAAACACCATTAAACATATTCTTCTGAAGCTCCTTGAATAATCGGTCTGAAACCTAAAGAACTTGACCTATGGTATGAACTGAGCCACGCCTGAGTTAATGTCTGATTGATGCAAGCCACCAGACATTAATTTCAATGAAGAATAATAATTTTGGACCTACTGAATATTTTGAAAACAATTTGACTGAAAGTTTTTGGTGGCTAAGCCACGGACAACTTTCAGTTAAGTGGTTTAAAAAATATTCAGCATATCCAGAGTTAAACCCCCATGGAAAATGTAGGGATTAATAGTCTTTCAAGTTTGATCTAGAGAAACTGATTGAAGAAGCATTGCCATTATCAACCAATCAAAATTTACTTAGTAAACCAAATATTGAACAGCTTACCTGTATAGTTTTCTGGAAATTTAATCTTAATTGATAGTCTGGGAGTTCACAGATCGATCGATCCTAACGTGTGTGAAACATGGGTGGAGCGTAGCTAGAGAAAATATAATAGATTGATATATACATATATTCTCTTGTATCATCAAATACAATCTGATTTTAAAATCTCTTATTAGAGATTTTTAATTTTGTTTAATGCTACTAAATACATATTTTATTCAGAGATTTTCCTAGATATTTAGTTTAATACACAAGCAAACTTTTTTATCTTTTCAAACTGAATAAATATTCAGCTCAAATATTTAGCCAGAGGTTTTGCTAATTAGTTTAATTATTAACTTGAGATTTTGTATTATTTACTAATCCTGTAATGACATACCTATACATTTTGTTTTGTATAATCACTCGCATTTTGTTTAATATTCGCAAATGAGTTAAAATATCTCTAAGATTTTGTGCCAGTTCCTATTCGTCTAATGACATAAATTATGCATATGGTATTTTGCTTTAGGATTAGACAATCACTTGTATTGCTATGTAATTACAAGTTAAATATTTACTATACCCTAAATCAAAATAGATCTCATGTTAAAGCATACAAAAGACTATTATTTTGAAAATAATGAGTCTTGAAGTTCATTATTGCCAAAGTAATTACGAATTATTTACTATGCTATAATTACTAAGATGTGTTTGAGAAAGAGGGAACATGGGAAATAATGAAAGCATGTGCAAGAAAGAGAAGGGGAGGTCAGGGAAATTTCTCTTAGATAATATCGATTTCCAGACCATGAGAAGACTATTTCTGGAAATTTGCCACTGGAATGATTGTCTCTTTATTGCATCAGTTTTTCTAGTGATAAATTCTGAAAATACTCCTCCTTGATCTTTTACCCCAGTCAGTGGCTGATATGTTAGATAATTGGTCATAATGAGCTTATGACCTCACATCTTAAAGAACTACAATCTGATGGCCAGATAAGCAGGTTTCCAGACCAAACAGCTTTTAACCCTTTAACACTCATATCAGCCAAAAATGGCTTCTGTAGTGGTCTTGTAAAATGTCCATATTCAGATAGAGATTATTTTTGGGTAATTTTCCAGTGCAATGACTGCCTCGATAACCGTCAAATTATTTTCAAAATATTCAACTTTTGTTAAATTCGACCGTACCGTAATACATATAATTCAGTCAGTAACTGTCAGGTCTTTAGCCCTATGTTATTTGTCTGTCACTCAGTTGGACACATTTTGTCATCCATACTATAGTTGTATAGACAACCTCATTCTTAGCCAAATTGATAGAATTTAATAAACTATGATTTACATATTTGAACTCTTTAATGAATTTGTGTATTTTACTAAATATTTTTCATAGTTATATTTTGATAAATAAAATGAAAATTTAATTCAGCTTACTTTTGTGTCATTCATTTCTTTTGTTTGAGGTGATCTATGTCAGTAGTCGAAGTCACGGCTCAATACTTAATCTTGTCAACTAAATATGGTGAGAACTTTTGTTGCTGGTGTATATTGGGTGGTGATTATATCCTTTTCTAACACCGATTTCCCTTGTCTATCATGATTATTTAGATCATTTAACTATATCCATATATGACACCTACAGGTCCAAAATCATCGGCAACTGCCAGACAAGAAACATAGTCTACCTGCTGACATGTTCAGTCTGTAAAAAACAGTATGTAGGAGAGACGCTATGCACCTTTAAAATCCGCATTCAAGAGCACTTACGCTCGATCACCAACCTCCACAAACATGAGAGGTACGACACTCCAGTCTCACGGCATTTCAACAGACCCAGGCATTCTAGAATGAACATGCAATTCAGAATAATCCAGGTCCTTTCTTCGGACCCCGAGGATGAAGTATCCACCAAATGGAGAAGACAGAAAGAATGCCACTGGATCCACCAGCTCCACACAATGGAGCCGACAGGCATCAACCAAGCAGGGTAGGGGTCACCGCCTACCCTGGGCCGACATGCATACCATAAGCAGACAGACCCAGTACGTCGTTATCACTCTCCTAAAATATAAACCAGCCTATACATGGTGTGAATGGGACCTGGAATCAGAGACTCGTCAATAAGCGAGCCAGTAATTCCATTGGTCAATTTTCAAAAGTACCCTTCTATTAGTCTACAAATGAATGTTTTCCGTGAGAATTTAAACTTTCCTGACCAAATCTGATCATTAAAGGGTTAAATTATGTTAGTTTTCTTACAAAAGCGGACTGAATAACATAAGACTACCATTCTGTAGTATAAGTGTCAAAAGTCTTCACCTTATCTGCTATATAAGGGCTAGTAAATAATCAGTGGGGCTAGTAGAATCTAGTGTTCACTAATCCTGCGGGCTAGTGACACATCCAGGTTCATTTCATCCCCTGTTACAGATAACCAAAATGTACTGATAGCACGTTATTTATGATAGAAGTTAAACATTGGTTATTTTAGTGTGACTGCTCAGCTTTAAAAAAATGCAAATCTCGGAGACTGGCCACATCCACGTCAAGAGAAGAATATTTTTGAAAACTTAGCGCTGAAATGACTGGCTCGCTTACTGGGTTATTGAGCCAGTCATTCTATCTAGGTGCATCTCTCAAAATCTCTTAAGCTGCAAATTGTTATGTCTCATGACAACTGCAGAATAATTGTCACCTGGGCCATAGACCATTAACCCTTTAATGGTCACGTCAGACAAAAAACAGCATCTTTGTGATCCTGTACCACTAGAATGACTTGCTCAATAACAAAGCCAGTCATTACAGTGGTAAATTTTCAAAAATAGCGTTCGCTTGGCATACAAACGAACAAGTAATAATCACATATTTTGACTTTCTTGACCATTTTGTGTTTAAAGCGTTGAAAGGAGGAACATTGGTGTGGGAATAAGGCCTTGGGTTTTGAACTGGATTCATACCTCGCTAGAGATTAGCGCACAAAGTAGTTGAAAACTGGAGAAGATACCCTTAGTCCTTATTATCTCTCTCTCTCTCTCTCTCTCCATGTGTGACATCATTACCATGGACCATGGGGAGTAGGAATACCTCTCACCATCTTATTCTCACATAAACTAGGGGATAGTACTTAATTGTGGTCCTTAATGGCAGGTGGTCACTGAATATAGGTAAGCTTTCAAGGTAACACATTTATGGTCAAAAGTCTTAACCTTTTGCTTAATATCAAGATTTCTCAATAAAATAGAAATTGCCCCTCTAAATGTCCATTTGCAGGCCAAGAGAAGACTATTTTTGAGATTGTATCTCTAGGATGACTGGCTCAGTTATCAAGCCAGTCATTGTAGCGGTAAAATTTCAAAAATGGTCTTATCTGGGCATGCAAATGGACATTTTTTAAATGACTGCAATAGCTCTATTATGGTTAAAAATGGTTGGAAAGCAGGTGGCTTTGCAAAAAGGTTTAACTATACATCTCAATTACATTTTCATTTTAGGTACTTCCACATACTGAAGGAATGCTGTATGCCGATCTGGCCTTTGTGGAAAGCAAACCACCAGTACCGGCTAACAAACCGAATGTTCCAGTTAAACCACCACGAACATCTATTAAAAGGAGAGAGGAACAGACGGAATACGCTTCTATTGACCATATTAACAGCGCAGAGCAGGAAGAAGACCTGGGTATGGTGTGACTGCGTCGCCATCACAAGCTCAACTGTTAACCCTTAACACTCTGATGTCAAACTTTTAAATTTTCAAATTAAATTAAAAGATGAACTGGTGTTCATTTTTCAACAATATTGGTGGAAGATGGTGCTGTCGTAGACAGCACCATCATCCACCAAAATTGTTGAAAAATGTACACCAGATTCTTCGCTATCGACCCAATAAAAATAGAATTTTGACATCAGAGTGGTAAGGGTTAAGACTCGGGCAAGATTCGAGTGGCCATTTGCCATGTTTGCTTGCCCAGTGTAGCTCATGTGATGACCATTTGCATACTCAGTACAGGTCATGTGACGACCGTTGTGTGACATATATTAAACATAAGATTTTATGGACAGTTTAACTACTAACATGGAAAGCTTTGTATTATCATAATATATTGTGACCGAGTCAGTATTTTAACCCTTTAATTGTGAAGAAAATCAGATTTTTTGCTTAGTGATTGTCCATTTGCAGGCCAAGAGAAGGATATTTTTGAAAACTATCACTGGAATGACTGGCTTGATTATCGAGCTAGTCATTCCAGCGGAAAATCTGTAAAAAAAATAGTCTTGGCCCACAAATCAACATTTCTCAAGATCACCTCATAAGCAATTTTGGTCAGCTTGACCTTTAAATGGTTAATACAAGACGGACATTTACTCAATTTCGCAACTGCCCCCAGTCCTCCATTTAGCACAAGAATGGGTGTAACCGTATACAAGGATTCCGTTGATCACGATCTAAAAAATCTGGAAAATCCAAAAAACTTGTACAATGTGACAAAATTAAAATGCTCTTGTTATTATTGTTTTGTGGCCTTATTTTTATCTTTCATTTATGAATATTTTTTTTTTGCGATATGATTATATTTTAGTAATAGTTATCTGATTATTTTAGTAGTTAATCACTTAAGATAATTGTCACTTGTACTAATAATCATTTGTTTAAACGCTAGAGATTCCAATTTCAAGACAATGGATCTTTCCAGTTTATCCATCCATCATATGATGTCATATGCCATCATAATCAACTACATGACATGTTGGATGATGTCGTAATCATGACATCATGAATGAGTCAAATTAGTCCATCTTAAACGCTTAATAGTCCGACACGTATGAATTGTATGTTTTTGCTGTTTTATAAACATGCTGTTGAATTTTTTTTTTTAAACTAATTTGACTGGGCGCTGTTGCTGCCAGCACCCAGTCGAATTAGTTTCAAAATATTCAACAACTTACCTGTATAGTTTTCTTGAAATTGATAGTCAGGGAGTTCAGGGATCGATCAATCCCAACATGAGTGAGGTGTGGGTGGAGCTTAGAGAGGGGTCGTGGCATAGCAAAAACTGGAAAGGTCCATTATTAATAAGAAAGTTATTAAATATTCTGAAACTAATTTAACTTCATGCAGCACCAACTCGCAGTTAGATTAGTTTTCAAATATGCCTGTATTTAGACGAATATTTAAATGGGAAATTTAAATATATATATCCATGTTTTTCATAATTTATTAATTTTTTGATGACATATTTACATACATTCCTTCTATCAATTCTGCTGTAAAAAGTGCTTCTATCACCATGATGTTTAGTGCTTTCTTTTTCAATTAAATGTATAGCATATATTTTATTATTAAATATTCCCCAAACCTTTTTAGTAGTTCTAGTATATCAGCCGCTTCAAAAGCTATTGTACAGGGAAGGTGTTAATTGATATTTTTTAAACTGTAATGATTTCAATGGGCAATAACTCCGAACCTACTTAATATGTTGAAAACACTGT
Source organism: Chaetoderma sp. LZ-2023a (assembly GCA_034401795.1). Taxonomy (NCBI): domain Eukaryota; kingdom Metazoa; phylum Mollusca; class Caudofoveata; order Chaetodermatida; family Chaetodermatidae; genus Chaetoderma; species Chaetoderma sp. LZ-2023a. The sequence goes on along the minus strand of CM067361.1, from coordinate 36,256,461 downwards.
GACTGAAAGATGTTGGTGGCTAACATTAAGTCAAATTGTTTTCAAAATATTCAGCATATCCAAAGTGAAACCCCACGGAACAGGTAGTGTACAGAAATTTAACAGGCAAATAGTTAATAACATTTTGCCTGGAAGTCACTGCCATCTGTTGTATGGTAGCAACAGCTTCAGCTTAAAGAATTTCAACATAGTATATGCGTTATGTTGTAATAATATTTGAAGCGGTTCTGTATGATTATTCGTGTTAATTTTGCTCAGATTGTGGTATTTGGTTGTGTTCAATTTGTGATATATTCTGTCTTAACAATGTTGCTGAATTCCTGATGTACACATTAGCATAATGGTTTGTATTGAATATACGTATGCATCTGTATATGAGTCTGTGGTCATATACCGTAGCTCTGATAGTAACTGAAATACTCTTGATAAATAATAAGTTGATTTCAAAATATTTAACAGGTTATCTGTATAGTTTTCTGGAAATTGATAGTCAGGGAGTTCAGTGAGCGATCGATCCCAACACGAGTGAGGTGTGGGTGAGGCTTAGCTAGACGTGGGTGGTGATTAGTAAAAACTGAAAAGGACTATTATGCCTCTGACTCTCACGGATCAGAAATGACATGTTATTTATGACAGAAAGAATATTCTTTTGAAAATTTTGAGATCCTATGACTGGGATCTGTTGCTGCCTGTCATTCAAAAGTTTTAAAACATTCCGAAGAAACCTAATAACCTTTGAGGTCAAAGTATCTAGGTGACCCAATTCACCTTTCCAGGGTATCCATCCATCATCTGACTTTGTATGACGTCATAATCAGTTCAGCGCATGTATGATGACATCACAATCATTACGTCACAAAGGGTTCCATATAGACCGTCATCAAATCTCAAATACTCCGACATGTTGCATGAATTGTATGGCTTTGTAATTCTTTGCTATTTAACAAACATGTTGTTGAATATTTTGAATCTAATTTGACTGGGTGCTGTTGCAGCCTTAGGCAGCAACAGCACCCAGTCAAATTAGTTTCAAAATATTCAACAGCTTACCTGTGTAGTTTTTTGAAAATTGATTGTCAGGGTGTTCAGAGATCGATCGATCCCAACACGAGCGAGGTGTGGTAGGAGCTTAGCTAGAGATGGGCGGGGCATAGCTAAAACCGGAAAGGTCCATTAAAGACACAGATGTTCTGTATTTCTGGATGACAATTCAAGATTTACTGAAGGGATTTTCACCATCCAGACCCGTATCCAGAGAAACATATTCATTTTGACAGCAAAAGATCAATGGTCATAGTCTCCCGATTTAGGAAATTGTTGTTGTGGATTGGGGACATAGATTTCAGTAATCTATGATTGTAATTCTTGTTAATCGTACTGGTCTTATCGCTGCAAATGCTTCCAGCAACACTGGTTAGACGATCTTCACTACACTTCCTTCACAAGCTCACAGTAATCTATAAAAATTGGATTACTTTATTCTGTGGTGTAAATATGTAATATATGGTTGTAAATATTCTTGGGAACAATCACGTTATTGGACTGTGTTTTCACTTGTGCCTGGTGTGTTATCTATTAATTGTATGACCTTTATCATGCATAACTCTTACCACTCTGAAGATAAAAGATTTTGAAAGCTGAACTCGTGTTCATTTTTAAGCAATTTGTTGGAAGGTGTCATAGACAAGTTAAAAAATGTACACCAGTTTCCTTGCTATTGACACAGTAAAGGATAGAATATTGACATCGGAGTGGTAAGGCTTAACCCTTTAACACTCATATCAGCTAAAAATGGATTCACAGTGGTCGTGAGAAATGTCCATTTGCAGACCAAGAGAAGACTATTTTTGAAGATTTATCACTGGAACGACTAGCTTGATAACCGAGCCAGTCATTCCAGGGGTAAATTTTCAGAAATAGTCTTCTCTTGGTCTGCAAATGGACGTTTTCTATGAGAAAATTGAAATTTTCTTGAACAAATTCAAGGAGTAGATGATTGAATTATAATATGATTAACTTTTTCCATACTATAAATGTATTTAGTTGTACATATTGCAGCTTCTTATTTGTCTGTAGCGCATGTTCAAGCATACAATAGGCATGTACAACTGGTGTTTGAAAAATACCTTTTGACATTCATGCCTTTTAGCTACACCAGTCCATAACACCCTAGCAGATAAAGCACCTTACTCACATGCTCTGTGATAAACATTTAATTTCTTTGGCATAATTATTCTTTGAGAATTTTATTTAATTATTTATGTAAAAAGTTTACTACGGTATCTGTGCACAATTAGAATATAGACTTTTATGATATCAAAATATTAAAAGATAATTATATTTAATTATTTATGTATTAAATTTTACTATGGTATCTTGGCACAATTAGAATATCCACATTTGTGGCATCAAAACTGTTATAGCCATACATTAAACCCTGTCTTAGCCCTTTACCCCTCAGGGAAGGTAAAAAAGGCTTCTGCTGTTGTCTTTAGAAATGTCCATTTGCAGACCAAGAATATACTATTTTTGAAAATCTCCCACTAGAATGACTGACTTGATGACAGATTGACGTTTCACAAAATCATTGTAGAAGCCAGTTTCGGTCGGATTGACCTTTTAACACTCAGACCAGCCAAAAACGGCTTCCACGGGGGTCTTGAGATATTTTGAATTGTGAATTACCAGAATCTAAATATCAAGGTAACTATACCGTTAAGCTGTTGAATATTTTGAAACTAATTTTACTGGGGGATATTGCTGCCAACGGCATATTGCAAATTAGTTTCGAAATAAGGAACCAAATATTTAATAAACTGTAATTTTGTCCAAGACATATGGTTCTTACTCGTGATAGACTTCGATTTCTGTGATGGAGCTGTGTAATATTTGATTGTGATGGTAGTTAATGTGACGTATTTGATTATGACATCAGAAACTTGAGTGGCGGATCAAATCCATCTATTAACATTCTGATCAAGCAGAGACTTCACTGAATACATTTCGTTGAATTTGACCTAAAATATGCCACAGATTAAGTATTATTGGTGCGTAAAGACTAGCAAACATGGTGCTGATAAGAAGTAATTGCGATTTAATTCGTGAAACCTTATGGAATATGTCCGCCATTACTTTCTACAGATAATTGTATACATGTATATATGTAAAGACTAAAGGAAAATCTGATGTACTTATTCACAATGTGTCTTCCATGTTAGCCTAGCCCTTTAACCTGTTATTGGTCAAACCAGCTGAGAAATGCTCACTTATTGTCCAAGAGAAGATTTTTAAATGTACCACCGAAATAACTGGCTCGATAAACGATCCAGGCATTCCAGTGATAAATTTTCAAAAATAGTCTTCTCTTGTTCTGCAAATTGACATTCAATAAGAAAAAAATCATTATTTTCTGGACAAATTGTGAACATTATAGGGTTAATAGTCAAGATTTGTCAAGAAAATTGAAATGTTTGCTTTCTGAATGTCTATTTACAGGTGAAGAGAGGAATATTTTTGAAAATTTCCCACTGGAATGTCTGGAGCCAGACATTCCAGTGGGAAAATTTCAAAAATAATCTCATTGGCTGCAAATGTACGTTTCTCATAACCGCTGACGATTCCGATTTTGGCCGGCTTGACTATGAAAGCATTAAAGACTAAGAAATTATGGTGCTGATAATTGATTGTCCTTTGATTCCTGAAAAATTATGATATCTATCATTACCTTATACAGATAAATATCTGTATGTAAAGAACAAACTAAAATCTGCTGTGCTTGGCCTTCATAACATGCTTTCTAATTGTAATGTCTGTAAAATCTTTAGGTGCTATGCATATAATAGTTATTTTATTAGCTGAGTAGTAATAATAATAATAATAATAATAATAACAGTAACAATAATATAATAAAAAGAATTTATTTTTCTATTATATAACTGTATATTTCATTTGTTCTAAGATGACCAAATTACAGCGATACAATTTATTTACATTTTGTGTTTTGATTGAAATCTAATGCATTTTGTCAGATTACATCACTGGTACTTAGTGTATTCAATTCATTCCAGATATAAAGTTTATTTATTTTACGAAAGATTTACAGATTTTTCTTATGAATAATTCCAAATCTGTTGTAAAAATAATAACATAAACATTACATAGCCCTATAACCATCAACTCTTTCAAGAACATGTCGATCTTCTTATCGGAAATGGCCATTTGCAGATCAAGAGATTATTTTTTTAATTCTACCTGTGGAATGACTGACTCAGTTCTTCTCTTGGCCTACACATGGACATTACTCAAGACCACTACAGAGGCAGGTTTTGGCCGACTTCGCCATGACGGTCATTACTCTCTGGATTAACAGCTTATTTGTGAAGTAATCATACATGAAAGCTGTTTAATTCTTAAATATAACCTGACCGTTAGATGAAATTAATCTCGAAATGCTTAACAGACTTTTTCATACGTCTTAATCGAAATTCTTTGTAATTTTTATAGTTCTAAACTGTGACATAATCAGTAAGTTGTATTTTCCTCATTTCAAATAGCTTTTTAAGACCAAAATTCACCATTATTTGCTCATTGTATATTATGCTATATGTGCCTTGCTGAATGTAAATCTGCTGCTCATTATCCTATGATTCTCCATTGCTCATGGCTGCATCAGAATTGGTGAAAGTCTTCAGGTTTGTGATGAAGCACCATCGAGTGCTCTATCTATATGTTTGCATACTGTTAGCCCCTCTCATGTCAACTTAGCCACTTAATGGTCAAGAGGGTAAAAAATGGCCTCTACAGTGGTCTTGAGCAAAATTGATTTGCAGACTAATAGGACATTTTTTTTAATTTGCCACTGGAATAACTGGCTCGAGAATCGAGCCAGTAATTCTAGTCTTCAATTTTCAAAAATAGGCCTGCAAATGGACACTGGCTAAGAAAAAACTGATTTTTCTGACCATTGAACCAGGCAGCAACAGATGCCTATGTAATGGTTTTCATGAATATTCATTTGCAGGACAAGAGAAGTCTAATTTTCAAAAATTTCATTGAGATTTACACAAATCTTATCTTGGCCTACGAAAATTATGATATTCTTGAAAATTTTGTGCCAGTAAATGGTTAATTTGTATGAGAATCCCGTTGAAACATGGGTGTGTGTGTGTGGGTGGTGTGGGGGGGGGCGGTGGCGGCGGTTAAATGATTTATGCATTTAACTGTTTTGCATTTAAATTACTGAATAAGTATTAATATTAGCAAGCTTGTTATATAATTACATCGGCTTGAAGAACAGTGGCTGCTAGTTTGGTTAAAGTCACTGTACATTTATAAGCCAAGAACAGTCTATTTTAGAAAATTTACGACGGGAATGACTGGCTCGGTAATGGAGCCAGTCATTCCAGTGATAAATTTTCAAATTTGGTCTTTTATTGAGCTGCAAACAGCTATTGCTCAATACCACTACAGAGGCCGGTTCTGCCCTGTTTGACCACTGTGTTGGTTTACCCAAAAGCTTTCCTGTAGCAACTGACCAGTTTGAGCACTGTAATGGTCATGATTGGTCAAGGAAATCAAAGTTTTTCACATTGATTATTCATTTTTAGGCCAGGACAAATGATAATTTCATTCCGTATAGATTAAAATAATCTTTACTTGTGACGTTGAAATCTTTTATTATTCTATGCATAATGAAATCATAATATGTTAAGATTTATATCTTTTCGTTACATCTAGCCGCATAATCTAAGCCTCTAAAAGTATACAACTTTGACAATTTTATTTTCCAGAATGCTGGTGTGAATATGCACCTTTAACAGAATAAGTTTTAAAATATAAAAGATAAATTTTCCAGTGATTTGTCGATGAAAGGGTTAAGTAGTACATTGATGGTGTGTGAATACTGTAATATTTTTAATAGCAAATCTATTATTACATTATTACTTTTATACCCAGATTATGTATAAAGATTATTTTGTATATAAGTTAAATTTATGGTGATAAGTAAGTTAATTGATGAATCAAGTTTTACCTATGGCCTGCCCATCTCTACCTAAGCTCCGGCCATTGTTTGTCCATGTTGGAATTGATTAAATGCTGAACTCCCTGAACCTCAATTTCCAGAAAACTATGCAGGTAAGCTGCTGAATATTTAGAAACTAATTTGTCTGTGTGCTGTTGCTGCCTATAGCAGCAACAGCACCCAGTCCAATTGGTTTCAAAATATTCAACAGAATGTTTATTAAATAGTAAAGACATTCAATTTGACTACTTGATGGAATATTAAGCGTTTTATGACGGACTTAGATATGTCATTTATGATGTAATTACATCATTCATGATATAACTGATTGTGCAGTCATCCTACTTGTGACGTAATTCAGTATGACATCATATATTCGACTGACAGGTTAGATTCCTCTCTTAACACTTTAATGGTGAATATTTGTTAAAACTGATATTTTTACCGACTAAATATACATACCCAAGCCTAGCGAAGGCTATTTTTGGAAATGTACCATTGGAATGATTGGCTCTGTTATTGAACCTGTCATTCCAGGTCAAGTTCGACTCGCTAACTGTGGTCAGTTTGCTGGTTTACTGAGGCAGGTACCAGTCTCCATTAACCCTTTCTGTCATCTGTTTTGATGGCTTACGAAAATGGGTTATTTTTGTCCGCTATGACATCAATGAGCATCAATATGACGTAAATTGGAAGGAATAGGGGCTTGAGAACATTGACATACAATAGGAAAGCATAATTTCATCAAACCTAAGGTATTTAGTGAAATATGTACACTTTTATATGCATTTATTCGTGGCAAGCGATTGGTGTCTGCCATTTTGAAATTTATGCAAATGTCGCACGAACCATCTGAACCGAGCTCGGGTGCTTGTTTGAATATAGTTGACTAGCTAAAAACAACTCGGATTTTGGAATCACCAAACTACATCGTTGATCCCTATGGGATCTGGCGTGTGGAGTGGGTGTATCCCATACTTCACTTGTTCTTTTCTAACATAAGTTTTTTTCGAAATCCCCACGGTATGCGGAAAACTTGTATAATTTTAAAGGACATGTTCTGTGCACTATGATTGGGCAAATTAAAATGTTGAGCAACTGGAGTATCTGTGTTTTTAAGATCCGTTTGATATTCTTCCGCCCATGGAATTCACGTTTGGTTTCCTCCACAAACTGTTAGTGGCATTATCTGGTTACACAAAAAATATTTTCGGTCACAACAACCAAAAATCTGGTTACACAAAATACAATTCCGGTTAGACGTATGAAATTTCTGCTTACAAATTCAACATTTCCGGTTGCAAACTAGAAAATCTGGTTACACGTAAACGGATTTTCCTCATTCCGGTTACACCCAAGGACAAACTGTAACTGGGACCGAGAGTGTAAAAGCAAGTGCAGAACAGAGCACTGATATTCGGATTTGGATCCAACTGATCCAGCGTAAGAAAACCACAAGAAGAGTTCCTGTCCAGTTGACCAATAGTTGACTAGCTAGTTAGCTATTTGAAGTTCGACTCGGAATCTAGTTAGCTATAGCTAACCATGGTTAGGAGTCGAACTTGACCCCAGGGGCACACTTTTGAAAAAATTGTCTTCTTTCCGCTAGCAAATCAGCAGTCCTCAAGACTGTAAAGGGCTGTTTCCACCGAATTGACCAGTAAAGGGTTAATTAACAATATGTGCTCAATTACGTTTCCTTTGCCAAATGTTTTATATGTTCAAATGATGTAATTTGTATTTAATTTTAACAAGTGCTCAACATGTATTATTTGTATTTTATAGCTCAGCACCTGGCATAAAAAGGCAAATGTCCTTATGTCATGGTGAACGTTCATCTATTTGTCTGTCCATCAACCTTTAATAAACTTCTCAGGAGCCTCCTCGCCGATTTCTGGCAAATGTTTCTGGGAGCATCCTGGGTTCATAGAGATTCAATTCAAACAATATGCAGTAACCATCTCCGATTTTGGGCTATTTTTTAGAAACACCATTAAACATATTCTTCTGAAGCTCCTTGAATAATCGGTCTGAAACCTAAAGAACTTGACCTATGGTATGAACTGAGCCACGCCTGAGTTAATGTCTGATTGATGCAAGCCACCAGACATTAATTTCAATGAAGAATAATAATTTTGGACCTACTGAATATTTTGAAAACAATTTGACTGAAAGTTTTTGGTGGCTAAGCCACCAACAACTTTCAGTTAAGTGGTTTAAAAAATATTCAGCATATCCAGAGTTAAACCCCCATGGAAAATGTAGGGATTAATAGTCTTTCAAGTTTGATCTAGAGAAACTGATTGAAGAAGCATTGCCATTATCAACCAATCAAAATTTACTTAGTAAACCAAATATTGAACAGCTTACCTGTATAGTTTTCTGGAAATTTAATCTTAATTGATAGTCTGGGAGTTCACAGATCGATCGATCCTAACGTGTGTGAAACATGGGTGGAGCTTAGCTAGAGAAAATATAATAGATTGATATATACATATATTCTCTTGTATCATCAAATACAATCTGATTTTAAAATCTCTTATTAGAGATTTTTAATTTTGTTTAATGCTACTAAATACATATTTTATTCAGAGATTTTCCTAGATATTTAGTTTAATACACAAGCAAACTTTTTTATCTTTTCAAACTTAATAAATATTCAGCTCAAATATTTAGCCAGAGGTTTTGCTAATTAGTTTAATTATTAACTTGAGATTTTGTATTATTTACTAATCCTGTAATGACATACCTATACATTTTGTTTTGTATAATCACTCGCATTTTGTTTAATATTCGCAAATGAGTTAAAATATCTCTAAGATTTTGTGCCAGTTCCTATTCGTCTAATGACATAAATTATGCATATGGTATTTTGCTTTAGGATTAGACAATCACTTGTATTGCTGTGTAATTACAAGTTAAATATTTACTATACCCTAAATCAAAATAGATCTCATGTTAAAGCATACAGAAGACTATTATTTTGAAAATAATGAGTCTTGAAGTTCATTATTGCCAAAGTAATTACGAATTATTTACTATGCTATAATTACTAAGATGTGTTTGAGAAAGAGGGCACATGGGAAATAATGAAAGCATGAGCAAGAAAGAGAAGGGGAGGTCAGGGAAATTTTCTCTTAGATAATATCGATTTCCAGACCATGAGAAGACTATTTCTGGAAACTTGCCACTGGAATGATTGTCTCTTTATTGCGTCAGTTTTTCTAGTGATAAATACTGAAAATACTCTTCCGTGATCTTTTACCCCAGTCAGTGGCTGATATTTTAGATAGTTGGTCATAATGAGCTTATGACCTCACATCTTAAAGAACCACAATCTGATGGCCAGATAAGCAGGTTTCCAGACCAAACAGCTTTTAACCCTTTAACACTCATATCAGCCAAAAATGGCTTCTGTAGTGGTCTTGTAAAATGTCCATATTCAGATAGAGATTATTTTTGGGTAATTTTCCAGTGCAATGACTGCCTCGATAACCGTCAAATTATTTTCAAAATATTCAACTTTTGTTAAATTCGACCGTACCGTAATACATATAATTCAGTCAGTAACTGTCAGGTCTTTAGCCCTATGTTATTTGTCTGTCACTCAGTTGGACACATTTTGTCATCCATACTATAGTTGTATAGACAACCTCATTCTTAGCCAAATTGATAGAATTTAATAAACTATGATTTACATATTTGAACTCTTTAATGAATTTGTGTATTTTACTAAATATTTTTCATAGTTATATTTTGATAAATAAAATGAAAATTTAATTCAGCTTACTTTTGTGTCATTCATTTCTTTTGTTTGAGGTGATCTATGTCAGTAGTCGAAGTCACGGCTCAATACTTAATCTTATCAACTAAATATGGTGAGAACTTTTGTTGCTGGTGTATATTGGGTGGTGATTATATCCTTTTCTAACACCGATTTCCCTTGTCTATCATGATTATTTAGATCATTTAACTATATCCATATATGACACCTACAGGTCCAAAATCATCGGCAACTGCCAGACAAGAAACATAGTCTACCTGCTGACATGTTCAGTCTGTAAAAAACAGTATGTAGGAGAGACGCTATGCACCTTTAAAATCCGCATTCAAGAGCACTTACGCTCGATCACCAACCTCCACAAACATGAGAGGTACGACACTCCAGTCTCACGGCATTTCAACAGACCCAGGCATTCTAGAATGAACATGCAATTCAGAATAATCCAGGTCCTTTCTTCGGACCCCGAGGATGAAGTATCCACCAAATGGAGAAGACAGAAAGAATGCCACTGGATCCACCAGCTCCACACAATGGAGCCGACAGGCATCAACCAAGCAGGGTAGGGGTCACCGCCTACCCTGGGCCGACATGCATACCATAAGCAGACAGACCCAGTACGTCGTTATCACTCTCCTAAAATATAAACCAGCCTATACATGGTGTGAATGGGACCTGGAATCAGAGACTCGTCAATAAGCGAGCCAGTAATTCCATTGGTCAATTTTCAAAAGTACCCTTCTATTAGTCTACAAATGAATGTTTTCCGTGAGAATTTAAACTTTCCTGACCAAATCTGATCATTAAAGGGTTAAATTATGTTAGTTTTCTTACAAAAGCGGACTGAATAACATAAGACTACCATTCTGTAGTATAAGTGTCAAAAGTATTCACCTTATCTGCTATATAAGGGCTAGTAAATAATCAGTGGGGCTAGTAGAATCTAGTGTTCACTAATCCTGCGGGCTAGTGACACATCCAGGTTCATTTCATCCCCTGTTACAGATAACCAAAATGTACTGATAGCACGTTATTTATGATAGAAGTTAAACATTGGTTATTTTAGTGTGACTGCTCAGCTTTAAAAAAATGCAAATCTCGGAGACTGGCCACATCCACGTCAAGAGAAGAATATTTTTGAAAACTTAGCGCTGAAATGACTGGCTCGCTTACTGGGTTATTGAGCCAGTCATTCTATCTAGGTGCATCTCTCAAAATCTCTTAAGCTGCAAATTGTTATGTCTCATGACAACTGCAGAATAATTGTCACCTGGGCCATAGACCATTAACCCTTTAATGGTCACGTCAGACAAAAAACAGCATCTTTGTGATCCTGTACCACTAGAATGACTTGCTCAATAACAAAGCCAGTCATTACAGTGGTAAATTTTCAAAAATAGCGTTCGCTTGGCATACAAACGAACAAGTAATAATCACATATTTTGACTTTCTTGACCATTTTGTGTTTAAAGCGTTGAAAGGAGGAACATTGGTGTGGGAATAAGGCCTTGGGTTTTGAACTGGATTCATACCTCGCTAGAGATTAGCGCACAAAGTAGTTGAAAACTGGAGAAGATACCCTTAGTCCTTATTATCTCTCTCTCTCTCTCTCTCCATGTGTGACATCATTACCATGGACCATGGGGAGTAGGAATACCTCTCACCATCTTATTCTCACATAAACTAGGGGATAGTACTTAATTGTGGTCCTTAATGGCAGGTGGTCACTGAATATAGGTAAGCTTTCAAAGTAACACATTTATGGTCAAAAGTCTTAACCTTTTGCTTAATATCAAGATTTCTCAATAAAATAGAAATTGCCCCTCTAAATGTCCATTTGCAGGCCAAGAGAAGACTATTTTTGAGATTGTATCTCTAGGATGACTGGCTCAGTTATCAAGCCAGTCATTGTAGCGGTAAAATTTCAAAAATGGTCTTATCTGGGCATGCAAATGGACATTTTTTAAATGACTGCAATAGCTCTATTATGGTTAAAAATGGTTGGAAAGCAGGTGGCTTTGCAAAAAGGTTTAACTATACATCTCAATTACATTTTCATTTTAGGTACTTCCACATACTGAAGGAATGCTGTATGCCGATCTGGCCTTTGTGGAAAGCAAACCACCAGTACCGGCTAACAAACCGAATGTTCCAGTTAAACCACCACGAACATCTATTAAAAGGAGAGAGGAACAGACGGAATACGCTTCTATTGACCATATTAACAGCGCAGAGCAGGAAGAAGACCTGGGTATGGTGTGACTGCGTCGCCATCACAAGCTCAACTGTTAACCCTTAACACTCTGATGTCAAACTTTTAAATTTTCAAATTAAATTAAAAGATGAACTGGTGTTCATTTTTCAACAATATTGGTGGAAGATACGACAGCACCATCATCCACCAAAATTGTTGAAAAATGTACACCAGATTCTTCGCTATAGAACCAATAAAAATAGAATTTTGACATCAGATTGATAAGGGTTAAGACTCGGGCAAGATTTGAGTTGCCATTTGCCATGTTTGCTTGCCCAGTGTAGCTCATGTGATGACCATTTGCATACTCAGTACAGGTCATGTGACGACCATTGTGTGACATATATTAGGCATAAGATTTTATGGACAGTTTAACTACTAACATGGAAAGCTTTGTATTATCATAATATATTGTGACCAAGTTTTTATTTTAACCCTTTAATTGTGAAGAAAATCAGATTTTTTGCTTAGTGATTGTCCATTTGCAGGCCAAGAGAAGAATATTTTTGAAAACTTTATCACTGGAATGACTGGCTTGATTATCGAGCTAGTCATTCCAGCGGAAAATCTGTAAAAAAAATAGTCTTGGCCCACAAATTAACATTTCTCAAGATCACCTCATAAGCAATTTTGGTCAGCTTGACCTTTAAATGGTTAATACAAGACGGACTCAGTTATACGATGCCTATTGGTTGTCATTTAGGAAAGTATGCAAAGTACCATGATGAGGACGACAGTTAATTGTTGATAATAATACATTTTTTATAATAATCATTATTTAGGTAGTGAGGGGTATACAACATCAGTAACCAATCCTCCAAAGGGTCGTGAGAAATCACGCATAGTCACATGCCTGCACACGTGCGCTAAATGATATATATAAATATATATACATGTATATATATATATATATATATATATATATATATATCCCCTTGATTATTTTGGAATTAGCCATTCATGAACATCAAATCATATTGTAGCCTTGGTGCATATATTTATCTAGCCCCTTAAGTGGAAGAGGGTATTGTGTGTCTGTAGTGTATCTAAAAAAACCCAAAAAATCTGATCTGATTTGTCTCAAGTTTTATGAAAAGAAAGGATCTTATATTGAAAGAGGATTTCTAGAATTTGCACGTGATCTGAATTTTAAAAACGATGTCTGAATCAGATTAATTTCTGGCTCTAAACTACTGGTCCAATTTGACTCACAATGGAGGAATCCAATTTTAGCTATGCCCCACCCATCTGAGGCTACGCTCCACCCACACGTGTGTGTTGGGATCAATCGATCCCTGAACTCTATCTCAATTTCGCAACTGCCCCCAGTCCTCCATTTAGCACAAGAATGGGTGTAACCGTATACAAGGATTCCGTTGATCACGATCTAAAAAATCTGGAAAATAAAAAAATCTGCAAAATCCAAAAAACTTGTACAATGTGACAAAATTAAAATGCTCTTGTTATTATTGTTTTTTGGCCTTATTTTTATCTTTCATTTATGAATATTCTTTTTTTGCGATATGATTATATTTTAGTAATAGTTATCTGATTATTTTAGTAGTTAATCACTTAAGATAATTGTCACTTGTACTAATAATCATTTGTTTAAACGCTAGAAATTCCAATTTCAAGACAATGGATCTTTCCAGTTTATCCATCCATCATATGATGTCATATGCCATCATAATCAGCTACATGACATGTTGGATGATGTCGTAATCATGACATCATGAATGAGTCGAATTAGTCCATCTTAAACGCTTAATAGTCCGACACGTATGAATTGTATGTTTTTGCTGTTTTATAAATATGCTGTTGAATATTTTTTTTAAAACTAATTTGACTGGGCGCTGTTGCTGCCAGCACCCAGTCGAATTAGTTTCAAAATATTCAACAACTTACCTGTATAGTTTTCTTGAAATTGATAGTCAGGGAGTTCAGGGATCGATCAATCCCAACATGAGTGAGGTGTGGGTGGAGCTTAGAGAGGGGTCATGGCATAGCAAAAACTGGAAAGGTCCATTATTAATAAGAAAGTTATTAAATATTCTGAAACTAATTTAACTTCATGCAGCACCAACTCGCAGTTAGATTAGTTTTCAAATATGCCTGTATTTAGACGAATATTTAAATGGGAAATTTAAATATATATATCCATGTTTTTCATAATTTATTAATTTTTTGATGACATATTTACATACATTCCTTCTATCAATTCTGCTGTAAAAAGTGCTTCTATCACTGTGATGTTTAGTGCTTTCTTTTTCAATTAAATGTATAACATATATTTTATTATTAAATATTCCCCAAACCTTTTTAGTAGTTCTAGTATATCAGCCGCTTCAAAAGCTATTGTACAGGGAAGGTGTTAATTGATATTTTTTTAACTATAATGATTTCAATGGGCAATAACTCCGAACCTACTTAATATGTTGAAAACACTGTGACTTGGTGGCCAACATTCAGTCAAATTGTTTTCAAAATATTCAGCATATCCAAAGTGAAACCACACAGAACAGGTACTGTACAGAAATTTAACAGGCAAATAGTTAATAACATTTTGCCTGGAAGTCACTGCCATCTGTTGTATGGTAGCAACAGCTTCAGCTTAAAGAATTTCAACATAGTATATGCATTATGTTGTAATAATATTTGAAGCGGTTCTGTATGATTATTCGTGTTAATTGTGCTCAGATTGTGGTATTTGGTTGTGTTCAATTTGTGATATATTCTGTCTTAACAATGTTGCTGAATTCCTGATGTACACATTAGCATAATGGTTTGTATTGAATAAACGTATGCATCTGTATATGAGTCTGTGGTCATATACTGTAGCTCTGATAGTAACTGAAATACTCTTAATAAATAATAAGTTGATTTCAAAATATTTAACAGGTTATCTGTATAGTTTTCTGGAAATTGATAGTCAGGGAGTTCAGTGAGCGATCGATCCCAACACGAGTGAGGTGTGGGTGAGGCTTAGCTAGACATGGGTGGTGATTAGTAAAAACTGAAAAGGACCATTATGCCTCTGACTCTCACGGATCAGAAATGACATGTTATTTATGACAGAAAGAATATTCTTTTGAAAATTTTGAGATCCTATGACTGGGATCTGTTGCTGCCTGTCATTCAAAAGTTTGAAAACATTCCGAAGAAGCCTAATAACCTTTGAGGTCAAAGTAACAAGGTGACCCAATTCACCTTTCCAGGGTATCCATCCATCATCTGACTTTGTATGACGTCATAATCAGTTCAGCGCATGTATGATGACATCACAATCATTACGTCACAAAGGGTTCCATATAGAGCGTCATCAAATCTCAAATACTCCGACATGTTGCATGAATTGTATGGCTTTGTAATTCTTTGCTATTTAACAAACATGTTGTTGAATATTTTGAATCTAATTTGACTGGGTGCTGTTGCAGCCTTAGGCAGCAACAGCACCCAGTCAAATTAGTTTCAAAATATTCAACAGCTTACCTGTGTAGTTCTTTGAAAATTGATTGTCAGGGTGTTCAGAGATCGATCGATCCCAACATGAGCGAGGTGTGGTAGGAGCTTAGCTAGAGATGGGCGGGGCATAGCTAAAACTGGAAAGGTCCATTAAAGACACAAATGTTCTGTATTTCTGGATGACAATTCAAGATTTACTGAAGGGATTTTCACCATCCAGACCCGTATCCAGAGAAACATATTCATTTTGACAGCAAAAGATCAAAGGTCATAGTCTCCCGATTTAGGAAATTGTTGTTGTGGATTGGGGACATAGATTTCAGTAATCTATGATTGTAATTCTTGTTAATCGTACTGGTCTTATCGCTGCAAATGCTTCCAGCAACACTGGTTAGACGATCTTCACTACACTTCTTTCACAAGCTCACAGTAATCTATAAAAATTGGATTTCTTTATTCTGTAGTGAAATATGTAATATATGGTTGTAAATATTCTTGGGAACAATCACGTTATTAGACTGTGTTTTCACTTGTGCCTGGTGTGTTATCTATTAATTGTATGACCTTTACCATGCATAACTCTTACCACTCTGAAGATAAAAGATTTTGAAAGCTGAACTCGTGTTCATTTTTAAGCAATTTGTTGGAAGGTGTCATAGACAAGTTAAAAAATGTACACCAGTTTCCTTGCTATTGACACAGTAAAGGATAGAATATTGACATCGGAGTGGTAAGGCTTAACCCTTTAACACTCATATCAGCTAAAAATGGATTCACAGTGGTCGTGAGAAATGTCCATTTGCAGACCAAGAGAAGACTATTTTTGAAGATCTATCACTGGAACGACTAGCTTGATAACCGAGCCAGTCATTCCAGGGGTAAATTTTCAGAAATAGTCTTCTCTTGGTCTGCAAATGGACGTTTTCTATGAGAAAATTGAAATTTTCTTGAACAAATTCAAGGAGTAGAAGATTGAATTATAATATGATTAACTGTTTCCATACTATAAATGTATTTAGTTGTACATATTGCAGCTTCTTATTTGTCTGTAGCGCATGTTCAAGCATACAATAGGCATGTACAACTGGTGTTTGAAAAATACCTTTTGACATTCATGCCTTTTAGCTACACCAGTCCATAACACCCTAGCAGATAAAGCACCTTACTCACATGCTCTGTGATAAACATTTAATTTCTTTGACATAATTATTCTTTGAGAATTATATTTAATTATTTATGTATTAAAGTTTACTACGGTATCTATGCACAATTAGAATATAGACTTTTATGACATCAAAATAATAAAAGATAATTATATTTAATTATTTATGTATTAAATTTTACTATGGTATCTTGGCACAATTAGAATATCCACATTTGTGGCATCAAAACTGTTATAGCCATACATTAAACCCTGTCTTAGCCCTTTACCCCTCAGGGAAGGTAAAAAAGGCTTCTGCTGTTGTCTTTAGAAATGTCCATTTGCAGACCAAGAATATACTATTTTTGAAAATCTCCCACTAGAATGACTGACTTGATGACAGATTGACGTTTCACAAAATCATTGTAGAAGCCAGTTTCGGTCGGATTGACCTTTTAACACTCAGACCAGCCAAAAACGGCTTCCACGGGGGTCTTGAGATATTTTGAATTGTGAATTACCAGAATCTAAATATCAAGGTAACTATACCGTTAAGCTGTTGAATATTTTGAAACTAATTTTACTGGGGGATATTGCTGCCAACGGCATATTGCAAATTAGTTTCGAAATAAGGAACCAAATATTTAATAAACTGTAATTTTGTCCAAGACATATGGTTCTTACTCGTGATAGACTTCGATTTCTGTGATGGAGCTGTGTAATATTTGATTGTGATGGTAGTTAATGTGACGTATTTGATTATGACATCAGAAACTTGAGTGCCGGATCAAATCCATCTATTAACATTCTGATCAAGCAGAGACTTCACTGAATACATTTCGTTGAATTTGACCTAAAATATGCCACAGATTAAGTATTATTGGTGCGTAAAGACTAGCAAACATGGTGCTGATAAGAAGTAATTGCGATTTAATTCATGAAACCTTATGGAATATGCCCGCCATTACTTTCTACAGATAATTGTATACATGTATATATGTAAAGACTAAAGGAAAATCTGATGTACTTATTCACAATGTGTCTTCCATGTTAGCCTAGCCCTTTAACCTGTTATTGGTCAAACCGGCTAAAACCAGCTGAGAAATGCTCACTTATTGTCCAAGAGAAGATTTTTAAATGTACCACCGAAATAACTGGCTCGATAAACGATCCAGGCATTCCAGTGATAAATTTTCAAAAATAGTCTTCTCTTGTTCTGCAAATTGACATTCAATAAGAAAAAAATCATTATTTTCTGGACAAATTGGGTTAATAGTCAAGATTTGTCAAGAAAATTGAAATGTTTGCTTTCTGAATGTCTATTTACAGGTGAAGAGAGGAATATTTTTGAAAATTTCCCACTGGAATGTCTGGAGCCAGACATTCCAGTGGGAAAATTTCAAAAATAATCTCATTGGCTGCAAATGTACGTTTCTCATAACCGCTGACGATTCCGATTTGGGCCGGCTTGACTATGAAAGCATTAAAGACTAAGAAATTATGGTGCTGATAATTGATTGTCCTTTGATTCCTGAAAAATTATGATATCTATCATTACTTTATACAGATAAATATCTGTATGTAAAGAACAAACTAAAATCTGCTGTACTTGGCCTTCATAACATGCTTTCTAATTGTAATGTCTGTAAAATCTTTAGGTGCTATGCATATAATAGTTATTTTAGCTGAGTAATAATAATAATAATAATAATAACAATAACAATAATATAATAAAAAGAATTTATTTTTCTATTATATAACTGTATATTACATTTGTTCTAAGATGAACAAATTACAGCAATACAATTTATTTACATTTTGTGTTTTGATTGAAATCTAATGCATTTTGTCAGATTACATCACTGGTACTTAGTGTATTCAATTCATTCCAGATATAAAGTTTATTTATTTTACGAAAAATTTACAGATTTTTCTTATGAATAATTCCAAATCTGTTGTAAAAATAATAACCTAAACATTACATAGCCCTGTAACCATCAACTCTTTCAAGAACATGTCGATCTTCTTATCGGAAATGGCCATTTGCAGATCAAGAGATTATTTTTTTAATTCTACCTGTGGAATGACTGACTCAGTTCTTCTCTTGGCCTACAAATGGACATTACTCAAGACCACTACAGAGGCAGGTTTTGGCCGACTTCGCCATGAAAATCATTACTCTCTGAATTAACAGTAGCTTATTTGTGAAGTAATCATACATGAAAGCTGTTTAATTCTTAAATATAACCTGACCGTTAGATGAAATTAATCTCGAAATGCTTAACAGACTTTTTCATACGTCTTAATCGAAATTCTTTGTAATTTTTATAGTTCTAAACTGTGACATAATCAGTAAGTTGTATTTTCCTCATTTCAAATAGCTTTCTAGAACCAAAATTCACCATTATTTGCTCATTGTATATTATGCTATATATGCCTTGCCGAATGTAAATCTGCTGCTCATTATCCTATGATTCTCCATTGCTCATGGCTGCATCAGAATTGGTGAAAGTCTTCAGGTTTGTGATGAAGCACCATCGAGTGCTCTATCTATATGTTTGCATACTGTTAGCCCCTCTCGTGTCAACTTAGCCACTTAATGGTCAAGAGGGTAAAAAATGGCCTCTACAGTGGTCTTGAGCAAAATTGATTTGCAGACTAATAGGACATTTTTTTTAATTTACCACTGGAATAACTGGCTCGAGAATCGAGCCAGTAATTCTAGTCTTCAATTTTCTAAAATAGGCCTGCAAATGGACACTGGCTAAGAAAAAACTGATTTTTCTGACCATTGAACCAGGCAGCAACAGATGCCGATGTAATGGTTTTCATGAATATTCATTTGCAGGACAAGAGAAGTCTAATTTTCAAAAATTTCATTGAGATTTACACAAATCTTATCTTGGCCTACGAAAATTATGATATTCTTGGAAAATTTTGTGCCAGTAAATGGTTAATTTGTATGAGAATCCCGTTGAAACATGGGTGTGTGTGTATGGGTGGTGTGGGGGGGGGGCGGTGGCGGCGGTTAAATGATTTATGCATTTAACTGTTTTGCATTTAAATTACTGAATAAGTATTAATATTAGCAAGCTTGTTATATAATTACATCGGCTTGAAGAACAGTGGCTGCTAGTTTGGTTAAAGTCACTGTACATTTATAAGCCAAGAACAGTCTATTTTAGAAAATTTACGACGGGAATGACTGGCTCGGTAATGGAGCCAGTCATTCCAGTGATAAATTTTCAAATTTGGTCTTTTATTGAGCTGCAAACAGCTATTGCTCAATACCACTACAGAGGCCGGTTCTGCCCTGTTTGACCACTGTGTTGGTTTACCCAAAAGCTTTCCTGTAGCAACTGACCAGTTTGAGCACTGTAATGGTCATGATTGGTCAAGGAAATCAAAGTTTTTCGCATTGATTATTCATTTTTAGGCCAGGACAAATGATAATTTCATTCCGTATAGATTAAAATAATCTTTACTTGTGACGTTGAAATCTTTTATTATTCTATGCATAATGAAATCATAATATGTTAAGATTTATATCTTTTCGTTACATCTAGCCGCATAATCTAAGCCTCTAAAAGTATACAACTTTGACAATTTTATTTTCCAGAATGCTGGTGTGAATATGCACCTTTAACAGAATAAGTTTTAAAATATAAAAGATAAATTTTCCAGTGATTTGTCGATGAAAGGGTTAAGTAGTACATTGATGGTGTGTGAATACTGTAATATTTTTAATAGCAAATCTATTATTACATTATTACTTTTATACCCAGATTATGTATAAAGATTATTTTGTATATAAGTTAAATTTATGGTGATAAGTAAGTTAATTGATGAATCAAGTTTTACCTATGGCCTGCCCATCTCTACCTAAGCTCCGGCCATTGTTTGTCCGTGTTGGAATTGATTAAATGCTGAACTCCCTGAACCTCAATTTCCAGAAAACTATGCAGGTAAGCTGCTGAATATTTAGAAACTAATTTGTCTGTGTGCTGTTGCTGCCTATAGCAGCAACAGCACCCAGTCCAATTGGTTTCAAAATATTCAACAGAATGTTTATTAAATAGTAAAGACATTCAATTTGACTACTTGATGGAATATTAAGCGTTTTATGACGGACTTAGATATGTCATTTATGATGTAATTACATCATTCATGATATAACTGATTGTGCAGTCATCCTACTTGTGACGTAATTCAGTATGACATCATATATTCGACTGACAGGTTAGATTCCTCTCTTAACACTTTAATGGTGAATATTTGTTAAAACTGATATTTTTACCGACTAAATATACATACCCAAGCCTAGCGAAGGCTATTTTTGGAAATGTACCATTGGAATGATTGGCTCTGTTATTGAACCTGTCATTCCAGGTCAAGTTCGACTCGCTAACTGTGGTCAGTTTGCTGGTTTACTGAGGCAGGTACCAGTCTCCATTAACCCTTTCTGTCATCTGTTTTGATGGCTTACGAAAATGGGTTATTTTTGTCCGCTATGACATCAATGAGCATCAATATGACGTAAATTGGAAGGAATAGGGGCTTGAGAACATTGACATACAATAGGAAAGCATAATTTCATCAAACCTAAGGTATTTAGTGAAATATGTACACTTTTATATGCATTTATTCGTGGCAAGCGATTGGTGTCTGCCATTTTGAAATTTATGCAAATGTCGCACGAACCATCTGAACCGAGCTCGGGTGCTTGTTTGAATATAGTTGACTAGCTAAAAACAACTCGGATTTTGGAATCACCAAACTACATCGTTGATCCCTATGGGATCTGGCGTGTGGAGTGGGTGTATCCCATACTTCACTTGTTCTTTTCTAACATAAGTTTTTGTCGAAATCCCCACGGTATGCGGAAAACTTGTATAATTTTAAAGGACATGTTCTGTGCACTATGATTGGGCAAATTAAAATGTTGAGCAACTGGAGTATCTGTGTTTTTAAGATCCGTTTGATATTCTTCCGCCCATGGAATTCACGTTTGGTTTCCTCCACAAACTGTTAGTGGCATTATCTGGTTACACAAAAAATATTTTCGGTCACAACAACCAAAAATCTGGTTACACAAAATACAATTCCGGTTAGACGTATGAAATTTCTGCTTACAAATTCAACATTTCCGGTTGCAAACTAGAAAATCTGGTTACACGTAAACGGATTTTCCTCATTCCGGTTACACCCAAGGACAAACTGTAACTGGGACCGAGAGTGTAAAAGCAAGTGCAGAACAGAGCACTGATATTCGGATTTGGATCCAACTGATCCAGCGTAAGAAAACCACAAGAAGAGTTCCTGTCCAGTTGACCAATAGTTGACTAGCTAGTTAGCTATTTGAAGTTCGACTCGGAATCTAGTTAGCTATAGCTAACCATGGTTAGGAGTCGAACTTGACCCCAGGGGCACACTTTTGAAAAAATAGTCTTCTTTCCGCTAGCAAATCAGCAGTCCTCAAGACTGTAAAGGGCTGTTTCCACCGAATTGACCAGTAAAGGGTTAATTAACAATATGTGCTCAATTACGTTTCCTTTGCCAAATGTTTTATATGTTCAAATGATGTAATTTGTATTTAATTTTAACAAGTGCTCAACATGTATTATTTGTATTTTATAGCTCAGCACCTGGCATAAAAAGCCAAATGTCCTTATGCCATGGTGAACATCCATCTATTTGTCTGTCCATCAACCTTTAATAAACTCAGTAGCCTCCTCGCCGATTTCTGGCAAATGTTTCTGGGAGCATCCTGGGTTCATAGAGATTCAATTCAAACAATATGCAGTAACCATCTCCGATTTTGGGCTATTTTTTAGAAACACCATTAAACATATTCTTCTGAAGCTCCTTGAATAATCGGTCTGAAACCTAAAGAACTTGACCTATGGTATGAACTGAGCCACGCCTGAGTTAATGTCTGATTGATGCAAGCCACCAGACATTAATTTCAATGAAGAATAATAATTTTGGACCTACTGAATATTTTGAAAACAATTTGACTGAAAGTTTTTGGTGGCTAAGCCACCAACAACTTTCAGTTAAGTGGTTTAAAAAATATTCAGCATATCCAGAGTTAAACCCCCATGGAAAATGTAGGGATTAATAGTCTTTCAAGTTTGATCTAGAGAAACTGATTGAAGAAGCATTGCCATTATCAACCAATCAAAATTTACTTAGTAAACCAAATATTGAACAGCTTACCTGTATAGTTTTCTGGAAATTTAATCTTAATTGATAGTCTGGGAGTTCACAGATCGATCGATCCTAACGTGTGTGAAACATGGGTGGAGCTTAGCTAGAGAAAATATAATAGATTGATATATACATATATTCTCTTGTATCATCAAATACAATCTGATTTTAAAATCTCTTATTAGAGATTTTTAATTTTGTTTAATGCTACTAAATACATATTTTATTCAGAGATTTTCCTAGATATTTAGTTTAATACACAAGCAAACTTTTTTATCTTTTCAAACTGAATAAATATTCAGCTCACATATTTAGCCAGAGGTTTTGCTAATTAGTTTAATTATTAACTTGAGATTTTGTAATATTTACTAATCCTGTAATGACATACCTATACATTTTGTTTTGTATAATCGCTCGCATTTTGTTTAATATTCGCAAATGAGTTAAAATATCTCTAAGATTTTGTGCCAGTTCCTATTCGTCTAATGACATAAATTATGCATATGGTATTTTGCTTTAGGATTAGACAATCACTTGTATTGCTATGAAATTACACGTTAAATATTTACTATACCCTAAATCAAAATAGATCTCATGTTAAAGCATACAGAAGACTATTATTTTGAAAATAATGAGTCTTGAAGTTCATTATTGCCAAAGTAATTACGAATTATTTACTATGCTATAATTACTAAGATGTGTTTGAGAAAGAGGGAACATGGGAAATAATCAAAGCATGTGCAAGAAAGAGAAGGGGAGGTCAGGGAAATTTCTCTTAGATAATATCGATTTCCAGACCATGAGAAGACTATTTCTGGAAATTTGCCACTGGAATGATTGTCTCTTTATTGCATCAGTTTTTCTAGTGATAAATTCTGAAAATACTCCTCCTTGATCTTTTACCCCAGTCAGTGGCTGATATGTTAGATAATTGGTCATAATGAGCTTATGACCTCACATCTTAAAGAACTACAATCTGATGGCCAGATAAGCAGGTTTCCAGACCAAACAGCTTTTAACCCTTTAACACTCATATCAGCAAAAAATGGCTTCTGTAGTGGTCTTGTAAAATGTCCATATTCAGATAGAGATTATTTTTGGGTAATTTTCCAGTGCAATGACTGCCTCGATAACCGTCAAATTATTTTCAAAATATTCAACTTTTGTTAAATTCGACCGTACCGTAATACATATAATTCAGTCAGTAACTGTCAGGTCTTTAGCCCTATGTTATTTGTCTGTCACTCAGTTGGACACATTTTGTCATCCATACTATAGTTGTATAGACAACCTCATTCTTAGCCAAATTGATAGAATTTAATAAACTATGATTTACATATTTGAACTCTTTAATGAATTTGTGTATTTTACTAAATATTTTTCATAGTTATATTTTGATAAATAAAATGAAAATTTAATTCAGCTTACTTTTGTGTCATTCATTTCTTTTGTTTGAGGTGATCTATGTCAGTAGTCGAAGTCACGGCTCAATACTTAATCTTATCAACTAAATATGGTGAGAACTTTTGTTGCTGGTGTATATTGGGTGGTGATTATATCCTTTTCTAACACCGATTTCCCTTGTCTATCATGATTATTTAGATCATTTAACTATATCCATATATGACACCTACAGGTCCAAAATCATCGGCAACTGCCAGACAAGAAACATAGTCTACCTGCTGACATGTTCAGTCTGTAAAAAACAGTATGTAGGAGAGACGCTATGCACCTTTAAAATCCGCATTCAAGAGCACTTACGCTCGATCACCAACCTCCACAAACATGAGAGGTACGACACTCCAGTCTCACGGCATTTCAACAGACCCAGGCATTCTAGAATGAACATGCAATTCAGAATAATCCAGGTCCTTTCTTCGGACCCCGAGGATGAAGTATCCACCAAATGGAGAAGACAGAAAGAATGCCACTGGATCCACCAGCTCCACACAATGGAGCCGACAGGCATCAACCAAGCAGGGTAGGGGTCACCGCCTACCCTGGGCCGACATGCATACCATAAGCAGACAGACCCAGTACGTCGTTATCACTCTCCTAAAATATAAACCAGCCTATACATGGTGTGAATGGGACCTGGAATCAGAGACTCGTCAATAAGCGAGCCAGTAATTCCATTGGTCAATTTTCAAAAGTACCCTTCTATTAGTCTACAAATGAATGTTTTCCGTGAGAATTTAAACTTTCCTGACCAAATCTGATCATTAAAGGGTTAAATTATGTTAGTTTTCTTACAAAAGCGGACTGAATAACATAAGACTACCATTCTGTAGTATAAGTGTCAAAAGTATTCACCTTATCTGCTATATAAGGGCTAGTAAATAATCAGTGGGGCTAGTAGAATCTAGTGTTCACTAATCCTGCGGGCTAGTGACACATCCAGGTTCATTTCATCCCCTGTTACAGATAACCAAAATGTACTGATAGCACGTTATTTATGATAGAAGTTAAACATTGGTTATTTTAGTGTGACTGCTCAGCTTTAAAAAAATGCAAATCTCGGAGACTGGCCACATCCACGTCAAGAGAAGAATATTTTTGAAAACTTAGCGCTGAAATGACTGGCTCGCTTACTGGGTTATTGAGCCAGTCATTCTATCTAGGTGCATCTCTTAAAATCTCTTAAGCTGCAAATTGTTATGTCTCAAGACAACTGCAGAATAATTGTCACCTGGGCCATAGACCATTAACCCTTTAATGGTCACGTCAGACAAAAAACAGCATCTTTGTGATCCTGTACCACTAGAATGACTCGCTCAATAACAAAGGCAGTCATTACAGTGGTAAATTTTCAAAAATAGCGTTCGCTTGGCATACAAACGAACAAGTAATAATCACATATTTTGACTTTCTTGACCATTTTGTGTTTAAAGCGTTGAAAGGAGGAACATTAGTGTGGGAATAAGGCCTTGGGTTTTGAACTGGATTCATACCTCGCTAGAGACTAGCGCACAAAGTAGTTGAAAACTGGAGCAGATACCCTTAGTCCCTATTATATCTCTCTCTCCATGTGTGACATCATTACCATGGACCATGGGGAGTAGGAATACCTCTCACCATCTTATTCTCACATAAACTAGGGGATAGTACTTAATTGTGGTCCTTAATGGCAGGTGGTCACTGAATATAGGTAAGCTTTCAAAGTAACATATTTATGGTCAAAAATCCTAACCTTTTGCTTAATATCAAGATTTCTCATTAAAATAGAAATTTCCCCTCTAAATGTCCATTTGCAGGCCAAGAGAAGACTATTTTTGAAATTGTATCTCTAGGATGACTGGCTCAGTTATCAAGCCAGTCATTGTAGGGGTAAAATTTCAAAGATGGTCTTATCTGGGCATGCAAATGGACATTTTTTAAATGACTGCAATAGCTCTATTATGGTTAAAAATGGTTGGAAAGCAGGTGGCTTTGCAAAAAGGTTTAACTTTTCATCTCGATTACATTTTCATTTTAGGCACTTCCACATACTGAAGGGATGCTATATGCCGATCTGGCCTTTGTGGAAAGCAAACCACCAGTACCGGCTAACAAACCGAACGTTCCAGTTAAACCACCACGAACATCTATTAAAAAGAGAGAGGAACAGACGGAATACGCTTCTATTGACCATATTAACAGCACAGAGCAGGAAGAAGACCTGGGTATGGTGTGAGTGTGTCGACATCACAAGCTCAACTGTTAACCCTTAACACTCTGATGTCAAACTTTTAAATTTTCAAATTAAATTAAAAGATGAACTGGTGTTCATTTTTCAACAATATTGGTGGAAGATACGACAGCACCATCATCCACCAAAATTGTTGAAAAATGTACACCAGATTCTTCGCTATCGACCCAATAAAAATAGAATTTTGACATCAGAGTGGTAAGGGTTAAGACTCGGGCAAGATTCGAGTGGCCATTTGCCATGTTTGCTTGCCCAGTGTAGCTCATGTGATGACCATTTGCATACTCAGTACAGGTCATGTGACGACCATTGCGTGACATATATTAAACATAAGATTTTATGGACAGTTTAACTACTAACATGGAAAGCTTTGTATTATCATAATATATTGTGACCGAGTCAGTATTTTAACCCTTTACTTGTGAAGAAAATCAGCTTTTTTGCTTAGTGATTGTCCATTTGCAGGCCAAGAGAAGAATATTTTTGAAAACTATCACTGGAATGACTGGCTTGATTATCGAGCTAGTCATTCCAGCGGAAAATCTTTTAAAAAAATAGTCTTGGCCCACAAATCAACATTTCTCAAGATCACCTCATAAGCAATTTTGGTCAGCTTGACCTTTAAATGGTTAATACAAGACGGACTCAGTTATACGATGCCTATTGGTTGTCATTTAGGAAAGTATGCAAAGTACCATGATGAGGACGACAGTTAATTGTTGATAATAATACATTTTTTATAATAATCATTATTTAGGTAGTGAGGGGTATACAACATCAGTAACCAATCCTCCAAAGGGTCGTGAGAAATCACACATAGTCACATGCCTGCACACGTGCGCTAAATGATATATATATATATATACATGTATATATATATATATATATATATATATATATATATATATATATATATATATATATATATATATATATATCCCCTTGATTATTTTGGAATTAGCCATTCATGAACATCAAATCATATTGTAGCCTTGTGCATATATTTATCTAGCCCCTTAAGTGGAAGAGGGTATTGTGTGTCTGTAGTGTATCTAAAAAAAACCCAAAAAATCTGATCTGATTTGTCTCAAGTTTTATGAAAAGAAAGGATCTTATATTGAAAGAGGATTTCTAGAATTTGCACGTGATCTGAATTTTAAAAACGATGTCTGAATCAGATTAATTTCTGGCTCTAAACTACTGGTCCAATTTGACTCACAATGGAGGAATCCAGTTTTAGCTATGCCCCACCCATCTGAGGCTACGCTCCACCCACACGTGTGTGTTGGGATCAATCGATCCCTGAACTCTATCTCAATTTCGCAACTGCCCCCAGTCCTCCATTTAGCACAAGAATGGGTGTAACCGTATACAAGGATTCCGTTGATCACGATCTAAAAAATCTGGAAAATAAAAAAATCTGCAAAATCCAAAAAACTTGTACAATGTGACAAAATTAAAATGCTCTTGTTATTATTGTTTTTTGGCCTTATTTTTATCTTTCATTTATGAATATTCTTTTTTTGCGATATGATTATATTTTAGTAATAGTTATCTGATTATTTTAGTAGTTAATCACTTAAGATAATTGTCACTTGTACTAATAATCATTTGTTTAAACGCTAGAAATTCCAATTTCAAGACAATGGATCTTTCCCTGTTTATCCATCCATCATATGATGTCATATGACGTCATAATCAACTACATGACATGTTGGATGATGTCGTAATCATGACATCATGAATGAGTCGAATTAGTCCATCTTAAACGCTTAATAGTCCGACACGTATGAATTGTATGTTTTTGCTGTTTTATAAACATGCTGTTGAATATTTTTTTTAAAACTAATTTGACTGGGCGCTGTTGCTGCCAGCACCCAGTCGAATTAGTTTCAAAATATTCAACAACTTACCTGTATAGTTTTCTTGAAATTGATAGTCAGGGAGTTCAGGGATCGATCAATCCCAACATGAGTGAGGTGTGGGTGGAGCTTAGAGAGGGGTCGTGGCATAGCAAAAACTGGAAAGGTCCATTATTAATAAGAAAGTTATTAAATATTCTGAAACTAATTTAACTTCATGCAGCACCAACTCGCAGTTAGATTAGTTTTCAAATATGCCTGTATTTAGACGAATATTTAAATGGGAAATTTAAATATATATATCCATGTTTTTCATAATTTATTAATTTTTTGATGACATTTTTACATACATTCCTTCTATCAATTCTGCTGTAAAAAGTGCTTCTATCACTATGATGTTTAGTGCTTTCTTTTTCAATTAAATGTATAACATATAGTTTATTATTAAATATTCCCCAAACCTTTTTAGTACTTCTAGTATATCAGCCGCTTTAAAAGCTATTGTACAGGGAAGGTGTTAATTGATATTTTTTAAATTGTAATGATTTCAATGGGCAATAACTCCGAACCTACTTAATATGTTGAAAACACTGTGACTGAAAGATGTTGGTGGCTAACATTCAGTCAAATTGTTTTCAAAATATTCAGCATATCCAAAGTGAAACCCCACGGAACAGGTAGTGTACAGAAATTTAACAGGCAAATAGTTAATAACATTTTGCCTGGAAGTCACTGCCATCTGTTGTATGGTAGCAACAGCTTCAGCTTAAAGAATTTCAACATAGTATATGCGTTATGTTGTAATAATATTTGAAGCGGTTCTGTATGATTATTCGTGTTAATTGTGCTCAGATTGTGGTATTTGGTTGTGTTCAATTTGTGATATATTCTGTCTTAACAATGTTGCTGAATTCCTGATGTACACATTAGCATAATGGTTTGTATTGAATATACGTATGCATCTGTATATGAGTCTGTGGTCATATACCGTAGCTCTGATAGTAACTGAAATACTCTTAATAAATAATAAGTTGATTTCAAAATATTTAACAGGTTATCTGTATAGTTTTCTGGAAATTGATAGTCAGGGAGTTCAGTGAGCGATCAATCCCAACACGAGTGAGGTGTGGGTGAAGCTTAGCTAGACGTGGGTGGTGATTATAGTCAGGGAGTACAGTGACCGATCGATCCCAACACGAGTGAGGTGTGGGTGAGGCTTAGCTAGACATGGGGGGTGATTATAGTCAGGGAGTACAGTGAGCGATTGATCCCAACACGAGTGAGGTGTGGGTGAAGCTTAGCTAGACGTGGGTGGTGATTATAGTCAGGGAGTACAGTGAGCGATTGATCCCAACACGAGTGAGGTGTGGGTGAGGCTTAGCTAGACATGGGTGGTGATTAGTAAAAACTGAAAAGGACCATTATGCCTCTGACTCTCACGGATCAGAAATGACATGTTATTTATGACAGAAAGAATATTCTTTTGAAAATTTTGAGATCCTATGACTGGGATCTGTTGCTGCCTGTCATTCAAAAGTTTTAAAACATTCCGAAGAAACCTAATAACCTTTGAGGTCAAAGTATCTAGGTGACCCAATTCACCTTTCCAGGGTATCCATCCATCATCTGACTTTGTATGACGTCATAATCAGTTCAGCGCGTGTATGATGACATCACAATCATTACGTCACAAAGGGTTCCATATAGACCGTCATCAAATCTCAAATACTCCAACATGTTGCATGAATTGTATAGCTTTGTAATTCTTTGCTATTTAACAAACATGTTGTTGAATATTTTGAATCTAATTTGACTGGGTGCTGTTGCAGCCTTAGGCAGCAACAGCACCCAGTCAAATTAGTTTCAAAATATTCAACAGCTTACCTGTGTAGTTTTTTGAAAATTGATTGTCAGGGTGTTCAGAGATCGATCGATCCCAAAACGAGCGAGGTGTGGGAGGAGCTTAGCTAGAGATGGGCGGGGCATAGCTAAAACCGGAAAGGTCCATTAAAGACACAGATGTTCTGTATTTCTGGATGACAATTCAAGATTTACTGAAGGGATTTTCACCATCCAGACCCGTATCCAGAGAAACATATTCATTTTGACAGCAAAAGATCAAAGGTCATAGTCTCCCGATTTAGGAAATTGTTGTTGTGGATTGGGGACATAGATTTCAGTAATCTATGATTGTAATTCTTGTTAATCGTACTGGTCTTATCGCTGCAAATGCTTCCAGCAACACTGGTTAGACGATCTTCACTACACTTCCTTCACAAGCTCACAGTAATCTATAAAAATTGGATTACTTTATTCTGTGGTGTAAATATGTAATATATGGTTGTAAATATTCTTGGGAACAATCACGTTATTGGACTGTGTTTTCACTTGTGCCTGGTGTGTTATCTATTAATTGTATGACCATTACCATGCATAACTCTTACCACTCTGAAGATAAAAGATTTTGAAAGCTGAACTCGTGTTCATTTTTAAGCAATTTGTTGGAAGGTGTCATAGACAAGTTAAAAAATGTACACCAGTTTCCTTGCTATTGACACAGTAAAGGATAGAATATTGACATCAGAGTGGTAAGGCTTAACCCTTTAACACTCATATCAGCTAAAAATGGATTCACAGTGGTCGTGACAAATGTCCATTTGCAGACCAAGAGAAGACTATTTTTGAAGATTTATCACTGGAACGACTAGCTTGATAACCGAGCCAGTCATTCCAGGGGTAAATTTTCAGAAATAGTCTTCTCTTGGTCTGCAAATGGACGTTTTCTATGAGAAAATTGAAATTTTCTTGAACAAATTCGAGGAGTAGAATATTGAATTATAATATGATTAACTGTTTCCATACTATAAATGTATTTAGTTGTACATATTGCAGCTTCTTATTTGTCTGTAGCGCATGTTCAAGCATACAATAGGCATGTACAACTGGTGTTTGAAAAATACCTTTTGACATTCATGCCTTTTAGCTACACCAGTCCATAACACCCTAGCAGATAAAGCACCTTACTCACATGCTCTGTGATAAACATTTAATTTCTTTGGCATAATTATTCTTTGAGAATTATATTTAATTATTTATGTATTAAAGTTTACTACGGTATATATGCACAATTAGAATATAGACTTTTAAGACATCAAAATAATAAAAGATAATTATATTTAATTATTTATGTATTAAATTTTACTATGGTATCTTGGCACAATTAGAATATCCACATTTGTGGCATCAAAATTGTTATAACCACATATTAAACCCTGTCTTAGCCCTTTACCCCTCAGGGAAGGTAAAAAAGCCTTCTGCTGTTGTCTTTAGAAATGTCCATTTGCAGACCAAGAATATACTATTTTTGAAAATCTCCCACTAGAATGACTGACTTGATGACAGATTGACGTTTCACAAAATCATTGTAGATGCCAGTTTCGGTCGGATTGACCCTTTAATACTCAGACCAGCCAAAAATGGCTTCCACGGGGGTCTTGAGATATTTTGAATTGTGAATTACCAGAATCTAAATATCAAGGTAACTATACCGTTAAGCTGTTGAATATTTTGAAACTAATTTTACTGGGGGATATTGCTGCCAACGGCATATTGCAAATTAGTTTCGAAATAAGGAACCAAATATTTAATAAACTGTAATTTTGTCCAAGACATATGGTTCTTACTCGTGATAGACTTCGATTTCTGTGATGGAGCTGTGTAATATTTGATTGTGATGGTAGTTAATGTGACGTATTTGATTATGACATCAGAAACTTGAGTGGCGGATCAAATCCATCTATTAACATTCTGATCAAGCAGAGACTTCACTGAATACATTTCGTTGAATTTGACCTAAAATATGCCACAGATTAAGTATTATTGGTGCGTAAAGACTAGCAAACATGGTGCTGATAAGAAGTAATTGTGATTTAATTCATGAAACCTTACGGAATATGTCTGCTGTTACTTTCTACAGATAATTGTATACATGTATATATGTAAAGACTAAAGGAAAATCTGATGTACTTATTCACAATGTGTCTTCCATGTTAACCTGGCCCTTTAACCCGTTATTGGTCAAACCGGCTAAAACCAGCTGAGAAATGCTCACTTATTGTCCAAGAGAAGATTTTTAAATGTACCACTGAAATAACTGGCTCGATAAACGATCCAGTCATTCCAGTGATAAATTTTCAAAAATAGTCTTCTCTTGGTCTGCAAATTGACATTCAATAAGAAAAAAAATCATTATTTTCTGGACAAATTGTGAACATTATAGGGTTAATAGTCAAGATTTGTCAAGAAAATTGAAATGTTTGCTTCTGAATGTCTATTTACAGGTGAAGAGAGGAATATTTTTGAAAATTTCCCACTGGAATGTCTGGAGCCAGACATTCCAGTGGGAAAATTTCAAAAATAATCTCATTGGCTGCAAATGTACGTTTCTCATAACCGCTAACGATTCCAATTTTGGCCGGCTTGACCATGAAAGAGCAAAAGATTAAGGAATTATGGTGCTAATAATTGATTGTTCTTTGATTCCTGAAAAATTATGATATCTATCATTACTTTATACAGATAAATATCTGTATGTAAAGAACAAACTAAAATCTGCTGTACTTGGCCTTCATAACATGCTTTCTAATTGTAATGTCTGTAAAATCTTTAGGTGCTATGCATATAATAGTTATTTTATTAGCTGAGTAGTAATAATAATAATAATAATAATAATAATAATAATAATAATAATAATAATAACAATAACAATAATATAATAAAAAGAATTTATTTTTCTATTATATAACTGTATATTTCATTTGTTCTAAGATGAACAAATTACAGCAATACAATTTATTTACATTTTGTGTTTTGATTGAAATCTAATGCATTTTGTCAGATTACATCACTGGTACTTCGTGTATTCCATTCATTCCAGATATAAAGTTTATTTATTTTACGAAAAATTTACAAATTTTTCTTATGAATAATTCCAAATCTGTTATAAAAATAATAACATAAACATTACATAGCCCTGTAACCATCAAATCCTTCAAGAACATGTCGATCTTCTTATCGGAAATGGCCATTTGCAGATCAAGAGATTATTTTTTAAATTTTACCTGTGGAATGACTGACTCAGTTCTTCTCTTGGCCTACAAATGGACATTACTCAAGACCACTACAGAGGCAGGTTTTGGCCGACTTCGCCATGACGGTCATTACTCTCTGAATTAACAGTAGCTTATTTGTGAAGTAATCATACATGAAAGCTGTTTAATTCTTAAATATAACTTGACCGTTAGATTGAATTAATCTCGAAATGCTTAACATACTTTCTCATACGGCTTTTATCGAAATTCTTTGTAATTTTTATAGTTCTAAACTGTGACATAATCAGTAAGATTGTATTTTCCTCATTTCAAATAGCTTTTTAAGACCAAAATTCACCATTATTTGCTCATTGTATATTATGCTATATGTGCCTTGCTGAATGTAAATCTGCTGCTCATTATCCTATGATTCTCCATTGCTCATGGCTGCATCAGAATTGGTGAAAGTCTTCAGGTTTGTGATGAAGCACCATCGAGTGCTCTATCTATATGTTTGCATACTGTTAGCCCCTCTCATGTCAACTTAGCCACTTAATGGTCAAGAGGGTAATAAATGGCCTCTACAGTGGTCTTGAGCAAAATCGATTTGCAGACTAATAGGACATTTTAGAAAATTTACCACTGGAATAACTGACTCGAGAATCGAGCCAGTAATTCTAGTCTTCAATTTTCAAAAATAGGCCTGCAAATGGACACTGGCTAAGAAAAAACTGATTTTTCTGACCATTGAACCAGGCAGCAACAGATGCCGATGTAATGGTTTTCATGAATATTCATTTGCAGGACAAGAGAAGTCTAATTTTCAAAAGTTTCACTGTGAGATTTACACGAATCTTATCTTGGCATACAAAAATTATGATATTCTCGAAAATTTTGTACCAGTAAATGGTTAATTTGTATGAGAATCCCGTTGAAACATGGGTGGGGGGGAGGGGGCGGGGGTGGCGGTTAAATAATTTACGCATTTAACTGTTTTGCATTTAAATTACTGAATAAGTATTAATATTAGCAAGCTTGTTATATAATTACATCGGCTTGAAGAACAGTGCCTGCTAGTTTGGTTAAAGTCACTGTACATTTATAAGCCAAGAACAGTCTATTTTAGAAAATTTACGACTGGAATGACTGGCTCGGTAATGGAGCCAGTCATTCCAGTGATAAATTTTCAAATTTGGTCTTATTGAGCTGCAAACAACTATTGATCAATACCACTACAGAGGCCGGTTCTGCCCTGTTTGACCACTGTGTTGGTTTACCCAAAAGCTTTCGTGTAGCAACTGACCAGTTTGAGCACTATAATGGTCATGATTGGTCAAGGAAATGAAAGTTTTTCGCATTGATTATTCATTTTTAGGCCAGGACAAATGATAATTTCATTCCGTATGGATTAAAATAGTTTTTACTTGTGAAGTTGAAATCTTTTATTATTCTATGCATAATGAAATCATAATATGTTAAGATTTATATCTTTTCGTTACATCTAGCCGCATAATCTAAGCCTCTAAAAGTATACAACTTTGACAATTTTATTTTCCAGAATGCTGGTGTGAATATGCACCTTTAACAGAATAAGTTTTAAAATATAAAAGATAAATTTTCCAGTGATTTTTCGATGAAAGGGTTAAGTAGTACATTGATGGTGTGTGAATACTGTAATATTTTTAATAGCAAATCTGTTATTACATTATTACTTTTATACCCAGATTCTGTATAAAGATTATTTTGTATATAAGTTAAATTTATGGTGATAAGTAGTTTAATTGATGAATCAAGTTTTACCTATGGCCTGCCCATCTCTACCAAAGCTCCGCCCATTGTTTGTCAGTTTTGGGATTGATTGACCGCTGAACTCCCTGAACCTCAATTTCCAGAAAACTATTCAGGTAAGCTGCTGAATATTTAGAAACTAATTTGACTGTGTGCTGTTGCTGCATATAGCAGCAACAGCACCCAGTCCAATTAGTTTCAGAATATTCAACAGAATGTTTATTAAATAGTAAAGACATTCAATTTGACTACTTGATGGAATATTAAGCGTTTTATGACGGACTTAGATATGTCATTTATGATGTAATTACATCATTCATGATATAACTGATTGTGCAGTCATCCTACTTGTGACGTAATTCATTATGACATCATATATTTGACTGACAGGTTAGATTCCTCTCGTAACACTTTAAAGGTGAATATTTGTTAAAACTGATATTTTTACCCAGTAAATATCCATATGCAAGCCTGGCGAAGGCTATTTTTGGAAATGTACCATTGGGAATGATTGGCTCTGTTATTGAGCCTGTCATTCCAGATCAAGTTCTACTCGCTAACTGTAGTCAGTTTGCTGGTTTACTGAGGCGGGTACCAGTCTCCATTAACCCTTTCTGTCGTCTGTTTTGATGGCCTACGAAAATGGGTTATTTTTGTCCGCTATGACGTCAATGAGCAACAATATGACGTAAATTGGAAGGAATAGGGCTGTTTCCACAGAATTGACCAGTAAAGGGTTAATTAACAATATGTGCTCAATTACGTTTCATTTGCCAAATGTTTTATATGCTCAAATGATGTAATTTGTATTTA
Source organism: Chaetoderma sp. LZ-2023a (assembly GCA_034401795.1). NCBI lineage: Eukaryota > Metazoa > Mollusca > Caudofoveata > Chaetodermatida > Chaetodermatidae > Chaetoderma > Chaetoderma sp. LZ-2023a. The sequence continues at coordinate 36,220,350 of CM067361.1, read as the reverse complement.
ATTTTAACAAGTGCTCAACATGTATTATTTGTATTTTATAGCTCAGCACCTGGCATAAAAAGCCAAATGTCCTTATGCCATGGTGAACATCCATCTATCTGTCTGTCCATCAACCTTTAATAAACTTCTCAGGAGCCTCCTCGCCGATTTCTGGCAAATGTTTCTGGGAGCATCCTGGGTTCATAGAGATTCAATTCAAACAATATGCAGTAACCATCTCCGATTTTGGGCTATTTTTTAGAAACACCATTAAACATATTCTTCTGAAGCTCCTTGAATAATCGGTCTGAAATCTAAAGAACTTGACCTATGGTATGAACTGAGCCGAGCCTGATTTAATGTCTGATTGATGCAAGCCACCAGACATTAATTTCAATGAGGAATAATAATTTTGGACCTGCTGAATATTTTGAAAACGATTTGACTGAAAGTTGTTGGTGGCTAAGCCACCAACAACTTTCAGTTAAGTGGTTTAAAAAATATTCAGCATATCCAGAGTTAAACCTCCATGGAAAATGTAGGGATTAATAGTCTTTCAAGTTTGATCTAGGGAAACTGATTAAAGAAGCATTGCCATTATCAACCAATCAAAATCTACTTAGTAAATGGTTTTTCACAGGAGAATCCTGGCGACTAGGAATTTGACATAGTTGCATTTGATTACTTGACGATGTTGTTCAAACGGAACTGATTTCTTAATGGCCATGTTTGGATTTCTTTTTTACTATCAAATCTTGGCATTTTCGACCAGACTTCCTTGATTTCTGATGCAAATGTTCATATTTGCTGTCAAAGTTTTCATGTGGTGAACTTTTTCTTCCATTGAAGTAGAGGCCAGCATCTTCAGTATTTTCATACATGGAGAAAACAAAATGCTTCAAACATAAATACTTGTATTTCCTGTCCTGTGTATACATCTGCATATTTTTCATTTTTTTTGCTATAAATGCTAATATTGCCGGTGAGTGATACAATCCCCATGAGTGTCTCGTTTCATTCAGCTATATTATTGCTATTTATACTTCTGATGGTATTTCGATTCACTTTTCCAGAGTATCCCTCTATCAGCTGACGTCATATGACATCATAATCAGCTAAGTGGCATGGAGGATAATGTCATAATCATTACGTCATAAATGATTCTATTTGGCCCGTCTAACTCTTGATAGTCTGACACATACGAATTGTATGTCTCTAACAGCACCCAGTCAAATTAGTTTCAAAATATTCAATAGCTTACCTGTAGTTTTCTGGAAATTGATAGTCAGGGACTTCAGAGATCGATCGATCCCAACGAGCAAGGTGTGAGTGAAGCCTAGCTAGAGATGGACGGGGCATAGGTAAAAATGGAAAGGTCCATTCATGTATATGTTTTTAATTCTCGAGTTATTGTCGAATATTCTGTAAATAGTTTAACTCTTTCACTGCTGAGTTGCCCATATCTGATTTTCAATGCTACCATACAGGAAAACTGTCAACTGTTTTAAAATTAATTTAACTGGAAGCTGATGCTGTATTGGCTTCTGGGTTAAATTAATTTCAAAATATTCAACATATTATGTTTTATATCGTAAAGCATATAGTTTTACAGGGATTTGTCAGTAAAAGGGTTAACAAACAGACTGCAATCATCAATTTAAAATAAAATTGTTATCAAAGTGTTGACCAGAATATAGCTTATATAATTTGTTATCCATAGATTACCATAGTGAATGGCCCATTGTCCATGCCCCTGATTCCACCCTCATCTTCCAAGACCTGTGACGGCAAATATATCGACATTTACATGTCCAGTTATAGAACAATTCATGAGAATTGTTAGATATATGGTCAATAGACCTGCCCTGATTATCCATCCATCATTTGATATCAACTACGTGACGTCATGCAACAACAGCACCCAGTCAAATTAGTTCCAAATATTGAACAGCTTACCTGTATAGTTTTCTGGAAATTTAATCTTAATTGATAGTCTGGGAGTTCATGGATCGATCGATCCTAACGTGTGTGAAACATGGGTGGAGCTTAGCTAGAGAAAATATAATAGATTGATATATACATATATTCTCTTGTATCATCAAATACAATCTGATTTTAAAATCTCTTATTAGAGGTTTTTAATTTTGTTTAATGCTACTAAATACATATTTTATTCAGAGATTTTCCTAGATATTTAGTTTAATACACAAGCAAACTTTTTTATCTTTTCAAACTGAATAAATATTCAGCTCAAATATTTAGCCAGAGGTTTTTCTAATTAGTTTAATTATTAACTTGAGATTTTGTAATATTTACTAATCCTGTAATGACATACCTATACATTTTGTTTTGTATATTCGCTCGCATTTTGTTTAATTTTCGCAAATGAGTTAAAATATCTCTAAGATTTTGTGCCAGTTCCTATTCGTCTAATGACATAAATTATGCATATGGTATTTTGCTTTAGGATTAGACAATCACTTGTATTGCTATGTAATTACAAGTTAAATATTTACTATACCCTAAATCAAAATAGATCTCATATTAAAGCATACAGAAGACTATTATTTTGAAAATAATGAGTCTTGAAGTTCATTATTGCCAAAGTAATTACGAATTATTTACTATGCTATAATTACTAAGATGTGTTTGAGAAAGAGGGAACATGAGAAATAATGAAAGCATGAGTAAGAAAGAGAAGGGGAGGTCAGGGAAATGTTTTCATAGATAATATCGATTTCCAGACCATGAGAAGACTATTTCTGGAAATTTGCCACTGGAATGATTGTCTCTTTATTGTATCAGTTTTTCTAGTGATAAATTCTGAAAATATTCTTCCTTGATCTTTTACCCCAGTCAGTGGCTGATATTTTAGATAATTGGTCATAGTGAGCTTATGACCTCACATCTTAAAGAACCATAATCTGATGGCCAGATAAGCAGGTTTCCAGACCAAACAGCTTTTAACCGTTTAACACTCATATCAGCCAAAAATGGCTTCTGTAGTGGTCTTGTAAAATGTCCATATTCAGATAGAGATTATTTTTGGGTAATTTTCCACTGCAATGACTGCCTCGATAACGTCAAATTATTTTCAAAATATTCAACTTTTGTTAAATTCGACTGTGCCTTAATACATATAATTCAGTCAGTAACTGTCAGGTCTTTGGCCCTATGTTATTTGTTTGTCACTCAGTTGGACACATTTTGTCATCCATACTACAGGTGTATAGACAACCTCATTCTTAGCCAATTGATAGAATTTAATAAACTATGATTTACATATTTGAACTCTTTAATGAATTTGTGTATTTTACTAAATATTTTTCATAGTTATATTTTGATAAATAAAATGAAAATTTAATTCAGCTTACTTTTGTGTCATTCATTTCTTTTGTTTGAGGTGATCTATGTCAGTAGTCGAAGTCACGGCTCAATACTTAATCTTATCAACTAAATATGGTGAGAACTTTTGTTGCTGGTGTATATTGGGTGGTGATTATATCCTTTTCTAACACCAATTTCCCTTGTCTATCATGATTATTTATATCATTTGACTATATCCATATATGACATCTGAATGCTTATTTTCTGAAAGGTTTAGTATACTTCATTCATCTTTAATTGTTATGCGCAAAATACAAATACCTAATAGCCTTCTTGTCCATTGAAATAATCCTTCAGGCATGTCAGAACAAATAAATGCAGTGTCTGCTATATCCTCTTCTGCCATCAAACCTTGTCAGGACACTAATAGTTTGCTTAACTTCAGTCATAAATTTGCATGATTATTGTATTCTGTGTTTGTACTAGTAGAAACATCCTACAGAGGCAATCAGCCCTCCTTCGCTTCTTCCAATGTGTCTTGTCTTCAGCAGAAATCCTTAACTTTCTCAGTTCCAGTCTTGATTTGAGCGTACCGAGTCCTGCTTTCTTGAGGCCATCTCGTAGCATGCCTGGCAGATTTATGCAATGATTTTCTCCTGACTTTGTGTTTGTTGGCTCCTACTAGGGCGAATTTCAAAGGTCTGTGTGCTGGTGTGTCCTCTGGCATGCTTAGAACATGGCCGAACATGGACAATCTGCTGGGCAACTTTTACAGACAGAGGCAATGTATTGTATAGTGCGTCATTGGAAATTATGCTGTCGGGCCATCAGTGTCCAGTGATCATGCGTAGGTGTTTACAGTGGTAGGCATCAAGTTTGTCTAGAGCTGCCTTTGGCCCAGCTGTTATGGTTATACAGCATCAAGGATATGTTGGTTGCGTTGTATAAACAGTCTTTTTGTCGAGGGCATCTTTGATCTACGAGTTATTAGCTTCCAGAAGCACTGGAAAGTTATGGTCCCAATGACACAGCATGCAGCAGTACTGCAAAGCAGTGAGCCCAGGACTTTACTTTTCCTCTATGGTTTGCCGCCACAAAGTGGGTCATCATTTTCTTTAGTTTCATGCTTCAGAGATATGTATATGTGAGTGAACTCTGTTTTGGATTCATTAATAATGAGATTCTCAATTTTTAGTTTCCTTGCAGCTGTTGGTTTGTCAATGGATTTCCTTTCATCATCGGCATATTCCATCTCTAGTGGCATACCGAGTAATGGCAGTGGGGGGCACGTGGTGGGTGTGGGAGGGGGAATGGGACAGATGAAAGAACATGTGATAAACCAGCTGATTGATGGCTCAAAGCGCAGACTTCACTGACTTGAAATAAAGTCATAAATCAGTTATTTGATCAATTTATATGCTTTGAACCCTATATTCCCAGAATCCCGTTTTCGACGTAATTATACACATCAGCTGTTGAAAAGGTGAAAATAATTTTACGGGGTGCTCTTGCTGTTTCAAAAGATTCAACAATGTTTAAATTATCAATCATCAAAGACATATACTTCGTACACTGATGGACAATGCCTGCCCAGTCTCCATGCCGTATTATATTATGGCATCATATACTTGAATGACAGATCGGATCAGTACATTATCAACAAAACAGTAACACGACCACTACTATGCTTCCTGAAAAGGAAACTCACTTGCGATTTAATTTCAGCTATGTTTCACATTTCATCGTATATAAGGATCACCTCATCATGATAGAACTTTCCCTTTTGACATAAGGTGTCATAGTAGGTAATGAGTTTGTATTAGCCTAGAGTCATTTGTCCATATCATCAAACCTTATTCTACATTTCTCCCATTTCGCGTCAGTTTCACGTTACAGGAACAGCTATTTCTGAATGCTTGATGCCAAAATAACATATATGGGAGAAGTTTGGACATATGTTTATCAGAGTTGATTTGATACCTCATGTTTATACATAATCGATCTAATCTACATCAGAACAATGACTCTTTTAATCCATTTCATCATAACAGCATCAACATCATATTAGGTCTACCAGAGGTAGAATTGACCATACCAGTTTTAGCCATGCCACACTCATCCATAAATAACTTCCACCCATGCTTTGCCCCTGTTGGGATCGATTGATTCCTGAACGCTTTGACTATCAATTTCCAGAAAACTATACAGGTAAACGGTTGAATATTTTGAAACTAATTTGACTGGGTGCTGTTGGTGCCTATGGCATCAACAGCACCCAATCAAATTAGTTTCAAAATATTCAACAACTTGTTTATTAAATGATAAAAAGATACAATTCATACAACCTGACGGACTATTAAGCATTTAAGATGGACTAAATCGAGTCTCTCACAACGTTATGATTATGACATCATCCTGCACATCACTTAGTTAATTATGATGTCATATGATTGACTGAGGAAATAGATTCATGAATTGAGAATAAGGGCTTTAAGTTTGTAAATCATGTTTATATATTTTAGTCTACTCTAAATCTAATTAATGAATGTCCTGTACACTATGTCTCTTTATTTAGTGATGTCATCATGATATCATCGACATCATATTAGGTCTAGTGGGGATAAATGTGGCCACAAAGTTTCAGGGTGACCATCTTTCTGGATTGATCCGAAAATTGTGGATTTTTTAATGGTCTCGTGAAATATCCGGATATTTTTTATCCTCCTATCAAAATTGTTTTTACAAAATAGCTAATTAGATAATAAACAAATCTGGTGAATTATAGTTATGTCTTGTAAAAAAAACCAAGTTAAGAGATTGAATTAGCAATTTACATGCATTTCTGCATGCCCACATAGGCAAACACTAAAAGAGACGAGCACGCTATGTCTGAAAAGAGCAAACTGTGCACTCTCGCACTTGTCCAAGCTTATTTTCCGAACAAAAAACCAACTGAATTTTATATCATGCTTCTTTATTGATGTCATTATGACATCATCAAGGTCATGGTAGAAGTATTCAATCAATTCCAACAAGAAATGTAGCTGCAGCATGTTACCTTCTTGGAGCATTGCCGTTTGAAGATGAATTTCATAAGAGACAGTTTACTTTATTATGTGAAAGTCTAAACCGTAAAAATGAGACATTGCAGTTGTTATTGAGACTATATCATCTACATATCAATGTCAACACCTTTCTAATACGTACATCAATACTCTTAGATATGTACTCTCTCCCAGAACTATATATACTTATAGACAACAACCCGAGAAACTCAAGTGGAAAAAAGCTTATTCGAGAAGAGCTTGATAGGTATTGGACGTTTAAGCTGGTCCTACAAGCCTCCTAGAAATCTAATCTTCACCATCTAGACATAGTCTAAAAATTAATCGAACACAAAGTATGGAGTTCTACAAATATAGGAGAAATTAAAAAGGCAATTATTAAAGCCAGGGTACTGCCTGGCACATACATTCTACAACAGCAAAGACGAAATTCCAAAATTATGTAGATATACCCAATGCCATATGTCCAATATGTGCAACAGAGGATGAGACCATCGTACATTTTCTCACATAAGTAGGTATCCCAAAGTCCAAATACCATTTCCAAAAGAATGAAGCTATCGCCCAAATAATTGTTGATAGTGCTAAACTCTCAAATATAATTCTTTTCACCAAATAATGACTATTAATAAATTAGAAACATAGAGTCGTTGGCCCAGTTGCCAACATCGTTGTTCCGCACATGCTTGGAATTTCAATCCAAAGAGCCGGATTCGATCCCACGTTCAGTCATCTGATCACGGTGTAAAAGCCTGTGCCATTCCATATGCCATTCAAATTACTCGTGTTGAGTGTCAGGCCTTATCGGGAGCGCAGTTGTAAATATGCTCTGATAGTGTAAATAGTAGATGTTGGATGTCAGCCCTGCCGTTAGTATATCCCGGATGCCATAACCGAAGCCTGTAAGACACCTATCTACAAAGGCAGGTGGTACTGATGTGAGCAGACTGGACTTCACTGTGCAGCACAGTTGACAGCCTACTCTAGCCAACCTACATCACAGCAGTCCGTGGCTCCCTGGTTCACTGTCTAGACAAATGGTGTGGATATGTGACCAGGAATCTCACTGAGCAGCGGTGCTGTCAGTCTGGATGGTCCTACTATATAAAGGAGGGAATTCCGAAATAGAATACAATACAGTCATTCCCTCATCTACAGTTTGCACAGAAAGAGAATGTATCATCTAACCTAGTATCTTGCACCATAGCAAATTAGGTTTCCTTCACATATTCTTGTTTTCGTTTTATTCTTGAACTAACTCCTTGTCGCTTTTGACTTAACTCTAATTTTAATTACTATCGTTTTGTTGAAGTAACTACCTGAGGATTCAGGGTTTCCCTAAAATAGGAGGCTTATACAGATATAAGAATAATAAGGGGGTTTCTAGTGGTGATGAGCATAGGCCTCAGTTCTTGTTTGAGTTATCAATTCCTATTTAAACGTTGTGGCGTTTCTCTGTATTTTATTATATGACAGTCCACTAGACCATGTCTCTTGGGACATCATCATGACATTATCGTTGTAGCATCAGCATCTATGGGGGTGGTGGGGGTGGGGGTGGTGGTTTGTGTAAACCCGTAGGACTAGCTCCATTTTTTAGTTAAGCTCTTCCAATAGTGTCCCGGAAAAACCTTTTTGTAATGAGAAACATCTAAACACAATTCTTGTATGTGACATGATGATGATTTATTCAGTTTAACCCTTATTGTCTCAACAGTGCTTCAAAGCTCTCAAAATGCTAGTTTAACCATTTAATTTTTCAACATTTTTCAAGAAAATTGAAAAACGTGAGAATTGAATGATCATTTGTGGCCAAGAGAATGCTTATTGTAAATTAACCACTGGAATTTAGGAATATATTTTAAGATAGTTCTTTCGGGCCCTTGATGATTAAAGGGTTAATGGTAAAATAAATCTAAATTTTTGCTTAGCCAGTGCCCATTTGCAGACAAAGAGATGGCTAATTTTTAAATTTTACCACTGGAGTGACTGGCTCGGTTACTGAGCTAGTCATTCCAGTGGTAAATTTAAAAAAATTATCTTGGCCTGCAAATCGACATTCATCAAGACCACTGCAGAACCTACAGTGCTTGGCTTCCCCTTTAACCCTTTAACACTCATATCAGCCAACAACGGCTTCGGCAGTGGTCTTAAGAAATGTCCATTTGCAGACCAAGAGAAAATTGATAACCGAGTCTGTCATTCCAGTCATAAACTTTCACTAATAGTCTTCAATTGGTCTACAAATAGACATCTTCCAAGAGAAATTTGAAATTTTCTTGAACAAATTTGAGTGTGAAAGGGTTAAAGGATTAGGTTGACACAGAAATTGTTATACAATGTTCTGATATAATTACGATACAGAAAAACACACGATTCATGGTATATGTGAAATGGGCATAATACATTCCATTAATCTTATTACGATTATATATTAATAATATAAAGAAAGAAATATCAAACAAAGCGGAATTGCTATTTTTGAAATAACTGCATAGAATACAAGATGATGCATGTTTTGTTCTAACAAATTAACAATTACTAGAGTAATTACTACTAACCTGTATTCCATCATACAAAATTGTTTCTGGTGGCAGTGTGGCTAACGTATTCATAGTAGGCTACAGTATATTAAGGTCAGATGTCAAGGCTACTGTGGAGGGTAAACACTTTTTTTAAATATTAACATTTTGCATTTAGTGCAACATTACCAGTCCATTTCTTAATCATTGGTTAAGCATACTCGACAGAACAATTGGAAACTTACTTGATTATCAATGAGGGCATTGGACAGGGATGTTGTGGTCAGAAGAACAATGCCATTTTGACATTGGTACAGACTGGGGTTTTAACATTAACGTTTTATGTTTAGCTCAACTTACCATTTAAAATATCATGATTGCTTAATATTACTGGACACACACTTGGGCACATACTCATAAGCAGTGCGCATGATACAATGGCGACGGGGTCAAAAGGCCAAGGTCCATATCATTGTGATATTGGTAAGACATTTTCAGCTTAACATTTTGCACTTAGCTCAACTTTTTAGATCATATCTCGTGTTTGGTTAATCATACTGGTCCAAAAGTTGAACAATTCCTTCCTTATAATGGGAGCACATGACACAATGTCCTTCAAAAAGTCAATGTGATTTTGGGAAAAACTACGTTTTTCCAATTTAACCTTTTGTGTTTAGTCAGTAACAACTTTCAGTCAAAATGTTTTCAAAATATTCAGCATATCAGTAGTTAACCCCCATGGAAAACGTAGTATGCAGAAATTCAGCAGCCAGACAGGTAAAAAAAAGATTATTTAAGAAAATTGAAATTTTAGATCAGAGAATATAATTCGCAGTCTAAGAGAAGACTATTTTGTAAATTTACAAAAAATATGTAATGGGTGCAAAGACCGCTGTGGCGGGTTTTCCCATTAGTCAACCAATGGTCCAAATGTTGTATTGTACTGATAGATTGTGGTTTATAGGTTCCATATCGTTCATATCCTGTCACGTTCCCTTATCCGTATCACAATTATCTGCTTTGTAATATCGCGTAAATATAGAACAGTGAACGGGAACATTTTGTCTCATCAGTTGATAGTGCGTCATTTCATGTAAGTACCAATGCACTTGTTTATTTAATATATAATACTCATCACCTCAGTGGCAGCAACAACTTCCAGTCAAATTAGTTTCCAAATATTCAACAGCTAACATGTTTGATTGCTTTTATACCATATTGCCAAACTGGCTGGCACCTCTATGACTCAGCGTATATACCGATGCAAACACGGTAGTTTTTTCTGATTCATCATAAGCTGTAGCACATTTAGCTACTAAAGCATGAATATAGTTCGTCGTCGGCATGATAAAAAGATAAAATATAGTATGAGATAGGCTGAGATTTTCTTTAATTATTGTCAGAGCTATGTAAATGGTATATTCCTATATTCATTCATATATAGATGTAATCAAATTCTTATGTACATAATATATTTCGGAATATCGCTACACAATATATATATATATATATACACCTGTGCAAAAGTTAAGCACCACCCTATTTTTACGCACATGCGAGGGTATATTCATGTGCTATGAAGAAAGCAATAGCATAAACATTTATGTACCCATCCATCTTAGTGCAAGAGGTAATAATGCAACTAGAGGAATGCTGATTATGATGGTGGGGAAACACTGTATGTTTTTGTTTGAACTTGAAAACGAGGCCTGAATATGGTTACGTTGACACAACTGACAACTATTGCCCTACAGTCGACACACGTGGCTAGATTGTCATCAATGGTGTCTGAAAACGAAGTTTAACATCTGTGCACGAGTTTGAGACTGTCATTATTAATACCGGGTATATCCACATTGTGCCTGGATGACGGCCTGGACACGACGTCTCATGCTGGTCACCAACCGACTGATACGCCATTGTGGTATTCGTTGCCATTCAAGATGGAGTGCGTCTGTTAATTCCTGTAGGTTATGCACAGGAGGATCCCTCCTTCTCACTATGTTTCCCAGAATGTCCCAGATATGCTCAATAGGGTTCATGTCAGGGCTCCTTGCTGGCCATGGTAGGGTTTCGATGGCATTCTGGCGGAGGTATTCATGCACAGCTCTAGCACGATGTGGTCGGGCGTTGTCATCCATGAATATAGGGTGGGTTCCAGGTGCATGATTTACAAAATGAGGGACCACAACTCTATCCAGTATGGAATCTTGATATCTTTGTCCATTTAGTGTTCCAGGTACAGTCAACAGATCCAGCTTACAATCAAATGAGATGCACCCCCATATCATAACGGAACCTCCACCAAATGGAACTTTTTCCATGATGTTACGTTGGTCGTACGCCGTGCGTCTGGACCTCCATACACGAGTTCGACCATCTGTGGCATGAAGCAGGAACCGACTTTCATCGGACAAGTGTACCCGTCTCCAGGATCTCATGTTCCAGCGTCTTCTTTCGTTGCACCACCTCAGACGCTCCTCTTTGTGGTGTGCAGTGAGGAGAGGACGTCTGACAGGTCTCCTAGATTTCATGCCAGCAGCATACAGTCTCCTTTTGACGGTAGACATTGACACTCTATTGCGCGTTTCCCATTGCTGGCTGAGCACTCTGCTGTTGGTGAATGGAGATCTCCTAACAAGGCGTACTAGGGCTCGATCATCACGGGCAGTAGTCTTCTTCGGTCTTCCAGATCTAGGCCTGTCCTTCACCTCGTTAGTTTGCCCATGTTTTGCAATCAAACGACTGATTACAGTATGGTTAATGTTCAGCTGTCTGCCAATCTCTCTGCATGACATACCAGTGGTATGCATGCCTATGATTTGCCATTTCACACGATCACTTAACCTTCGTCTTGCCATAGCGGTTCACAATCAAGAGCTAATTCTCTCTGTACAAATAAACCACGGTCATGAACACAAAATTCCTAATCTTGTCGCCTAAATCTGTATGTAATGTTCTACACCTCAAACTGGACTTTTACATAACTGAACACGTGTGCTGTTTCCCGCCACGCACGGACATCAAGCGGCGTGAAGTCATGCATGCATGTGCATTTCGTACTTGGAATTATGTCAGCTAACGCGGCGACAAAAAGTATGGCAGCCTAGTTGTACCATCATGTTTCTACGTTCTATTGTTTTTGCTGGTGCTTAACTTTTGCACAGGTGTATATATATATCACAAAATCAACACAAATATATAATAAAATATAATAGATAAACAAAGATTTTTACTATTTAAAAAATATTCTGTTGAACATTTTGAAATAGTTTCACTGAAGGCCTTTCATGACTAAGGAATCTTCCAGTAAAACAGTTAAAATATTCAGTAACTCGTTATTACATGTACGATCTTAGATTTGATACTCTAGTATCTGGAAATCAAAATGTTGGTTAATATTTAATGATACAATTATTTTAGGTATTTGAACATTTTAGAACAGATCACAGATTATGGCATGTCTATCTGTCTATCCATACGTCCCTCCTCCCGCTCACCCTCCCGCCTGTTCGCCCGTCCATCCATTTGCCTACCCTGTCCATCTGTCTGTCTATCAAGGGAACTACTACAAACATATACAAGTGATAGAGCAGATGTATTTGATCCACGTTAAAACACATTTCTATTAAATTAATCTCATCTCAAATATCGATTTATAGTAATGGATTGCATAATCAGGCTATTAAGTCTATATCTTCACTATTGTGTCAATGTCTGAGCTATTATCGCAATATCAGTAAGCCGGTGGTCATTCGTGCCAGAAGTATGCCACGATAGGTATGCACCTGAAAATGAATGATGTGCAACCTATACCATAATCTATCACGACAATACAGCATTTGAGATAAGATCAAAATCATTTTACATATGTTAACCCCTGTTGTGTCAACTTAACTGTTTAATCGTCAACTCTACAGATCTTTTGAGTAATGTCCATTTGCAGGCCAAGTGAAAACTATTTTTGAGAATATACCACTGGAATGACTGGCGCGGTTACTGAGCCAGTCATTCCAGTGGCAAATTTATAAAAAAAAGAATAGGCTTCTCTTGGCCTACAAATGGACACTGACTAAGTAAAAATTATGATTTTCGAGACCATTAACCCTTTAATGGTCAAGCCTCACAAAATGACAAACACAGGTCTTGAGAGATGTCCATCTGGTGGCAAATAGAAAGCTATGTTTTTTTTGTAAATTTCACTTGTAAATTAAACAACAGTTTTCATTTTATTGAAACATTCTCGAACATTAAATGGTAATTGATATGCGTAGCGTACAGAGCGCTTTGAGGCGCGGTTGAAACAACAGGGCTTAATGACGGCAAACACGGGGTTATCAGAAATATTTCAGACACAACAGATGTAACATCAACGGAGGAATCTAGCGTTAGCTATGGCCCACCTTGTCTAACGGAGCTGCACCCACGCTTTGCTAGTGTTGTGATCGATATAGCCCCTCCACGCCCTGAATCTAGAAATTTCTAGAAAACTATTAATACCGGTAAGATGTTGAATATTTTTAAAACTAATTTGACTGGGTGCTGTTTCTGCCTATGGCAGCAATAGCGCCAAGTCAAATTAGCTTCAAAACATTCAACAGAATATTTATAAAATAATAGAGACATACAATTCGTGCGTACAACTTGAAGGACCATTAAAGGACATATGTTCTTGAATGAAAGCTTTATATAATAATCAACGTATAGCCCCCAGTAATAAACAGAAATATATTCAGAATAATTAGATACCAATTAGTGACACAGCTGGACCTATGCGCTTTGGTGTATTGAGAGTGAATAAATAATGCCCGCTATAGCCGGTCATATAAGCTCAGTTGAATTTCCGTTACGCTGATTAGCCACTACATCCTGCAGGTAAAATGCTGTCGAGGTTTAAAACAATTTGATTGAAAGCAGTTGTTTCCAGAGACATTCAGTCACACGAATTTCAAAATATTCAGTGGGCATCATATTGCGAACTTGGAAACCTGCAGCGTATTTTGAAATCATTTTGACCTAAACTTGTTACTTCCACCAGAAAAAGTGACTTTCAAATATAATGTTTTCAAAAGGATCAATGGTTAATTAGCAGTAGCGAGTTAATCTCTCTACATCGGTGCCTATAGAGAATACTATGCATTCGGCTTACAAAACTATATGCAGGTGTGCTTTCGCTATAATCAGTTAGGCGTATGCAGTATACCTGCACACACAGTTGACACAGGGCTGAGCGCGAAGAACCAGCGAAGTCACTAATTGGCTCCGAGTTAAGCACTCTTACATTTGGTAAATGATTTTTCTTAAATACTCCCTATTCATTTCCTTTTTCCACCGATGGTAGTTTATTCAATTTTGTATGAAATTACCAATAAACATTTGCTATTTCCCTTTTCCAGTCCTTTAAGTATTTATGACGGACCTAATCACGCCATTCATGACGTAAAATTTATTATGGCGTCAGCCTACACGTGACGTAATTGATTGTGACGTCATATGATTGACCGAGAGACTGGATTATTCTATTGTTATATAAAAGAACGTTGCCACTCTTATCTTGTCCAAAAGGTACTTGTCGCGATAAAACAGTCATACTGTTTCCTGATCAGTCTGATCGTCTTCATGAGGCGTCCGTCTAAAGTCGATAGAAGCATACTCAACCGCCTCCTCTTTCCGTTTGACGGATGTTGGCTTTACCAGTACTTTCGGCTTTTTAGACCATAGTTTTAGTCTTTTTGGCTTTGCCGTTGGTTTAGATTCTTCGTAATCATCAAAATCCAGATTTGCATAGATCAGGGTATCCTCTGTAGGTGTAAGCTCCTAAAAATGAAGGTGTAGGCATATTTAAAGTTCTCATCTATTCAGAAAATATACATATCCTTGGTAAATTTAAGACTATTTGTTACTTTATGGACACTTTAACTAACTAGTAGTATAGCCACCATTTTAGATAGCTATTTGCAAGCGCCATTATTTTAGGTTCTATTGTCTTCGCCGTGTAGCAATTGTTCGCATTCTCGCAATGCTAATGCTATTCATTCTTCCGTTAGCTTCCGCATTGAGTGCGTAGTAAGCATAGCATAGTACAATACTAGTTGTATATTTCCTATGGTGCAAGTGACAACAATTATATTTATAACACGTTTACTGAAAACTGTTGCTGCCTATAGCAGCGACAACTTTCCGGCAAAGTGTTGTCAATATAATAAGCTGATAATACAATTGCCACTAGATAAAGATCTGATAACAATTTGGCTGAAAATCGTTGACGCAACAACTTTCAACAATCAAATTGTTCTTAAAATAAGCAGCAGGGCAGTCAGTGTTACAAGACTTGCTGAAGATATTTCGAGCAACTTTATTGACTGTCATTTCTGACTAAGGCAGCAACAGCGTTGTCAAATTCTTTTCGGAATAATCAGCGAGCTTTCTGTTTTGTTAGCTGACAAATGCATGCACCATTAGACCTATGTCATATGTGTATTCCAGTGTGAAATATAGTCACAAAGATCCTGCAATCCACCAGCACGTGCACGATCGCCTCTAACATGCCTACCGTGAATAGAATAATACGCTTACATCCTGACTGACTGTGAAATGAACAGATTGCTCGCGCATGTCTGTGATTGGGTATATCATTCCGTATATCATATAGGCCTAACTAGGTTGACATGCACTTGTTAGCTAACCAAACAGAAAGCCCGCTGATTATTCTGAGAAGATTTTGACAACGCTAATGCTGCCTTAGTCAGAAATGACTCCCCCTAAAGTTGCTCGAAATATCTTCAATAAGTCTTGCAACATTGACTGCTCTGTTGATTATTTTGAGAACAATTTTATTGACAGTTGTTGCGTTAACGATTTTCAGCTAAATTGTTATCAAATCTTTATCTAGTGACAATTTTATTATTAGCTCATTATATTGACAACAATCTGACGGAAAGTTGGTGCTGCTATAGGCAGCAACAGTTTTCAGTGAACTTGTTGTATATGTATTGTCACTTGCACGATAGGAAATGTACAACTAGTATTGAACTATAGGCACTTAGTACGCGCTCACTGTGGAATCCAAAAGACGAATGAATAGCATTAGCGTTACGAGAATGGTTTTAGGCCCGTGTGTGTTGTAATATTTAAGGCGTTTATATGCTAGTTCCCAATGCTAGGGTCTAGACTCGCGCCTGAGGTGTGGTTTTAGGCCCGCTTTCCATGTGAGCTTTTATGCTCGCGTGTTCTCGCACGCTTTTCTGCTCGCGGGTTTGTCTATTTCTATGCAAGCGAGTTTACCAGAGAATCCGGCTGTTTTCCTAGCGTAGGCAAGAGAGTTTGAAGTTCTAGTTCTGCATATATTTGATCAATTTTTGCTTTCCTACACACCACACTGTCATGTCGCAAAAGTGCAAAGGAGAGGTACTTGATGCTGAGCTTTCAAAACAGGAGCAGTTAATTGATCTGGTAGAACAATATCTGCACCCAAAATATGTGCACTGTTTTTTGGTTTGTCAACTGCATCAACTGCATCATACGAATGCGAGTTCCTTGTCTCTTGCACAAATAATACAAAAGAAAATGTAGGTTGCACGGCATCATTATTATATTTGCATAACGTTCAAAGGCAATATTGCTAAATAACCTGCTTATAAGGCACCACGCATGCGTACAAGATCAACATACATAACAAGCAAGCATGTCAGCGGCACGGACAAGCGCCCGTGGAAATGTATATATAGGAAATGCACTAGATCGACTTTCCTGCCTGCCTGCCTGCCTGCCTGCCTGCCTGCCCGCCCGCCCGCCCGCCCGCCCGCCCGCCCGCCCGCCCGCCCGTCCGTCCGTCCGTCCGTCCGCCCGTCTGTCTGTCTGTCTTTACATTGAAAAAACCCCGCATTGGCACAGGAATTTAATTACAAATTTCTTTGCCTAAATCTGTCCTATCGAGACCAAGTTTAGATTTACTTAGAGTGGTCCCCCTTGAGATTAGTTGGGGTAAAGTGAATTAATCAGTAGGTCGCCTTAACAGGTAAAGGCTGGGATTGATCCTACATTATAGAGAAATCACACACACGAATGCACACACACACACATACACACACGCACGTACACACGCACGTACGCACGCACGCACGTACGCACGCACGCACGCACGTACGCACGCACGCACGCACGCACGCACGCACGCTCGCACGCTCGCTCGCACGCACGCACGCACGCACGCACGCACACATCTGAACGAATGCACGAATGCATGCAATAATACATGCACACAGTAATACATGCACGAATGCACGCAATAATGCATGCATGAACGCATGCACGAACGGACGCACGAATGCATGCAAGCACACACCCAGGCACTAATGTACTCCCGAATTAATGCACCCACACCCACATACACACGCACACATACATCCACGCAAGTATAGATGCACACACGTACGGATGTACGAGCACACACCCACACACATACGAACAAACGCCCGGACGCACGAACGAACGAACGCATGCACGAACGAACGAACGAACGAACGAACGAACGCACGCACGCACGCACGCACACACACGCATACACACACTCACGCACACACACTTTTGCAGACACAAAATTAAAAGATGTCCTACGGATATGATTTCATGTTGCCCCACCATTGATTTTGGTTGGGATTAGATTTATTTAAGAATAGGTAGGGAGGGATGAAACCTTGTCATTGTTATCAGGAACTATACGGTCTGTCTGTCTGTCTGTCTGTCTGGCTGGCTGGCTGGCTGGCCGGCCGGCCGGCGTCCGTCCGTCCGTCCGTCCGTCCGTCCGTCCGTCTTTACATTGAAAAAAACGCATTGGCACAGGAATTTAATTACAAATTTCTTTACCTAAATTTGTCCTATCGAGACCAAGTTTAGATTTACTTAGAGTGGTCCCCCCTTGAGATTAGTTGGGGTAAAATGAACTTATCAGTAGGTCGCTTTAACAGGTAAAGGCTGGGATTGATCCTACATTATAGAGAAATCACACACACACGAATGCACGCCCGCCCGACCGCACGCACGCACACATCTGAACGAATGCACGAATGCATGCAATAACACATGCACACAGTAATACATGCACGAATGCACGCAATAATGCATGCATGAACGCATGCACGAACGAACGCACGAATGCATGCACGCACACACCCACGCACTAATGTACTCACGAATTAATGCACCCACACACACACGCACACATACACCCACGCAAGTATAGATGCACACACGTGCGGATGTACGAGCACACCCCCACACACATACACACATACGAACAAACGCACGCACGAACGAACGAACGAACGAACGAACGAACGAACGAACGAACGAACGCACGCACGCACGCACGAACGAACGAACGAACGAACGAACGAACGCACGCACGCACACACGCACGCACGCACGCACGCACGCACGCACGCACGCACGCACGCACGCACGCACGCACACACACTTTTGCAGACACAAAATTAAAAGATGTCCTACGGATATGATTTCATGTTGCCCCACCATTGATTTTGGTTGGGATTAGATTTATTTAAGAATAGGTAGGGAGGGATGAAACCTTGTCATTGTTATCAGGAACTATAAGGTCTAACTTTGATCTTACTAGCAAATCTTTCAGGTTTGGATTTCTATTGTAAGCTATTACTGGTCGTGCTTTGATCGGTTCCTTTAATTTAGATTGCAACTGTGAATATTCGTCTTTCAAGGTTTTTGCTAATTCAACATTACGTCTATTGTATATGAGTTGAAATGGGATAATTTTGTTCTTTTGTGATATTCCCGAATCTACATTTATTCCAAATGGTGCTTTTGTTTGGAGTGTTCTAATCCAATGGCCTTCTCGGATTTTGCGAAACGAAGTCATTACTACCTCACTATCGAAGGTCGGAATCTGTTCTATTGGCATGATTTCAAAATGATGTTCAACTGAATGATCAGGAAGTTGGAAATGTTGAGCAATTGGCGTATCTGCTGAGGTGTTAATATCAGAAACGTGGCGTCTAGCACGCACTCTAAATGCATTTTTTGTTTCACCAACATACAGTTTCTGGCAAAGGGCACAATTGATCAAATAGACTACATTCTCAGAATCACAATGCATATTAGTTCGGATATGATATTCATTTTTAGTTTGAAAGCTCAGGAATGTTTGTTGGTTTACAATATAGTTGTTTACTTTGCATCTATTTTTGTCGCATTTAGAAACTGATCCATCGCACATGATTGGTTTATTGTGTTTAATTTGGACAGGCTCAAACTCGGGTCCGCTATGAGGTTTTAGATTTTCAAGCTCATTGATGGTGTCTGCTTTAATTTTTCGAAGAAAACGGGCTGAATAGCCTCGTGCTTTCAAAGCATCAAACAGAGTAGAGCATGCACTATTCAGATTTTGCCTGTTGCTAGAGTTTCGAAAAAATCTTATGATTTGCGATTTGATCAAACCTTTAAATGTGTGTGGAGGATGAAATGATTTTTTGTGAAGCAGCTGATGTGAGTCTGTTGGCTTAAAGAATACTTTATATTCTAATTTTCCAGAGGAATCAAATTGAGGACCCTTATAGATCGTGACATCTAAAAAGTCAACAGATGTTCCACTAATAGTAGCTTTTAGCTTGATATTTGAATCTTTTTAAAATGCGAAAAAATTCCCAAAAGTCTTCTTCTGAATGTTGCCAAACTATGAAGATGTCATCTAGATATCTGAGGTAAAGAAGAGGCTTTTTGGTTGATTTGTTCAGTGCCTCCTCTTCCCACTCTGCAACATAAATCGTGGCAAAATTTGGGCTGAATCGTTTACCCATTGCGCAACCACAGATTTGAAGGTAATTTTCACCATTAAATTGGAAATCGTTTCCTTTAAGACTTAGCTCTAATAATTTTAGAATTTCCGTGTCTGGTCGATCTGGATCAGGAAATTTGACAAAAGAATTCTTAATAGCATTGACTCCAGCATCAATATCTATATTGGTATACATAGCATCTATGTCTAATGTGACTAAATATGCATCTTTCGGAACTGACAATTTGGATAGCTTTGAAAGAAAGTGTTCTGTGTTCTTGAGAAAGCTCTTGTGTCTATTAGCAATGGGCTTTAAATAGTAATCAATATATTCTGAAATGCCATAAGACTCACTGCCACAGTCTGAAATGATGGGTCGTCCAGGCGGTGTCAATGGATCTAACCAGGTGCTGATAGGTTTATGGATTTTAGGCAAGATATAAAATGTCCGATTTTGTGGATTATTCTCACCTAGCAGATACTTTAGCTGTTTCTTATCGATGTACTTATCTGTATGCAATGAATTAAGTATTTCAATGAAATTTTGTCGGTTCTGAGGCCAAATTAAATTATCAAGTTTTCTGTAATGCTGTTAGTTAACTGCCTTTCGGCCTCGCGGATGTAGTTTTCTCTAGACATAATCACAGTTGCTGAACCTTTATCGGCTGGTTTTATAATAATATTTTGATTTCTACGTAATTTGTTGATAGCCTGTCGTTCGAGAAATGAAAGGTTTTGCTTATTGTTTGTAACTGGCAATGATCTGGCTATACCAGCAACCGTTTTTATGGTTGCTTTAACATTGTCATCAACTAGCCTATCTGGAGGGTCCCAACCGGATTTTCCAGTGAATGGTTTTGACTCTCCATTTAAATTTCGAAAATGATGGGCTATTTTTACTGAATGACCAAAATTAGCTACTTCAATAAGACCTGTGTCTAAAAGCAAATCTAATCCTGTTTTTGGTTTTGGAGTTGGTATAAAAGTAAGACCACGATCGAGAATTGATTTTTCAGATGGTGAGAGATCATAGTCAGCTGCTAAATTGACAAGGTTTGTTCCTAATCCTATGTTAGGGGAGCTATTGCCTTGACCCACATTTAGTTTAAACTAAGTACCGTCAACCAATGGTTATAAATACAATTAGCTGTTTCTTTCGTCCAATGGATTCTATCCTTCTCAACATGAAAATTCGCATCAGAAATCCGTCGGTCGGTCGGTCGGTCGGTCGGTCGGTCGGTCGGTCGGTCGGTCGGTCGGTCGGTCGGTCGGTCGGTCGGTCGGTCGGTCGGTCGGTCGGTCGGTCGGTCGGTCGGTCGGTCGGTCGGTCGGTCGGTCGGTCGGTCGGTCGGTCGGTCTGTCTGTCTGTCTGTCTGTCTGTCTGTCTGTCTGTCTGTCTGTCTGTCTGTCTGTCTGTCTGTCTGTCTGTCTGTCTGTCTGTCTGTCTGTCTGTCTGTCTGTCTGTCTGTCTGTCTGTCTGTCTGTTTCTCAAATATCATACACACACACGCACGCACACACGCACACACGCACGCACGCACACCTGTAACATTATGTAGGCCTGCATGAACTTGTCAAGCAAATTATAAACACTCACTGGAGTTTGCTGATCGTTGATTCCCTGCCCTAGTTCCGCTGTCTCGGGTGGAACTTCATTCGCCATAGTATCCGGTTTTTCTGCTTCGGTTACTGTATTGCGTAAAGTGTCACTGACATCGTTATTCACGTTCATACTTGTTCCAGGTACATCAACATTCGCGTGTTCTGGTCCTATAAGAAATAACAGTAATTAGATTTTCCGAGTTCTTTCCGAATTTATTGTTTTGTAATTATAAGACTTTGCTAAATTAAACAGCTGATGGTCTCACGCTGATCATCCCTGTAAAACGCATTCGGTTCGTAAAACGGGATTCGGTACATTGCAACAACAGTGATTAGGTAAGTATGTATATAGTTTGAAGACTTTAGCTTAGAATAAGCAACTATGAAACAGAATGTAGCCTTTCTATGATGTTTGAACTTTAGCTTCAAAGGTGTTGTAATAATGACGTGGCCATGCTTTGATTTCGAAAGAAGTGAAGATTTCTGTCATTTTTTGTCTTTCTCTTCAAATATCTTTCTATCAAAAGATTGTTTTCAAGATATGCCACCAAGCACATATAGTTCGACATATTAGCTACACATATAGGGTATATACTGCATCTCTGGCTTCTCTATAAAATATCGAAAATTGCATATGAATGTGACAGCTATGGAGAAAATAAGTAAAACGGGATTCGGTTTTGATTAAAACTACATGCTCGCTCGGTTCACGAAAGTTGATGAGTAAAACGGGATGTAGATTTTTAACACACAATTCATGCAAAAATACGTGTGTTCATCCATTCTGATAAGTATCCTTTTTAGTAACATGTATGTGAAGAGTTATTCTTACATTGCACGTCTACTAGTCACGTGCAAATTCTGTCAATTAAGTTCGTGCTTGCATCTTGGAAACAGTAGTCAAAAATGGAATCGTGGAATCGTGTGGCTTAATTGCATACATAGCATAAATGGCATGGGATGTGGTTGGTAAATTTAGTGTAACTGTTTGCTTGATTATAGCAACACAAACCTCAGGGCCGGCCATGGGGGCAGGCAAATTGTGTGACTATCTAAGACGCCACTACTGGTTACAATTGGTCAAGATATTCAGGATGCTTGGCAACTCTGCCAGAGGAGGTTCGCACAATCGCACAATCGGAACATTGTTGGTAATTTCAGAAGATGGTTGGATTGTTTCAGGAATGACGGTTCGAGTGGCAGCACCTGTATCCGTGGCGTCTGGTATACGTAGTAGATGTTGTTCATTCCGACGAAACTCTCGTTTGGTTGTTTCCCCACGAACGATGTATGATTGTGGTGTACGACGATGTGGAGTGATTCTGTATTGTTCATTACTATATCATGAGTCTGTTTTGTTCCAAACACGCACTAACTGATCTTTGCTTAAAGGTTCCCGATCACTAACACGATTGTGATTATTGAAATTTCTCCTCATTTTACTCTTATAATGAATGATTTTTTATTTACTCTCAATGTTATCAATTGCAGATGGTTTAAGTTTACTCTGATGACATAGTAGAGTTGTTCTTAAGTTACGACCCATCAACAAGTGTGTTGGTGAATATCCTCCATTACATGCAACAGGAGATGTACGATACACAAGCATAGCTAACTGCAGATCCTCACCAGAACTACGAGCTTTCTTGCCTTCTTATAGAGTGATTTTACTGTTTGAACAGAACGTGCAATTTTCCCATTATCCTGGGGGAAATATGGTGAAGTAGTACTGTAATTGAAATGATCATCAAATTGTTTACATGGGAACTGAGTACCGTTATCAGATATGATTTCCTGACTTATTCCATGTCTCGAAAAGACAATTTTCATCGCATTTATTACATTTGTTGCTGCTGTGCCTGATATTATCCGATATTGCCAATCAGATAATATCAGGATAGTTTGAATAATAATCAATCAAGAGAAGATAGTGTACATTGTCCAGTTCAAATAAATCAGCACCGACCCTTTGGCATGTTAAGTCTGGATTCTCAGTTACGATCAGTGAGGATGAATATGGCTTTAGCTGATGTATCTGACATGACGAACATACACGAACGAATTCCTCCCACTGTCGGTTTATTCCCGGCCACCAAACACATTCACGTGCTCAATCTTTAGTGAGAATTATTCCAAGATGTCCTACATGGGCAATTTGCACTATGTCTGTGCGCATTATTTCTAGTATGACTATCCGTGGATCCCTTAAGATTACATTTTCTTCACATGTAAGTTCTTCTTTCAAATGGTAAAGTCCGTTTATGACTAGGCCATCCGTTTTGGATGCAATGAATTACTTTCTGGTAGTGAATTAATAGCAGCTAGAACATAAGCTTCTAGTACATATTCATCACGATCCTCAAGTAATGATTTCATATTTTGTAGAGGAGATCTGGACAGTGGCTAACAACAATTGCTTACCAGGAGCATATTTTACTTAATAGTCATAGGGCTGTAAACTTATCTCTGTGCTGGCGTTGGACAGCTGTTAACCTCATTAAAAGTAATTCACACCTGAATGCTTGAAAATAAAATGGTTAAAATTGTATACTTTTAGAGGCTTAAATTGTGTGACGAGATGTAATGAAACGAAATTAATCTTAACACATGATCATTTCATTTCATTTTAAGTAATATAATTTTTTAAGTTGCGAAATTGAAATAGAGCCACGAGTCCCTAATTCAAATTCACAACTTTAAAAATTATATTAATTTATACATAATGAAATGATCATATGCTCAGATTTATTTTGTTTCATTCCATCTAGAAACACACTTTAAGCCTAAAAATTATAAAATTTAAATAATTTTATTTTCAGTCATTTTGCTGTGAATATGCACCTTTAAGAATAGTTGCGAGTGGACTATGATCAGTTTCAATACAGAAATGTCTTCCAAGTAAATATTGCTGACATTTTTCACATGCATAGGTTGTAGCCAATATTTCCTTCTCAATTTGAGCATACCTCTGCTCAATGTTACTCAATGACTGCTTTGCATAAGCGATTGGTGCATTACGACTATCTGGTTGTACTTGTAGAATTGCAGCTCCAATACCGTAACTGAATGCATCAGCTGTAACGATACCGTAAAATACCCGAACACTGGAGACGTTGTCAACATTTCTCTAACTGTATTAAAGGAATAAATTTGTTGTTTGTCACAATGCCCTTCAATGTCACTTTTTAGAAGCATTCTTAACGGGTTTGTGATATCTGACACATCTGGTAGAAATTTTGCTACAAATGCAACCAAGAAATCACTTTCCTTCCTGATTCGCAACCAAGAAATTGCTTTCCATCCTGATTATTGGTTGGTGTTGACATATTTTGTACAGCTTCTGTTTTGCTGGATAGATTTTTATTCCCTCTTCACAGAGAATAATGACAAGAAATTTTACCACCTATTTCGCATATTACCTTATTTAGTTTTTCGCCGGATTCACGTAAACACTGCAATATATTGCAATACTGCCTTTAAATTTGAATCATGTTCATTATCATCAGATTCCCAAATAAGTACGTCGTCTATTGAACATTTTACACCAGAGAGACCTTCTAAGATGTATTCCATCTGTTGCTGGAACACCTCGCAGGCATTAAAAATACCAAAAGGCAACCATAAGTAGCAGTGTCGACCGAAAGGCGAATTGAATGTAGTAAGTTTGGCTGTAGATTTCGTCAAAGGAATCTGCCAATAGCCAGATGTAGCATCTAACTTACTGAGTTTTGATGCATGATTTATATCTGAAACTAGTTCATCAACAGTAGGCAGTGGATAATGTTGTCGCATTATTGCGGAGTTTAAATCTTTAGGATCTAAACAAATTCACAATTCACCATTTGGTTTAATAGCTGTTACCAGTGAATTCACCCATTCAGTTGGATCTTTGCCTTTTTGAATAACGCCAAGGTTGGTCATTCGATCTAATTCAGCCTTTAATTTTCCCCTCAATACTATAGGAACATGACGTGGTGGATTTACTTTTGGTACAGCATCGTCACGCAAACGTATTTCGTATTCCTGTGGAAAAACACCTAAGCCATTGAAAATATCAATATAGTCTTCAAGTAGTTGATTATTAGAGTGTTGTGTTTTTTCGTTTACTCGAGGCAGTAAATTCAAGCTTTTGATTTCACGACAACTTAGTATTGGTAAGGCTTCTTCGGGTACTAGATGAATACTCGTTTTAACCGATGAAGTTTTGCTTTCAATGTCCGCATACAATTCACCATCACATGGAAGTGGATTTTCTGACCCATATGCGAATAATCGTGTATTTGTCTTTATCAACTCCGGTTTTTGGAATTAATGCATCATAAGTTCTTGTTGGAATTATTGTGGGTTGCGCTCCTGTATCGAGCTTAAAGTTGACTGGTGTATTGTTAACTAACATTTCAATGTGCCAATCAGTAGATTCGCTTACTGTAGCATTATCGATGTGTAAAGTTACAATAAACATATTATCAAATTCTGTCATAACTTCAGATACCTTACTCTTGCAATGTCTATCATGTTTATCAAATTTAGGCTTCAGTTTTGTCTCAGTCACATAATGTCCGATATAGTTACATTTTGTACATTTGGAGTTATATGCTGGGCATTGACGAATTTTATGATCACAACGTGAAGAGTTAATAACACCAGTCTTTGACTGTGTTTTTACAAATCTCTGTGACCTCTGTTTGACTGCATCTACTTTTATTGCACGTGCAAATGCCACAGATAATTCTTTACCTTCTTGTTTGGCTGATTCTACAGCTCTGATTATATCAAGTGCCTTGACTAATTTTAAATCGGAAACTTGTAAAAGTCTCTATCGAATTATATTGTCTATTAACTCACAAACATGGTTCAAATCCATAAATTCACAGTTCTTTGCAAGGGACATTAGAGCAGCTAGATATTGATCAATGTTCTCATTATGAGATTGGTTACGCCGATTGAAACAGTATCTTTAATAGGTAATGTTTATTTTGGGCTAATAGTATCTGTCAAATAATTACGTCATACTTGCTTGAATCCTCTCCTTCACTATATTTAAATGAATTGTAAACCTCAATCGCACCAAGACCTAAAGAATGTAGCAACAAAATGATTTTGACTTTGTCCGACCATTCCACCATCTTGGATGCTTGCAGAAAAATGTCAAATCCCTGTTTCCATTTTGGCCAGATTTTTCACGCATCTTGTGTCCTTGGTATAGATGGTTTCTGGTCGACTCAAATGAATAGCATTCATTTTGATCTTTAGTTTTCAACTTCCATATTGTTATATGTCTTCTCAAGTATGAGGATTGCTGTAGATTCTTTTCCAATCTGACACCATGTTGTACATCACAGAGCATGGCTGGTTAGTTGTATATAATGTAATGACTCAACACGAAGTAAACAAGGGAGATAATCCTTGATTGGCTTATTTTAGCAATCAAGGGAGATACTTAATATTAAAGATGAATGCCAAACTTAAATAAATCACAATTACTTTTAAACATAATACATAAATAATACCATCTTCAACATGAATCGTAGTTATTAGGCTACTGACACAATGTTTAACCTCTATATAAAGAGTATCTGAAGCATGCGCCAAATTATTGTGGATCAGCTATATTTTCGCCAGAAAACATGTTTCCTTCTCAATTGCCTTGTATTCATCGATCGTATACACATAATGATCACATGGTAGGTTTTCCAGTCAGTAAGATGTCCTTTCTAGCAAGATGCTAGATACATGTTACATTTAGCTTAATATCACACACCTGCTTAACCAGATCAGAGCGGACAGCAAAGCATTTTCGCAGAAATGTTAAGCCGAATAAAGTAAAATCGAATTGATATGGCAATCATATGACGTCATAATGAACTGCGTGATGTGTACAATGACATCATAATGAATGACGTCATGAATGACGTCGATGAGTACGTCACGAACGTATATTTGAAGATGGTCTATGCGTTGTTGTACAAATTGTTTGCTTTTACTATTTAATAAATATTCTGTTGAATATTTTAAAACTAATTTGACTGGGCGCTGTCGCTGCCATAGGCAGCACCAACAGCCAGTCAAATTAGTTACAAAATATTCAACCGCTTCCCTGTATAGTTTTCAAGAAATTGATAGCTAGGGCATTTGGGGATCGATCAATCCTAACACGGCGAGGTGTGGGTGGAGCTTAGCTAGTGATGGGCGGGGCATAGCTAAAAATGGAAAGGGCCATTGCATATGTGAAGAGTAACCCCCCCCCCCTTCCCGCCCCCCCCCCCCTTCACAGCCATGCTCGTTTTATAGTCAAGGAACAGGAAGCAGAGCCTTTGGCTCGTACCATAAAGTGAAACACAGGTCGGTATCTCAGAGAGAAATAAGCAATTCTACTAACTTCTGCTGCATAGGTAATGTGTACATTGCAATGAATATGCATCGCCATTAATTGGTATGAATGAAATTATGGCACAATATAATATAGGCTCTACTTGTTTAAATCGCGGTTCACTGGTTGTTCACTGATTTGTTTAAATTAGGATAACTCAAATGCACCATGGATTTATAATGATATGGACCGAATCACCCTTTGAAAATAATTCCACTGAAAGATATTGCTATTTTTGGTCCTAACGTCATTCAGTCAAACCCTTTTTTTAAATATGGAGGTATCAATTTCCGCTGCATTGAAGTAACCTTCATACATATCCGTATTAAGACATGATTTTGATGGCATGATTGCTATTGGCGCTGAACACATGCTGTCAGCTATCAACTTAGCGCGCATCAATCTGCATCGGGTCAATCAATTGTCATTCAGTGTGATGCTTTCACACATGTGTGAACTTAATTTCCCTGTATTGATTCTCGTTATACATACAGTTAGATGCATCTTATAGCAATGAAATGCATAATTTTAACAACAGCGTCCCAGATATTGCATTATGAATCTAACCAATGAACGCGAGAGAGAGCGAGAGAGAGAGAGAGAGAGAGAGAGAGAGGAGGGAGTGAGTGTGGGATGGAGGGATGGATGGATGGAGGGAGGGGGGAGGGAGGGAGGGAGGGAGGGAGGGAGAGGGAGAGAGAGAGAGAGAGAGAGAGAGAGAGAGAGAGAGAGAGAGATGCGATCTGGGAAACCCTTCACGTGTCATTAGATTATTATTATTCAGGAGACCTGCATCCATATGTCAAAACCTAATCTTTGCTAGATTTGACTTTGTTCATATTTTGATATTACTGGCCATTCCTCTGTTATATATCAAAGTATAAAGCACTAACAGTCTTCCAATATATTAAGAATAGTCCGTATTTAATGATAGCTTACAGTCAAATTACTACATAATTAATGTATAATTCAGAAAATGTTTTATAGACGTTGTTTAAATCGTTTTACTCACAGTTTTATTCCGAATAGTGGCATAATTCAAATTGCCATAACATTGGATATTCTTAACATAGAAAAGCAATTTAAACAGCTTTAGAAAGCTTGTTGAACACGCCTTTAGATTCTGTATAGATCCCAGAAAGTCTAAATTTCATCATGTGAAGGGTTTTCCCAGATCGCATCACTATTATATATCCTTCTTCAAATCGAGTTAAACAATTTAAAGGTGCATAGTCAGGCAATTCCACTATCTCAGACTCAGATTCGTCTCTAAGCTATATAACTCGTTTAACTATCTAAATACAAGACCATCTGATCATTTAACAACCAATAAAACGATATACTACCACCGTTCCGTCGATCGTCAAATACCGCATTTCAGCGTTGTGAATCGAGGATTTGGCCATTTTGTTCGTCTTCCCGAAAAACGGAAAGGGAAGAGTGAAATCCATAGGCTGGCAGCACTTGTATTTCCGCATTTACCTTCAGTTTCGACTTAAATTTGGGTAATAATGGATTCACCTGTTGCAAACTTATGTAATCGACGGTATTTAACAGGCACAGCTAGCACATCCTCGAAAAACATTAATTTAAAAACATAATCCCGTTTTACTCAACACCAGATCCCGCTTTACTCACTACCGAATCCCGTTTTAGTTTCTACAAATATTAACCGAATCCCGTTTTAATAATTTTCTCTATAACTGTCACATTCGTATGCGATTTTCGGTATTTTATAGAGAAGCCAGAGGTGTGGTATATACCCTAATAATGCCACCCCCCCCCCTGGTGTCCACTTGACGAACTAAAACTAGGTTTACGGCTATATTACAAACATGCGATTAATTTGGTGAACATTTTGGAAAAATAGGACATAATATATAATAGATGTTTAAAAATTGGATGCACTTTTTCAATGATGCATGTGTTCAAGAATATTGTGATTTTAGTTTATCATAGGAAGTAGGAACAGATTAATGCGCATACCTCTTAGGGTAATAGTAACTCAATTTAGTTCAAAGATGGTTGCATTTGGTATGTGTTTAGCAGTCTGAGAACACGTTCTGAGTCATGTTTTCTGGGAATAGTAGGATCTATTTCTAGCTATGCCTCGCCAATTTCTAGCTAAGCTCCACCCACTTCATATGCATTTGAATCGCATTGTAGCCTAAATTCCAAGAAGATACATTTCATGATAACTCTCCCTGATAACGTAGCTTACTGGGCCGATACTGGGACAATACCGGGCCGACAAAGTATTGGCCCAGTAAGATGCGTTATCTGGGATATGTCCTACTAGTCCAGCAGATAGGGGAAAGGTGTGTGAACTTTATGATAAAAGCGTGCACATTTGTACACTGTCTCTTGATGCCATGGTGGATATTTTGAAGACCGGAGGCATTCTGCATATGACCTCTGTTGACCTCAGCGGCCATTTTTTTAAATGGCAGATCAGTAAGCTTTTCTCTTATTAGATAATTGGTCCACATTGCCGGAAGCAATGTTAGATTTCCTGTTTAATGCTCTCTAGTCAGAAATTTACCACACGTATGAGAAAGGCTGACATCAGAATGATTTTGGTGTTCATGGGCGTAATATGTGGCTATTTTAAGCCTTATACTACCTGCCTAAATCAAAAAAATTCATTTCTAGTACCTGTTAGCAGGAATATTGGTATTCCCTTTGAAACATTTGTAGCTTAACATTTTGCCACCACAGACAGAAACACCTTACAGCTATACATTCGTAAAGTAAACACAGTTAAATCATGCTAAGGTATCTGAATGTTGGACATTTCTCAAGGTTAAAATGAAAACATGTAATTGAACAACATTAAATAATTTACACTGATAATGGACCTTTCCGGTTTTAGTTATGCCCCGCCCATCTCTAGCTAAGCTTCACCCACACCTCGCTCATGTTGGCCTCGATCGATCTCTGAACACCCTGACTGTCAATTTCCAAAAAACTACACAAGTAAGCTGTTAAATATTTTGAAACTAATTTGACTGGGTGCTGTTGCTGCCTAAGGCAGCAACAGCGCCCAGTCAAATTAGTTTCAAAATATTCAACAACATGTTTATTAAATAACACAGAATTACAAAGACATACAATTCATACAACGTGTCGGACTTTTTGAGATTTGGTGAACGGTCTATATGGAATCCTTTGTGACGTAATGATTGTGACGTCATCATACACACGCTGAGCTGATTATAACGTCATACGAGGTCATATGATGGATGGCTACTCAGGAAAGGTGAATTGTATCAAATCATCTCCACTGAATGTTCCTTTCCTTCATTTCTGAACACAACACAAAAATAACTAGCACATAATGTTCCATGATAATAAAGCAGTACAATATTAGACCTGCGAAGATGAACAATGCACGGGTAAATAGTTCCACATTAACCCTTTTGCAGTTTGCTCACAGCCACCATGCGCACGACATGCTGCACCAGCAGACGGTAATCTCATCCATTTGACTTTCTACTCATCTGATCCCCCCCCCCTCCCCCACCCCCACGTCACCCCGAACTCATCTGGGTTAGGTAGTTCTGGTGTTTAAACAAGGGCCTGGCCCCATACATGGCCTTTCTGGTATCCTACTCGCAGGTGATGTCGGCAGAGGGTGTCATGTGTTGATGATATATTTTTTCTTTCCCTGCCTTTCTGTGCGAACGATGCTTGGCTTGATTAGTTTACATTCTCATCAGAGCTTCCTCAGTCATACATCAAGAGGACGAACCGCTCGATTCTGGCAAGAGATTCCGTTATATTAACCCTTTCGTGACGAAACCGGCCAAACCCGGCCTCTGTAGTGGTTTTGAGTAATGTCTATTTACAGGCCAGGAGAAGACTATTTTTGAAATTTTACAACATAGTCTTCTCTTGGCCTGCGAATAGACATTAAATAAGTAACTATTTTAATTTTAGTCATTAAAGGGTTAACTGCTGTTGGCGTCTCTGAACCTGGACACAATGATGGTGTAACATCTTCAAATATATTCCTAGATGACAAAGCTGTAGGGTTTCCTCTTTCGGTAAAACTCGACGTTGTGGCACAACTTAGCAGTACACGGAAAGCTGGTAATGCATTGCAAATTTCATTACCCACCACCTGGGCGAGTAGAATCCAGATACCGAAACGACTTTCTAAATGCTACACTTAACTGTTCAAATCCGAGCGTATTAGCAACACTAACGGAATTCACTATTACATCAATTCTTGAGCCTGCTGCTCTTCCACACATGCAGCAACATCCGCATGTTTGTCTCCCTATGTGTGTAAGGGGACTGGCCCTCTGCGCTAATTCTCTCTGAATAATGCATTTCTCAGTGACTCATGACGATCAAGCCAGGAAACCTTATCCGAGTGATGCTTTCCCTTAGAAAACCGAAATGACGAAAAACTCTGTTTTGTTACTGTCTTCCCATGAAAACTGTTTTAAGGAGGTGTTTCTCTTCTTTCCTGAACTCTTGCATGTACTCCTCGAAGATCTATGCTGTGTCAAGTTTGAGCATGGTGTGTCATCAATGATAAACATGTTTGGTTCAAGTTCCAAGATATCGTCATATTGGGTTATCAAATGTTCCATTCATTGAAGCAGGTTAGACGCTGTAGCCAGTCTTGTTCTTCCATTCATATCAGACGTTCCAATTGTGTAAAGTCATACAGAAGGAAGTTTCACTCATGGGTTGAGTTACTTGAGGTCAGTATGCCCAACTCTATCCTTTGGACAAGCTGTCATAATTAGAAATGCAGAAAGTGTTCTGCTCTCTGTTTGCACCCTTCATCAAAAGCTAAATCAATGTTTCTTGGTAAGACCTTTGGTACCCAACGTAAGAATCCTATCGAAGCTAATTCAGCGCACACACAGCCACCTGACGTGCAGATGCGGTTCTTTGGTTGTGTGCTGCCTTATTCAGCTTTAACGAATGCAGATGCAGCCTCTACCTTAGCTCTGTCCGCTTGCTCTACTGCTGATGTCCATCCACTGCAGTCCAAGAGATCAGGAAGCATTTTAAACAATGCCATCTTGATATGAAGCCCACCCAACGGGACAGGAGATGAATATTCCTTACATCATTTTGGCCAAGTGCACGAACTTTCTTTCACAAGCTTAAGTAACGACAGATCACACACACTCACTGGAATCTGTCCATTATTTAGAAAAGCTAAATCCGTGTATTGACGAATGATCGCAACTGACTTTAAGCCATCAGTGAAGACTTAGAGAAGGTCACTGACGGCTGTTGAGTCCTGGTCTATGCGATGTAATAGTTCTGCCATTGTTCTGTGGTACGCTGCCAACATAATGCATGTCCTTGGTAATTACACTGAAGTCAGATTGAATCAGGCCATATGCTTTTGGAACAGGAGGCACATTCTTTATTGTAGCTATTACAGGTATGCGTGAGCAGCTATCTGACAGTTCTGCGACATTTCTCTCGGATTAATCGATAGAGATGTGTGTTTACTCAGTTCCATGATTTCGAGGTTGGCAATGTCAGAGTTACCTAGGTCTATAGATGGAGCTGGAACATGGTCATATGAAACAGACAATCCCAGATTGTAAAGCGTTTAACTAGATCTTTCGATCATGTTCTTGAGTGAATGCAGCTAGACAGAGTGACTATGGTGTCTCCAGTTGCTCTGAATGTCTAGCCTCTGATGAATAGGTTTATGCATGATATTTGTTCCATACAAGATCAATGCCACAGCATCATCAGAGACCGAGACCTGCACCGAATTTTCTTGACAGGCTTCTTCGAATGAACCAGTAAACGGTAAAGATGTCTTACTGAACATGTCTTTGTGAACAATCTTTACAGGACGTGAATGAAGCGCTGCCTCGCCATCATTATCAAGTTGATATGGCTGTCTCAGTGATTTACCAGCATTTTCATTGGCCACAAGCAGCACATGTTGGCATTCATTATGCGCTTCCAACTTAGGAAAGTAGATGGGCCTTTTGTTCCTATAGTATAATAAACTATTAACGAGCTCCCTCCCAGATGTACAGCCCTATCGAAATAAAGTCGTTTTAGTACAGATAATTTCAATCTCAAGAACTGTTTGGATGTGTGAAATCAGTTCAGCAAATGCTGTGTACTGTGTTCAGTTTATATTCCAGTCGCAATGTGATGGACTGGGGATAGCCCGGTCTCGAGTGTACAAGGACACCAGGCACTGACTATATCTGTCACAGTTATGTCTCGCGCACTAAGCTTTGCTAGCAAACGCACATCCTGTAGACTAATAGCGCACAACATAACACGAGTGTCAAGGTCAAATGTTACCGCCTTATGGAGAGGTTTAGCATTAGTTCCAGACGTTATAAAGGAAACAATTTTCACCAACAACAGCAGTTAGGAAAACCATTTGACG
The DNA here is from genome assembly GCA_034401795.1 of Chaetoderma sp. LZ-2023a. Taxonomy (NCBI): domain Eukaryota; kingdom Metazoa; phylum Mollusca; class Caudofoveata; order Chaetodermatida; family Chaetodermatidae; genus Chaetoderma; species Chaetoderma sp. LZ-2023a. The sequence continues at coordinate 36,186,284 of CM067361.1, read as the reverse complement.
TGTGAACATTTGCTTTGTACTAGAAGAAATCTTATCATTGACACACAACTTTGTTTAACTGCGCTTTTTATTCCAATTATGTGGAACTTTATGGCGGTCATTTTAAAATGGCCGCCAAGGTCAACAGAGGTGATATTGAGAATGCCTCCAATCTTGAAAATGCTTCTCATGGTGTTTTCTAATAGTGTGCCAAATTTCATGCTTTTATCATAAACCGCACGATTCGGTCTTATATTAGCACCTATCAATTGCTGAAGCTAATATGTCATTCAGGTGTATGACGTCATACTGAATGACATCACTATCAAAACGCCTAATGAATGACGTAGCTATGTCCGTCATGAACCTTTGAACGTTGGTCATGTGTACGAATTGTATATCTTTACTAATTAATATCAATTCTGCTCAATAGTCCGAAACTAATTTGACTGGCCGCTGTTGCTACCATCCGCTTATATAGGTAAAGGGAGGTAATTTATGCCAAAGACGAGAGTTGTTAAATTCGATCCCAAGAGGTGACGTTGACGCCGGGGCTGTGCCCACTAAGTTAGTAGACATCTTGGGACCCGAAAGGTAACATTCTGTCCTTGGAGTATGTTGAGAATCCGATAAAGCTCTAGGCGCGCTAGCAGTTCAAATATCCATATTGAAAATCCGAATTAATTCCGTACAGCGCCCTGTTGATTCATTAGTAGTCAACAGTCAAAGTAACTTTTAAGAATAATCGTGATTAATCGATTAATCAGCTTGTGTACAAATTCCCATGTCATAACACCAAAAAGTATATCAATGACGAAAGCTGCAATGATGTTTATAAAACTCATTTGCGTTTGGCTCGAGCAAGTCATTCCAGTGATACATTTTCAAAGAAATAGTCTATAAAATGTAGGATTTAAAAAATGTTTTATGCAGTAAAAATTATTCCCGATTATTCAATTATACATTTTTGATCATATAAATCACGATTGGAAAATAATCGTGCTTTTCGACTTAATTACGCAAGTCTAATCTAGACCACTGATTACCTGCATCATCTGATTGCTTGCTTTCACGGTCATCACCATTTAACTGCCCTAAAAAAATAGCGACGTATTAAAGCTTACAATCTATACATAACCAAACACTACAGATACTTCACAACATAGAGAATACGACGACGACCGACGACGACGACGGCAGCAGCAGCATTTCTCGTTTCATCTTTGCATGTAACTTACCAGCTATGTTGTCGTTCTGTTGATTGTCGATATGAACCGTGACGTTGCAGAGAAAAGTGACGTCAGCATAGACTCCAGTATCTACAGTTAGCATGTCTGTTGACTCCATGCCACCATTCAAACTGATAAACAATAACGTCACATAAATGGACCTTCCCAGTTTTAGCTATGCCCCGCCCGTCTCTAGCTAAGCTCCACCGATACCGCGCTCGTGTTGGGATCGATCGAACCCTGATCTCACTGACCATAAATATCCAGAAAACTATACTGGTAAGATGTTAAATATGTTGAAACTAATTTGACTGGGTGCGGTTTCTTTCTATGGCAGCAACAGCGCCCAGTCAACTTAGTTTCAAATTATTCAATATTGTCTTTATTAAATGGTAAAGAGATACAATTCGCACATCAACGCTTAGTCTGTCACGAATTATGCGTGCGTGACGTACTTATCTACGTCACAATCAATGAGGTCATCCCAGACGCCACATAATTGATTATGACGTCATATGATGGATGGATAAACTGGAAAGATAAATTCTTAAGGCAATCCTTACCGGACGTTGCCCTAGGCGGGCGGACTGTTAACATGACGCAGTCGTGGCTATACGGTACTAAAAACGCACGGGCAGACCGCATTTTGCACAGATGCACCCACCCACCCACCTACCCACCCATCTATCCTTCCGTCCATCTATCCATCCCCATCCATGTATACATATATAAGCACCACCCCACCCCATATACACCCGGATATGAATTCAGTCAATCTTTGGTAACTACTCCCATATTTGTAGCGATACCTATTTCTAGGTCTATTCTTGGGTAGATGGAGGCATCGAGGAGGGAAGAACTTGCCCAAGTGTCTAAATCTCTCCAGGCGGCCGATCTGATAGTCAAATCCAGATAGCTGTTTTCGTGGCACAGCACCTGAATGCCTGAGCTAACGCCTTATCTCTCGTATATATGAAAATAAGAATGCTTAGTTATTCCTTTCGCTTTCACGCAAATTGATCGAACCTGCAGATGTTCGAGTACGGCCCTAAGCCCTTCACTTATTTATCATATTAGATAGCAACTCCTCCAGTCCTCCACAGCACTACAGACAACCGAACTCAACCAGACCCAACACAATTCAAACCGCCGCTCCTACCCTACCCCAAATACACAATAAGTAATCATATTAATGTTTTCACACTTACTCGGTAGATGTGATCTCATTCATTTCAGAACAATTTTCTGTAAAAAAACAACATAGCCAATTTAACCAATATCGGTAGTAGATTACCAAGAAAATTCACATTTCGTGTTAATCTGCCTACTACGCAGATAACGCAGTTTATTGGGCCGATGCTGAGCCAATACTATTGGCTTGGTATCGACCCGACATCGGCCCCGTAATCTGCATTATCAGGGTAGATATTCTTCTTTCATTCGCTCAGTAACAATTTCATAACGAAGCCGGCCAAAACCGATCTCCGCAGTGGTCTTGAAGTATGTCCATTTGCAGGCCAAGAGAAGCCTATTGTTGAATATTTACCACTGGAATGACTGGTTCAATAACCGAGCCAGCATTTCCAATGGCAAATTTTCAAAACTAAATATTCCATTGGCTGTCAATTGGACATTCAATAAGGAACTATTCAGATTTTATTGACAAAATGTGGTCATTAAAGTGTTAAAGATTTGATCGATTATATAGATACGACGACGTTATCCCCGAATGACGCAGTCTTCATCAGGTTAGATTCAAGGCCAATAGGATATCCGATGACGTCATCCCCGAATGACATAGTCTTCATCAGGTTAGTTTCAAGGCCAATATGATCTCCGGTCATCCAAGAATGGCATAGTCTTCATCAGGTTAGTTTCAAGGCCAACATGATCTCCGATAACGTCATCCCCGAATGACATAGACTTCATCGGGTTATTTTCAAGGCCAATAGGATCTCCGATGACGTCATCCCCGAATGACAATTTCTTCAAGTGAGTTTCAAGGTCAATAGTATCTCCAAAATTACGTCATCCCCGAATGACATAGTCTTCATCAAATTAGTTTCAAGGCCTTTAGCGGGATCGATTCTTAACTATTTTACACCCATTTCTACTTAAGCACCACCTACTTTATACGCCTGATGGAATCGATTTGAAACTTTGAAAAAAATAATTTGTTAGTTTCAAGGCCAATATGATCTCCGATGACGTCATCCCGTAAGGCATAGGCTTCATCAGGTTAGTTTCGAGGCCAATAGGATCTCTGATGATGTCATCCTCGAATGACATAGTCTTCATCAGGTTAGTTTCAAGGCCTATAGGATCTCAGGTGACGTCATCCCCGAATGGCATAGTCTCCATCAGGTTAGTTTTGAGGCCTATATGATCTCTGATGACGTCATCCTAGAATGACATAGTCTTCATCAGGTTAGTTTCAAGGCCTATGGGATCTGAGGTGACGTCATCCCCGAATGGCATAGTCTTCATTAGGCTATTTTCAAAGTCAATTGGATCTCCGATGACGTTATCCCAGAAGGATTTAGTCTTCATCAGGTTAGATTCAAGGCCTATAGGATCTCAGATGACGTCATCCCCGAATGACATAGTCTTCATCAGGTTAGTTTCAAGGCCTATAGGATCTCAGTTGACGTCACCCCCGAATGACATAGTCTTCATCAGGTTACTTTCAAGGCCAATGGGATCTCCGATGACGTCATCCGCGAATGACATAGTCTTCATCAGGCTAGTTTCAAGGCCTATAGGATCTCAGATAACGTCATCCCGGAATGACATAGTCTTCATCAAGTGAGTTTCAATGCCAATAGGTTCTCCACAATGACGCCATCCCCGAATGACATAGTCTTCATCAGGTTAGTTTCAAGGCCTATGGGATCTGAGGTGACGCCATCCCCGAATGACATAGTCTTCATCAAGTGAGTTTCAAGGTACTTTGAAAAAGATAATTTGTCTGAGGGATGTTGCAGCCTAGGGTAGCAACAACTCTCAGTCAAATTAGTATTATAATATTTAACAGATTGTTTGTTGAATTGTAAATTCATCATACTTTCGTGACGGGCTTTTCGACATAGGTGACGTACTTACGTAATTTTGAGTGTGACGTCAGCTAACAAGTGACGTATTTTATTTATGTCCTCAGATATCGGACCTTTCCAATTTATCCTTCCATCATATGACGTCATGACATCATAATCGACAAAGTGGCGTTATAAACATGGCATCATGAATGACTCGATATAGTCCATCTTTACCACTTAATAGACCGACACGTTGTACGAATTGTATGTATTTACAATTTAATAAACTTTCCGTTAAATATTCTGAAACTAATTTGGAATCGGCGCTGTGGGAGGAAGCTTTCAAACGGATTTCAACAGAACCCAGTCAAATTAATTACAAAATATTTAACAGCTTACTGTATAGTTTTATGGAAATTGATAGTCATGGAGATCAGGGATCGATCGCTCCCAACACGGCTGAGGGTGTGGGTGGAGCTTATGTACAGATGGGCGGGGCATAGCTATAACTGGAAAAGTCAATTGAGTGATAAATAGAGGATCTGGAAGTAGGTCTCTTTAATATCAGTATTATCAAAATTATCACATTACACGAGCTTTCATTCTATATAGCATATGAACTGATATTTTGACAAATTGTTCAATAAAGTCGATCCCTGAAATCCGTTTGAGAGCAACACTTTCCCCCGTTCGCTTTCGTCTCGACAAACAGAACATCGTTATTTCGAACTTGAAATTATTTTTAATCCAACTTTTAGTATTTCTGTGTTTATCATGCACATTTACACATGTACTTCATAATTAGTATATACATTACAAAATGTAAATCAACATCATGGCGTATCCTGTCGTGTTGACATTTTCGCCGTCGTCGTCTCTGGGAACATATGCCGCGTGACGAGGCATGTGAGATTATTACGCGTTATCTAACCAATACAGATCTTTCGTTGAATATTATATTTTCAACATAGCGAGACTAATATGAAGTGCCTCAGTTCTCAAATCATCAAGGACAACCATCAAGAGAGGGATGTTTCAACCACACGTCTGACCTAATGGCAAAATATTTCTTCAAAAGCTCAGATATGTCTATCGAATTTCATATGTAAATTAAAATTGTTGTCAATAAACCCAACAAGAATGATAATGCACGGAAACAGGCCGTTTTAAATCCTTCTGAATGGCAAGAAATCACACCATGATATTCTAGCCATTTTTGGTTTTGTCAACTTTGCCGTCTTCAGACATAACATGCATATACATTTACACCTCTGTGGCAATGTGACACATTGAGTGATTATTATACTGTAATGTTCTTGGACCAGTATCTCAATGGATCTTTCCACTTTCCGGTTTATCCATCAGTCATATCATGTCATAATCGTGTGGGATGACATCATAATTAATGACGTCATGATTGCTTAATTGATGACGGACGAAGCGTTGTTGCATGAATTGTATGTCTTTACTATTTAATAAAGATTCTGTTTAATAATTTGATTGGGCGGTGTTGCTGCCAACAGTTAAATTAGTTTCCAAATATTCAACAGCCTACCGGTATAGTTTTCTGGAAATTTATAGCTAAGCAGTTTAGGGATTGATCGATCCTAACACGGCGAAGTGTGGCTGGCGCTTAGCTACATATGGACGGGGCGTAGCTAAAACTGGATTCCTCCATTCCAAGGCAACAATACAGATACTCTGTTGACCATTACTAAAGAAATCCGACAAGAACATGATGCTGGGCAGCACCAGCTTCCAGTCATTAGTTTCAAAATATTTTCCATATTATCTCTTACATTGCAAACTATTTATCGTATATGGTCATTCAAATTCAGAGGCGTAAGACTGACTAACGATCGTGAAGCATTTTGTGACGTGTTGTTGCTACTGTTTAATTTTTTTAAACTGACTATATATAAACACGCACACGAATCGACGCACGCACGTCTGTTTCAACTTACTTTTAGTAGACCTACCTTTGCGCTGTTTTCGTCTCCTTATTCTTACGATAACGACAGCCACTAGAACACCAATAACGATCACCATGGGAATGACCACACCAGCTGCTATAGCGCCTGCATTAACGCCATCATCAGAGGACTTGGCCGCGGGTGTTACAGCTGAAAAGAATAATGGACATCCGAGTGACATATAATGACTAAATATCTTCGAAAAATAAAAATATTTACTTATTTGGTTTAAACGTGATTTATTTGTTCAGATGGAAGCACGATACAACTTAGAGTCTTATGCCCGTGTCTCCTATACACATACAGATTATTCAAAACTTTTTTACAACAAAATGGCGGCAAATCATAATAGTTTAATTAATTGTAGTCTATTGGTGTGCATAAGTATGTGAATGTTGAGTGTGAGGTGGGGGAGAGTAGGAAGAAAGACCGAGATAGAAAGGGAGAGGGGGAAAGGGGGGGGGGAGAGGGTGAGAGATAGAGAGAGCGAGGAATAAGATCAAATGGAAGAATAGCAGAGGTGAGCTCTAGGTGCTGCCTTCGCCCCGACCTGTACGTGTTGGGCTGCTGTCCATTTACCCCTTAAACTATAAGTTCGCAAACAGGAAGCTACTGAAAGCGGTTGGTGTTAATTATGTATCGACATACCGTATTACAGATCAGTTTGTTCATTTCCAAGTTGGTAGTGTAAGTCCCGTATAGAAGCTGGTTGACCGTAAGATTAGCAAGAGAAATATCGTTCAAGGCAAGCTGATTTTGGAAAACGACTCTGCTCGTTAAAAAGGGCACAATGTAAGAGGTAGTGGTTTGTAGATTCATCATTGTGCCCACAAGAACAACTGGCAGATTCCGACAGAAAGTTGTCAAATAGATGTCGGTTTAAAGAACTACAACCATTTCGGAGCCTGCATAGCATTATGTTGGCAAACCTCGGGCCTACGTAATACCACTCAGGGGGTTGTCGTATGGATGACATAGCCTTGAGTTTGCTTTTAAATTCTAGAAGAGTGACATAATCTCTCACCGGCACAGGAAGCATATTCCAGGCGCGGATCGTTGCTGGGAAAAAGGATCCATAGAAGAGCTCAGTACAGCAGCGGAATGGAGTGAAGAAATTTGGATGACGGATATTGTAAGGATTTCGTACTTGGGATAGTGTGGGAAGATGGTTGACCAGAACCTCACAGGTCATCCCGTTAATAATTTTAAATAGCATAGATAATCTAAGAAATTCACGTCTGATTGACAAGGTTTCGATGCCTGTTTCTAAGTACAGGTCTTCAGTGCTCGCACTAAGTGTCATTCCACAGCCCGTTCTGAGAGCATCTTTTTGGATATCCTCTAGCCGAATTACAAGCTATTGTGGAATATTATCCCACACAACATCTGCATATTCTAACGATGGTCTAATAAATGTTTTGTACATGATCTCGAGACATTTACGGTCTAGAATATATTTTAGACCTTTAAGTAAGGAGAGTTTGTGTTGAGCGTTTGCTATGAGATTACTCACATGGTTAAGCCAATTCCCTTTGTTATTAAAGGTAATGCCGATATATTTACTTATTTAATGTCCATTTGCTGGCCAAGAGAAGACTATTTTTGACAATTAGCTTCACGCACACACGTTTTAAACGTATTCTTAACAATTTAAGGATTATGGCTATTCTTTTGAGTATTTGATAGTGATCTGGAAGCAGTTGTTGCATAATGAATCGGAATCCTTATCACATCAATATCAGTTTCAATTCCTAATCAGTTAGCAGAAGAACGGTTGATGTATAACTTGGTGCGAGTCTTGCTGAAAGCTGTTACAAGCTATCACATTCAACCACGCGTCATTGTTTAATAAATAAGTACAAATTATTATGCTTGAACATTTGACCACTGGATTCTCAAAATCTCAATTTACAGGTAACTATCTAACTATAGACAGCAACAGCACATACATTAGTTTCAAACTACTCAACAGGATAATTATTGAATTGAACGTTCCAGTTTTAGCTATGCCCCGCCCCTCTCTAACTAAGTTCCACCCACATCTCGATCGTGTAGGGATCGATCCCCGAATGCCCTTGACTATCAATTTCCAGAAAACTATACACGTTAGCTGTTAAATATTTTGAAACTAATTTGACAGCAAGCGTGCCTAGTCAAATTAGTTTTAAAATATTCAACAAAATGTTTATTAAATGGTAGGGACATACAATTTGTACAACGTGCCCGGCTATTAAGAGTTACAGATGGGTAAAATAGAGTCATTTATGACGTGATGATTATGACGTCATCCTACACGCCGCTTAGCTGATTATGACGTCATAAGACGTCATATTGATACATGGATACTCTGGAAAGGTGAATTGCAAATGGTTTTGGTGTTTTGTTAATTTTCATTCGAAGTGTTAACCGTACTGAATATTAACCCAGATAACGCAGCTTACTGGTCCGATACTGAGCCTATGCCATGCAGTATCTGCCCAATATCAGCCCACTAAGCTGCGTTATCAGGGAACGGTTTCATAGTGACCATGCCATTAACAGTTTCATTCAATTCTGATCAACTATCTTAAATTCTTAACAAATATATCATTGCATGCATGTTCTCAAATTAACTTTAGACTACTGAAAACTGGAAGTGGTTGTTGTCTAAGTGGTAAAATACTAAGAGTATATCAAAATGCAACATTTAACCCAAGATGTCAATCGAAGACAAATGGTGTGTGTAGTCCTTAATATCATAAGTCTCAAGTAAGGAGGGAGGGTGGGAGAGAGAGAGAGAGAGTGGGGAGGGAGGGAGGGAGGGAGAGAAAGAGGGAGGGAGGGAGGGACGGATGGATGGAGGGAGGGGGGAGGGAGGGAGGGAGGGAGGGGGGAGGGAGGGAGGGAGGGAGGGAGGGAGAGAGAGAGAAAGAGAGAGAGAGAGAGAGAGAGAGAGAGAGAGAGAGAGAGAGAGAGAAAGCCAGAGCGAGAGCGAGATGGAAAGGGAGAGGGAGAGGGAGGGGTGGAGGGGGATGGAGAGGAAGAGGGGGGGGGGGAGAGGGGAGAGAGAGAGAGAGAGAGAGAGAGAGAGAGAGAGAGAGAGAGAGAGAGAGAGAGAGAGAGCTAGAGAGCTGTATACACTCACCCACTACTTGTTCCGTCTGACATGATGCAAAAACGGATTCACTCTTTCCAAGTTCATTCTTTGCAAAAATGGCAAATATGTAATTTTTTCCAGCTTCTAATGTTTCCAACCTGACTGTTCCTGGATTGCCTTTGCCCGGGTCTTGTTCAGATAGGGCTACACGTTGTCCATTATTAAGATAAGACAAATGGAATGTCTGTGTCAGGCCACCATTAAACTGAGATACCCAAGAGACAACAGCTGTAGTGACGTCACATACAGCTTCAAAATCTGATGGAGGCTGTTGTTTATCTAAAAAGCAATCAGTATTTAAATATGATTTTAATCCTTTAACCCTCTTGTGTCAACAGCGCCTCAAAGCGCTCAAAATATTACTTATATATTAATTAACCATTTAATGGTAATAGATATGTAATAAAGAAGAAATTGTTGCTTATTGAACGCAATCCATTTTCAGGTCAATTGAAGACAATTTATAAAAGTTTTCCAATGGAATTTACAAAGAATTGTCTTTCAGTTATCCTGCAAATGAAGGCTGTTTGAACATTATAAGGTCAAGAAAATTCTAATTTTGTCATAATCAGTGTCCATCTGCAGGCCAAGAGAAGACTATTTTTTGAAAATGTATCACTGGAATGACTGGATCGGTAACCGAGCCAGTCATTCCAGTGGTAGATTTTCAAAAATAATCTTCACTTAGCCTACCAATGGCCATACCTCAGCACCACTGAAGAGATTGCGTTGGCCGGTTTTACGATTAAATGGTTGAGTTAACACAAGATTGGTTACTGGCTCAATTTGATATCAAAATATGTGCTTATTGAGTGTCCATTTGAATGCCAAGAGTAGAATATTTCTGAAATTTTGCCACTGGAATGGCTGGCTCGGTCATCGAGACACTTACTCCAGTGGTAAGTTTGCAAGAATTGTATTCTCTATGCCCGCAAATGGACATTCCTCAAGACAAATTTGTCATAAAATTGTAAAATTTGTAAAATCATTCGCGCATACACTGCGATCATATCTTGCTGTTGCTAGAAGCTGTTCTTTCAGGTTCATGTTAAATTAGTTCCAAAATATTATAAAGAGCTAACCGGAATAGGGACATTGAAATTGAAATTATGAGAATGTGCCAAAGGTTTAACCACTTTAAGATTTCAATCCCGCTACCGCTTACTCATTGTGATATAATTCCTTGTGATATATGTACTCTGAATGAATTAAATGGAGGGATGCAATTCTAGCTATGCCCTGCCCATCTATAGCTTAGCTCCACCCACATCTCGATCGCGTTGGGATCGATCCCCGAATGCCCTGACTATCAATTTCCAGAAAAATTTACATGTTAGATGTTAATATTTTAAAACTAATTTGACTGGGCGCTGTTGCTGCCTATGGCAGCAACAGCGCCAGGTCAAATTAGTTTCAAAATATTCAACAAAATGTTTATTAAAAGGTAAAGACATACAATTCGTACAACGTGTCAGACTAGTAAGAGTTAAAGACGAGCCAAATAGAATCATTTATGACGTAATGATTATGGCGGCATCCTACACGCCACTTAGCTGATTATGAAGTCATATGACGTCAGCTTGATAGTTGATACTTTGGAAAGGTAAATTGCAAATGGTTTTAGTATGTTGGCAATTTGCGTTCGAAGTGTTAACCGTATGTATGTATGATTACTGTATTCTCCGGCTGTATTAGTAGAAACATCCTACAGCTGCAATCAGTCCTTCTTCGCTTTTGCCCACTGTGTCTTGTCCTCAGCCAAACCGGGTTGGTCTTGTGGAATTTTCCCGCACGGATTTCAATGCAGCAGCCAGGTAACAGGTGAAGAGAACAGGGGATAGACCATCTCCCTATGGGGAGCCGATTGATGTCTCAAACTCTACAGACTTCGCCGACTTGACTCGTACTCTCAGCTTGGTGTCTGCAAGCCGTAGTCTCACTAGTCGTAGCTCATCTTCATTGCAACTGGCCTGGCGTAGTACATCTAGGATCTTCACCGGACAACTTCACCAGATCATGTCAAAGTGGCTTCAAACGTGGACGTAGCTGCGCAGACATTGCATGGGCGCAACGCATGCTTGTGTCGGTAGCCGTGTCCAAACACTGGGATTTCCACAAAATGGGAATTGACATGTCTCGAGCCTTCGACACAATTAAGCGCTCAAAGATCCTGGATGTACTACGCCAGGCCAGTTGCAATGTTAACCGTACTGAATATTAACGCAGATACCGCAGCTTACTGGGCCGATACTGGGCTGATACTGTGAAGTATATGCCCAGTATCAGCCCAGTAAGCTGCGTTATCAGGGAATATTTTTCATATTGACCATATCATTAACAGTTTCAATCAATCCTGATCAACTATCTTAAATTCTTAAGAAATATATCACTGCATGCATGTTCTCAAATTACCCTTAGGCTACTGATAACTGGAAGTGGTTGTGCAGCTCGCCAGGTAGTGTCGGCCCGTTCCGATGTCTCATGTCGACTCGCCATGCCACAGGTGCACAACGAATGATGACGCTGGTTAGCATCCGGTCTCGGGGTGACGGACCTTGAACGAGACTGCCCTGCGGGAAACAAAAACCGGCTCCTAAGGCCGGTGGAACTCAATCATTCTGGTGGGGCCGTGCGACTATCGTCGCGAACATTAAGCACAACGGTCTCATCCCAAGAATTTGTGTCACCAGTATGCCTGTCCATAGCAATTTCGTGATCTATGGACTTACACGATTTGATTTGGTGACCTAAGAATATAAGTCTATACAATGTGTTTACCTAACTGATTAAAAATATGCTAGATAAAACTACAGTAAGAGCATACGAAAATATTAGACATGGAGGCAGGTTGATGACCTTTTAAACATGGGTCTCCCGGAGGTACCACACAGACTCGTAGGTCCGCAGAGGTATCCCCGCAAGGGAGCCTCCCGCACACGAGACATAGCTATTTAACTTAATTATTAGTTACTATACCTCTAAGCTGAAAGGAAGAAGACGATCTCAGACGAAAAGTGATGTGCCTCACGTGGGCACTACTCCTAGTGCAAGTTGGGGTGAGGATTATTATCCTGGTATGGACCGTCGTCGCTGAATCTTTGCGAGAGGCAAGTGCCTCGTGCGGGCCTCTGTCTCGGGAAGGTTCTGCCACGGCTTAAAGCAGGAGAAGAATAGCAGGCAAGAATGGGCCCACTCTAACATTTCAAACAAAAATGCTGTACAAAGAAAAGACCATACCTAGTGAGATTATGACTGTAGGGGTGCGTACTGTTTTGCGAGAAGACGGGACGGAAGATTCCCAATTGATTCCTTCATCTCCGTCTTATGTAATTCCTAATATGTTGAGTAGTTAGTAGTTGCCGCTTTATTTCTGTGGGCCTTCTGCTTTGCTTAATCCCTTTTAGTTGTTTTCAAAACAAGAATTAGTTTAGGCCGCAACTGGCCGATATCTACCTAGCTATTAGACACGGCTATCAAGGAACACAGATGCCCGAGGACATCAATACTGCAGACAGCGCTCATACATGTTACTTAGCGGGATCTCTGAACTGGGTGAGAATCCGGACATTCCGCATTGCAACCACATGAAACATTACAAGACATGGTTTACATTTCACGGAAGCATTGTTAGGCCAAATCTCCTATCGTTATGGTGTGTGTGTGTGTGTGTGTGTGTGTGTGTGTGTGTGTGTGTGTGTGTGTGTGTGTGTGTGTGTGTGTGTGTGTGTGTGTGTGTGGTGTGTGTGTGTGTGTGTGTGTGTGTGTGTGGGGGGGGGGGGGGTGTAAGAGAGGCGGATGCACACCGTGAATGTCCTTCCCGTACGGGCGTGGCAGATCTAAATATCATGCCCAGACATGTGAACAGAATTCGGTGAGCATACGTATCTCGCCCGTCACTGGGCCCTATGGAACTAACCGTTTAACCTGTCGTTAGGTTTATACACAAGTTGCCAGTTTTGCACTGCGGTGCGGGAGGATTGTCTGTAAATATAATAATAATTAATACATATGTTTTCGCAGTGCTTTCCTACATTGGCTTAAAGTACTATCTACTAAGTCTCTGAAGATACACAGGAGTGTGTATGACACCGCATCCTACCCATCACCGCTCGGAAACCCCAATAGTTTCCCAGAGTCGGATCAGCCCATGCTGCGGATAGGGATATCCAAACAATTAAGAAGCCACAAGGCTAAGAGTAATATGAAGAGAGACAAAATCTTGGAGTTATGAGTCTTACCGGAGTGCGGGGCTAAATTATTGCACTACCGGAACAGAAGGGTATATTACACAGTATGTAATGAGGAAGGTGTCTCTAATCATTTTGAACCTATCCTATCGAGCTGAATAGAAGAGGTTTCAGTCGGTAGCATGCCAGGTTAAACAGAGTTATAGCACCGACAGCGACCTCAGTGAAAGAGTGTTTGTGGTAGGAGAAAGTGATGCATATATAAATGTTGCTGTATAGTGTTTTCTACGTGCACTGCAGTCCTACATTTTCTATAACGAAACAAAACAAGTTAAAGGATGGCCACTGGCCATATACATACATAATCTAACCAGAACAAGCAATACGGTGTCAAATGATTACGGTATGTATACTAGTACAGGTCAGCGAACCTACTATAGTGCGGTTAGCAACACATTGAGGAAAATGATAATAACTATTTAACAAATACAGAAACTATAACTATCGGTCCTAAGACCGTTACGGTTCCTTTTAGTCATCGGAACCGTTATTACGGATATGAGATAATTACCAAAATCTATATAGAGAAATAATTAAACTGTGAAGTATAGTTACTTGAATAGTTGGTAGTCATTCCCAAGTGAGGCTACGACTTTACTGAAACTGATACGTCAATCCGTAGTCGACGTGAGATGTTGCGCTGGAAAGTTCCTGCAGGCTAGTTCCTGCAGGCTGGTTCCCGTGAGCTGTTGTCTGCAAACAAGATTCCCACAAGAAGGTTCATGGTGGAGGATCATCGCTCAGCACTGTAAGCCTATCCAGAATGTCTAACGAGCAGTCAGCAAAAGATACGATAGTACTACGTGGTGAAGAAAATTCTTGTACACCGATGGTATGGATGGAAAGTGTAAACAACCCGATCACTGGCGGGGGCTGTAAGAGGCAAATGAAGATACAAAACAAAGCGTCACGGTGCTGGGTACGTCAACCAGCTCTGAAGATGCACCGGGCAGCGTTTACTTGCTACGGTCGAAAGTCGAACGCACCTACACGATTAGTGCGGCGGCGTTTGAAATACCACTTTTAGGCGTGCCCGGCAGATCCGGCTGGTCATCCATCAAAGAACATCCTGCCTCTACATCTGTAGATTCACATATTCAGGCCGCAAAGGCCTCACCGCAAGTTGGTGTTCCGAATGTAGATGTTGTATTCGTGAACGTTTTATCAAAAGTTTCCAAACTACTCCCGTAAAAGGGGAGTTACAAAATTATTTTAGTGCGGTGGGTTGGAAACTGTACGCTACAGGATAAAAACCCAACGCATAGCGAAGAAAGACGTGTATCGCGCTTGACAATAGTTGGTACATCTCCAACCTGTTCGGCCCCTGGCCGAGGATGCTCTCGATCACTGTGTGTTGTAATATTTGAGGCGTTTATATGCTAGTTCCCAATGCTAGGGTCTAGACTCACGGCTCTCGATCACTGGAGCGCTTCTCCTTTTAAACTCTCCGCGACGTCACAGGCACAGGCTTCGTCCAATCATCGTTCGAGCAACAGCCAATCAGAGCGTCGCTTAATAATAGCATCGTCGAACGTTCTAGCACTTTTTAGAAGCTTTTACGTCCACGTGGTTATGACGTCACGGCAATATTTTGAAGATAATCAAGAAGAGTTTTCCTTGAATAACTCAGCCATTTCTCAACCGATTTTGAAATGGTTTACAGACTTGGAAAACCCGTCAAATAATGGTCTTGATTAATGCCAGATATAACGGGAACAGGCAATCAATAAGAATTACAGAGTACCAGCTCGGTACACTAAAAGCGCCCCTCTATCTCGGTCACAACTACGCGCCCCGTGGAAACAGCGTCCTGACGCGCGCATGCGCATAATGCGTTTTAACTCTCTCTCCCATAGGCCCGTATACGCTTATAGCTCTACCAAGAGGGGCGTGTTCAGCAAATGAATCCTAGACAGGCAGCGAGTACCCAGCTTAGCTGGTACGACGGTACCCGACCGGTCGATCCGAACTACAGTTGTTGTCTAAGTGCTAAAATACTAAGAGTATATCAAAATGCAATATTTAACCCAAGATGTCAATCGAAAACAAATGGTGTGTGTAGTCCTTAATATCAAAAGCCTCAAGCAGGGAGAGAGAGAGAGGGGAGAAAGAGAGAGAGGGGAGAGAGAGCGAGAGTGGGAGAGAGAGAGAGAAGATAGAGACAGAGAGAGAGCAGGAGGGAGGGAGGGAGGCAGGGAGGCAGGGAGGGACGGAGGGAGAGGTAGGGGGAGGGGAGCGGGAGGGGAGGGGGTGGCGATGGAGGGAGGGATGGAGAGGGAGGGGGAGGGGGGAAGTGGGAGGGGGAGGGGGAAGGAGAGGGAGAGCGAGAGGGAGAGGGAGAGAGAGAGGAGGGGGATGGGGAGGGAGAGGGGGGAGACAGAGGGGAGAGAGCGAGAGAGAGAGAGAGAGAGAGAGAGAGAGAGAGAGAGAGAGAGAGAGAGAGAGAGAGAGAGAGAGAGCTGTATACACCCACCCGCTTCTTTCGTCTGACATGATGCATTAACCGATTCACTCTTTCCAAGTTCATTCTTTGCAAAAATGGCAAATATGTAATTATTTCCAGCTTCTAATGCTTCCAACTTGATTGTTCCTGGATTGCCTTTGCCCGGGTCTCGTGCAGATAGGGCTACGCTCTGCCCATTATTAAGATAAGACAAATGGAATGTCTGTGTCAAGCCACCATTAAACTGAGATACCCAAGATACAACACCTGTAGTGACGTCACACACAGCTACAAAATCTGATGGACGTTGTGGTTTATCTAAAAAACAATCAGTATTTAAATATCATGTTAATCCTTTAACCCTCTTGTGTCAACCGCGCCTCAAAGCGCTCAAAATACTACTTATATATTAATTAACCATTTAATGGTAAAAGATATGTAATAAAGAAGAAATTGTTGCTCATTGAACGCAATCCATTTTCAGGTCAATTGAAGACAATTTATAAAAGTTTTCCAATGGAATTTACAAAGAATTGTCTTTCAGTTATCCTGTAATAAAGCAGAAATTGTTGCTCATTGAAAGGTAACCGAGCCAGTCATTCCAGTGGTAAAATTTCAAAAATATCTTTCTCTTAGCCTGCAAATGAACATACTTCAACACCACTGAAGAGATTGCGGTGGCCCGGTGCACGATTAAATGGTTGGGTTTTGCTCATTGAGTGTCCGTTTGAAGGCCAAGAGTAGAATATTTTTGAGAATTTGCCACTGGAATGGCTGGCTCGGTCATCGAGCCACTTATTCCAGTGGTAAGTTTTCAAGAATTGTCTTCTCTATGCCTGCACATGGTCATTCCTCAAGACAAATTTGTCATAAAATGGTTACATGTGTAAAATCATTCGCACATACAATGCGATCATATCTTGCTTATCAGAAATAGTGAATGGATGTGGATAAAACCGTTCATGACATCTTGCGAGGAAGACAGCATTAACAGTGTACAAAAGACTAAATTTAAAGAAAATAATGTATAATTTCATAAAAATTGGGCTACATATTTTGAAATTAATTTGACAAGGAAGCTGTTGCTGGAAGCTGTTCTTCCTGGCAGGCACAGATTCATACGAAAGTCCAGAAGGGTCATTTGAAATTCAAAATTTAAAATTCGAAATTTGAAATTCAAAACTGGACTTCGAAATCTTAAATCAGCCATATCAATAACCATTTTACATTTATGTAAATTTATGCTAGCCAATCGGATTTCTAGGTTACGCTATGGTACGTTTATACTAGTTTACGTTTCTGCTAAACGTATGTACGTTTGAAACGATCATGGCGTCGACGAAGATTGCTGTTTTGGAAAGAGATGGAGAGACATGTGCGTTATTCGTGGATGCAACTGTATCGCTTGAACAACTCGGTAACTCGGCTATTCCTGTTGCAGATATGTGTTGACCTATATACCTATATGCCTATGTATCTACTTCGTAGGTAGTTGATGCCAGGATATAGGTCACACTTGAGTAAGGCTACATCTATTGCTGAGGCATTGCGTCCCTGGTCTAAAATAGTATCCTAGCCTGTTTGCTAAGAAGAAACTTAATGCGTACGAATGTATTTGTCTGTGGATCGAATCTACACATAATAACACTAATTAATACCGTCGCCGCTTGCTTTAAAATTCGTGGACGCTCCAGTACTCCGACAACCCAATAGGCCGACAATTTTACCCATTAGACCGCCAGCCCAAAGGTCCGACAATTATGTACAGTTAGTCAGACAAACCAGCGCTCACACGCACGCCCACCCAACCCACCCGCCCGTACATCATCATCATCATCGTTGCTACCAGAACCAGTAGGCAGTAGCATCAGCCCCCCCCCCCCCGCACCACGACCACCACAACCACCCCCGCCACAAGCAGCAGCCCACCACCACCCTCATTGTAGCCGCCACTTCTCTCGATCAAAACGAGCAAGAATATAATCCACATACACTGCCACAAAAATGGTGGTTTATCTTTGCATGACCTAGAAATCTGATTGGCTGGCACAAATTTACATAATTTTAAGACGGCTCGTAATTGACAGATTTAAGATTTGAATTTCGAAGTCGAGGTCTGAATTTCGAAGCCGAGTTTTTAATTTCGAAGTCGAGTTTTGAATTTTGAAGTCGAGTTTTGAATGTCGAAGTCGAGCTTTGAATTTCGAGTTCGAGTTTTGAATTTTGATGTTGAGTTTTGAATTTCGAAGTTTGAATCTTGCATTTCGAAGTTTGAAATTTTAATTTTTAATTTTGAATTACGAATGAGCCTTCTGGGCTTTCGTAGGTTCATGTAAAATTAGTTCCAAACTATTTTAAAGAGCTAACCAGAATAGTTACATTGAAATTGAAATTATGAGAATGTGCCAAAAGTTTAACCATTTTAAGATTTCAATCCCGGTACCGCTTACTCATTATGATTTAATTTCTTAGGGGCATATACACTCTGAATGAATTAAATAGAGGGATGCAATTCTAGCCATGCCCCGCCCATCTATAGCTAAGCTCCGCCTATGATTTGAGCGTGTTGGGATCAGTTTATTGGCTTCTCATTTTCAAAATAACTATACAGCTAAGCTGTTGAATGCTTTAAAACTAATTTGACTGTGCCCCGCCCATCTCTAGCTAAGCTCCACCCACATCACGCTCGTGCTGGGATCGATCGATCCATGAACACCCTAACTGTCAATTTCCAGAAAACTACACAGGTAAACTGTTAAACATTTGCCTATGGCAGCAACAGCGGCCAGTCGAATTAGTTTCAAAATGTACAATAAAATGTTTAGTAAATATTAAATCCATCAAAAACATACAAGGTGCACAGTTGACGGACGATTCCAGCTTCTTGACATAGTTTTGTCTGCCAACTATGATAGTGACGTCAACCTGTATGTGACGTAATTGATTATGACGTCAAGACTTGCGTGCCAACCTGGATTCATTCATTAAAGTTCTTCACATACAGTTCATTTAATGTTTATGCTGCGTTTAATTAAATGCATATTTTCTAACAAGTATGTAAAATTACTATGTACATAGTTACCTTTTGGTATAAGATGAGCAGAAAAACGTGGAATCTGTGAATCATTTTTCTGGCCATTGTCTAGAGTAGCATGATAAGCAGTGTAATCTTTTTCTTGAACAAAATGTATGGTCAGAGTGGCTTCATATCCTGGAATGGTCACGGATGTTTTATAAAATGTCCAATTCACATTTGTTGCTACAACTGTGTGTGAGATCTTTGTAAGATTGGCATCTAGTGGGGAATTTGATCCATCCTTGTACCATGTGACATTAGGCTGAGGATCACCAATAAACAATAAGCTAAGTGTTGCTGTCTCATTTAATCCGGCACTGAAATTGCCTACTTCAACCAGTTTAGGGGAGTCTGTAAATAATAATAATAATAAATAACAATTAAAATAGTAATAATAATAATAATAATAATAATAATAATAATAAATAATAATAAAAATACTACTACTACTACTACTACTACTACTACTACTACTACTACTACTACTACTACTACTACTACTACTACTACTACTACTACTACTACGACGATTACCACCACTACCACCACTACCACCACCACCACCACCACCACCACCACTACCACTACCACTACTACTACTCCTACTACTACTACTACTACTACTACTACTACTACTACTACTACTACGACGATTACCACCACTACCACCACTACCACCACCACCACCACCACCACCACCACCACTACCACTACCACTACTACTACTCCTACTACCACTACTACTACTACTACTACTACTACTACTACTACTACTACTACTACTACTACTACTACTATAATAATTATAATAATAATAATAATAATAATAATAATAATAATAATAATAATAATATTATGCTATTTTGACCAACAGCATACATTCTCAAACCTTTACGAAAAGTCATGCCATTGTCAACTGAGTTACTCATTTCTAAACCACTACTGGTTTGATCACTATTTCTATCATAACAGTGCTACTTCCACGGACATTCTGTAACATGCCCACATGACTGTGTACATTATATGAATGCCACTCACATACCTACCAGGGTTGGGGTCGAGTACAGACAGCTGTACTGAGGCTAAGTACGAGTACTTTGGCAAAGTAATTGAGGCTGAGTACAAGTACATGTACTTTTTAGCAATTGTACTGAGGCTGTGTACGAGTACATTGTAAATGTACTTGACTACGAGTACAAGTACGTGTTAATACCAAAATTTCATCCAAGGTGTCTATGGAGGGTGTGGGGGAGAACAGCCATACTATAACATTACCCTGTGCTTGCAATATGGGGTAAAGTTGCTGCGAATTTCGTAAATATAGATATAAAATACAGCTTCTGTAGTGGTGTTTCCCTCTATTTATTTACTCAACAAAGGTACCTTGTTGAATATTTTGGATATACATGTAATTGAACTGAACGGTGTTACTACCATGTCAAATTAGTGTCAAAACATTTCACAGAATATTTACTAATGCTTTTAACGATAAAGAGAAAATGACAAATTCATTACAACAAGAAATAACCAGTTGAATATTTTTTAAATAATTGGAATGGCAGTTGCTCCTAACGTGGGCATAAATTAGTTCCAGCCAAATTATTTCCAAAATATTTGACAGAATATTTACTTCATAAAATATATCTGCTGTATTCCTGGCATGATTGCTATGAATGTATATGATATGCTTCATCAGTGAAAGGGTTGAATTAGAAATACATTATTTCAGATAAATGATGTAGTAATGTTGAATATTTTGAAATTTATTTGATTGATAAACATTACTGCTGATGGCAGCATTCGCTTCCAGTCAAATTATTTTCGAAATTTTCAACATTGAACTTTATTCTTAAAATAGTGTATGTAATATTAACATTGATCAATCCTTTAACCCTGACATTTGTTCAAGAAAGTTTCAATTTTCTCATAGAAATTGTTAATTTGCGGGTTACATTTGTATCTCTGGAAATTTGCCACTGGAATTACTGGGTTTCTTATCAAGCCAGTTATTCCAGTGTTAAATGTTCATAAATCGTATTATCTTCGTCTCCAAATTGACATTTCCCAAGAGCACTGCAGAAGGCTTTTTCGCTGGATTCAGTGTTAAAAGTGTAAGAGTTGGGAGGTCTATAGAACCTGAGATAATGGACTTTGCCCAATTTCATTGTCATGGCCTATCCATGCATGACTGGTATCTTATCAGTAGGCATATAATTGACCACACCAGGTATTTGTTTACTTAAGGCTGTGCTCTTTCACAAGCTCTGTTCTAATCAGCCCTACATCTCTCAACACTTTCAATGATAAATGACCAGAAATGACAATTGTTATGCTGCTAAGAAGATTCCATTGAACATTTTGAAAGTTATTTGGTGGTAGGTCTTGCTGCATTATTATGCTGCAAATTATGATTTCCAGACAAATTATTAAGTTTACCTGTATGACTGCCTTGAAAGGGAGATAAAGACGGTTTTAATAGTGCATGGGTTAAAATGCTTCACTTGTTTAATTTTATTTCCTATTATGATACCTACAGCAATTGTCCATTTCAACACAAACATCCAGAATTTCAATTTCAATCCAAATTAACAGCTACGCTTTTAAATATTTTGAAATTAATTTGGTTAGAAGCAGTTGCTGGCTCAAGCAGCAATGATTTTAGTCAATTTAAGTGAAAAATATTCAACAGTTTCCTGTATGACAGCCTTGAAATTTAGTTGAAAAGGTTTCCTTAGTGTCATTAGTTCAATGCTTGCTACCTTATTCCCTATAATCATACCTACTACAGCAATTGCCCTTTTCCAGGCAAACATCCAGCATTTCAATTTTAACAAGGCAGATTAATTTCAAAATTTTGAGCAGATAGCACCAAGTCAGTCAAATTATTTTCAAATATTTACTAGATTTCTTATCACCGCTCAGAGAACCAGTGCTAGGAATTTTGAATGAAAAGAATAAAGTATGCATATAATCTTTATGTAGGAAATGGATAAGTACTCAGCATCTACTCTTAAGTACTCAAAAGTACAAGTACAGAGTATGTTCTCGAGCACAAGTACAAGTGCAAGTACTTTGGAAATGTACTGAGGCTGAGTACAAGTACATGTACTCATAAAAATGCACGAGTACTGAGTACATGCGAGTACTTGAAAATCTATACTCGAGTACACGAGTACTGAGTACGTGAGTACATTGGCCCAACCCTGATACATACATATACCTACACATCGATACATAGCAAATATCCACATACACTGATCTAATAGATCAATGTCTGGGAGACATTTGCAACATCTAAACTGATTTACGTTTCTCGTTTTTTCTAGACGTCGTGAAAGTCGAAAAAGCCCTAAAGTATGTTATAAATAATGAAGTTAACACATGTATAGACTCGAAGAAACTGATGTTAAATGTACTTACAAATAATTGTCACATTCTTAGATCCAGTTCCTGTTCCAACAATATTCTTCACACCGCATCTGTATTCACCAGTGTTTTCAAATGTCAAATTATTCAGATTGAGTATTTCCGATCCTGTGAACTCCCGCACCATTACACCATTCACATGTTGTGTCCAGTTGATGTATGTGTAGTTGTCTGGAACACCTGAAGGATGGCATTCTAACTGATTGCTGTCTCCCTCTGTCACATCTGCACTGCTCATATTGACAGTCACATCGGGAATATCTGAGGAAATTGAAATATATTTATATTTTATATATATATATATATATATATAAATATATATATATATATATATATATATATATATATATATATATATATATATATATATATATATATATATATATATATATATATATATATATATATATATATATATATATATATATATATATATATATATATATATATATATATATATATATATAATTATATTGCTGAAGAATAATTGTTTAGTTAACTATTTTAATAAAAGCGTGATTATTAAAGGACCATTACAAGTTTAACCATCGATTATACGACGCCATAATCAACTAAGTGACGTGTGGGATGACGTCATAATCCTGACGCCATGAACGACTCGATATCATCTGTTTTTAACGCTTAATAGTCCGACACGTTGTACGAATTGTATTTGTTTTAATAAAACATTCTGTTGAATATTTTGAAACTAATTTGATGGGCGCTGTTGCTGCTGTAGGCAAATGTTCAACACCTTACCTGTATAGTTTCCTGGAAATTGACAGTTAGGTGTTCGGGGATCGATCGATACCAGCATGAGCGTGATGTGGGTGGAGCTTAGTTAGAGATGGGCGAGGCATAGCTAAAAGTGAAAGGTCCATTGATGTATCACACTGGTGCTGTGTTAATTGATTTAAAGGGTACCGTAAAATTATTAACCCGTTAATGGCTAGATTTTGTTATTGTATGTCCACTTGCAGGCCGAGAGACTATTTTGAACATGTAACACTATAATAACTGGCTCTATAATCTCAGCAGTCATTTCAGTGGTAAATGCTTAAAAACAGTTTTGAAAATAATTTGCTTCCTTCTATTGATTTCTCAGATATGTGTCCATATATTATGTCCTGAAATCATTCATGTAAATGCAGCTTGACAACTTGTACAATGACATGGATTGTGCACTAAAATTACACGCATGGTTAAAAATCCAATAATAACAGCAGTCTATTTTATCCATGGATTGTAGTCTGGATGACAGGACATTATATCGTTGAGCAGTGTTTTGTTAACGTAAAGAAATATTCAGCTCATTTTTTACCAGGTATTCCGATGAAGGGATCGGCCATTCATATTTTATTGTGTATACAATCTTATGATTTATCTCACACCAAGCGAAAGATATTCGATTTTAATAGCTGAATGTTAATGTAGTTCATCAATCTGTGACGCCTATTCTGATTGAATTTCCAACCGATCAGAAAACCAATGGCCGTGTACCTCGGTGTATAAGCCTAACGCATTCAGCAGGGGGGTTTCTTTCATCACAATGACTCTGGGACATATGCGCTTGGATGACGTAATGCAATAAATAAATTGTTTAAGAAGACAAAATGATGGAACCCACATACCAATATTAATGCAATGTATTTAAGTAAATACGCATTACATTACAGAAAGAGATACTGTGATTATCCGATTTCATTACAGATTTTACTAATTGATATTTCGCTGAGCAGGAGATATGTCTCAGGAAATATGGAAATATTGTGTATCATAATCCACCAGCAAAAATATAGTCCAAATACAAATGCTGAAGAAAACGAACCAAAGTTTAAAAAAATTTCACCCACAGGTCCTTAGACCACCACTGTACGGTAGCAATCAGGCCTATCATATGGATACATTTATAGGAAAGCTGTTGAATATTTTGCAAATAATTTGACTGGGTCTGTTGCTGCCTATGACATCAACAGCTCCCAGTCAAATTATTTTCAAAACATTCAACACCCTTTTTATTAAATTATACATTCATCAAAGTCATACAATTCGCACACTTGGTGGACCTTTCTAGCTTCATGACGGTAAAGTTTAGTGTGTGATATAATTGACTATGACGTCAGATACTTGAGTTACAGATCATATCACTCTATTGTATCAGGGTTCATTTTCTCTCATCGAACAAGAATGCTATTATTTAACTATTGGAACCCAGTCATCTCAATTCTAAAACCACAACCCAGGTAAGTTGTTGAGTATTTTGCAACTAATTTGATAGGAATCTGTTGCTGCAATAGCTTCCAGTCAAATTAGTTTCAAGATTCTCAACAGAATAATTATTGAATTGTTAATGATGTTGTTGTTTTGATATTCCGGGTTCAAAGGATTAAGGACATCTACATTTACAATGATACGCAAAATAAAGAATTGCCCTACATACAGTGAACAATGACATTGAATCCGGGATGCTGTATATATCCATGGCTATTTCTAGCAGAGCAGTTATATCGGCCTGCATCCAACCTCCTGATGCCATCTATAATGATTGTAGACATACGCCTGTTAAAGAGAAACAAGATGACGGCATGAAAGCAGACATCAATGGACCTTTCTCATTTAGCTATTGCCCCGCCCATCTCTAGCTAATCTCCACCCACACAATCGCTCGTGCGTCTATCAATATCGAGAAAACTGAAACGGTAAGCTATTGAATTTTTTGGACCTAATTTGCCTGGGCCCTGTTGCTTTCCAGTCGAATTAGTTTCAAAATATTCAACATCGTGTTTATTAAATAGTAGAGACATACAATTCGTACAACGTGCCAGACTATTACGAGTTAAAGAGAGACCAAATAGAATAATTTATGACGTAATGATTATGACGTCAACCTACGCGCTGCTGAGGTGATTATCATGTCATATGGCGTCAGATGATAGATAGATACAAAGGCACAATAGGATACACAGATGCTTGAAAGTAAGATATTTAAAATTATATACGCATAGCCATAAACTGATAAGACAGTGTGGTTCAGCTAAAGACCATTAATCGATTTGGCTAACATCATGAAGATTTCTGATATCTTCGGATTCTAGCTAATTGTGATCACTTCGACTTCGATAAGGCCTGTATGTGTGGTTGCTGCGACAACCGGTCTTACCGACGACGAAAGTGATGGATACCGGCTCGCCTCGTTTGTAGATGAAGGTAACGATATTTCTGTCTGCATCCGGGCCTGATCTGACTATTCTAATCGAAGATAATGGTAAGCTACGGTGGTCTTCCGTAGATGCCAGAGTAAACGTTATCGAAAACACGAACTCGTGCCTTGAGGTAAAGTATCAAGGTGATGGCTTTATTCTCTTAACTCTAACTATACTATGATATACTTTGAGCAAAAGTGACTTATACTCTCACAACAGAAGCTACAATAAACTTATTTATTTGATTCAGTTTTCCTACTTACACCGATTTAAGAATTCAATTCAACGTTTCCCTAACTGACTAGCATTACTCTCAGTCGCTCTGATCTGATATGCTATTCAATTAGTTCTTGCCTACTGAAAATACATTCAGCAAGAATTTTACATGAGGTGCGAGGCGGACCGGACCCCCGCTTAAAAGTTAAAGTTCCCCTTTTATACTATTTCAGTTCCTATACTCCCTCCATCTTGGTTTCGCACCGCCGGAGGCTGCTCTGATTCTCGTTGGATTATGACATCATTTTGACCAGTCAAAACCCCGACCCTCCCTCCCCGGGAGGATGTTGTCTTCCTAGCACTTGCGGTTAGGCTGGTTCTTGAGTGATGGGATCTGTCGTTCCCCTAACTTTATTTTAGAATTCCAGTTGCTTCCCATGACAGAATGACGGATGCTTGTTTGATAACAAGTTCCGATTTGTGTACCTAACGCTAGAATGACGGATGCTTGTTTGATAGCAAGTTTCGATTTGTGTATCTCCCATGTCAGAATGACGGATGCTTGTTTGGTAGCAAGTTCCGATTTGTGTACCTTACGCCTACCATTGCCTACCAGTCAACAGTCGATCGCTTGTTCGCTCGTAGAATGCTAAAGTTATCGGTAAACAAGTTACCATTCCTCTTAGCCGGATGCTAAAGTTATCGGTAAACAAGTTACCATTCCTCTTAGCCTGACTGATCACTCTTCGGCTTATCTTCTCAAGCGTTCGTGAGAACACAGATTCCAGCCTGGCGCCACTCACTCTGCCAATTATCCAGCGCTGATAATGTATACATTCCCCTTACAAAGACGCTATGGACGGTGCCAGTTATCCAGTGCTATAATATATATCCTAATACTAAGACGCTATAGACGATGATCAGTGCATCTAAATATACCTCGTGACATAGTCTCTTAATAGCTCACCTGGTATTCAAACATGAATCGTGCTCGGGCTTACTCCTCGTACATATGAGATGTCCAGGGGGGTCATGACCTCCCCACAAGACAGTCCCATATCTACACATGCCCCTCAACCGAAGTTAATTAGCCGTCTCTGAAGGCCTACAGAGAGTGATAATTAACTCGTTGTGCACCATCAACAACCTAAACACGTCATACCAGACACCTCCAGACTATGCCACAGAGTACAACTCCCTCATCACCTACTCCAACAATAGTAATTAAACATGTCCGGGTAACGGAATATCATGCGCGACTGACCATCCCCGGAAACATAGGAAAACAGCATAATCCTCTACAAAGTACGAACTTGTCCGGGTAATGGAATATCATGCGCAATTGACCATCCCCGGAAACACATTAATAGCATCATTAATGCCCTTGTAATTCAAGGTGCAGCAATTAACAATATAACCCTATACACGGTAAATGCAATGAAGTCAGTATATAATAACCCTAATCCTACAGTGCGAATAATCATTAATGGTCATACAATAGTTCCTACATCAAGTAATAAAATAATCACCAAATAGTGTTCCAGCAACATCATATAAAGTCCATACCAAAATGTCACGTTAATGATATCTCCATATAATCCATATTTGCGTTAGGATTGTCAACGTCAACGTATCCTGCCATCTCAATCCAGTCGGCAGCCGTCGGGTCGATCTCAGTCCGTGCAGTAGCATTAGGCGACGACCTGGCTACCATACTCAGCGGCTCCGGTAGTGCTGCAGGTCTCCGGGGCTGCTGGGCCTGAACCGGTGGCACATAGATATGAATATTGGCATGATTGTTATCACTGCTATGGGCCGCACGTGGCTTGCAACTTATCCAAGTCCACATGCGTGACAATACGCCACATTTATATAATATAATCACTATAATAAGCACAACGACGAAGGAGCCAGCCGAATACGACACAAAAGAGCATACCCCAATGCCATCGACCATCACTGGGTCGATCGCGGATAATGGTGCTAGCGGCACGTATGTAGATTTTTGTAAATGGTTCCATGGTTGCATTTTCTAATGATTCACAATCATGGACTGGTTAAGAACTCCGGTCACATCCAAATGGGGCATCTCAATGGCCAGGCTAACCCGAGCGTACGTCCGACTGTAAGACGCAACAGGCTCGAATCGCCAGCCCTTCCTGGTATAACCACATTCGCCAGACATTAATGCATACACTCCATTACTCAGCACACACCGGTCGGTCAGTCGTCCATCGCAGTGTATATCCATTGTTTCACCGAACGTTTGCAACACTACGCCTATCTTCGTATTGGCAAACAATTTGCTAGATGTTTCATTTGATTTGGAGAGCTGAACATTACAAGCACTGTCGGTCGTATTGGTTAACAGGCTTACGATGCATGGAACGTGGGTCTTGTCGACCCGTAGTGGACCATGACACACCCGGGGCTCCTCCCCACGACATTCGGATGGCGTGAAGTACCATCCAGTCTTGGTGGCAGGACCGATGCTGGTCCACGTGATCAGTACTTGCATGTAGTATCCCCTCGCAATTAGCGGTTCCGGCCACGCGTGCAAGCCGTATTCGATATATTCGCCCACGTCAATTAGTGGTAACGTCGCTACGTAATGGAGTCGTGAGTCGTCTTTCCATAACGGATACACGACCACGTTGCGGTAGTACCACTGATATGGACGTATCAGTTGATTTCCTATACTAACTTGTTTGGCCACGGAATTGAGGTCAGCAGGACTGAATAATTCTTCCATTAGTCTACCTAACTCTAGGGATGCCGTTTGTCTATGAAACTGTGCTGCTGCCTTCTGGTAGCTATACACCACACTTTCGGCAGAGCCAACGATGTGTCCAAGCCGCACTAATGCGTATAAGTCGGCTTGTCGGGCGGCGTGCACCTTAAACATATCGCTCACGTTTCTAGTCATTTCCACTAGGCCAGCGGTAACTTCGTTGATACGGTCAACGTTGGTGTTGATCCCTACGAACGCCAGTTTCACATGGGACGCCAGTTTGTTGGAGAAATGTACCAAACGATTCACGTCCCTCAAAGCAACTTTGACTACCTCTTTAATTGCATCTATATCACCAGAGGTAGCGGTACCGAATAGAGACGAGGCTATGTCCCCGACAAAGTCAAATAAGCCACGTTTGCGTCGTATACTATCCCTGCTCACCATAGTTTGTTGTGTCCTAACAGCGATCTTCTTAATATTGTTAACACGATGTTGTAAACCGAAAATGTATTGATAGCTCAACGTAGTCTTTCGACCGATGTTCGCAATAAGAACACGAAACTGCGCTAACCGTTTAAGAAATTGGGCAGGTAAATAAGGATGGTCGATAGACACCACTACGGTCCATCCAGCTCGGATAACGGATATATCCTCGGGTTTAGTTATCATTACCGCGTTCGGCAATCTATGTACACTAGACGTTTTACATAATCCATTTACTAAACTCACTATAGCTATCACTACACCTAATTGTAAAATATACATGATTCCATGCGCAGTGATGCTTACTGGTACAAATTATAGACAGAAGGATAATTAGCGGCGGTTGCGTCGCCTTATAACTGCCTCTATACGACTAATGAAGTCATCGTACAGGGCGTGGCCGAACGCGCCAATCCTGAGCCGCTTGCTGTCAAACTAGACTTCCGGCACAGGACTGCGCTTGCGCATAAAGTAACGAGGTGCTGGCAGCATTTCCATTGGTTACGGCACACTCTCGGGTACCTCCTCCGAGCTGTCCATCACCACTGATGGAGGAGTTACGTGAGTTTCCATCGGTGACTCATGGTTTCGAGTCTCACTCGTACCAGGTTGACCGATGTTATTATCAACCATCCTACCCCTCTTGCTCACCCCTGGCTCGTTATCAGAAGCTGGTCGCTTGCTACGAGTTCTCTTACCAAGGGTTGCCTTAGGGTCGGATCCTGGCCCATCTTCGGACCTTGGGAGCATCCGCACCCTTGGATGATGGCTATCTCTCGTACCCTTCGCAGGGTTACGAACAGGGCGTGGCCGTACCTCGTCCCAGCACATTTCTGAGTCGACTACGTGTAACTTAGATATATTCAGCATACGCATCTTCCCAGACCTTTGATGCCGGACGTGAGCCACTGGCTCATTGATCTTAAAGATCTCATATTCGGGGTCACTATGAGAGGTCCACTTCATGCGTTCCTCCGACTTTACGACCACTGAATCACCCACCTTAAATACACCTGCGTTTGCACGCTTGTCAATCTGCTCACGGTGGACCTCACGAGACCTAGCCGTTTCCATACGAGCGTGCAGTAGGGCATTGTTAAGACAGGTCCATCTTTCACCCAGATCCTGCGACACATCTACTGGAATAGCAAACGGCAGTCTCGCCCATCGACCGTATGTCAGATAAAATGGCGTATATCCAGTCGTGGAATGACGAGTACTGCGATATGCGGTTAACGCCGCACCCAATTCATCCTCCCACGTACAAGAAGCATTGTTAACCCCTTTCTGGATTAAGTCCTTAAGGGTCTGATTGAACCTCTCGGTACGCCCATTGGTTTGTGGGTGGTAGGGGCTCGATCTTCTGTGGTCGATCCCATGTTCTCTAAACCGCTCTTCTAGCGATTTAGAACAAAATTCCTTCCCTTGATCCATTATCACGATCTCAGGGACACCATGACGAGCGACGTACTCGTTGAAGAACTTGTCTTCAACATTTTGAGACGTCTTGGCTGGAATCGGCTATGACTCAGCCCACGCAGAACAGTGATCGATCATCGTCATGATATACACATTACCTTTACTCGACTCCAACAGTGGACCTATAAAATCTATACCGACTATCTGACTCGGATAATTGGCCATGGGCATTTCACTGTACCGCGGTCGAGTAGTGACAGGTCGGTTGACCTGGCACATCGTACACGTCTCTAGCATACGTATCACGTCTTTCCTCAAAGACGTCCACACAAACGAGTCTCTTACCATACCAATGGTCTTTTTCAGACCTTGGTGACCAGCTCGTTCATGAGCTTTCCGGAGCACTTTCTCACGGAACAGGGTAGGTAAGATAATTCGAGGGTACTCAGCGTCCAACGCTGAAGGTGTAATTAACGAATATAAAATACCGTTCTTGACCATATACTCCTCCGGGGTGTTCTTGAACAACTCCGGGTATTTCCTGGTCTGCTCGGCACACAACTCGTCGTAGGGAATGTCGAATACCTTGAGAGGGACATGCTGCAATGCACCCTCGTCTACATCCGGTATGACAAAATCGCCTGTGTCTAAGGTGGCGATCTCCACTGGATGACGCAACCTGGACAACATGTCCGCTCGAATATTCTTCGAGCCATGGATGTATTCAATTTTACATCCATACACGGCAATCAGCACCGCCAAGTGCTGCACTTTCGTGTTCTTAACTTCTTCCACAAACAAACTCTTTAGGGGTTTGTGGTCAGTATACACGGTGAACTGCGCGCCAAATAGATAAGGTCTAAGCTTCCTTAATGCATATATCACAGCATAAGCTTCCTTTTCTATTACGGGCCAGTTTAGCTGACTGTCCTTCATGGTCGAGCTTACGTACTGTATCACTCATTCTATACCCTTATCATCTACCTGTACCAATATCGCACCGATCACATAGCTGGACGCCTCGGTATAAAGCTTATACGGAGCATTTAAATTCGGATAGGCGAGAACCGTTTCACTACACAGCAAGTTTTGTAATTTCTTAAATGCTTGCTGTTCCTCGTTACCCCATTCGAAACGTTTATATTTCTTAGTCAATTCTATCAAAGGTGTAGCAATTTCGGCGTAGCCTTGCACACAAGAGCGGTAATAACCTGTAGCGCCCAGGAAACTTCTCACCTCTCCCACGTCATGGGCGGTGACATTTCCCTTATGACCGTGACCTTTTGTACCTGAGGAGCCACTCCTTGTGCAGAAATGCGATATCCTAACAAGTCCACAGACCCACGGGCAAACTCGCATTTCTTTTTCTTAACCTGCAAATTGTATTCCTGAATCTTTCGCATAACCTTACGCAAATGCTGTGCATGCTCAGCCGGATTTCTCGAATATACGACTACATCATCAACAAAAACATGCAAATATTTTCCCACGAATTCTCGGAAAATATCGTTCATTGCCCTCTGAAATACGGCACCTGAGTTGCAAAAACCAAAAGGCATCCGAACAAAGTCGAACTCACCTTCACTACAAACGAACGCTGTTTTCTCTACGTCTTGGCTGTCCATCGGTATCTGCCAATAGCCAGACTTCAAGTCCGTAGTCGAAAATATCGTTGCGCCGCGCATCGAGTAAAAAATATCAGTTATATTCGGTAATGGATAACTGTCTTTGCGACATATAGAATTCAACTTCCTGTAGTCAACACAAAATCTCGTGTCCCCGTCCTTCTTGGGCACTAACGTAATGGGCGACGCCCAGGGTGACGATGACGGTCTTATGACGCCCGCTATCAGCATTTCAGCCACTTGATTCTTGACTATATACTGCTTGGGAAGCGGTAGACGGTAGGCTTTCTGCCTTATAGGAAACGCATCTCCTGTTAGTACCGTACACTTCACTTTGGGGACCAATCCTAAAGTGTTTGGACGAGCCGTATCAAAGTTATCCGCAAAGTCCTCAAGCACTTTGTCGATAGCCTTATATCCAGTCGTTTCTTTACAACTCCCATACACATAATTCGTCTGTTCCCTATACGGATATTCAAAGGGATATACCTGGCCAAACCATACTACTACTTTGGCCTGATAGTCAATCTTTGCATTTCCCAAGTGCAAAGCGTCCGCCCCAAGCAAACATTCGTGCCTCATCCTTACTACTACCGTAATCGGAATAGGACGGGCGTTACTGAATTTTACCTGGGTCTCCCCCAAAAGTTTTATTGGGGAACCATTTACTGCCAAGAGCGTCTTCGCCCTTTTTAATGGCCTAGCATTCAACATGCTACGCCATATATCCTTGCGAATCAAGGATGTGCTAGCACCGGTATCCACTAAGGCATGCAGGTACTTACCCTGATCCGATGGACCGTTTTTATCCAATCTTAGACGGATTAGAAACCGCTCGGTCGGTATGCTTACCAACGGTCTCCTCCGTCCTTGTTTAACGAAGGGCTCCTTCGTCCACTAACAATTTCTGCGTAACTGTCTTGATGGGAGGATGAGTCCTGTCCGACACCATATTAATAACGGCCATGCTCATCCATCCCTTCACCGGCCAGCACAAACCCGTCACGATTCGTCACGGTCGCGTCTAGCATTGTTCAAGTCCATTCTGACATTTCTCGAACACTCCCGTGGCGTCGTTCGTTGGTCGTTCACCGCATCAATGTCCATGTCAACGTCTTCTTCTCGTCGTCTCTTTACGGCGAGTCGAGGTCGGCCATTCAACGGACTCAATGACGTATGGTTTCCGCCATGCTGTGTTTGCGGGCAATCTCGAACGAAGTGTCCATTCTGACCACACCCAAAACACTTTACCGTTATGGCAGGAGTCGGCTGCCGTTTCATGTACTTCCCAAAACAATGCTGGGTCACATGTCCTTCTCTCCCGCACTGGGAACAGGTAATTGGCGGCGCCCGTCGCCGTTGTCAGGGTCGCTGGGCAGCCTGTCTGTCGACATTCTCCCGCGGCTGCATCAGTTGATGGCAGTCACTTTTGTAATGTCCCATCCTACCACAGTTATAGCAGGTTATACGCTGCAGGTTCTTGTTTCCTTCGGCTGTTTCTGGAGAGGGTGGAGTGCGTCGTTTCGTTGGTGGAGATACAGCTTTCTTCTCTGGCTTTGCTTGCCTGGGTGCTGGTCTTGGAGCTTCTTCAGCCATCTGTAAATCGTTGACAAGGCCACAGAGATGTTCTACCATCTTGCTCTGCTGAGCAATTTGTCGCTTTAAAGTCTTGACTACATGCCAAATCTCTCTCTCCTCGTCCGGCTCCAGTACATTCACCTCCATCCCTTCTTCCTGGCGCTCATCATCTATTTTCATCGCCCTCAGCAGGTCATTGCACGTTTCCTCTTCCTCAGCTATCTCAATCACCCGGGTCAATGTTGTGGCGCGCTTCCTGATTATCCTTTTGCTTAGTCGTTTATCACTTAACGCCTTCAGATATATTCCCAATATAGTACGGCGGTTGTCGTCATTGTCTGTGGGATAAGCTCGGCTGCTAAGCTCCTTGTACCTTCTGTTAAAGGTAATGATTGTTTCATTGCGCCGTTGTCGCACTCCTTCCAGATCATACTTGATCCGTTCTCCTTCGTTTGCTGACACGAAGTTCAGCGTGATGTAGTCTCGAAATTCATCAAAGGAGACGTCCTCTCTCACCTTTCCCACCAAGAACCCATCAATGGCTCTCGACAATTGTCCTCGGGCTGCCCGTGTTATGATATAGGCAGGTATACCTTCAAGCCGTCCCTCGTTTGCTACCCATGCTCGTCGAGTCTCGTCGAGGAAGGTTCTCACCTCCTCCGGCACCACTCCGTCACAGGGTTGGATGCGGTAGATCATGTCCTGGATCTCCCTCCGGTACACCCGCTCGGCTTCCCGACGGTTACTGCTTTCAATAATGGCTCCCGCCATTGCTACACCCATCGTCTGCATAGCGGCGACGGTTTCCGGTCGAAGCTGGTGTGCTACTGGTACTTCCATGGGTGGCATGGCAGGGTCAACGCCTCGCTTGGCTGGTGTTGCCATTCTTCGTTTTTACTGATAATGAAAGCTGACAAAGATTCTTTGAAGACGGGGTTGCTCGGGGCAGACTACTTCTGTAGTTATCTTCACGGCAGCACCCGCGCAACACTCGCGATGCCGTATGATACGGGTGCTCTCTGACAACTTTGCAGCGTTTATGAATTCTTGTACCCGGTCCCCCAGGTCCTCTAGTATTACTACGCCCGGCCGGTCTACTTGGGCCATATGCTATATACTCACTGTGTTCGGTTACTCTGGATCCTGGCGGTGGCTCGCCACTGAAGATTTCTGATGTCTTCGGATTCTAGCTAATTGTGATCACTTCGACTTCGATAAGGCCTGTATGTGTGGTTGCTGCGACAACCGGTCTTACCGACGACGAAAGTGATGGATACCAGCTCGCCTCGTTTGTAGATGAAGGTAACGATATTTCTGTCTGTATCCGGGCCTGATCTGACTATTCTAATCGATGATAATGGTAAGCTACGGTGGTCTTCCTTAGATGCCAGAGTAAACGCTATCGAAAACACGAACTCGTGCCTTGAGGTAAAGTATCAAGGTGATGGCTTTATTCTCTTAACTCTAACTATACTATGATATACTTTGAGCAAAAGTGACTTATACTGTCACAACAGAAGCTACAATAAACTTATTTATTTGATTCAGTTTTCCTACTTACAACGATTTAAGAATTCAATTCAACGTTTCCCTAACTGACTAGCATTACTCTCAGTCGCTCTGATCTGATATGCTATTCAATTAGTTCTTGCCTACTGAAAATACATTTAGCAAGAATTGTACATGAGGTGCGAGGCGGACCGGACCCCCGCTTAAAAGTTAAAGTTCCCCTTTTATACTATTTCAGTTCCTATACTCCCTCCATCTTGGTTTCGCACCGCCGGAGGCTGCTCTGATTCTCGTTGGATTATGACATCATTTTGACCAATCAAAACCCCGACCCTCCCTCCCCGGGAGGATGCTTTCTTCCTAGCACTTGCGGTTTAGCTGGTTCTTGAGTGATGGGATCTGTCGTTCCCCTAACTTTATTTTAGAATTCCAGTTGCTTCCCATGACAGAATGACGGATGCTTGTTTGATAGCAAGTTCCGATTTGTGTACCTAATGCTAGAATGACGGATGCTTGTTTGATAGCAAATTTCGATTTGTGTATCTCCCATGTCAGAATGACGGATGCTTGTATGGTAGCAAGTTCCGATTTGTGTACCTTACGCCTACCATTGCCTACCAGTCAACAGTCGATCGCTTGTTCGCTCGTAGGATGCTAAAGTTATCGGTAAACAAGTTACCATTCCTCTTAGCCGGATGCTAAAGTTATCGGTAAACAAGTTGATAATGTATACATTCCCCTTACAAAGACGCTATGGACGGTGCCAGTTATCCAGTGCTATAATATATATCCTAATACTAAGACGCTATAGACGATGATCAGTGCATCTAAATATACCCCGTGACATAGTCTCTTAATAGCTCACCTGGTATTCAAACATGAATCGTGCTCGGGCTTACTCCTCGCACATATAAGATGTCCAGCGGGGTCATGACCTCCCCACAAGACAGTCCCATATCTACAATCTGTCCCATTTCCAAACACCTTTGCAACGTAATGGGTTGTATATGTGCCAGTATATAGAGTATAGAGTAAAACTAATTCTACCTTTAATAGTTAATGTGCAACACATATTAATATATTGCTGATAAGATTTTAGTGACTATTTCAAATGATTGCCACTTTCATATCAACATAAGATGTTCTATGACATTTTAATGTTCTCCGGAGTAAACATATATTCCAGGGGCTATAACACTGGACAATATGGCTGGACGACGTCTAATTATAATCACCATTGGAAGGAAGTTATCAACGAAGGGTAGGGAATGTCAGTTGAATCGTAATTAGTATGTGAAGATGAAGAATGTTTCAACGATCATCTCGGTAGCTTCCTTGATACGAACTATGAACTGGAGATGAAAAGGTAGTCAGTCACGACAACACTACTAGCTGCATAGTTCTGTCCGGGGGGGGGGGTGTATTTGTATCTCGATAATGCATATGCATAAGCTACATCGTAGAAACCCACATTGCAGAACACATACACGTTGCTTTCCACCGATAGGCCTAACATTATGCAAGCATAATGAACCGTATTATTATATTAGTAGTAGTAGTAGTAGTAGCAGTAGTAGTAGTAGTAGTAGTAGTAGTAGTAGTAGTAGTAGTAGTAGTAGTAGTGGTAGTAGCAGTAGTAGTAGTAGTAGTAATAGTAATAGTAGTAGTAGTAGTATAGTAGTAGTAGTAGTAGTAGTAGTAGTAGTAGTAGCAGTAGTAGTAGTAGTAGTAGTAGTAGTAGTAGTAGTAGTAGTAGTAGTAGTAGTAGTGGTGGTAGTAGTAGTAGTAATAATAGTAGTAGTTGTAGTAGTAGTGGGTACATATTAGTCATATGGCATGAATGAAATGAATGAAATGCCCTGTTTGCAGACGATAAATGATCATAGCTCACCTGTAGTTATCATCACTTTTCTTTACAATGCTTGTTGATGGATGATGATTCCAAGTGATGTTAGCCAGTGGTTTGGCCCAGGCAGTGCAGTTTAGTAACAACGATGCATTTTCTATCACAATTTTCTCCTCCTCATCTGCTTGTGCTAGCTCAAAAATAGGTTGATCTGCCACAATAATAATAATAATAATAATAATAATAATAATAATGATAATAATAATAATAACAACCTAGCAGTTGCAAATAGTCATTTAGGAATCATAGGTGTGGGTCACTTAGCACCAATATATTTCGTTCTGTCAGCTATATTTGATACTGTCACAAACGTTGAGTCGCGATGCTTGATTGTCAATAGGTGTCTTTGGTGTGAGTCAAATTCTACCCACACACTTTTGAGGGAAGTTAGCGTGACATGGTTCAGAATCAACCTCTTCAACTGTCGACACATCAATATGCGATAATTGGGTCATTGATTGATAAATCGCATATGGTTCTCACTCCCACTTGGTCATACTATGGCTCAGAATTGAGGTTTGAATCTTCAGGCGAGACATCTGTAGGGGTTGGTACATGTAAATTTTATGTAAAGCTTTATCTATCGCAGCTCTGAGATCATATTGATGGACATCTCTAGCCAACTTCAAAACTGCACTCTTGTTTCCAGACTCGCTGACATTATCCGTTGTAATTATCGGACTTGGTCTTTACTCGCATGACTTTGAAGTGGGTATTGTGCTCCCTCACTCAGTCTTGTGCCGTTTTTGCTTGATTTACGAGTTTTAGAGCTTTCGTCACATATATTTTTCTGATTCTGACTCCTGAACCATGTTTTGTAACAGCTAATTTTCTCATTTGCAAAGGTATCTCCTACACCTCTCTGTGTTATTACACGAAGTACTGGTGCTATATGGGTTAACCTGATATGACACAGCGGGCATAGGTCTCAGGCATGTACCTTTAATTCATGGCCACTGGATGGGATAGCAGAGACAAACTATTACGGATGGTTATATGTCTGTGATTCGCCCGTCTTCTCCATGCTTGTAGGGTTTCATATCGCACCCAAGGCACATAGACGGGAATCTCACAGACTAGTTATGCTATATAACACTATCAACGGGATGACGTGTGAAATTCTGAATAGTCACCTTCCAGCATTATCCCAGGCACGAAACCCCTACAACATTCGTCACGCAAACCTATTTACTCCATTTCGTTGCCGAATTGAGCTCTTCCGAGGATCCTTTTTTCCAGCAACAGTCCGCGCATGGAATACTCTCCCAGCGCCGGTCACGTGTTCCGTTACTCTCACAGAATTCAAGAGAAAACTTAAAGCCATGTCGCCTATACGACCGCCTCCTCCCTGGTATTATGTCGGCCAAAGGCTAGCTAATGTAATCCTATGTAGGCTTCGCAATGGCTGTAGTAATTTAAATCGGCATCTATTTGAAAATTTTCTGTCAGATTCCGCTAGCTGCCCATGTGGATTCACTGATGAATCCACAAATCACTATCTCCTCCACTGCCCTCTTTTTAACGACCAAAGAGTCTCTCTCCAAAATCAGCTCGTCCTAAAGAATATCTCTCTTGCCACACTGACAGCTAATCAACTTCTATGCGGCATTAACAATGTCGACTTGGAAAAGAATTTTACAATATGTAACGCCGTATGCCAATACATAATACATAGTCAATACCAACCGCTTTAAGTAACTTCCTATTTGTTAAATTCGCAACTATAAGAGCGAAATGCAAACAGCCCAACATATACAAGCATGGTGAACGCAGCATTAAGAGATCCTCACGCTCTCTCTCTCTCTCTCTCCCTCTCTCTCGCTCTCTACTTCGCTCCATCCCTCCCTCCCCCCTCTCTCTCTCTCCCGCTCTCTCCTTCTCTCGCTCTCTCCCGCTCTCCCCCCCCCCCTCTCTCTCTCCCACTCTCTCTCTCCCCCACCTCCCCACCCTCTCTCTCTCTCCCTCTCTCTCTCTCTCTCTCTCTCTCTCTCTCTCTCTCTCTCTCTCTCTCCCTCTCTCTCTCGCATTATGCACACACGCACGCCAATACGTACGCGCACACACACACACACACATATTCACGTACACATACGTAAGCGTGCGAACTACCTAGACAATTGTAACCAGTGGTTGATATACATTATCATTTAATTGGTTATACATACGTTACTATTTAATTATGTTTTATTAAATCCCATCTTGATGTATTTATTAATGTATTGTATTTGTATGCATGGGAGACACGTGTATAAGACTTATGTCTTACTGTTCTCCCATTGAACAAAATAACATTCTGTTTAAACCAAGGCACAAGCTCTCTGCGCAGTATTACTCAATGGAAGAGCTTCGCTGGAACTGTCATAGTATAGGCTCCGTTTCATTCATTTAATCTGCCTTTGAACTGGTCGTGTAACATATTTAGTGGTGAATGCATTGGCTGTGAAGTCTAGGAAAAGCAACCAAATGGTTCCTTTTATTTCTGGGTCTTATTAATTGAAACCGAACTTATAAGGTCGAGTCTGAGAGTGTGTGGGGGTAATGTAATGGTAACTGAAACATATCGCGTGTGCATATTCGACATGGTCTTGCGTGCGTGCGTACGTGCATGCGTGCGTGGTGTGTGCGTGTGCGTGCGTGCGTGCGTGCGTGTGTGCGTGCGCGCGCGCGTGCGTGCGTGCGTGCGTGTGTGTGTGGTGTGTGTGCATGCGCGTGCGCGTTTGGGTGTGCGTGCGTCTGTGCGTGTGGGTGCGTGCGCGTGCGTGCGTGTGTGAGTGAGTGAGTGTGCATGTGCGCGTGTGTGTGTGTTTGCGTTGAAACGTGTTACACATATGTTGAAATGTCATCGAATGTTGTGTATCAATACGAAATTTTGAATGCCTAATTTTGAGAAAGAATACTAATTGTGAGATTTTTCTCACGAATATATAAAATGAGATATCATTTAGCTTCAATAATTAAATCAAATTTGCAACACCACATCGCTGTCTAAGTGGCTATTGTGTGATCAATGATTATTTACATTGGCATATGTGACTTGTAACGCATTACTCACACTCACGCACGCACGCACGCACGCACGCACGCACGCACGCACGCACGCACGCACGCACGCACGCACGCACGCACGCACACATGCACTCACCCAAGCACGCACACACGCACGCACGCATGCACGGACGCACACACAAATAAATTCCATTTTTAGACAGAACTTACATGAAATATCCAGAATAACATAATCTGATTGTTTGTTCTCAGGCACATGTGGATTCTGTCCCTCACATCTGATCGTGCGCCCATCATCATACCTGCTTGGTATAAAGCTATATGTGATGTTCGCTATCTGCCCGTTTGTTCCAGGAACCTCAGCTTTAAAGACACTTGAACTGAGTGGATTCTTATTTCCTTCTGTAATATTGTACCATGTTAGAGTTGATGTTGGATTAGAGTCAGAACTGGTGCAGGCGAGTGATATTCCTGTGCCAGAGATTCCTGACACGGATGTTGCATTTGTTTTACTTGTTATTAGAACAGCATCTGGACCAACTGAAATGATGAAATAAACAGTAGTTACAAATCCTAGTACTGTGTCTATATGGTAGGGTAATATGTGCACCTAGTCACCCCTGTTTCTTGAGCGTGATACTAAAAGACAGACAAGGACCTAACACATGTACATTTAAGATGGACCTGGACCTAGACCAGGACTCACATACTAAATTGATTACGCTACTAATGAATCATCTACCACTGTACCTCCATCTATCCGTCTGCCCGTCAGTTCATCCATCTGCCCATCTATCCACCCACCCCAACCAACATCCATCTATCTGTCTGTCTGTCCGTCCATCTATCTGTTCTATCCATCCACCCGTTAGTCCATCTTAACACTGAAAAATCCGCCTTTTAATTACAAATTTATTTGCGTATTTTAGAAACATTACGTTTATTGTATATAAGATGAAATGGGATAATTGTGTTCTGTTGTGATATCCCTGAATCCACATTTAATCGGAATAGTGTTTTTGTTTGACGTCACTGACCCAATGGCCGTCTCTGGTTTTAGGAAATGAATGTGTTTCTCCATCACTATCAAAATGGGGAATGTGTTGCAGTGGCATGATTTCTAAATGATGCTCAACTGAATGATCAGGAAGTTAACAATTTTGGGCAAGTGTTGTATTTGCTAAGGTGTTAATATCAGAAATGTGGCATCTAATAGGAACTCTAAATGCCTTTGTCTCTGTAACCAACACATTGTTTCTGGCAAAGTACATAATTGCTCAAATAAACAGCATTCTCAGAATCACAATGCATGTGTGTGCGGATATGGTATTCATTTTTAGTTTGAAATCTCATAAATGTTTGTTGGTCTACAATATAGTTGCTTAGTTTATATCTAGATTTTTCTCACACCTAAAATCTGCTCCGTTCACACACGAAATGTGTTGTCTTTGTTTAAATTGGGCATCGTTAAACTCTGTACCACTATGTCATTTAAGCTTTTCAAGCTCACTGATGGTAATTTTTCGAAGAAAATGGGATGCTGCATGTTTTTAAACTATCAAAGAGAGTAAAGCATACATAATTCAAATTCAAGAATCGAATGATTTGAATTTTGATCAGACCTTTAAATATGTATGTAAGAGTGAAATGATGTTTCGGGAAGCAGTTAATGTGAGTCTGTTGGATTAAAAAAAACACTTTATATTCCAATTTACCAGGCAAATCAATGTGACCACCTATATAGACCATATCATCTAAGTGGTCAACTGATCTTCACTAAAAGCAGCTTAATGTTTGAATCTTGAGTATTTAGAAAAAGAAAACCCCTCTTCTGAATACTGCCATATTATGAAGATGCCATCTAGATATTTGAGGCATATAAGATGCATCTGTCCGCTTTTGCCTCCTCTTCCCACTCCATAACAATCGATGTTAGATTTGGAATCATTTACTCATTGCACATCCACAAATTTGAAAATAATTTGGAATTTATGTATTAGGACAGTCTGGATCTGGAGATTTGGCAAACGTATTCTTAACAACATTGACTCCAACATCAATATCTATATTGATGTACATGGCATCTATGTCTTATGCGACTAAATATGCATCTTAAATATGGAATCATTCGGATCCTTAATATACAAGGTTCATAGACACATAATCTGCAAACATATTTTGTTTTTTTGGTGCAGTTTTCACCTCCACCCCCCCCCCCCGCCGACTGGATTACAATTTTTGAAATTAATACATTAACCTAATTAATCAAGAAATGTATGTTTATTATATCCGCGACCCCAACCGTTTGAATATGAGCATGATATTGATGGAATAATCTAATATATATATATATATATATATATATATATATATATATATATATATATATATATATATATATATATATATATATATATATATATATATATATATATATATATATATATATATATATATATATATATATATATATATATATAATATATATATATATATCATATATATATAATATACTATATCATATATATATATATATATATATATATATATATGATTACTGTTTTCTGCGGCTGTAGTATTAGAAATATCATACAGCTGCAATCAGTCCTTCTTCGCTTTTTTCCCACTGTGTCTTGTCCTCAGCCGAAATCCTTAGCTTCCTCCGGTATATTCTTGACTTGAGTGTACCGAGTCCTGCTTTCTTGAGGCCACCTCGTAGCACGCTTAGCAGATTTATACAATGACGTCCTCTCCTGGCTTTGTATTTGCTGGCTCCGAGTAGGGCGAATTCCAAGGCTCTCTGTGCTGGTGTCTCTTCGGGCATCATTAGCACATGGCCAATCATGAACCATCTTTGCTGGGCGACTTTTACAGACAGCTGCGACGTATTACACATCTTGTTTAGTGTATCGTTGGAAATTATGCTGTCTGGCCATCAGTGTCCAGTGATGGTGCGTAGGTCTTTGTGGTAGCAGACCTCGAGTTGGTCTAGAGCTGCCTTTGGAGCTGCCCAGCTGTTACAGTTATACAGCATCAAGGATACGCAGCCCTTTAATCAAGGGCATCTTTGATCTACGAATCTATAGCTTCCAGAAGGACTGGAAAGCTATGTTCCCCATGACGCAGCGTGCAGAAATGTCAACAGTACTGGAGAGCAGTGAGCCAAGGATTTTACCTTTCCTCCATGGTTCTCCGCCACGAATTGGGTCGTCATTTTCTATAGGTTCATGCTTTGTTGATAGGTATATGTGGGTGAACTCTGTTTTGGATTCATTCATAAAGAGATTCTCAATTTTTAGTTTTCTTGCAGTTATTGGGGAGAAGTTCGTCAAGGGGGTTCTTTTCCTTGTCTATGAAGTCCACATCGTCGGCATATTCCATCTTTAGCGGCAAGCCGAGTATTGATACCGGGGGTTTTGGTCTTGTGGGATTTTCCCGCACGGATTTCAATGCAGCAGCCAGGTAACAAGTGACAATCACAGGGGATGGACCATCTTTCTTTTGGGAGCCTATTGATGTTTCTACAGACTTCACTGGCTTGACTCGCACTCTCAGCTTGGTGTGTGCAAGCAGT
Organism: Chaetoderma sp. LZ-2023a; assembly: GCA_034401795.1. NCBI lineage: Eukaryota > Metazoa > Mollusca > Caudofoveata > Chaetodermatida > Chaetodermatidae > Chaetoderma > Chaetoderma sp. LZ-2023a. Next base: position 36,142,487 of record CM067361.1, on the reverse strand, counting down.
AGTCTCAGTATCCGTAGCTTATCTGCATAGCAACTGGTCTGGAGTAGTACATCTAGGATCTTTTGAGCGTTTAATTGTGTCGAAGGCTCGTGGCATGTCAATGCCCATTTTGTGAAAATCCCAGTGTTTGGACATGACTACCGACACAGACAAGAGTTGAGCTGATACAAAGTCTGCGCGGCTGCGTCCACGTTTAAAGCCACTGTTGGGATCACAATGGGCCACATATTGGTTGGTGGGGGGGGGGGGGCAAGGTGGCTTTTTGGGCTTGGGTGCATTTGCCTTCAGCGTTGATGGGAAGGTGGTGCATAAAAGCTGAAATGATTAGGTGTGTGATCGGTTTTGAGATAATTCATATTTGAATAGTTCATTGCCCATGCCATCAGGTCCAGATGTACGTCCATTTTTCAGGGCTTTATTTGCCTTCACAACTTCTGCTGTTTTAATTGGTACTAGTAATGGCCTTGGGTCTCCTGGGAACGGGTGCAATCTCTCATCATGGTGGCCAGTGAACTGTTCCCTGAAACATTCTCGAATCGCATCGGATTTGTTATGGTCAGTCCCGATAAAGTGTCCTTCAGAGTTGTGTACATTGTGTGGTGGTGTATAGTCCGTAACTCTCAGGGCTCGAACTGCTCGAAACATTTTGTGACAGTCATCCGTGGCAGTGATTACATCTGCAACGGAGTCTGCTTACTGAATAACAAGATCTTTTAAGCATTCACTAATGTGGCGCAGAATGTTATTGCATTCACGGCATAGTTTGGTGCGATGCTCACTTTGGCCACTTTGATATATGCCCAGTCGTAATGCTTTCTGCTCTGCTGACAGTTTAACTACTAGATGGTCATCAGTAGCAGTAATGATCCATTTACTGTTACAGTACTGATATGCGCATTGGGATTTCAGTGAATGTTTGAGCGAGAACTTCGCTTACTGCAGAGAACAACTAGAGCAAATTGTGCTAAATTGCGGAAACCGTTATTGTGCCAAAGTGTTATGTGTAATATTATATAATTGTCTCGCTATGGGTGGTGGTAGTTTAGTTACCTTAGTCGAGAATCTTTTAGGGAATGTCGTGGCAACACGTCAATGACTGACCGATATACTCATTTGAGGAGTGATGTGGTAATTCGCTTTGCAAACCGTAGTAAATACAAATGTTGCTGTTTTCAATTAGTGGCCTCACACCTTTAGATAGGAGGGAATTCAGAGAACAGTCGACCAAGTTCTGAATATATTTGACTCCATTGATTGATGTGTTACAAATCATGCATCAGTGAGTAGCATTATTTATGTTTCTATTTATGGATTATTTCATGTTGGACTCGTTGGAATGGTTTCCCAAGCGTTGGCTTACTTGTAAGTGGGTGGTATTCCTACACCAACATAGACCCACAAAAGACGAAACAAATTATGGAGCCTCTTTCTCAGGGTTTATCATTTGGCCATGTTGAAATGGTTCAACAACAAGAGACATAGTACATTACAGAAATACGTAGCTCACATGTAATATTGAATGTGATAGGTTGAGTAGTTTGATTCCATCCAGTCTCAGAATGTGTGACTGTGCAATTGCACTGTTTGTTGTTCATCGTCCGATTCCGTGGAATACTGACCTGCTTTGCTGCTCCTCCTGCTCCTGTAGCAATATAAAACATGGACTGTATACTTTGTTCACATATTGCTACCAGATGTAGATAATACAATAACGCATTACATTAATACTTTCACGTCTGACATAAGTACATCAATCTCATAGCAACATTGCAGTAGATATGTTCTTTATAGTGAAACTAATATAATAAAAATCGCTTTGAAGATATATACTAAAGGTTATGGCTGTTAGCAAAAAATAAGTTATTATACAATAAATTGTTGTGAATATATTATCATAGTTATCGCTATATGACTAAATAATAAAGAGGTAAACATATTTGTGTTTATATATAGAGAATATGACACATAGTAGCTGAAAGAAAGCAAATAATTCATGCATACATTAATATCTACCAGTGCACAATAATTCGATATATCACAATGGGTAATGTAACACGACTGTGTGATTTTATAATTGTACAACTAGAAATGATGCCTTTCTGTTATGATGTTATGGAGAAAATTGAAGACCGTTGTACCAGTCAATCCATCATTATGCATTTCATAGACAGATATCTATGAGTAATAGATTGAGGTGATAAACCTTTCAAGAGATTCGTTATTTCTAATCATCATATCTCGGAGATTATTATGCAGATGCTAATTCACCTTTTCAGAGTATCTATCTATCGTCTGACGTCATATGACGTCACAATCATCTAATCGGCGTGTAGGATGACGTCATAATCATTACGCGATAAATGATTCTATTCGGCTCGTCTTTAACTCTTAATAGTCCGACTCCAACACGGGCGAAGTGTGGTTGGAGCTTAACTAGAGATGGGCGGGGCATAGCTAAAACGGAAAGGTCCATTATGGGACAATGTTGGGGTATGATAACAGAATTGGTTGTAACGTTTGAACCAATCGTCATATAACAACACTGGAAATGTAGGTTGTTGTTTTTCATGTGATAATTGTTATAGTATGGAGATTCAACCAACAATTGAATCAAGAGATGTCAAAACTCACAAATGTGTTCTTGTGTACTGGAACCATTTTGTCCAGTAATGCAGTATCAATTATGAAAATTCTTCCAGACCTGATTCATTAGGTGTTGTGATAGACAATTAAAGCCCCGTCTTGGATATCTGTGGTAAACTATATTGGAAACACTAGTTTCAGCATTGACCGATAGAGAATCGATTTATGAAGACATTTAAAAAGTGTCAGTATGACGTATATAAGGGAAACTTAAATGAACATAACATTCCAGAAAATGCGAGAAATGACCAGGCAAAATTGAACGTTTTGTCATCCTCTTTTTAATTACAATCGTGATTTTCTCATTTTAAGGCAAGAATCATAAAAACAATTATTGATAATTACAACAAAACTAAAGGTAATGTTTGGTAATGTTTATACAAGTTTTAAAATCTAATTTACTTTAGAACTCGTAGAGTTCTTAATGGACCTTTCCAGTTTTAGCTATGCCCCGCCCATCTCCATCTAAGCTCCACCCACACCACGCTCGTGTTGGGATCGATCGATCACTTAACTTGTTGACTATAAATTTCCGGAAAACTATACATGGAAACCTGTTAAATATTTTGAAACTAATTTGACTGATTACTGTTGCTGCCTATGGCAGTCAAATTAGTTTCAAAATATTCACCAGAATATGTTTTAAATAGTGAAGACATAAAATTCGTACAACCTGTCGGACTATTAAGCGCTATAGACGGATTATCTCGAATCATTCATGATGTTATGATTATGACGTCATCATACACGTCACATAGTTGATTATGACGTCATATGATGGATGGATAAACTTGGAAAGGCCCATTATCATCCATGTCCACGTCAGAATCACACTCTCTGTATGATTTACTGATCCTCTTCACCCTGTTTCTGATTTCCACTGGACTGCAACTTAGTCATATGGCAAGCAGTTATTCAAACAAACGCGTTCCGTACATCAAGAGCATTATATCCCCAAACATCATATCCCCAAACATTATATCACCAAACGTTCTATCCCCAAACATTATATATCATCAAACATTATACCAGCAAACGTTATATGACAAAATGTGTAGTTGAAAAATGTGTTATATATATCTTGCCGACCTAGCCTTTTGTATGCATAATTACAACTAGACATGGGTTGTTTATCAGAGGCGTTAACTTGCTCTTACCCATTCCACAGTCACTGGACCAGACATAGGTGAGAGTGCTAGGATTAGCCTCACCGCTAACATTACATGTCAGTTGTAGAGATTCTGTGCTGCTCTCAGTAACTGGATCAGAGCTTGTATAGGCAGCCATAAGATTGACAGAATCTGGTGGGTCTGAAAACAACAGCAGATAGGATACTACTGACTATGATTGGATAGCAGACACGGTGTGGCAGCTGAATAAACAATTTCAAAAACTTGCCATGTGATCTAAGCACTTCCAGAAGTAAGCTAATAATTATTGACTGATTGATTTTTTGTTTTTTTTGTTTTTTTGTTTGTTTGATCGATCGAATGAGTGTGGGTGGGAGTGCATGTGGGCAATTCGGTGGGCAGGCGGACAGGCTGGCAGCCCGTGAGTGAGTGAGTGAGTGATCGAGCTAGCGAGCGAGCGAGTGAGTGAGTGGGTGAGTGGGAAGGTGGATGGGTGGGTGGGTGGGTGGGTGGGTGGGTGGGTGGGTGGGTGGGTGGGTGACCGACTGACTGACTGACTCAGTGAGTGAGTGAGTGAGTGAGTGAGTGAGTGAGTGAGTGAGTGAGTGAGTGAGTGAGTGAGTGAGTGAGTGAGTGAGTGAGTGAGTGAGTGAGTGAGTGAGTGAGTGAGTGAGTGAGTGAGTGAGTGAGTGAGTGAGTGAGTGAGTGAGTGAGTGAGTGAGTGAGTGAGTGAGTGAGTGAGTGAGTGAGTGAGTGAGTGAGTGAGTGAGTGAGTGAGTGAGTGAGTGAGTGAGTGAGTGAGTGAGTGAGTGAGTGAGTGAGTGAGTGAGTGAGTGAGTGAGTGAGTGAGTGAGTGAGTGAGTGAGTGAGTGAGTGAGTGAGTGAGTGAGTGAGTGAGTGAGTGAGTGAGTGAGTGAGCGAGCGAGCGAGTCCGTCCGTCCGTCCGTTCGTCCGTCTTAACAATGGTAAACGCATTGGCACAGGAACTTAGGTTAAAATTTCTTTGCCTAAATTTGTTCTATCGAGATCAAATTTAGATTTAATTAGGACGGTCCTCCCTTGAGATTAGTTTGGGGTAAAGTGTATGAAACAGTAGGTCGCTTAAACAGGTGAAGGCTAGGATTGATACTACGTGATTGAGAAACTGTACGCACGAATGCACGCCCACACGCAAGCTTGCACCGGTCAATGAGTGAATGCATCTACGAATGCACGCAATAATACACGCCCGAAAGCATGCATGAATGCATGAATGAATGAATGCACGCATGGATACACGAATGAATGCACGAATGCATGCACGATTGCATGCACGTATGCAAGCACGAGTGCATGTGCGGATGCATGCACTAACGCATGCATGAATGCATGCATGAATGCATGCACGAATGCATGCACGAATGCAGGCACGAATGCAGGCACGAACGCATGCACGAACGCATGCACAAACATACTCAAGGCATTCGTGAGTATGAAACCTTGTTATTGCTATCAGGAACCATACGGTCTAACTTTGATCTTACTAACAAATCTTACAGGTTTGGATTTATATTGTACGCGATTACTGGTCGTGCTTTGAAAGGTTCCTTTAATTTAGATTGCAACTGTGAATATTCATCTTTCGTAGTTTTCGGTAATTCAACATTACGTCTATTGTATATTAGCTGAAATGGGATAATTTTGTTCTTTTGTGATATTCCTGAATCTACATTTATTCCAAATGGTGATTTTGCTTGGAGTGTTCTAATCCAATGGCGTTCTCGTATTTTGCGAAACGAACTCGTTTCTTCTTCACTATACAGAGTCGGAATCTGTTCTATTGGCATGATTTCAAAATGGTGCTCAACTGAATGATCAGGAAGTTGGAAATGTTGAGTATGTTATGTTGTGTATCTGCTGAGGTGTTAATATCGGAAACGTGGCGTCTAGCGCGCTCCCTTAATGCATTTTTTGTTTCACCAACATACCGTTTCTGGCAAAGGGGGCAATTGATCAAACAGGCTATATTGTCAAAATCATAATGCATATGTGTCCGGATATGATATTAATTTTTAGTTTGAAAACTCAGGAATGTTTTTTGGTTTACAAAATAGATGTTTACTTTGCATCTGTTTTTGTTGGATTTAAAAACTGATCCATCACACATGATTGGTTTGTTGTGTTTAATGTGGACAGGTTCAAACTCTGGTCCGCTATGTGGTGTTAGATTCTCAAGCTCATTGATGGCATCTGCATTAATTTTTCGAAGAAAACGGGCCTCGTGATTTCGAAGCATCAACAGAGTAGAAGTAGCATCAAAACACGCATCATTCAGATTTTTCTTGTTGCTAGAATTTCGAAAAAATCTTATGATTACAAAATATGCAATAGCTTACCTGTATAGTTCCGGGAATTGCTATTCAGGGAGTTCATGTGGACCAGATCTACTAATAAACGAATTTTATGCAAATGCAATTGGAGAATTGGTGCCATATATACTTATACTATTCAGGGGTATTTTTATGAGTACCATTTTTTTCGAAAACATGGTCTGATGGTATTCTAGTACCCTTGCATTAAAAGGAAATAAAAACGACGTCAAAAACTATAGAGGGATAACTGTGTTAAGTACCATTGGAAATTTATTTACAAAGGTTCTTAGCAACATGCTAACTACATGGGCAGAGGACAATGGTAAATATGTAGAAGCGCAGGTGGGATTTAGGGCGGGCCTAGGTACTGTAGACAATCTATTTGTTTTAAACGGTTTAATTTCTCATCTGATAAATAAAGGGAAAAAACTGTATTGTAGTTTTATTGATTTCACCAAAGCGTTTGATTATGTAGTGCGAGATTGTTTATGGTATAAATTGTTTAAATTGGTAGTAAAGGGTAATATGATAAACATTCTTATGTCAATGTGTGAAACGGTTAAGACGTCGGTGAGAGTAAATTCTACATTATCTGCAAATTTTGAATGCAAAACCGGGGTGAGACAAAGGGAAAGTCTGTCACTGTTTCTTTTCGCGATGTATGTAAATGACTTGGAAAACGAGCTACTTAGAAAAAGGTTTCAATGGTATTGATTTAGTGTTTTTAAAGTTGTTTCTAATTCTGTATGCTGAGGACATCATATTGCTGTCTGAAAGTAGGGCCGATCTACAAAATGCGTCTCTCTGAATACTGCAAGCAATGGTGTCTAACGATATATATTGAAAAAACAAAGGCTATGTTTTTTAGACGAGGGGTGGGAGTGGGCGGCGATTGAGACAAGATGATAAATGGCACTACAATGGGATCGAAATAGAAATAATGACCCGCTTTAAATATGTAGGCATGGTCTTTACCACCACTGGCTCATTCACAGGAGCACAAACATGTCTAGCTGACCAAGGGCAAAAAGCCATTTTCTCAATGCAAAAGTTATGCAGCACATTTATTGGATTAACACCTGGCCATTAATGTAAACTCTTCGATAAATTTGTAGCTCCTGTACTGTTATATGGGTGCGAAGTTTGGTGATGTCATCAAGCATACGATATAGAAAAACGTCACCTTAGATTTTGCACAAAAACAGTTGCATGTAAACCAGTCCACGTATTATCTACGGGGAGTTAGGAAGTCTTCCACTTCGTGTTTCAAGAGAGATACGAATGATAAAATATTGGTTTAAGATTTTAGATTTTAGGACTAGTATGATAGCAAAATGTGTATATATGGCATTAATCAATGACTGCATTGTAAACAATGAATGTAAATATTGGGTTCACAGTTTAGAGATATGCTATGCTTGCGTGGTTTTAATTACATTTGAGGATCGGAATGTCAATATATGGACAGAAGTTATTGTATTACGTTATACAAACAAAGGTCTTTAGACATATTCCTTCAAGAGTGGAGTGGGAGATTCGAATTAAGCAATAACACTTTGTTGCATACACACATTTCTGTGCAGCTTACATACACATGTTATTTAGATAAGGTAAAGATTGAATAACATCGGCTGGCGTTAAGTTGATTTCGAACTGGGTCTCATAGACTTCATGTAGAAACGGGTAGATGGCACAAACCAATTTCAAACCCACTAAGTGAACGAAAATGACCTTTCTGTAACGATATTGAGGACGAGTTTCATTTTATTATTTTATGTCCAATGTATTTAGATTTGAGGAAAAAGTATATCAACAAGTATTACTGGTTTCGTCCAAATGTTTACAAACTATCACAACTTTTGCAGTCTACTAACGGCAATGTTTAAAGAAACTGGCAGCATATGTTTATAGTGCATTTCTGAATTGAACTCATCGAATGAGCATTTTCTCCCGAAAATCTGACAGCGCAGTGGCATTATCTTGAGAATCACTTTGTAGTAAACTGTAGCATCATGGGTGTGGAATTTGTATGCGTCAGGGTGAATGGGTATGGGGGGAACTTAAACGACTGTGCGTGCGTGCGTGCGTGCGTGCGTGCGTGCGTGCGTGCGTGCGTGCGTGCGTGCGTGCGTGCGTGCGTGCGTGCGTGCGTGCGTGCGTGTACAGGGTTGCGTGGTATGGGGTGCAAGTATAAGTGCGGGTAGGCAAATATATAGGCAAATTGGTTTCAACATATTTTACATTTATTAAATTTTAATCCTAATAATGGCATACAATTCGTACTCTAATGCGCAGGTGGGTGGATCGTACGTGACAGGGTCTCGCTTCTTCTTTCGCTTTCGTTTCGGTTGCATGTAAGAAAGGAGAAGGGAAGACAGGGTGAACGCACGATGCGCTATAGGGTTGGGTGTGGGTAGGCGAGGGTAAATGATGGCCGTAATAATCGAAATTGGGGATAATACTAACGATGACACTGGGTGATAATAATATGGATTAAAATGTTGACGATATAAAAGTGGCAACAGTTGGTGATTAGGATTTAATATTATATTCTGTTGGGTATTTTGGGGCTAGTTCGCCTGGTGACTGTTGGTGCCAAACCAACAGCAGCCGCTGGTCGGATTGGTTTCAAAATGCGCTTTGCTCTGTGCAGTTACCTTGAGATTTGTACTATGGTAAATAAGGGTCAAAGTATATAAATCGACCCTAACATGGGCAATACTTGGAATCAATAGCATCTGATATTCTTGTTAAGTTATGTATATTTGTATTATGTAACATTATTATGTTAATTTCTGCTCAAACCGTTATGATGATGCGCTAATTATATATTTCGTTGGGTATTTTGAAGCTAGTTCGACTGGCGGCTGTTGATGCCATAGGTAATATCAGTCGCTGGCCGGACTGGTTTCAAGCTACGCAACAGATTTTCTCTATACAGTTGCTTTGGTTCAAAGTATATGAATCGATCCTACCATGTGTGATAATTGGAAATGATAGCAACTGATATTTTTAATTTAGGGGTGCCTGTTAGCACCGGAATGCTCGAGGATGGACTTGTTAGAATTGTATGCTTGTGGGCTTGGATTGTATGCCTATGTGTAGTGTGGCGGAGTGGCTCTTGGCGTGTGGTGGTTTTCAGTTCATATAGATTGATATGATTTTTTTAAGTTACGAAATTGAAATGGAAGCACGAGCCTCTATTTCAATTGCGCGGCTTGAAGAATTGTGTTGGTTTGTGCGTGGTGGAGTCATCATGTGTTGGGATTTATTTCGTTTCATTGCATATGGGCTCGCGGTTTGTGCCTCTAGGGCTATATAGTTTCGACAATTTTATTTCGGTAATTTTCTTGTGAGTATGCACCTTTTACCGTGTTTATTTATGTATACGCGTAATACGTAACATTGTAATATTAATTTTTTTCTAATTGTTTTTATGGCACCTTAATACTATATATTATGTTGGTTATTTTGTGGCTATTTCGACTGGCGGTTGTTGATGCGCGCGCGTGTGTGTTGTCTTGTGTGTGTGTGCGTGCGTGCGTGCGTGCGTGCGTGTGGATGTGTACAGATGAGAGTCGGTGACGTACGTAGGGGTAAGTGTGTGATATGGTCTCATAAGTTATCATAATTCATGAATATGGTATTTTACAACGCATTGTATAGTCACTCGTCATACATATTAATATTATTGTTATTGTCTTCACGCAAGGGCCGATGACATAATGTGAATAAAGATTCATTCATGTATGTCTCCTGCGTGCCTCAAAATTGCCCTTTCCAAGTTTATCCATCGATCATGTATGACTGTATGTCTCAACTATTTAATAAACATGCTGTTTGAATAATTCAAATCTAATTTGACTGGGCGCTGATGCTGGCATCGGCAGTAACAGCGCGCAGTCAAATTAGTTACAAAATATGCAATGGCTTACCTGTATAGTTATCTGGAAATTGATAGTCAATGAGTTCAGAGATCGATGGACGTGGTGTGGGTGGAGCTTAGATTGAGATGGGCGGGTCATAGCCAAAGTAGAAATGGCCAAGTTGCAATCAAATTACTTGTATAATATTTAGAGATATCTTAATAACCATTGCTAAGAAAGAATCAGAGATGCCAGGTTGAGCTGACTCAAGACGACATAGAGAAGCTGATAACAATAATTAACTCACATAGGAAATTGAATCCGACACGTGGGCTAGTTTGATTCCATCCAGTCTCAGAATGTGTGACTGTACAATAGCACTGTTCATTGTTCATAGTCCGGCTGCGAGGAACACTGATCTGAGGTGTATTTCCCACATCTGTGGTATAATAGAAAACAGAAAATGTCGACGTTGCTCAAAGCATACAATTATAAGTACACCATTCAATAGGAAGTTGTATTAGTATTTTCATCACTAACGTCTCAGTATCGCAATTGCAACGCAATCATTAAAGTAATAATACAAGGGTAATCAGAGATTGCAGCGCCTAGGATACCTATATTTGTTACACCATTTCTTGTGGTAAAAAAATAAGCCACATCAGATCAGTAGCTTCCGGGCGATCCATAGAACCAGAAATGAATCTGGTCCGGTCCAGGTTTGCTAATCCAGATCATGAGCACCATCTGGAAATTTCCTTATTGTAACAGCCATTCTTCTCTTAAGATATCAGTACTTCATGACATATTCATAAATCCGTCAAAGGGAAGCTGCCAAGCAAATATTGCGCTGAATCTTTCAGTAGAACCTGAGTTATCCTTCCCACGGATAACGCAGCTTACTGGGCCGATACCTGGCTGATACCGGGCCGATACTAAATGTATCGACACGGTATCGGTCCAGCATTGGCAAAGTAAGCTGCGTTATCTGTGTGATATATACAATATATATGGACCTTTTTATCCCGCCTATTTCCAGCCACGTTCCACGTACGTATGAATCGATTTTAACACTTTGAAACCCGTTGCTGTGAATGCAGTCAAATTAATTTCCGATTGTTAAACCGAATGATAATTAATTTGTAAATTCATCTACTATATGAATTCAGACTGTGACATTTGCTTGTGACGTCAGCTAACACGTGACATATTTTGATCATAGCGTCAGCTCCTTCAGTAATAGCTTAGATTTTTCTCTTTCCGTAATGGGAGATTCCAGTTTGTCCATCATTCATATGAGGTCATAATAAACTACGTGATGCGCAGGATGACATCATAATCAATTACGTCATGAATGACTTAGCATGAATGGCGTAGCTAAGTTCGTAACCAACACATAATTGATAAGGGACTAAGCATTGGTGTACGAATTGCATATCTTTACTATTTAATAAACTTGCTGTTGAATTATTTTGAAACTAATTTGACTGGGCGCTGGTACTGATAAAGGCAGTAACAGCGAACAGTCAAATTAGTTTCAAAATATCAAGCAGCTTACCTGTACAGTTGTCTCGAAATTGATAGTCAGGCAATTCAGGGATCTATCGATCCCAACACAAGCGAAGTGTGGGTGGAGCTTAGCTAGAGATGGATGGGGCATAGCTAAAACGGATTTCTCCATTGGATCACAATAACCATGACATTTGAGATGAAAACTTCAACATCAATAGCTTTCTTCAGGTTTTCAGCTGCAACACACAGAGCCAGGTGTGTAACAGCAATGGAACTCTGATTGGTCTGGTAGATGGATGAATAAAGCAAACAATGCCTAGCGCTCATCCATTTAAATAATGAACCTCGTTCAATAAATATCGCATTGAACTAATTATAAAATAGTTAAAATGATATTTAGATAACTCTTCTGATATTTTCTCATCACATACGTGTATAGTACATCGCGTAACATTAATTAAATTACTTCACATGCTTTAGATATGAAATATCAACCCATTTAAGATCCTCTATATAACTCTTATTTATCACATGTTTATTTCCTACCAGTTCCACACCCACTGGACCAGGAATAGTTTAGTGTGTCAGGATTCGCCGCACCAGTCACATTACATGTCAGGTGTATAGATGCGCTGGCATCCTCAATAACAGGGTCTGTATAACCTGAGAGAGCGTTTACTGAATATGGATGATCTGAAAACAACAAAAGAGGAAATTCCTCAAATGCAGAATGGCCTCATGTACACGTAACCGGAGCTTAAAGGTAGGTGCATGTTCACGCCGAAATGCTCTAAAATAAAATTGTTAAATTTATATACTTTTAGGGGCTTAAATTATGCGCCTAGATTTACGGAAACGAACTAAATCTTAACATATGATGATTGCATTCCGTACAAATTATTAAAAAATTTTAGTTACGAAATTGAATTAGGGACTGGTGCCTCTAATTCAATTTCACAACTTAAAAAATTATATTAATTTCTACGTACTAAAATCGTCATATTTTAAGATTTATTTCGTTTCATTTCATCTAGGCCCACAATCTAAGCCTCTAAAAGTATACAATTTTAACTATTTTATTTTCAAACTTTTCTGGTGTGAATATACATCTTTAATTGCGCTTGTATTAACATCACTTCAAAATGCTTAGAATGCCACTTATGCAATCAGCCTATTAATGATCAAAATCTTGCAGCATCTATATCCAGATGCAGGCCAATGGAAGCCTATTATTGTAAATGTACCACTAGAATTTACAAAATAGCTGTCGGTAGTCCCACAGCGAAGATTTCTCGCAGAGATTATTTTGGTCGGTTTGATGATTAAAGTCTTAATACTAAAGGAAATTTAGCCCAATGCTTAGAAGGGGTCATTTACATACTAACAGAAGAATAATGTTAACAAATTTACCACGGGAATGACTAGCTGGGTTACCGAGACAGTCATTTCAGTGTGAAATCTTCCAAAAATAGTCTTCTGTTGGCCGGCAAATCGACATTCCTCAAGCCCAGTGTTAGGCCGTGTTCTCACTAGAGACTTAACCGGCATAACGCAACACTGAGGTATGGCGTTATTCCCGATTAACTCTCAAGTAGAAACACGGCTTTAAGTGGTTAAGTTGATAAAAAAGAGGTAAATAAATAAATATATAAATAATGAAATAAAATTAGCTTTGCCCTATCTCGTAGCACATGGCGATGGTATGCGGGTGTTTGCTATACATTTCGGTGCATTTAAATGTAAATTTTGATAATTATAAATAAGATAATGAAAAGCAACTGAAAGTATGCATTTTGTGTAGCAATTGCGATACCACCAGCAGTATTTGAAGGCATACATTTACCGGTAATACCAAGCAATAAAAGCAACCACGAGTGCAGGAAATTGCTCAAGCCTTGCATGGAGCCTTGCCATGGAATCAGGTGGCATTGTCATCATATCACAATGCAAACTTTAGGCGTGAGAGATACATTTCCTCATCAACTCATCATCTTCCTTCGAGACATATTACGAAAATCTATGTCGTATTTTGAAAATAGCTTGGTCGAAATTTGTAGTACATATTGCAGAATATTCAGCCCTAATAAGGCATACTAGAAATAATTAACTTACATGTAATATTGAACGTAACATTTTCGGATGGTTGATTCCATCCAGTCGCAGAATGTGTGACTGTACAATAGCACTGCTCTTTGTTCATAGACCGATTGCGAGGAACCCTGATCTGAGATGTATTTCCGAATCCTGTAGCGATACAAAACATAGGCATAACACATTATTCATAAACTGCATGTATATAATAACACAGTACATTAATACATCCATCCCGGATATCATCCAAGAAAGTGATTTAATAATTGTAAAGAAATGGAGTGATCCATTTTTAGCTATGCCACGCCCACTTCTGGTTAAGATCCACCCACTTATTATACGTATTGGTCTCGATTTGAAAGTCTGAAACATGAATTACCAGAATCTAAATCTCAAGGTAACAATACAGATAAGCTGTTGAATATTTTGAAACTAATTTTACGGGAAGATTTATGTTGCGTATGGCAATAACTCCCGGTCAAATTAGATCGAAATATTCAACAGAATGTTTAGCAAATTGTACATTTCAAAATGACATGCAATTCGTACACTAATGACACACCTTTTGCTTTTCCTGACGGTGTCATTATGCGTGTGACGTCAGCTAACTAGTGAAGTAGCTAATTATGAAGTCAGATAAGTGAGCGACGGATCAAATCCCTCAATTTAAATGATTCATATCACATTAGGATATTCACAACCATATATCTCGTCATCATCAAATTTCATGACCTATCATAGAATGAGGACTGTATCTTAGCTAAAAAGACACTGTTCATTATGGTATATAAGGTCGCAGGGCCAGTCTCAGAGTATAGCTAGCTAAGATCACTATCAAAATTAACGCTGTATTTATATCCTTATCAAGTGTGAAGACGTGTATTCATTGAAGATAACAATACTTAGATATCATGACTAATCCTATCCATGATTCTCTGGTTGAGAATTGTAATTTTTTTCGTGTGGCGCGCACCATATGAAAAAAGCAACAATTCTCATCAAAAGGATAGTGGTTAGGATTAGTCAGGCGATCCCAATAATTATTTGCAGGTAAGTTTGTAATATATATATATTCGATGAAACGAAAGACTATCTGTACATTATACCATAAACTCTGAATGTGAAATTACATGGTGAATAAAACAAGCTATCTTTATTACGCATATAAGTAAATATTGGGCTAATTAAATATTGCCATACGATTTGCATGCTGAAAAAGATTAAATAATAATATTTTACATCAAAACTCTGTATCATCACAGGCAGCCGCGCGTGTCTTAGAGAGAACCAATAGAAGAGATTAAGAAACTTGTTCTAAACATTGGACGAAACCGCATACATAAATGACAAGAAAATATGCACGCTACAATTACTTACTTACTTACTCACTCAATCTACCTCAGTGAATATCATCTAGATCAACGCATAACTTATTTGAAATGACATATAGATAACATTTTTGATAGATTTATAACATAGGCAAGTTATTACAGTTCTGGTGGCGTTGTTCGCATTTCGGCAACATATATGATCTTTTAAGTGATCACACAATTAAGAAAAATTGAGGCCATCTGCAATTCTAATTTAATATATAAGAACCATATGTGTTTTAAATCCAATTCCATGATGATTTTGCAACGAAAAGCTAAATTTTAGAACTTTTCTGCTTTTCATGTTGCACAACTTTAGATAAATATAATTTATCAAGGGAAAGTCAGTCAGACACACTAGTGGATCACTGTCAATGGGAATGGTGTATTTTATTTTAAAAAGAGAGATGCTGAATTCGTCTATGTCACTAAGAGTAAGACTCATCTATGCGTGTTCATAACCTACCGTTGTCTACAGCACATTCGTTGTAACCATTTACCTCACATTTATTTACTTGATAATACAGTGTATATATGCGACATAGAATCTGAATCTGGTTCATACTTAGCCTCTCACGTGTCAGCCGCGCCTCGACGTGCTCATAATGTTACTTTTTTCGATTAACCATTTAATTTGTCAAAGATTTTTCAAGAAGATTGATATTTTTCATCAGTCAATGACCGTTTGCTGGCCAAGAGAAAACTGTTTTTGTGAATTTAAGACAACAGTTTTTAAGCGGCGTTTTTTTTACAGACTTTACGATTAAAGGGTTAATGATCAAGAAAGTCTAAATTTTTGCTTCGTCAGTTTTCATTTACCTGACAAGAGAAGCCTATTTTTGAAAATTTAGCACTGGAATGACTGGCTCGGTAACCGAGCCAGTCATTTCAGTGGTAAATCTTCAAAAATAGGCTTCTCTCGATTTGCAAGTAGGGCCTAGACAGACCTCAAGACAACTGCAGAGGCGGTGTTACCATTATAACGACACGTCGACACAAGAGGGGTTAATATAAATATAATCAAGGCTATTTGGCAAAAGTAGATTTCACAAATAATTACGTTTATTAACTTAGCCTAATAAATTTCACAATTATCATTTGCATCTGGTAGAAACCGGATTAGATAACTATTATCAGACATGAGTTTTAATTAGGGGTGTGCATTTGGAGCAATACCAGTACACGTGCACGCATTAGTTTTAACGAATGTGTACACGTACTTGCCATTCTGGTGCAAAAATGTTGTAATAATAAGATATCTGTTTAGCCTATTATTAAGTAGAAGGTGGAATATGGTGGGTTTGGAAAATAAAATAGCAATTTATTAACACCCCACCCCACCCCACCCGCATTGTGTCTACAGTGCCTCAAAGCCCTCAAAGTGCCACCCATTTTGATTAACCGAATACTAAATATTAAATTTGTGCTCCTTTAATGTATATTTGCAGATCAAGAAAAGACAATGTTGTAAAATTATCACTGGAATTTACACACAGAGCATTTTGATGTCATTCAAATCGATATTTCTCAAGACCACTGTAGATGATATTTAGGCCGGCTTTAACATTGAAACAAAAATGAAAAGCCTAACCTTTTCTTGATCACGGTCCATTTGCATGCCAAGCGAAATCAACGTTTTAACATTACCACTGAAATGGCTGGATTGGTAGCTGAGTCACTCATTGCAGTGGTACATTTACGAAACGAATCTTCTCTTTGCTTGCAAATTGGAATTGTTAGAGACTATTGCAGAGGCCGAGTTGTCCGGCCTGACCATTATAGGGTTAACTTGACGCAAGAGCTTGTTTACGGACTTCTCAACGAAATTCCGATTTGGCCCATGTCCGGGACAGATCAACATCAAGCAATAGTGATTCATCCGTTGATGTTTAAGATTGGCTAAGAACTATCGAAATCTGTTATTACTGAATGTTCACTTGCGCGCAAAGACAAGAAAAGTTTTTGAAAATCTACAACTAGATGGCTGGTCCGCTCGGCGAGTCAGTCACTGCAGCAATAAATTTGCAAATAACAGTCTTCTATCGACATGCAACTAGGCTTTCAATAATGATATGTTCCTCAAGATCACCAGAGAGGCCGTTTTGACCATTAATGAATTAAAATTAAAGGCTGGCAGCGATCAGTCCACTGTGAGCTTAGGTAAGTGTCACGCGCCACGCCATTCATAGTGATAGTCTTTGTCGATAAGATCTCGCTTGAACACTCAACCGTACTGATTCACACATATGTGTTCTGACAATGTGTTAGTTATTCAAAGGAATACCTGCGCGCGGTTCTCGCTGCTATGTGCGTATAATTAAAGTGGCCGCACATTATGCCGAAGCGATGGCGCCGCGACGGCGACACGACACGATTTAGAAAATCGCTCAGATGTGCGGCAGAAACCGACAGCGACACGACAAGCAAGCGACGGATCACCTCTGATCGGCGTTCGTCGTCCGATATTGAACATGCTTTCAAATTTGTCTGTCGCTTCAGAATTTCCTGCGCAAGATGATAGTATTGACCAATGGCTGGGGCCGCTTTTGTCACGGTCTGTTGGATACGCGATGTACCCAAAATTAATTATTATTATTATTATTATTATTATTATTATTATTATTATTATTATTATTATTATTATTATTATTATTATTACTAGTCGGTAACCAAGCCAGCCATTCCAGTGGTAAAATGTTAAAAAATATTCTTCTCTTG
>CM067361.1:35859806-36119806 GCA_034401795.1 Chaetoderma sp. LZ-2023a | reverse complement strand
ACCCGTTGACTCTCAAAGTTGTTTCATAAAATTCCCATGAGCAGACCAAGAGATGCTTGTGTTTGAAAATTTACCATAGCAACGACTGGCTCGGTTATGGAGCCAGCCATTTCAGCTGCAACATTTTAAAGACAATACCTGTCTTCCTTTGGTCTGCAAATTGACATTTCTCAAGACCACATCAGGAGCCGTGTTTTGGCAGTATTGAGCGTTAAAGGGTTAATTCGGAAATGATTGACAGATGCATGGGGGTAAATTCAGAGAATTAATTTGTCAAAACTATATCCATTTTCTTTGAAGGCTTTCTTACATATTTCACATTTTATATGCGTATTTTATACATTTTTCCCGTGTACACGTTTACGATTTTGTAACCGTGTACGCATCACTTGAACGTGTACACGTGTGCACGTGCTCAGCCCTAGTTTTAATGTTATCCAGGTTAATACATATTATGCATCAATCTAAGTCTTTCAGGACACACGATTCTATTACACGTACGGATTTCGTCAAAATCCAATCCCAAAGAATTAGTTATCTCGATGTACCCACTTACTACATTTGTCAAATCGAATCCACGATGCATTCTATTATGACTCTCCGGAAAATCGTATACATTTTCATAGCCAATACTAATTACAAAACTGTTCACAAAACTCAGAAACAGTTAGATGACATTCAACCAATTTTGTTATGCGAGTTACCCATATGATGATGGGGTGCAGCTGGACATTGTCTCTTTCCCAGGGGTGGTGGTAGGGTGGGCTTGGGTTGGGTTGGTGGGTCAGATGGTTAAAACTGGGGATCGCGCCCCATCGACGGTCAAATCTAGTTAATATACAATTATCAGCCCAATCTGATCAATATTAGAACGAGAATGCACTGGAGGGAGATGCTGACTCACAACTTTGCGCTCTGTCTTGACAATGTATTTAGTGACCCAGTGACCTAGATAGTTTATCCGTTTACCTCAAACTACGAGCAATCACAAACAGTCGTAATATAATTGCGTGTGCCAACATCTGTTGATTCCCGAGTTATGGCCAAAATGTGTATTCCGGTATGCACTCAGTGACCATGTAACCTAGATATTTGATGTTGTGCCATGCAGCACATATAGCTTCTATCCACCTGTATAATGAATGGATCTTACCACTTTAGCCTTCCATCAAATGACGTAATAATCAAATACGTGACGTGGAAAATGACATCATAATGAATGACGTCATGAATGACGTAGATAAGTACGTCACGAACGCATATTTGAAGGCGGACGGACCGACAAAGAGACGGCACCAACAACTATATGCACACCGGCCTTCGTCAAAATTGAGTAAATATATAAGAAAATCTAAATTTGGTAAATATTAAATTTATCAAGAGGTTTGAAAATAACACTAGAACGTGCTGATACTCTCCAATACAAAAGACCAACGATAGTCGCATGCCCTAACACAAATGCCTTTTAAGTAATCCGATACAAATGATATTTTACCACAATTTGGCATTTCTCACGGCACACAACTCTATTTGAAAATGGATTGATCAATCACAGGAATCATCATGTTACCGGTACACGTGGACCAACTCGGACGCGATTCCATGTGACCCTCTGGGATTATTCTCTTGAAGCAATATCAATTTTTTTAAACTAATTCTTATCTCTCTCAGACGCTTGAACAACGTTGGCAAGTATCGTTGAACTGGAATCTCATGGCATGCCATAATGTATGGCACACGATATTATTATCTAGGCCCTACCTATACACCTTAGCGCTAGGCAGAAGAAACGAAGCGCACATTGCAATTAAATAGCACCTGGGTTGACAACTTGACATCCACTATATATAGCGATAGTTTACCAGCGCAGTTCTTACCAATTCCACAGCCACTGGACCAGGTATAGGTGAGAGTGTCAGGATTAGGAACACCATTCACACTACATGTCAGGTTTAGAGATTCTGAGTCGCTCTCAGTAACTGAATCAAAGCTTGTATAACCCGAGATAAGGTTTACAGAATCAGGTGGATCTGAAAACAACAACAACAACAACAACACAATTATCATCCAGTACAGAGAGGTCGTACATCGATAGAAGATAACAGTTTTTCATAGCTTTGCTCTTTTTACACAGTCATCTATTAAAGGTACATATTCACAGCAAAATGCTTGAAAATAAAATGTTAAAATTTTATACTTTTTGAGATTTAAATTGTGTACCTCAATGTAATGAAACGAAACAAATCTTTAAAATATGATAATTCCATTCCGTATAAATTAATATAATTTCCTTAGTTGTGAATTTGAATTAGAGACTCGTGTCTCTAATTAAATTACGCAACTTAAAAAATTATGTTAATTCATATGGGATGAAATCATCATGTTTTAACATTTATTTCGTTTCACTACATCTAGGTAAGCTGTTGAATATTTGTAATCTAATTTGACTGGGTGCTGTTGCTGCCTATCGCAGCAACAGCGCCCAGTCAAATTAGTTTCAAACTATTCAACAGCATGTTTATTAAATAGTAAAGACAAACAATCCGTACAACTTGGCGGACTATTAACCATAGTAATGCGCCATGTATGTTGCCATTTATTATGACGTCATCTTACACGTGACGTAGTTGATATGCCGTCATATGATTGATTTATGAACTGGATTCCTCTATTGTAACTGCGAATTTCGGGCGTGCGCACGCTATAGATCATGATATCAAGTTGTGAATGTTCAACCTATATTTGCTCTTGCACGTCTGAGTTAGAATCTCTTAAACTGAGTACGCCAGACCGTGCATATATCGTTCAACATACAGGAATGTGTCAATTTGACCGTGCAGCTCTGTTAAAGTAAGAACCAGCAGCAGCAGCAGCAGCAGCAGCAGCAGCAGCAGCAGCAACAACAACAACAACAACAACAACAACAATACTAATAATAATAATAATAATAATAATAATAATAATAATAATAATAACAGTATTTGGATTTATCATACACCTTATATATCACATAGAGATCTGGGTGTAAATAAGAAACTTGAAACTTGAAAACCTAACATAAGTGCAACTTTGAAGCAATTGATTTCAAACAAGGGTTGGTGGCAGTATTTATTTAATGTATTCATTTTATGTAAATGGTTTTAGGTCCTGAATATAATAATAATGGCTGAGAGTGAATTGAGTAACATTTGCGACGATATATATATATATATATATATATATATATATATATATATATATATATATATATATATATATATATATATATATATATATATATATATATATATATATATATATATATATATATATATATATATATATATATATATATATATATATATATATATATATATATATATATATATATATATATATATATATATATATATATATATATATGAAGATACAGAAATGAACGCTCACAAGACAACAAAAAGTTCTTGGCTGTAGCGCTTGCAACTATACGTATGCAATACCGTATCACATTTATTTGCTGAGGATGTTAAAAAGCTGTCCAATATTTACATTAGTTTAAGTGGAAATCTTGTTGGTTCAAGTCAAATGAATTCCAAGATATTCAACAGACAATATCTTATATCACAGAAATAAGTACGTCTAACCTATCAGTTTGAAAGCGTTAATGTGTGTCAGGTCAACTCCGTCCTTCCATCACACGGAATGCATCTCTAAAGCTATATGTATAAAGCCGAGGAAACTTCGCATATTTACGCATCTCAGGATAAAAAGTAAGAAAGAAATAAAGAAAGGAAGAAAGAAAGAAGAAGAAAGAAAGAAGAAAGAAGAAGAAAGATCCTGTGATTTTAATAATATGCAGTTGCATCGCAGATTAATAATAATAATAATAATAATAATAATAATAATTAAAAAAAAAAAAAAAAAAAAAAAAAATAATAATAATAATAATAATAATATCCCTTTAATTGTAAATATCACTTAGACCTGTGAAAGTTAACTATAATTTCGTAATCTACATATGTCACATAGTGACCTGGGAGTACGTCAATAATCTTGTCAAATTTATAACATGCCGTGTTCTCTCAGAAATGTAAAATGATGATAGATTGACCGACAGATTGACCAAGTGATCGAGCAAGAACAAGAGTGCACTTTCCTTCAAAATCGTCCAAATTGTCAGTTCCGAGAAATGTATATTTTGTCACATTAGACATATATAATGAGGGGCGGAGGCAATGCTGTAAAGAATTATTTTGTCAAATTCCCAGATTCAATTCGACGACACGACGGCAACACGAGGCGTCAGCTATCGTTACCTATCGATTAACAGTCGCATCGTGTCGCTATCGCGTCCTTATCGAGCGCACCGCTTAAGCGAAATTCGATTTTCGTTTAACCGTAATTATTGCATAATTATTAACGCCTATGCCAAATTAGATTTATGCTTAAGCGTAATTATTAACACTTAAGTGTAATTATTAACGCTTAAGTGAAATTCGATTTACGCTTAAGCTTAAGCGTAATTAATGTCTGTTTCCGCTTATGCGTAGTTCGTTCTGCGTTGACTAATCCATCGGGGCGGTACAATAATATATTGTCGGGTGAATGGCGTATCTATGGTGGCTGATTAGTGCCATCGCGCATAAACACGTCACACTATTGACGTTATATAATGCGTCAATTTAACATCGATTCCATGATATTGAGTGGCGTAAAATAGATTCTACCTGGAGCATATCAATTAAACTTCGCGGACATGTTGGTTATGGTGCGGTGTATAACCACCCTATTTATGGAATAAGTCACTTTCATGACGAAGATGGCCAAACCGGCCTGCAGTGGTTTTGAGGAATGTAAATTTGCATGGCAGGAGAGTTTTCTATTGACCTGCAAATGGGCATTCACTAAGCAAATATTTTGGTATTCTTGACCAGATTTAGCCATTAATGGGTGACTGAGCAAACATATCAGCTCCTATATCTCATAAAACGCAGAGAAAATTAAGTATCCAATAACATCATCGAGGCAACCATTCAGGGTGTCGAAGGTATATGATTATTATAAAAGGGAGAAATGGATGGAGTTTCTATTCAACACAAACTTTAATAAACATAATTTGCTAACGCATTATAGCTTCAGCTCACACAGTTCTTCTATAAGCCCGCCTGTATGCCAGTCACTCACATCTCATTACCAAGTCTCGTAGCCACAACAACTACAATATCTGCCCACATTACCATTAGGTAGTACGAATGTGATGTAAATATAACGTGAATATATCAGTTACAGTATTGCATGGATACTTAATGTGTAAAATACCTAATTTATATCTTCCCCAAGCTCTTCATGTTTGCAAGGGACTGTTCATTGTGGAGTGCGGAATATTGAACTGCACTCCAAGATCATCGAAAAAGTCTCGTTGTTATCATGACTGCTGCTGTTGCTTATCCTCTTCCCGCACCGCTCTCCTGTGCTGCTGCTGCTGCTGCCAGGGCCAGAGCATCCATAATGGCACACTAGGTAATGTGCCCAGGCCTACTATATTTAGGGTGGGTGAGCTACAACAGTTAGGAGCCTATGAAATTTGAGGAAGATATGAAAAAACAATGCTATATGACACCCTGGCCCTATGGCTTTGTTTTTCTTTATCTTCCTTGCTTTATAGGGTTCTTAGAGAATCCGTATGAAGCTTATTTGAGAGCTCTCACCATCAAATTTTCATAACAATTTAATAGTCAAATGTTGTCAATAAATTTAAATTGTTTCAATTTCAGTGCCCATTTGTGGGCCAAAAGAAAAGGAAATGCACGAGATGGCCCCCTAAGAGTATCTAGATTTAAAGAATTTGTTGGGAGTTTCCTCTGGTGAGTCGGCCCACTCGGTAACGTGGCATAGGGGTGGGCTGTTATCTGGTGACCAGCTCAGGGGTTGCATTAAAATCCCAACCAGATAGTGTTGGTGTTGGTGTTAGTCTGGTGGTGGGTGGGTGCGTGGTGGTGGTAGTTGGTGGCTGGTGGAGGTGGTGGTTTGGTGATGGTACCAGCAGATATGGTGGTGGTGGTAGTACTGGAAGATGTGTTTGTGGAGGTGGTAGTCTCGGTGTCGGTCGGTTGTGGTGTGCTGAGTGGTAGTCGTGTGGGTGGTGGTTGTGGTAGAGGTGGTGGTGTGGTTGTTGGTGGATTTGTGATGATGGTGGTGGTGGTGGTGGTGGTGGTGGTTGTGCTGTTGGTAGAGGTGGTGGTTGTAGTGTTGTTGTTGTTGTTGTTGTTGTTGTTGTTGTTGTTGTTGTTGCTGTTGTTGTTGTTGTTGAGTAGTAGGGTCGGAATTAAAATGATACCACCTCCCTCAACTGGCAGCCGTTCAGCGATCCATGGCCCCCACCGCCCTCTCAATCCCTGGGGCTTAGGGTTGTTGGCGCATGTTGTTGGTGTATGCCTCTATATGGAGATGGGAGCTATGCCCCCAGGGATTGAGAGGGCGGTGGGGCCCATTTAGAGACAAGCATCCACAGTGATATACACAACTGATCGCCTTGTGGTCAACCACACATAATAGGGTCTGAACACCCATTTAGAGACAAGCATCCACAGTGATATACACCATGATTACTGTTGCACAGCTTCGCGATGTTGCAAGTAGGCCAAGAAAGCCGACCTACTCCAGATGATCGGACAGGCCCGTGCCGAGGAGTGGCAGAAGCGACTCTCCCGAGCAATGAAGACGGGAAGGTTTCCAGAGCTTAGCAAATATGAACATAGGAATCCCCACAAGAAACCGCAGCGGCTCGGTGAGCTTCATCAGTTGGACGAGGAGGTGACTGCTAGCTTACATGCTAAGACTGTAGCGAGGCAGATGGCGCACCATCCACTGGAGCACTTACCTCCCCTACGCAGGATCGCTAGGCGAATGATTAGGGGGCCGAGGTCTGAACCCTTAGCCCGGAGCATGAGACGAGAAGCCAAACACACTCTCGACCACCGCCTCGGCGAAAGGGAGACAGAGGATAGAGGACGCCGGTCAGTACGCTGGACATTCTTCAGAGGTCTAGAAGGAGACCTCATATGCCAGATCATGCAAAAGATCCAGCAGACTGTCCAGCACGCCTTCTACCTCCGCTACACCCATACCTATCGCATCCGTCATATCAAAGACGGTCGGGTGATGATCTTCCACAAGAATGCTCCTGGGAGCCCATTGCTGAACACGATAGGAGCAGCTCAGGACTGGGTGGCGTAAGAGAGCAAGCCCGCCTCGACTCAGACAATCTCGATCGACCCAACACCAAGTGGGATTTCGTTCGCTCAATCAACGTTGAGGTCAGGGCTGTCATCGACCGCCAACCTCTGCTTGGGACAGACCCCCTCCTCGACTGGCTACGACAGAAGAAGAGTATGACTGTCCTCGACACCTACTGGGACAACACGTGTCTCTGGAGATGTCTAGCAGTCCACCGAGGAGCGAGAGCTGATAGAAGTACAGCTCCTGCACGAGAGCTTGCCACACAGTTCTATGGCAAGACAGTACCTGATGTCTGCAAGACCTCACTGGATCAGCTGGACAAGGTAGTGTTCTTCGCCAAGATCGGGATTCGCGTGTATGAACCAACCGAAGAGGGCACCTGACACTTGATCAGGCAAGCAGCTCACTACAGTGACACCATGACCATCAGAGTGTGGGACCACCATGCCTTCTACATCAAGAACATATCCAAGCTGGCACATACACTAGTTTGCAATCACTGTCAGCAGAGGTTTACACAGGCATGCAATCTTCAACGTCATGCTGATCACTGTACAGGCAGCAAAAGATCAATCGTGTGTCCTGGCGGGAAGGTTGAGGCGCCACAGTCTGTGTATGAGAAAGCCTTCTATCGGCCCCAACCATCCAGTTCAGCGGCTACTCATTGGATCGAGAATGAGTCGAGAAACAGAGGCGTGCACATAAACCATGTAGAGTGTGGGCACGGTGGCGCGCGTTGGATCGAGGGTGCTCCCGTAGATGGTTATGATCCGACCACCAACAACGTTTACCAGTTCCATGGCTCTGTCTGGCACGGGTGTCCACAACACCAGCGAGGTGAGGATGCCGAACAAAGTTACTGCAAGATAGTCCTGAGAGAGGAGAATCTGAGAGCGTCTGGATGCACGCTTGTGGTACAGTGGGAGTGGTATATAAAACGCTCTCCAAGCGTCCCTAAACGAGTTCGGATTGTCCCATAGCCACACTTCATAGTTTACGACTTCGAAGCACTCCTAGATGGTATCAAGACTCATCCTACGGAGACTCTCACGATCGAGACTACTCACACACCTATCTCTGTGTCAGTTGGCTGCTCCTTAGAGGCCGCTACGAGTGAGCCCACTCACCTCTGCAAGCCTGACCCCAAAGACCTGATCATATAGTTCATGCTGGAGATCCAATGGCGAGCATATCCAATCCGGACAAGGGTTAGGGCACAGTACATACCGACAGACGTGGACTAGCTATCAAAGCGACAGCAGCGACTGATCAACGAGTGGTGTGACCAAGTGCCTGTACTGGGGTTCAACTCTGGGTGGTATGATCTGAACCTCATCAAGAAGTACTTTGTCGATGAGCTGACTGACAGTATAGGTACAGTGAAAGTCGCCAAGAAGGCTAGTCAGACAATGTTTCTCATAACGTCACGATCCCGATAGCACGGAAGCCACTGCTTTCCGCAAGGACCGCGAAAAATTATGGATTCATCAACTACATTGTATGGATCCAATAGGCATCAATCATGCAGATTGGTAATCATCATCTACCTCTGGTAGTAAAACTTTTAATGTTCCTCATAACACCTGAGCTATGGTTTCTCGATGTGCTGAACTACCTTGGCCCAGGAGTCTCGTATGAGGTATGGGTCAAAGCTTACGAGTGTACACAGCAGAATAGCTGGTTCCCGTATGAATGGTTTGACACACACACGAGAAGCTCAACTATCCAGGCCTTCCTGACTACTCAACATGGACATCTAAGCTCAAGGGTGGCTACCTCTTGACGCGATCAGAGTGGGAACAGTGTAACCGACATTCAGCGAGCACGGAATGCGGACATTCGCCAACTGGCTGCGATACTACAACAACCTGGACGTCAGTCCATTCATCGAATCCCTGGAGCGGATGCAGGAGTTCTACACAGAATGAGAAATAGACATCCTCAAAGATGCGGTGTCTCTCCGAGGTGAGTCACTGCAGTACCTCCT
The DNA here is from genome assembly GCA_034401795.1 of Chaetoderma sp. LZ-2023a. Lineage (NCBI taxonomy): Eukaryota > Metazoa > Mollusca > Caudofoveata > Chaetodermatida > Chaetodermatidae > Chaetoderma > Chaetoderma sp. LZ-2023a. Next base: position 36,110,601 of record CM067361.1, on the reverse strand, counting down.
AGGTGGAACCGCTCAGCCCATGCCTGATGTTAGCCTCTACTCTGCAGGCAAGGAGGCCTACGAGATGCTGAAGGATGCGGTTGTTGGAGGGCCCAGCATCGTGTTCACCAGATACCACGAGGCAGGTGTGTCACGCATCTACCAGAATGAGCGTGTCTGCCAACGTCTACTCGGCTATCACGCAAATGCTCTGTACCTGTCAATGATGGCCAAAGAGAGGCCCTCTGGTAAGGAGACAGTGCGCCATTGGTCCGGTGCCAGTGGTGTAGCCAGGTATAAGGAGGAACTCCTAGCAGACTGCTGGTTTGGATTTGCTGAGGTGGATATAGAGGTCCCTAAGGATATGTGGGCAAAGTTCGAGGAAATGCCCCTGCTCTTCTATAACCATGAGATCCTGGTAGAGGCCGTCTCTTCTGAGATGCAGGCATATCTAGAGCATACAGGGCGGAAGCGACCCACCACCCAGAAGCTGGTCAGCGCCCTCTCTGGCAAGAAGCGGCTGCTGTACGCACCGACACTCAAGTGGTATATAACCCATGGCCTGGAGATCACTGCTGTATACCACACCATACACTACGAGGCCAAGCGCCCATTCGAGTGGTTCATGGAGAATGTTACGGAGGCCCGCCGCTTGGGAGATGTAGATAAGAGCAAAGCGCTCTTGGCAGATCTCTTCAAACCCCTCGGCAACAGTGCCTACGGGAAGCTCATCGAGGCCCTAGAACGCCATAGCAACACCAGCTTCACGATGAATGAACGTGTGGTAGACAAGGCCCTGTATAGTGCATGTTTCGAAGATCTCGAGGAGATTGGTGAGTCATACGAGCTCCAGAGTCGCAAGCTGAGAATCACTATTCGAAGGCCCTTCCAGGTGGGGACAGCCATTTATGAACTCGTGAAGCTGCGAATGCTGGAGTTCTAATACGACTTCCCCGATCGCTACGTAGCTCGTGACAGCTTTGCGTACCTGCAGATGGACACTTACTCTGCGTATATCGCTGTAGGAGGCTCCAAACTCGACGATGTCATTCGCCCTGAGATGCGAGCAGGGTACCAGGCTCATAAGCGGGACTGGCTAGCTTGGGACGAATGGTCTGGACGGACTCCGAGACTGTTCAATCTCAAGTACGAAGGCTCTCGTGGTATCGCTCTCTGCTCCAAATGCTACTACGTGGAGAGCACAGCGGCAAGTAAGTGCTCGGCTAAGGGAATGTCAAAGCGGCAGAATGAGGTCTCTTGGCAGAGGTTCTACATTGCCCTACATGGCGGGGTGGACAGAGCTAAAAACCGAGGCCTACGCATGTGCAACCAGGGTATGGTGACGTATGAGCAGGAAAAACTTGGACTCTCCGCTTACCATGATAAGTGCCATGTGCTGCCAGATGGTGTCCATACAGAGCCCATCGAGTATCATGATAGCACCCTAGGCGGTGGTAGCTGTGTGTCTGCAGGGACTAGCTGAAGCTCTTCTATGACAAATGGTCGCCTAGGCACTCCGTTCTGGCGTGCCAGGTAGTACAGTGTAGGCCGCGCCTCCGCCTCCACATACCTGTCGAGCCTGTGAACATCTATCGACCAGTTAGGATCTGTTGCACGCCGTCGACCACTTTCCAGCTCACCAGGCTCATACAGGTACCGAACCAGAGCATCAGGTGGTAGGCACTCCTCTCCCTTGTTCGCTCCTCTAGAGCTCTGACTGGCAACAGTAGAGTGGCTGATAGCCTCTAAAGGCTTCTTCCCGATCAGCCTAGTAACCTCGATATTGGATCTCTCCACTACAGCAGGCAGCCCTCTCACCCATACTCTAGAACGTTCATTCGGCGCAGTCATTTCCTGGCCGTATTGGTGTGGGAACAGTCTCTCTGCAGTCTCACCTCTGAACTCCTTACCCTCATCAACCTGCAACAATTCCGGCCACTGGAGGGGATTTTCCAAAGCCTCGTAGACACCCTGGAATGCCTGGGCCACCTGGCCAGCTGACTTGTCTGTGAGCGGAGCTGCAGCCTTGTACCTGCTGGCGACATCGACGATGGTGAGGGCATACTTGTAGGTCTTACGACCAACAGAGTCGTGTGGAAGGAATAGAACATCTGCCTGGCGAACTCTGTTCGGGACAGTTTCATCTAAATGGGCTTGCCTAATGTGCCATGGTCGAGCTCTGTATATCTGCCACATCGGCTGGCGGCTGAGCCACTGGCTGACTGTCTCCAATGTGAAGTTGTGGCCCTTGCGATGTGCAGCCTCGAGTAGTTGAGAGGGCTCAGAGTAATATCCACCAGGCTGATATTAGAGTTACTCAAGAAAGACAGTTGATTTCAACACTGACGTCCACTCCCGTCCTGTCACGCACGGTCTGGGTGATTTTATCACTGACGTCCACTCCTATCCTGTCACGCACGGCCTTGGTGAAATCTAAACAGACAAACAGACGGTCGCCATTCATTCATTCATCAACTATCACTGTGACCTCCTCAAACACCTCTGTACACCAGCGTCTAGTCTCTGCTGGATCCTCACTGAATGGTAGTTTATTGATTAACCCTCAGAAGTTAACTATCTTGACCAGGTCATACAGAGACGCCATCCGTATATAGCATGGCTTACATGTTTGGCGGCCCAGATGGCCACGAGTGCTATGGCAATGTACGGTAGCCAAGGACCAGCGACGCCGAAGAACGTATCTACTCCTGAGGCGATGGCTGGTATGGCTTCAGAAATCTTCTCCACACAATGGAGAGCATTGTTGGCGATCTTGTGGACCGTCTCTCCACTCTTCGTTGTGAACAGAGCGAACAGAGCCCCAACTGCTGCCAGTGGCCCGATAGAACCTTTTACGTAAGTGTGATAGGTTCCTATCACTCTGTGCACTAGCTTGCGGGATTCAGGGTCTACATCATCATACGCATCACCGATCTCGTAGTCTGCATCATAATCCTCCTCATCATAGTCCTCCTCATAGTCCTCATCATCTATGTCCTCGACTGGATCTTCATAAGGCTCTGGTTCATACATCGATCTAGGGATGCGTCGCTGGGGGACAGTTATATAGTAGCTTTAAACTGTAGTCTATATAGACTATAGCCTTATATTTGAGCTTTAAACTGTAGTCTATTGCATGGCATCCACAATCTTGAATGTAGGCGTGTTTGCCTTAGTGAACTGGGGACTCAGCTTCGCCGACAAGAAGGTGGCAGAGGTCGAGCGTGAGCGTAATAACCAGGCGATGAAGAAGCTGTCTAAGGAGAAGTTTGAATACAGAAAAGCACTCGAGCATATGCTCCTGAGGGAGGCACGCCGACGACAACTCCGAGCTCAGGCCAACCAGAACATCAAAGAGACAGAGGAAAGTCTCGATGAGTACTATGAGGCTGTGTCTGAGCCAACGCTCGACTATGAAGCATCGACAGGTCCGAAGACAGCAGAGCTTATAGTAGAGGTGGCAGCTGCATCTGTGACGACAGGAGTCGTGCTCTACGCACGCTCAAGCTGAATACCTGATGTGTTCGACACGCATACCTTAGCATAGCCAAAGTAAAGTACTGTCACACCGAATGGGTGAGTCCCAGCTATGAGGTTTCCCATGTTGAAGCTGAGCCAGTATCCCTGATTAGGTGGGATGTTCCTGCCCCCGAGGTGGTGACAGCCCTCGAGTGCCGACTCGAGGTCATCGCTTCCACTGGTTAGTCGCAGAAGTGCATATGACTTAGTTTTCTGTCTGTAGAGTTAGCAGTCAGCCAGCTCGCATACCTCACCAAGAACATTGGTCCCAGCAACCACAATCTTGAAGTCGTCTAGCTTATCCAATTGCTGGATGGCTCCTCCCTTCTGAACCAGGACCGCAACAGCGAAACAGTCCGATGCACCGCGATGCAATGTCAGCTCTACCCGTTGGTTAGCTGTGGCATGGACCTGCTGGTGTTCTCGCTCCGCATGCACGATCCACTGTTTGGAACCAGTTTGCTTCAGTTCCTGGTCATTCTCGTCATGCCAGACATGAAGTCTCGGAGCGTTCAGCAACGCATCTGCGAGCTGCTCAGCATACACCTGGAAGAACAGCCTATCCTGCATGGCAGCCGGATTCACATATGTGTTCTCACGGATGGTTAAGAGTGGAACTGCCACAGGCTTCTTAACACTTGCCCGTAGTTCGAATTCCGTGAACCCCTCATTGCACCCCACAGCGTAGTACCTATTTTCCATCACATAGTAGGTTAGTCCACGAGCCAGCAGACCTAGGACTCGGTACTCATCGTTCACATAGGTGGTGTCCACGGTGATGTTGCTCTGCATGATCTCCCACCTGTTCAGAACCTGCGGGAGCTCTACCGTCTGTTCTATTGTGCTCTGAAGCTTGAACTCGAGTGTCATGCTCTTGATCTCGTGGATCTGTGCCGAGATTGCAAAGTTGATGTACTTCCCAGCAGCGGACAACGGGTTCGCATCGTGTATACTGGATCGAATGACTGTCAGGCAGGCCTTCCGAGGGTCAGTGCGGTGCGATGTCACGGGTTCAATGGCCCCATCTGGATGTTGCACATACTGCAGCATGTTTAAGGTCTGGGTATATAGATGTTTTAAATGGCTCCGATGTTTGGTAAAGGTCTCCAGCAGATTGTTTATAGGAAACAGGACAAGTCGGCATGATAGTCAGCATGACAGCCACGGCGTGCACTGTCCCACTGTGACAGGGTCCGAGGACTGCTTCGTGACATCTACATTATCCACGAGCGAGCTCAGGTTACACCTCCGTCTGATGCGGAGATACTTGACGCCATAGAGGAAGGAGCGCCAGCTCGTAGTACAAAAGAACTCCTGACTCGGATACTCTACCCGAAGTTTGACAGCACCCAGGGCAGGGAACTCAACCTACCTGTGGCCCAAACTAACAGTCCTGTTATCCTAGCTCTCCAAAGGGCGAGGGTTGATCCCAAAGGTTTACTAATGTTCGGGAAGTGGGCTGCCGTATTTAGCCTACATAGCCAGGAAGAACGAGATATGCTGGATAGCTTCCAGTCTGGAGCAATTGACTACTTCAGGGAGGAGGTCAGTGCCGCTGTAGCAGAGAGCCATGACACTGGTCATGCAAAAGGTACTCAGGAGGGGCTCACTGTTGGCTGCAAGGAGGCTGTTGAGCACATCTTCAACGAAAGAGGGCGCACGAGATTGGCTAGTAATCTGCCAGCATTTCTGAAATTCCCAAATAACTACCAGGACTACCTTATCAAATCCGCTCGCAAGTCAGATGCTCATCGCGCATGGACAAAGTGGATCTTCCATGAGAAGTTCCAGGAGAAGAGAGTCCTAGGTTCTCTGACTGACCCTCAGTGGATAGGGTTTCAGCGACAGGTTTCTGACGAAACTGACGAAGTTCCTCAGGCTTCTGACAAAGTTCCTCCACCTTCTGACGAAGGTCCTCAAGCATCTGACGAAGTAGCGGAGACGGACAAAGTTCCTCAGCCTTCTGATGAATGAAAAAAGTTGCGGCCGACAGTCTGTCAGCGATGACGCATAGAGCAGGCTGGTTTCCTGGCTGGATTCAGCTTGTAGGTGAAGGTCTGCGCCTTTTCCAGAGAGGGCTTGAAGTGTGACAGCTCACCTGTCTCCTTATTGCTGATGATGAAGCGGTACAGATCAGCTGCCCTCTGTACACATGCGATAAAGTCCCCTTTGGTCTTCTTGAGGGTTAGGCTGTCGTATATGGTCTCGAGCAGGCCACGTCCACACTTGGAGCTGAAGTATAGCAACCGGGCATTGTGGCGGATGTCAGGGGCGATCTCGCGGGTGTACTTCTGAAAGAGGATGAAGACTCTTTGTGTGCCAGATGCGCCTGGTGATGTTGCTGAGGTAGGTGACAGTCTTCTGGTCCATTGCAGGGTCATCGATAACTAGAACAAGTGGTTCTGTCAGTCGGGCTGCCAGCAGCTTCTCCATCAGTGCTTGCAGGTACTGTATCTTGGTGATTGGCCCATTGTACCATTGATCATTACTGTCAACCGCCTCGGCGGCGGAGTCAGACACCAGAAGGATGCATTGAGAGTGTAGATGTTCGGCCAGGAGAGCCCGCAGCAAGATGTTTTCCCCATGTCCTGACGGGGCAATGATCAGCACCACCTGGCCAGCATCGGCCGGCCTACTGTCGAATGGTACAGACATGCACGTGGAGGATGGTTAGCACTTGGTCGGCGGCATCCTCATCTATATCTGGGAGACTAAACGGCAGTACTTCCTGCACCTGCTCTTTCGGCTGCAGAGCGGGGTATCCTGCACCTCCGGCGGCTATGAAGGATGTGATGGAGGCGTCAAGCATGAAATCCCAGCAGCAGTTGAGAAGATAGCATAGAGGGCCTGTGTCAGCACCCACAGTGTCTAGTACATCCAGTATCTGTATGATACATGCACAGGAAGCCATGACTATTCTGTGGTCTTAAGCAGCAAACCAAAGAACCCTGACTTCTTCACCACTGGTAGCTGGAGGCTGGCGGTAGCACCCTCTGCGCCATCAACAGTGATATTGCTCAGCCTGATGGTGCCTAGGTCTTAAATGGCAAACCAAAGAACCCTGACTTCTTCACCACTGGTAGCTGGAGTCTGGCGGTAGCACCCTCTGCGCCATAAACAGTGATCTTGCTCAGTCTGATGGTGCATACCTTGAGATTCTCTCCATCCTATTGGAATGAGCTCCGTGGAGGAGATCCTTAGCCAGGTCTTGTGCATAGGACTCAGCCATAACCTTGATGGCTCCAGCCTCATCGACTCCGAGCATACCACGCATTGTCGCCCTATCCTTGATACCATCCCCTTGTATACAGTCTTGGCCTTGTTAATGGCTGATTGTCCTCCTGTATCAGTGTTCCAGATGAGATCTCGGGCTAGGATGGTACCGCGGATCTCCCGCAGGTCTCCCTTCTCATCGAAGTCTAGGTATGAGATAGTGTCAACAGTGTCCTCTGAACCGAGGCGTGCCTCTTTTCTTTCTAGGTCTGTGAGTGACAGAGTCATAGTGCTATATACACGGCTTAAACCTACTAGTCATATCCCCAGCGAAATAGTTGGGCATAGGAGGACCACGCAGTCGGCCAAGTGAATATGTATCAGTGCTCAGGGTACTGGCCCTCTCTGCAGGGGCACACCTTGTGGGCAGTCCACCATTCCCGGGCATTGGCAATCCTCAGTCTGCGTGCTCGACTATGGGCTACACACCACCCTCCGGCACGCCATGCTTCATATGCTGCACCCCCCATGATCGTGGCGGCGGCAGCGTAGGAGGCCCCACTGATGGCGATCTTTGAGATGGGGTGAGTTATTCCGAGACAGTGCTCGGCCACTCCACTCACCACTGTAGTGAGGATAGCCACAGTGGCGGGAGGAAGAACCTCATTTCCACCTGTCATCTTCACCATGGCCACATTCACCGCCACGTTACTGGCGATATGGACTTCCAGGGGCTTAGCCTGTGTCAGTAGCTTCAGGATCTTGGTTTGCAGCAGGTACTCCACCTTCTGAAGACTCGCCTGGCTCTCGGGCAGTTGCTTCACGATCTGTACCATTGGCATCATTGTTTAAGCACTGAGTATACAATGCAGTTAAACACTAAGTTTAAGATCTTCCAAGTCGGCATCTGTCAGGTGTCAGGGTTGGTACTCAGGAATATTCATCTCTCTATTGAGACATCTTAAACATGTCCAGGCTCACACTATGCGTGAAGTACTATGATGTCTTCCGGAGGGAGTTGAAGGACTACAAGTAGAAGACACCAGATGAGCTCGCTCAGCTCGCTGGTGCTGAGCTGACAGAGGAGCTGCCAGCTGTGAAGCTCTATCTAGGATTTGGTAAGGGGCAGATCCTCAAATACCTTAGCATGGGCGGGAGTATCGTGGAGCAGCTCATGCGAGCTAAAGGTTTTTACAAGGATCAGGAGTATCTGTCAGATGTGTTCCAGCAGTTGCAAACCTCCATGCCTCACCTGATTTAGAGCTGAACAAGGCTCTGCGATACTACAAGCTGGAAAAGGATGCGCTGTGGAACCATCCAGCCCTCGGATGTGCATGTTGGCAGCGTGTATAGGGGCGGTAGGGCAGGCCAAGCTGGTTCAGTGTCTCACGTGGTCCTCACTGCTACTGTAGAGAGTCAGGATAGTCTTATAGCTGATTTGCTAGTGGGGGAGTGGGCTGACCCCGAGCGCCATGATAGCTAGGCCTGACACCACTCGTAGTGCTACCATGGGAAGGGGTGTCATGTCGACTGGCTGCTGTGTCGGGGTCGGAGCTGCCATGGGAAGCGTCGTGTCGACTGGCAGCAGTTTCAGGTTCGGAATAACTGTATGGCCGTACTACACATATGTGCGTTGATATCAGTGTTGAAGCCGAAGTGGACACCGGGGGAACTCCCCTCGACTATCATGTTGTTATAGCCCTTGACTTGGAGGTCCTCGATGTTCATGATCATGTTGCTCGGAATCAACGTAGGTGTGGTGAACTAGCAAAGTCAAGTTTGCAACAGGCCTTCTGCAACCCCTGCTGGAACTTAGCAATAAGACTGCTGGGATCTACCACTACGATCATGTCTTCAACGAGACTGATGAATATGGCCTGGACTTCTGCTCCGCTGACACCATCTATGGAATGACGCAGTTTTGGACTGTGCTGTAAGAGGCAGTAGCACAGTGCTTCCAGGGACTGGTTGAACCGAACGATCCCTGCTGGTGTGAGGCCTGAGGTGGTGTGTGGTACAAAGTACTTCCACACACCTGGATAATCCTGCCATAAGCCAGTGATGTGCATATTGTGCACTAGCGCTCCAGGGTTGGAGTCTGGTTGGAGTCTGGATCGAACGAGAATGTCGCTGTCTTCCGACGGCCTACTCGGCAGGGTGTTCGATAGGAGAATCCTGAGTGGTCACGTCTCGGGTCACCATACATAACCCCTAGGTCGCTGTTGTCCCCACCATGCCATCTATAGTCTGGTTGAGCACTGAACTATCTCTGTATTCTGTTGGCCGCGGAGACGCTATGATTGCTGAGCTGTGGGTCGAAGTCGCTTGTATCAGGGAGGCTTGCACTTAGCTCATGGGGGATTCGTCGCACCGTGAAGTACACATGGAATCTGAGACAGCTGGCAATGAGCACAGATTCAGAAGTACCAGAATCGTAGTGAAGCAGGGCGGAACTTATTCCACATCATGCCATGACACACCCACGGCAAAGATCAGTTGCTGATTTCAGTATGAGAAGCTTGGAGCAGCCATCCAAGTATGAGTTTGCTTCGCATCCTTGATGGTGATGGGCCGATTGGTCAGTGGTCTTGGGTTGATGGAGAAGCTGGTTCGGGACCGTCCATCCACTGTGATGGAGAACGGTGTTAGCTCTGGTATACCATCCAGTAGAACTCTCAGGCCAGTCAAGGGTGTACCCAGGAGGGACGGTTGGCTCCGGATGACTGTTGTGAGGTTCAGTGTGAAGGCCATCTATACTGGTGTTCTTAAAGCTACCGTACAGGCAGCACCTTATTTGTAGTCGTCTCGACTCCAGAGACCGGCGAGGTGACCTCGACGTAACATCTCGTTTTTTAGCTCCTCCATATCAACCCGCCTGCTGGAGCCTTTGAGGTATTGCTGTCGCACTATAGGTTTCTCCAAGTGGTACAGGGCTTGGACCCTCGATATATGGTGGTACTCTTCATCGGTGACCCGTCCATCCTCGAGAGCTGTTCTGACAGACTCGTCGATAGTCGGTAGCATACTCTGTGCCAGTGTCACATACTTAGCATGCTTCTCCAGCCGCCTTGTGATTGCTGCTGCCCCACCTCCAAGCCCATGCCCAAGACAGTGTCGGCTAGTATCACGCCACCAGCGGGATGGTGACGAGGGCACCCATCCCTGTTGCGAGAGTGGCCACAGGTGCCACACCAGCACTGGCTCTAATCACACCCGCAGCAGTGGTTGTACGCGCGAGGACGTTGTATGCTGTCTTATATAGCCTGTGCGTTCTGCTGTACTTTTCTGCCACACGGGCGAGATTCTGCCTGACGGTATCTATCTGCTGGAGTCGCAATCCGTGGATGGTACTGCCCTCATCGGCAGTCAGGAAGGGGTATAGTTCTGGTTGCTTCCGCCCCTCTGATTTTGCCATAGTATATCTGGAGGCTTAAACTGGCATCACCTGCAGAACTTGCTCATGATTCATAAAAGGGTTCATTTTGGAGAGCCTGCTGAACCGTACCAGCTTGTTGTTGTTGAGACAGACGTCTTTTAGACAGTGGTCATCCAACACTATGTCGGGTGCCAGTAGCTTTCTGAGACGTGACATCTGGAGCTTCACCTTATCACCAAGATAGTAGGTCCACCGCTAGATGGCTTTCTTGGTCTTACACTTCTGCGCCATCTCCTCTTTCCACTGTATGACATCTGGCTCATCCTCGTCTGAGAAGACACCTGGATCATCCTCTTCTGTGAAGACATCTGGCTCATCGTCGTCTGACAAGACTCCTGCGTCCCGCTTACACTCCTCCAGGAGGCCCGGCAGTATCGGGAATTTTCTCTGTTCCTTCGCCTCCTTGCAAGGCTCTGTTGATACCAGTTCCCCCGCTGTAGTCGCTCTCCTTCTTGTTGCAGTGTGAGCCTCTGTTAGTTTAAGGCCTTTATCTGTGCAGGGATCATGAAGGGGCGAACCGCTTTCTTCATCATCTCGGCCAAGGTCAGATAATACTGGTATGATATCATGTTATCATCAGGTCAATGAGTAATAAGAGGGTAAACTCTAAATGGGCATCCGATATCCCATCCGTGTTGGCATATATGTTAATGGAGGGGCTGTCAGACAGGTGATTTACAGGTATGAACAGGCTAGGACTGATAGCTTTCCATAGATTGCTGTTGGCACCTTGGAGATACTCTATCACACCCGGGCGACTTCTACCAGTGAGCCACTGTGTGCACTGCCCGGAGGTTGATGTAGCACATCAGCGTGTATGTATGTATGTTGTGCTCCGCTGGGGCACCTCGAAGAGGACCCATTCTACATGGTACTGTACCACCCGTCTCCCCTCTAGAGATGGTGAGATTACGTTCTCACTACCGGAGAGCAGCAGTCGGACAATCTGCATGGTTATATCTCCTGTTTAAACCCCTTCTATATAGCGTGCTATGGAACCCATATTTGCTCACTCGACTGGTATTGCTGACCTGGCAGATGTGTACGCAGTTGATGCTGCCAAGGTAGAAGAGAGCGATGGCAAGCCATTCGCCCTACAGTACGAAGCAAACTCAAAGGCATTCTCCCTCCACCCCATTGGTGGTGATGGGGTGGAGCTGCTCATAGACCTCAAGGATGTGTCGAAAGAGTGTCTGGGCCGCTACATAGATGGCCACACGATGTGTGTTTCTGTATGATTTCCCGAAGAGGAAGTACATCCTCGAGCCGTTGATTGAGGTCTCGGATACAGAGGTGGCAGACATCAACACCCTAATTTACGACCTCAGCTTTCATCTGGTCAAATCCTATTTGAGCGGTGCCCCGCCGATGACCCATGAGGGTCTGCTATTGACCTTGGCAAACCTGCAGTTCACTAGCCCACAAACGACTCATATAGTCCTAGAGCTACGTTCCTTAGCTGGTGGCAACGTGAAGCGGCTAGCCCCTGCCCCTGAGTGCATGAAGATCATAATCGAAGCGGATGGTGCAGGGCTCGATCTGGCACAGATATTTCTCGAGGGGGTCACTCTGTTCAGTTTAACTCTTCATGTATAGCCATGAATCTCATCATGCTGCTCATGCTGGCGTCTACAGCAGTGGCACAGGGCGCGAGATTGCCATGATATTTGATGCTAAGTGGGCCCACTTCTTGGGTCGACCCCTTGCAGAGAACCATTTACGACCACTTTCACCCACGTGAAGAGATCGAGTCTGTCTGCCACTTCTATGGTGTAGAGAGGGTAGGACGTGGTTGTCTGCTGGAGACACCTGCTCAGCACCATATTCTCGGCGTAACATGTGAACATGCCAGAGTCTGCCGTGGTGCAAATGCTAAGCACTTTAGCCTCCTACCAGGTGCCGATGCGACTCTGGCAGAGACTACGTGTTTGTCTGAGCCCACACAGAATAGAGAGAGGCGATTCTCCCGGACAGTGGGGTCCGCACGGGAGTTTTATTTTTGCCACAGCCTTCCATATCAGCAGCTCCCATCGCGACCACGAACATCACATGTCTCAATTTCCTATGCCCCAGGGATTGAGAGGGTGGTGGGGGCCACGGATCACCGATCAGCCTCCAGTCGAGGGAGGTGGTATCATTTTAATTCTGACCAGGATTAAATCCCTTCATTCTCGTTGTACCGATATCAGGACCGGAATGAAAAGCAAACACCAACCACATATCTCAACAACCCCAATTTAATTCTGACTCTACTACTCAGTCCAAATATGGAAATATTTAATTGTAATTCTCATGGAGTTGGATCAAATATTCCCTTCATGTAAAGAAGGCAAATATAAATATAGGAAGGAAGGATAGCTGCTTTCATTCCCACTCGGTGGAAAATCGATTCTCTGATCAACGTTAAAATCTGGAACTACTTATTCCTGTGGACACTCATGGGGTGTGGGAGAGCGTGATGACGTCAGTGGGCTGGCCCCGACTCACCACCTCTTGCCTCTTCCATCACACAGTTCTTTTGCTTATAGCCTTTGATCCAGTTTACTGGAAATTAGAAGTGGTGATCACGTGATTCTTGTTTTGAAAGCATGTGGTCGATCAGAAACTTAGGCAATCTGTATATGTATGGAGTTTTGATGCAGCTGATTATACGTATTTGATCCGAAAAATATAAATATATGTTTTCATTATTTTGTTGCTTAGAACAGCATCCCTTTATAGGCGCGTGATCTTTTACATGCGCCTCCTCTCGTGTGTAGTAGATTTATGAACATTGACCGACAACAGACGATGAGTGGAGTGTGAAATGGACAGGACCGATGATGTCCAAACTTTGGAGAGGGGGTGGTCTCATGCTTTGAGTGTTTGGAAGGGTCCACCATGTTGTGTGGTTTTGCTGTTTTTCAAAACAAGCCAAGGCCTCATCAAGCCTCTTCACTTCCATGCTATTTATTACACATTCCACCCCACAGGACGCATGGCCCGAGGAAGCCTCAGCTTCTGCTTGTGGTAACTCTATAATGAAGTGGGTTTGAATGGGAAGAGGGTGGCAAAACAACCTTTCCGTCCTTCCCCTTGGACAGCACAAACGGGAAAGTCTTCAGATACGACTTCCCAGATCATGTAGACCCGCTCTGAAGAGGGAGAGGGCGAGTACGTATCTTGCCATCGTCCTCAACGTCAGTCATGTGTTCACTGGACTCCTGGCTTAGTAGGAGAGGGGTCAAACTGGTACCGCGGTGCTCTGGACTAACGTCGGGAATACTTGTTTCTGTAGAGACATCTGTCTGGGTACCGGTGTCATGTGGAATGCCAAGTCCAAGCTCTGGCACTGGGTCGTCACTGACACAAGGGTTAAGTCGATCGAAGTGGATGACTGAGGTCAAGCCATCCAAGGCACGGATATGGTAGGTCACGTCTGACTTCTTTCCTACTACCACATAGGGGCCTTTCCACTGGAAACTCAGTATACTTGGCACATTTGCAGAACGTCGTGAATCGTGAACCCGAACCATTTTTCCTGCCTCATATGGGTCTCAATGCACCCGCCGGTCATACCATGTTTTCCGACGCCGGTGTACAATGGATAATGTTGCTCTCACTAGCTCATGGGTCTGTTCTATCCATTGCTGCATGAGCTCTACATAGAGAGACGGTGAATTTTTCTTTCCTGGAATCCTGGGCATGGCCAGATCCAGGGGTAAGGCTAATTCATGGCTTAACATTAACCGTGCAGGGGTATAACCCGTGCAGGAATGTATCGAAGTGCGGTATGCCATGAACACATATGGGAGTCGTAAATCTCAATCCCGACAATCAAGGCATGTTTCCTTTGTCAGCATCTCAGCCAAGGTATGGTTAAACATTTCTACCATCGCATCACTATGCGGATGGTAGGGAATTTACAGAGCTCTGAGATCATCCGGCTCTCAAATTTACTTCCTTGGTCGGAGTGCAGTTCACGGGGCATACCGAAGCAGCAGAACACATTGCTTGTTAAGACCTCTGCTACGCTGGATGCCTCTTGGTCCAGCAAGGCAAATGCTTCTACCCACTTTGTAAAATAATCTTGCAATACGAGGATGTACTTGTTTCCTTCATCTGTCATACTCAAGGGTCCGAGCACATCAATAGCCACTCGCTCCCACAATGCACCAAACATTTTAACTTGTAGGGGTGCGGAATGGTACTGGCCAACAATGCATCTTTGGCATGGGACACATTTGTCGACCCATGCCTTCACATTATCGGGTATCCCGATCCAGTGGAATCTCTGTTTAATTCGTGTTGTTGTTCGCTCGATGGCCAAGTCTCCAGCGCTATCATGCAGTTGTTGAGAATATTCTCATGATAATGCTCCGGGATCACTATCCGGTTATTAATACAGAGAATGTCATCTTGCCTATGGCACTCTCCAAACCTTTGATAGTAGTATAATGCTCCGGGATCACTATCCGGTTATTAATATAGAGAATGTCATCTTGCATATGGCACTCTCCAAACCTTTGATAGTAGTATTTTGCCATTGTGGAAAGTGGTGTAACAGGTTCCTTAGGAGGCCGTACCCCCTCTTGAATCCATGTGTATATGTTTCGTGTGTGTGCGTCTGCTGCTTGTTCTTGAGCGACTGTCTCCGTGTTCCACTCTGCACACCACAATTCAGGGAACACTGGAGATGGCTGTGTAGTGTGTGTCACAGTGATGGCCACTTTCTATTCATCCTCGAGCCCAATTCTGCTCAAGGCATCGGCATTTCCATGCAGTTTGCCGGGTCTATGAACAACATTGAAGTTGAAGGCCCGCCAGATTGTTTAGGTTTCTGAGCCAGTGCAGGGAGGTGTGATCTGTACACAGGGTAAATGGCCGCCCATACAGAAAGTGTTTGTCGTACTTGACAAAATGAACTGCAGCTAACAATTCCCTCTTAGTAGTCGCGTAATGTTTCTCTGTTTTGTTTAGAGTATGTAAACCATAACCCAGTACCTGCTCTGTTCCATCTTCCGTGACCTGAGATAGAACTGCACCAATGGCATAAGCTGATGCATCAGTGTCCAAGATGAAATCGAGGTTAGGGTTAGGATGAGCAAGAAGTGGTGCGGTCAGCAAGAGTTCCTTCAGTGCCCTGAAGGAACCTTCACACTCACTCGTCCACTCAAATGGTCAATCGTGTTCGTGATCCTAAATAATGGTGACGCGATCTCGCTAAAGTGATGGATGTAATGACGATATTACTGGCAGAGGCCGAGGAAACTCTGGATGTCCGTGAATGTGGTGGGGGTTTGCCACTCCGCACTGCTTTAGTTTTTGATGGCTGAGTAGCCACTCCATCATCGGATATGACGTGACCCTTGATGGGTTTAAGCTTTAGATTCGCTGTGTGAAAGCGCATTAGCACTTTGTCCAGGTGGGACAAAGTCTGCTCAACCGAGGAGCCAAAGACGATTACGTCATCGATGTAACAGAGACCGATCCTCCATTGCAGGGTAGTTAATACCTACTCAATGAGATGGTCGAACATTCCAGGAGTGTTGTACAATCCTTAGAGCATCTTGTGGAACTCGAAAAGACCGTCTCGACATATAAACATGGTCTTCTCCCGATCAGCCTCATCCATGGCCACCTGCCTGTATCCACTAGCTAAGTCAAGGGTACAAAACCACATGGCTCCGGACAAGGAATCTAAGGCCGGAACTATCCAAGGTAATGGATAAGCATCCTTGATGCTTAGCTTATTAAGGCGGTGGTAGTCTATAGAAAACTACAAAGATCCATCCTTTTTTGCCTGCTACGTGTACGTGTAGTAGGGGTGTCTCGAGTGATATCACATCCACCAGATCGCAACAACGAACTTCTGGTTCAAAAGTTATTGGGTCCGTCATGCCATTGAATACCTGGAAGGGTATGTGATCCTTATTGGTGGTGTCCACGATCATTCGGGGACTGGCGCATTGTGAGGCGATCATGTAATCAGGGTCAGGTTCCAGCATAGCTATGTGTGTGTTGTTTCCTAACTGTGGTGCGGTGACCCATAAGATTTTTTCTTGTTCCGGCTCAACTGTGGCCGTAGATGCCAAAATTACTGCACATGTGTCTTACAGTGATGATTCCAGTGTAAGGCGGGGGGTGGGTACGACGGCCGTGTATGTCCAATTACTGTTGTCTGCAATGTATGATGGCTTCGCTGTCACTGAGTAAATCAGAGACAAGCAGGGCATCGTTTTGAATAGAGGCAATGCCAAATCACTGTATGAATTGCATTTCCTCTATCTGTATTACGAGGTTTACGGCACCAGCCACAGGAACATAGGCTCCCGTAGTTGTTTGCAAAAATATGTTTGTAGGCCTAAGGGGTGGCTTTTTATGAGGTGGAATGCTCTCATACAAGCGCTTGTTGAATACTGTGATAGAAGCTCCAGTGTCAGCGGTGACACTGGTGGAAACGCCACTAAACAGACAAGCACACTTATATACTATTTTGCGAAGTGCCTATGGAGGAGTTTCCAATGATACTGCCTGCGGGATTGTTTTAGGTGCAGTATCACTCTGTATATAGTTGGTATGTTTCCGAATCGCTTCTTTGAGTGCGGTTGGTGGCTGAGTGAGGAAAGGGCCAACTCGTCGTCGCTGCTGCTGCGATTGCTTAGGCGATGACAGAGCTGGGGGTAGCAGTGGTGGTGTTGTTGATGCTGTTTCCGTGTACTGTGAGTCGGTGTATATAACAGTGCGGGCAGGACTGGTGCGGTCATGGACGAGGGCTACCAGTGTGAGCCACTTTTTACAATGCTTCGTGGGATGCTTAGTTGATGCACAGAAAACGCAATGACGGCATTGGGGTTTGCCGTTCTTTGCACGATGCTTCTTCTTGTGGATCCATGATGCCGAATGTTGACTTCCGTCAGCGTCACTGCTGCTGCTGGATGTAGTGGGTGATGCTGTCAGGACACGTGAGTTACAAACCACCAAGGAACACCGGGTGTAAAGTGCCCTGGCGGTGAGTCGTGGTGCTTGTACAAACATTGTTTCAACGGAGGTGCTACAATCTACCACTGCCATTTTACATAGAAAAGAAGGTTTGTTAGATACAGAGTTTGCGGGGTCACAATCTCCGGCAGGGGGAGACGTCAGTGTCGTTGATGCCGTGTGCATCATTGGCACTGACATATATGAAGTCAGGTGTGTGTGATTGCATACTGTCGTATATGGATGAGTTGTTGTGTAGGCCACCTGACATTGTTGTCTGGAGGCTACAGTTGAGCTGGGTTGTAAGAGTGGGCACTGAAGCGACTCTGTAATTGGTGCCCATTCTAGTTTAACGGGGTCTCCGGCTGCAGTGTACGTCAGTCAGCTGTAGGAGTTGTAGATGGAGGGTGGTTGGGACATCGCTCCCTCCAGTGGCCCGGCTGCCCACATCCGAAACATGTGTTCGGTGGCTGTGTGGTTACCATCGTACTTGGTGCTGGACGTGATGTCGTCTGTGTTGCGACCATGCTGTTGAGTGTGGTGACTAAGTTGGTGAGTGCTGAGATCTGTTTCATGATCTCTTCTAACCTATCATGCATGTTCTGTCTATGACTGTTGTTGTGCTGGTTCCCATGTCCTGGGGCGTTGGTGTGGCCCCCGCCATGTGAGTGACCATGCCCTCTTCCTCTTGGCGCGTGATTTTGACTGGTGGGGTGTTTTGTTTGTGCTTGCGTTCTGATGCTGGTGTAGTGGCAGATGCAGTGGTGTTGCGGTGGTGGTGACGAGGTTCACATCCTTCACTTCATTTATGGGATGTAGTTGTCGGCGATTATTTTTTTCCCGCTCTAAGAAATTCTCAATGTGAACCATGGTTGCTGCCAGTTGCTGTAGACTATCGTATTCTAAAAGAAATAGTTTTTCTTTAAGGGCGGGTTCACCGCTTAATGCGTCGATGAAAGTGTCTAAATGTAAGTGTGTTATGCCCTCGTGATTCATGCTAGGGTAGGCACAGGTAACTAGTTGCCAAATATGACTAGCCAACTCCGGAAGTGTTTCCCTGGCTCATCGATGCAAGTTCTTCAGTTGCAGATTACTGGTCTCACTGAAGGCCGTATCCACGAATCTTTCCGACAATGCGCTTTCCAACTCCGTGTACGTATGTGTGTAATCTGTTCCCAAATCTGTCAGGACTTGTAGTGCTTTCCTGGACAGTTTTGGGGCCAGATATTATCCCATTTGATGATCTGCCCACCAATTTGTGCGACTGATGATTTCAAATTGGCACTTATAATTGGCCCAATCATTCTCCCCGCTAAATTCAGGAGAGAGAATGATGGCCACGATATGAAGCTATGGGTGCTAATCCAGGTGGTGGTGCTGGGGAGACTGACGTAAATGCGGATGCTGGTCTGCGTATTGGTGGTGGTAGTGTTGGTGGTGTTTCCCGTCGATGTCCCTGATGATGATGCCATGTCCGTGAGGGCGATTCCCGTCGATGGTGCTGTGCATGAAATGTAGGGTCCACTGAATACCACCCTGATGCGGGTCCATAGATGGGTGTTGGTCTATAGACGGGTGGAGACATACTATGTAGAACACGTTGACGCGCTGTGGGATGTTGTGACAGGTGTTCGTCATATGGAGGTGGTGCTGGTGACTGACGGGGGTGATGTGTGCTGTGTGGTGCTCTTCTGGTGTATTGGTGGAAGGGTGGTGCCGCATCTCCCAGCTCGTATCGTGGTATGGGAGGATAATACAGTGACGACGTGTTTACCAGTGGAGATGTGGGATATGGTACATGAGGTTCGGGTCATTGGTCACCCTGGGATGATGTTGGTGAACATAATTGTTGTGAAGGATAAGCATGGCCCCATAGGGGTCTGTGTCATGGTCGACTGTGATCCGGCATAGATGTTGTGTGCCAATCGTGGATGTCCGACAAGGTTATATATTGAGTTCCTGCCTGCGAGGCATCACGGAATGTCCCCTCGCTGATCGGTGAAAGCTCGTGTAAAAGAGGTGCTGGTCCTTCTGTACCGGGGAAATTACTAACATAGTCGAGGAGCATGCGTGCAGTTCGTCCGTCATATGATGTTACTTCCAGTCTAGGGAGTGCTGACTGATGAAGGAGACTGAAACACTCATGTGTTGAGAGTTGGTGTGGGTTCGCTTCTCGTTTGGGCCCCACATCGGGTGCCATTTGTAGCTCGCTGGGGTACATGCTGGTTCGTTATGTTGCTCCACTCCATTGCACCATGTGTAAGGATGTGCAGGAGGGCTGGTTAGCTACGGTTCTCGGGGTTACGGATCCCGTATCGCGACTCTCCGGAAGGTACAAAAACTGGCTTCTGGAGCTGGTGGAATGATCACGTTCCAGTGGGGCCATGTGACCATTGCCGCTGAGGTCTCATCCCAACTGATCGTGTCTCCGGTATGTCGGTCCACTAACTAGTTTAAACGTCTGGACATAATGATAATAATAAAAAAGAAATACAACTATACAAACACTGGTACTCGTTTGCTAGTCAATGAGCAAAAATAATAATCACTCTATAGAACACCTCAATCAGAAGATGCCTACTATCATCTCTCGAGGCCAGAGCAAGTGACCATTTTTTCGTCTCAGAACTGGACATAACAGACTAAACCAACACATGTACATGCGGTTCCACCTTACGACACCGCCCGCTTGTCCTTGTGGAGAAGCAGAACAGACCACAGAGCACATACTTCAATGTTACAGTATGTATCAGCTGCTGAGAGAAGAGATCTGGCCTTTGCCAACCTCTTTTCTTGAAAAGCTGTATGGGCCTGTGGAAGAACTGCATAAAACCACAGATTTCTTCTTGAGAACGGCTCTCCAAGTGTGATACCAGCGATCGAAAAGAAGAAGAAGAAGAATACAGTACATATAGCCAGCCTGGTGTACTTTCTACATGGGCTCGCCGAAGGTAATTCGTAAAGCCGCAGAGGTATCCCCGCAAGGCAGCATCACAACGAGGCCACGTGAATAGTTTAATATAAACCAATATTACCCTAACACATACAAAATATTATTGTTGCGAGAGGAAAGTGCCTCACGCAGGTGTCCGTCACAGGAAAATGCCTTCAACGCCGAAGAGGAGGAACAGAGCTGCCAAAAAGGGCCACTCTTTTGTTCAAACAAAAAGCTAAGTGCGGTGGCTCAATCCTATTGAAACTATAATTAATGTGTTTTCACAATGCTTCCTACCTTGGCGGGTGGTATCTAAACTAAGCTGTATCCGAAGATACTGGGGGGAGTGTATGTGCATCAATACTTTAGTTATCACCGCTCAGAAACCCCAACAGTTTCCCAGAGTTGGATCATGCCAACGTGTCGATTTGGAGTCCAGACAATTATTAAGCCATGAGGCTGGTGGAGCGCAGAAAGAGACACTCACTCGATGTTAATAAGAGGGCCGAAGGTAATTGGCCAATTTTCTACAATCTAGCTTGTGCGTGGTGTTACATATCTACTACAGCCGGAAAAGAGGCGTACACATGTGTCTCTTATGAAGAGATTGCCCCTAACTAAATTAAACCTATCCTATCGAGCTAGAATAGCCAGGTTTAGCCGGTCATATGTCAGGCTCGAGCATGGTGAGCATGATCAGTGACCTCAGTGTACAATTGATGCCGGGGGAATATAGGGATGCGGATATAATGTCGCTGTATAGTATTACCTAGCGTATATATATACAAACAAAACAGAATAACTAGGATGGCTACTTGCCATATACATAACTAACTGGTATAGTGCTAACGGTACATCAGGTCATAGGACCTTACGGTGCTTGTTAGTTGTAAGCACAGGTAAATTAAGATCATATATACAGTATGAAACAGAAAATATTAAAATGCGGTCTTAAGACCGGAAAGGTACTTATTAGTCATCAGTACCTATTGCGGAAATAATTAATAATACAATACTACAATAGTATAGTTACTTGAGTACCTATTGGTCATCGGTACGGAAACAGTTCATAAATCACGGGTGTTGATGCACTACAGATGGGTAGTGCGAGGTGGCATGATTCCGAAGTTGATAGGAAAAAGGCAGACAGTTGATGCGGCTCAGTCTCAAGACGGCGAAGAAGAACGTCTGCAGAAGGATGCCCATTACCATTAGCTAGTCATAATAACTAATACAAGAATTTGCACAGTATGTTATAAAGTTTCCGTCCGGCGATGGTAGTTTGAAAGTTGTCCATTAACAGGGAGGGCTACAGTTGTAATTAAATATGCATGTATACATTAAACTGGGTACACCATGCAGGATGCGTCGCTTAGCTCTTGCGACGACGCACTGAGCAGAGTCCCACCAGACTGTGGTCTAAAAGTTAATTAGCACACGCGACATACTGCGCGGAAATTTGATATCACTTTTCAGCATGGTCTGGAAGATCCGGCGAGTTATCCACCAAGAATCACCTCAGTTTTACATCCTGTAGAATTTACATTGGGCCCGTAAGGCCCATCCGCAGAGAAGCTTCTCTGTCAGTTGTTTTGGAGAGGGAGTTCTTATATTATTTTAATTTGCCCTGGATGGCCATCCGGAAGCTTCCAAAATTGCTATCGCAAATGTCCACGACTTCTCACCGGCGCAGGAGATTTAAATTTCGAATGACACTGCTGTGGTGTATGTACTACAAGCAGTTAGCAGTTCTTCCACGTCTTGCACAGCGCTGGTCCAGCAGCCTTGCTGACTGTGTTTGCTTCCACGTGAACAGCGCATTCCCCATTCATTTAATATATACATGCGATTACGACGTCAAAGCATTATTTTGAAGATAATTTAAAGTGAGCCATATAACGATAACTCGGCCATTTCTGGTCCGATTTTAAAAGGTAAAACGTTCTGAAATCCTCGTTTCATTCCGGTCCTGATTAGTACCAAGATCGACGAGAATAGAGTGATTTAAAGGAATCAAAGTACCAACTCGGTACACTATAAACGTACACTCTCTCCCAATACTGACACGTGTTGCCAGGGAAGCTCTGACGCACGCGCATGCGCGCTACGCATTCTTACGGACTTCTCTCATAGGGCTTTATATACGCATACTATCTTAATCAGGGGGCGTCCTTGGAACGTACCCGGAGCAGTCGTCCCGTACCCAGCCTAGCTAGGACGGTTCGTACCCGTCCGGTCGATCTGTGCTACACCAAGGGCAGTTGAAAGCTAGTCTAGTGAAAGAGGATTCGTGTCCTCTAGATGCTGGTCTAGTGGTAAGCTACTCACCTTCCCAAACGCTAGGCAGAAGGTGTCATAACATTCAGTGGTTCGAACCCCGCTCAGGTCGAAAATTGAAAAAGGTAATAATTACGTTCCAGATGATGAATGAGCTATATCCTAGTGCCAATGCGTCGCCAATGACAGGGTTCATAAAACTAATGCTTGACAGTAATAAAAACTTACTACTACTACTACTACTACTACTACTACTACTACTACTACTACTACTACTACTACTACTACTACTACTACGTCTACTACTACTGCCACTACTGTTGCTGCTGCTGCTGTTTCTGGCTTAAAAATTTACAAAGATCGATTGTCTATGTATGATCTTACTTTTTTAATATCCCTGTCTAGAACTGAATTTATTGCCCCGACCATGGCCCAGGTGGTCGGGGCTGTTCTGCCGCCTATGCAACGGCATATTTATTAAATAGTAAAGACAGACAATATGTACAACTTGGCGGACTATTAACCGTTTATAACGGAGTAAATCGCGCCATTCATGATATAATTGATTATGACGTCAGCCTAAATGTGACGTCATATGATTGATCGATAAACTGGATTGCTCTATTTTGACTGTATATTGCTGGCTTGCGCACGATAAAAATCAGGATACAATTTGTGAATGTTTCAGCCTATATTTGCTCTCACACATCTGCGCTAGAATGTTTTAAACTGAGCGCACACGACCTTTCATATATCGTTCATCAGAACAGGAATGTGTCAATTTGACCATGCATCACTGTTAAAGTAACAACAACAACAACACCACCAACACCACCACCAACAACAACAACAACAACAGCAACAGCAACAAGAACACAAAACAACAGCAACAACAACAACAACAAAAGCAATATTTGGATTTATCATAAACCTCATATATCACGTGATATGTGATGATGAATGGGCTATATCCTAGTGCGTAAATAAAGAAACTTGAAACTAATTTGACACCAACTTTGGACCAATTGTTTTCACCAACAAGGGTTAGCGACAGAATATGATCATATATTCTTATTTATTTAATATATTCATTTTATGTAAATGGATTTAGGTCTTGAATAAAATAATAAAGACTGGGAGTGAACGGCTGTCGTTCTTGCAACTACATATATGCAAGTTCGGGTCTCATACAATTGCTGGAGATGCTAGGAAGATGTCGATTATTTGGCACTAGTGTGACTGGAAATGCTGTTGTTTCAAGTCAAATGAACTTCAAGATATTCAGCAGACAATATGTTACATCACAGAAATATGCACATCTAATCTATCAGTTTGAAAGGTTTGATGTGTTAACTTTGTCTGTCAATCACCCAGAATGCATCGTTAACGCTACATGGATAAAACCAAGGAAACGTCACACATTTAATCATCTCATGATGAAAGATACGTGTACAAGAATTATCTACTAATCTTTTTCTTTTTATTTGCGATTGCACATGGCAAAATTAGGCGTGTTGTCTGTCTGTTTGTCTCTCTGTTTATCAGGCAAAGTTTAACATTTCTGAAAATGCTGCATTAGTCGCATCGTGTCGTAAGTGTTAATCATTAGGTACTGATGTAAGAACTAGTACCCAGGCGATAGCTAAAAAATTCGCTGTTCTGTCAGAAATGTAAAATGATGATAAACTGACTGACAGCCTGACTGACATAGCAAGAACAGAAAACACTTTTCTTCGAAATTGTCAAAAATTGCCAGTTCCGAGAAATGCATATTTTGTCACATTAGACATAGATGCTATGTGTACCAATATAGATAATGATGACGGTGTCACAGATGTAAATACCGTGTTTGACACATTTCCAGATTTAAACCGACCAGATACCGAAACCCTACAATTATTAAAGCTAATTCTTCAAGGAAACTATTTCCAATTTAATGGTGAAACTTACATTAAAATCTGTGGATGTGCAATGGGTAAATAATTCATCCCAAATGTTGCCACGATTTATGTCGCAGAGTGGAAAGAGGGGGGTACTGAACCAATCAACCAAAAAGCCTCTTCCTTCCCTCAGATATCTAGATCGTTAGATGACATCTTCAAAATCTGGCAACATTTAGAAGAAGATTTTTGGGCCTTTATGGCCTTTTGGGCCTTTTCATGTTTTAAATAATGAAGATTCAAACATCAAGCTAAAAGCTACTATTAGTGGAACATCAGTTAACTTCTTAAATGTCACGATCTATACAGGTCCTCAATTTCATTCCTCTGGAAAATTAGAATATAATGCATTCTTTAATCCTTCAGACCCGACATCAGCTGCTTCACAAAAAATCATTCCATCCACCATACACATTTAAAAGGCTGATCAAATATCAAACGATAAGATTCTTTAGAAACTCTAGCAATTGGCAAAATATGAATGATACATGCTCTGCTCTGTTTGATGTTTTGAAAGCACGAGGCTATTCAGCCCGTTTGCTTCGAACATTTGAAGCAGATGCCATCAACGAGCTAGAAAATCTAAAACCACATAGTGGACCAGAGCTTGAAGCTGTCCAAATTGAACACAACACACCAATCATGTGTGATGGATAAGGTTTTAAATGTGACAAAATGTGATAAAAAGTAAATATCGTTCACACGTGTATGAGTGTGTTTGTTTGTTCGTTCAAGTGTGCATGCATGCGTTCACGCATGCGGTCATGCGTGCGCTCGTGAATGCAAGTAGATGCCGAGCGATAGGGTTGCCTTTTTCACACCTTAAAAGTAGTTACTGTGTCAGAGCAACCACCTTTATTTGCATCATTATCCCCTTTTTTCCTTTGATCCCAGCGCCTTTGTGTAAAGGTGTGAAAAAAGGCGACCTTATCTCTGCCATTTTGATTGGATGTTAGATGTAGAGGGTGACCATAAACCCAGCTCCCTTATTAAATCACGTGCCTCCAGGCATCAAATGAGGTGCGCTTAATGGTAATCAGTGTAATGATTGACAAGGGTTAATGAGGGTAATTAGGGATGATTGACAGGCTACATGTCTGGACTCATCTTTTCCTGGGAACTCGGTCGATCACGAATCCCCGCCCCCTCAGTAGGTGACGTGCCTCTAGGCATCCAGTGATGTGAGCTTAAGGGTAATTAGCATAATGCTGAATGACAATGGTTAATTGGTGTAATTAAGGCTGATCGCTTGGAGCCGTGCCAAATGCTAAAGGGTTACTGTATTGCGTAATGAGTGATGGCCAGGCTACATATCTGGACACGTCTTTTCCTGGGAACTCATTCGATGGCAAAGCCCTGCTGCCTCATTAAATCATAACTCTCCAGGTATCCAATGAGGCAAGCTTAAGGGTAATTAGCATAAAGACGGGTAACAAGCGTTACTGTATAGTGTAAAGATGATTGACAGCCTACACATCTGGACACGTCTTTTTCTGACTCTAGGAACTCATGCAATCATGGGGGATTCTAAATAGTCACGATATAGAGTAGGGGCAATTGTAGAAGACGTCTCCTTTAGTCTAACGGATTGATCGTTATTATACTTTTGAACCTCTGCACTTTTTAGCCGTGACAATGCACAAGGCTCGATGTAGCGTGTAAGGACAATCGGTTAGTTATTACCCTAACATATTAAAATTAACTAGTCGATCTTTAAAACAACTCTGACCGCGTGTAACGATCGTCAGAGTCGTACAAAGTTCAGCGAATCAATTTTCAATTGTGTTAGGGAAATAAATACCGATTACATTTTTAACGTGACTCAAGCGGCCACGCAATATTTGGAGGAAAAAAAATGTCAGTCTAAGTTGAATCAGGGTTTGGACGGGTTATAGGCGAGGGTTCTTTCAGGGACTTTTATTCAATTAAAGCAATACGATTCATTTCACATTTCACAATTTTTAAAGAAAGTTAAGTTTCAGTAACTCTATATAACCAAAAAAATATACAGATGATAATAATATACATGCGAATAAACGAAAAATATGAAAACTAAGTATATGCAAAACGAATACAAATAATAATTATTTAATTAAAATATAAAATTTACAAATGTTTCGGATCCAGTCACCTGTAAAAGTTAAGCGACAGACCTAGAGAATGATGCGGCTGAGGTATTATGCGAAACTGATTTTAGAGCGCTTATTTAAATACATTTGAAACCGATCTAAGTGACACTGAACCCCTAACAGGTTGGATGTAAAGACATGGCAGTGATTTGTACAGAGGTAGGGTTTGGAGATATTAACTTTCAAAGTGTGGAAGGGTGTGTGGGGTATATTTTAAACAGGTTAAATAATGTTTTTAAAAACTCGCTCAATGTATGAATATATAACATAATTTACTTGAGGCGTAGAAAGCCCTCAGCCCCCATCCCACAGTGTATAACTACACACACACACGCACGCACGCACGCACGCACGCACGCACGCACGCACGCACGCACGCACGCACGCACGCACGCACGCACGCACGCACACACACATCTAACCCATAATAATAAAGCAGAAGATTACTTACTAACCCATCGGTGAAGGGTATGCTAGTAATCTTCTTCATTATTGGTTGGAACATTATACGCCATACAAATGGGACATCTCAACCACACCCCAACCCCAGCCCAACCTATAACTATGGATCACCCTCTGCACACATCTAACCAATAATAATGAAGCAGAAGATTCCTTACTCCCACGTGGTGAAGGGTATGCTAGCAATCTTCTACATTACAGGTTAGCGTATATTGACAGCTCAATAAGTCCCACACATTTCTCCACCCATCCTGCATGTTTTTCCAATTCGCTCCCGCTCAAACCACCACACACACCCAGATTACACTCGACACCCCCTGACCTACCCTGACACGAATGCACCCCTCAACTTTTCCGCCCCACCCCAGTCTATTATAGAATTAGATCTTAGCAATACCCTGAAGGTCTTATGGTTTAGTATGATAGTTATTAAAAATTATACGTTTTGGTAAGTAAATCCGAAATGATTATCAGTATCCTTACTCAAAAGTTGATGATCTTTATTCCTAATAATGGCATTAGGATACTGAATGTTGAGATTATGATCGTTGACCAATGCTAACAGATTATCGAAACCCAAACCCTTATTCCTGTAACTCAAATGTTAACCCCGTAATTTTGCAGACATCCTTGATATCCTCAGTCTGTCCATCTAGCTTTCTGTACGCATACCTCTTCGGGCCAGTGCTGACAAACTCTATTATTTCACTATGGGAAGGAACTTCGTCCATGAAATAACCAAGTCTGTCATGGTAAACAGGAATTAGGTGAGGTTTATCATGTTTTTTAATGTACACGATAGAATCTGTATCGTGATAAATCCAACTCAAGCGTACCACTACAAGGCTTTGTAGCAAATGAACCCTGGCATGACTCATGGTAAATGCAGTGATAATGACATTGGTGCTAGTATCCGCTGGCACGAATCAGTTCAACTCGCAATAGCTCATTAATAGATATCTTTGACAGAAATCATTCTATCCGTCAGCAACATAAACATAGCGCTATACGAATTGATATAGTCGTGCTTAGGGTAAGGGTTGAGGGCGAAATAGCACCACAAAGACTTCAACACCTGTTTTGCTATGGTTCTAAGATCCTTATTTTGAACGATCAACGATTTATCTAATTTAATCCCCTCATGTTCAAAATATTCCAGAACACACTTGTCTTTCTCCGCATCCTCGGGATACCATGATGTTTCTTGTTTAATTTTCAAAAAGTTATCGATGTATCCCTTGAAAAGTGTATCAGTATGTTCTTCATAGTGCCATATCTCCACATATTTCATACACTGTGTAGAGAGTGCTCACACTCGCTATGAGTACATTCAGTACTCTGCAAATCATGAGCGCATTTACCACACAATGGAAAGAACACACGCTCATTACATCTGTATGGGAGGACAGGAAAGAATAAATCTTTAGGGGGCAAATATAAGCACTTTATCAGACCGAAGAACGACCCTAACTCCTCTACTGGTTTAAAATCTTTAACAAGTACTTCTGGTTTGCCTAGAGGGTACTCGCAGGTCTTACAAATGTAAGGATATAAGCGAAGTGATATCCATATATGCTATCTACTCATCCACTGTGGCCTTGTGATGCAACCGTATGGCATTGGTAAGGCCCACGTACAGGGCTTTACACATGATAAGCGGTTCGTGATATGTTCTAGCGTTCAGAAAAAGATTAATGCTAGTGTCATTAAGCCTCTGGGCCTTAAAATCACAGCCCCACATTTCGACTACCTTCAAACCCATGCGTCTAATCTCGCTAGATTTAGAAAGCGTCTTCTAATACACGTCTTCTTAAGTTAAATCAGGCTAAAAAATGACTTGGTAGTCATACGCTTACTAGGTCGATATTTCGGGCAGGCGTGCTGGAAGTACTCGTCCATGTCCGGGCAGTAACCGTCGGTTAGCAATCGGTTAGATGCTTCTGGTTCACTGTCAGTTAGAGCATGTTTAATAAACACATTCTTAGAATTAGGAAGGTAATCTAGCCTCTTACACGCAAAGTAACATTTCTTGTTACATATGTTAACATACCCTGTAACAGACGGAGCTACTAGCGTATGCTCGTTTAAGTAGTTAGACCTAAACACCTTATTACATAATGACACTAACATCATAGATGACACGAAAGGTGGTATCGCCATTTCATGGATGAACATCTCATGAAACTTATTGCAAGCCATACGTAGAAAAATTACGTCATACCAGCAGTAAAGCTTCATGGCATCCCTAAAATTGACAACACCGTCTTTAACAGTGTCATACCATGAGCAAAATTCCTTACGTTCTGACACAGACATACTGTCAGTGCCATAAGCGTCAATTGCAGGGTACGCTCCTACATAATCAAAGTATATGTTACTGTCTAGGAGATATGGAAAAAATTTCGCTAGGTAGATTGAATATCATGGATAGTTGACATAGTTGAAACGGTAGAAACGCTAGACTGTCTTAAAATGAATATCACCGACATTCAAATACACCACTTTATTACCGTTCACTATTATGTTGGATGGTTTAAGCTCTGTATTTCTAAAGAGCCACTCCATCACTAGATGTAATTCAAAACCACGACTGTTATGAGCTACTTATACGTACCCTTATGCTCAGATTTCGTAGCTAATAATCATTGCATTAAATCAGTTAGAGCATTAGAACTTCCGAAGATAACCTCTCTTTGACGTTCGTCACATTCCAAGCAATACTGAGGTTTGCTAATGCATACTGAGCAAGCTATCTGAGCTACAACATACATAATCTCGTGACGCTTTGTCACTTGATTCGTTTTAAAATCATAAAAGATGAAGCATTGAGGGATGGATGATAAGTCCATATTCACGATTTTAGGGTCGTGTGCCTTACGCTACACTGCTAAGCTCATATAGTCTTTGTTATGACTTTGCATATAATAAGCGTAGTCGCATATATCAACTTCAGTCTTGCAACTAGGACATTTCCCCTGCCCGCAATGATGGTTAGAGTGAGAAGCAACGTTTAGAAGGTTGTCACAGTCCCCACAAGACTTATGCGTAGCACACATTCCAGCGTTGACATGGTTATTGTAGCAACCCTCGCTCTTAAACCACCTGGTACATGCTTCGCAATAGCGATTAGCGATCTGCTTGCAGGGTGGAGCCGCTTGACATAAATGACAGCATTTTACGCAAG
This sequence comes from Chaetoderma sp. LZ-2023a, assembly GCA_034401795.1. Classification (NCBI taxonomy): domain Eukaryota; kingdom Metazoa; phylum Mollusca; class Caudofoveata; order Chaetodermatida; family Chaetodermatidae; genus Chaetoderma; species Chaetoderma sp. LZ-2023a. The sequence goes on along the minus strand of CM067361.1, from coordinate 36,080,567 downwards.
AGTGTTGATTGTGGTTTGCATAAGCTACGTCACAATCGGCACAGTAATAACTACAACCGTTATCATAATGATCATTATACAGATATATTGGGGCAGAATTTGAATGCAACTATCTGCACCACTGTATACGCAGCATTTATTCTCAGCCTTGCTATGCACTCTTAGAGAAATGCCACGTGGGGCCAAAATGTCTTGGAATACGTTAGTAGACACACCCGCCTGAGTAAAAATTCTCGAGCTTTCGTCCATTGATGCAGATTATCACGTAAATCTCCTCCAAATAGGAGTTTAACAGGCCTTCTAAGCCACATACGATCAGCCTTCGATGCTGACGAATCTAAATAACATAGCCCGATCGCTATGCATCGGGCCATACACATATTATCTAGATTCCTAACAGTGATACAACTTCTTTTCAGCATGGCTTCGAACTCCAGCTCATCGAGATAAAATTTGGCAAGATTACTATTCCACTCAGATCCACTAGGCATTTCTGCATGAAAAATCTCCATAGAAAAGTTGCAATCGAGACGTACGTCTCTTTGAGATTGACTCACTTCAGAAATTGCGTTCATTATTTCTGTAGCCATCAAATCTTGGACTCGGGCAAAGTGCTCGTGGATCAGGGTATTTAGAACTGGGTGATTTATCGTGACCTGCTGCAATCTTGAGGCGACACATTCATGCTGGCGTAAAACCTCTCTAATATCCTTTTGAATATAGTGTGTACGCACTCTGAAACTTCAACCAAATTCTCTGTAATAATGGCCGCCGGATTAAAGTTGACAGAGTAAGAATTTTCTGTAATATTAAAATGCCTGGACTGAAATATGTGCGTGAGAGTTCTATCGTACATATCAGAAATGGCAGGGGTACCAGTTCTAGGCATAGTGGTTACAACATCATCAGAATGTCTGTCACCACCTGCACCCCACCCTCTACAGCATTGACACCTCCCCTGATCATATTAGCTTTCATATCCTTAGTTTCAAATAAATTAACTCTGCAGGCTTGAGCCGATGTATTTTTGTAATTCTTGTAATTATGTTACTTGTTTTCTTAACAGGTGTATATGGCGCGCTAACAGAGTTGCTATAGGCGGGGTGGGGGTTGGTAGCTGCCAGGGTTGGATTGCTAGAGGGGGTGGGGGTGTTCGAGTTGGCTAGTGTGGGATGGGTTGGTAGCTCTTAGTGGCAGGGCGGTAGCATTAGTGTTGTTGGAGATCGGCGACTCGAATGGTTTCCAAAATTTTACAACAGTATTTTTCACGTTTAGAGTTTGGTCTGGAATTTATGGGTTGATGGGTTTGCGGGGTGCAATGGGCGACGTTACAGGTAGCTAATTGTGAACCGTGGCTCAATGTTCAGTATCGCTTAGACCATGCATTAAAATATCTATATTACGTTGCGATACATCGTCGTCTTCAGAATTACAGAATTAGAACATGTAGCTCGTGGGATAGCGTCGGGCCGTTCCGATGTCTGGTGTCGTCTCACCGCATCGCATGTACATGATGAGTGATGATGCTGGCTAGCTCCCGGTCTCGGGGTTATGGATCCCATGCGACACTACCCTATGGGTAATAAAGACTGGCTCCTAAGGCCGGTGGAAATCAATCATTCCGGTGGGGGCCGTGTGACCATCGTCTCGGACATTAAACACCACAGTATCATCCCATGAGTTGGTGTCACTGGTATGCCGGTCCATAGCAATTTTGAGATCTATGGCCTTACGAGAATTGATGGTGACCTAACCTAAATAAGCCTATACAATTAGTTTACCTAAACAGACTGCAAAGTTGGTTAGATAACAATGAGCATACGAAAATACAAGACATAGCGACAGCCTGATGAACTTCTAAACGTGGGACTCCCGGAGGTACTGCACAGACTTGCAGGTCTGCCGAGGTACCCCCGTAAAGGACGTTCCCGCATATGAGATCACTAATTAACTTAATATAAGGTATTATACCTCTAAGCTGAAAAGGAAAGAAAAATATATTTTATCGTGGCGAGAGGCTATGCGTCTCGCGCGGGCATTACTTCTGATGCCGTTTTCCTGGGTGAGAAGTAGTAGCCTCGAGCGGGCCGCCATCACTGGATCCTTGCGAGAGGCAATTGCCTCACATGGGCCTCCGTCGCTGGAAAATTCTGCCACCGCTTAAAGCGGGAAAAGAGTATTGGCCAGAAATGGCCACCATTATATTCAACCAAAGTGCTGTCAAGAAAAGACCATCCCAGCAAAACTATGTCATCGTCTTATGTAGTTCCAAAAATACTGAATTAGTAGGTGCCGCTTTTATTTATGTGGCCCTTCTTCTATGCCTAACCTATTAGTTAGGTTTTAAAGACAAGAACTAGTTTAGGCCGCAAATGGCGGGTGCCCTACCTAGCTTTTAGATACATCTGTCAATGAGAGCGGATATCCTAAGGCATCAGCACTCAAGACAGCGTGCGTACATGTTACTTTGCAAGATATCCGAGCTCGATGAGAATCCGGATATCTTGCTCCATAACCACATAAAACATCACATGACAATGGCTAATTTTCACATAAGCAAGTTTAAGCAACTGACCTATCGTTATGGTTGGGGTTGATGAGACGAATACCCACCGTGAATTTCCAATGAGGGCGTGGCAGATCCCAATATCTTGCCCAGACATTCTTCCAGAATTTGGTGGAGATGCGCATCTCACCCGTCACCAAGTCTTATGGAGCTAACCTTTTGACCTGATGTTAGGTTTATACACAAGTTACCCAGATCGGCACTGCGGTGCTGGGAAGATCTCCTAAGAGATGAGAAAAAGATTAATAATTATAATATGTTTTCGCAGCACTTCCTACATTGGCAAGGATAATTAACTACTAGGTATCAGAAGATACACGGGAGGTGTGTGTGTGTGTGTGTGACACCACACCCTGGCCATCACCGCTCAGACACCTCCAATAGTTTCCCAGGGTCGGATCAGTCCATGGTGCGGATAGGGATATCCAAACAATTAAGAAGCCAGAAGGCTTAGTGGAACATGAAGAGAGACAATAACGTTATAGATGTGAGGCCCTATAGGTATGTTGGCCAATTTTACATAACCTTGCCGGAGTGCGGTGCTAGATTATCACAACTACCGGAAAAGAGGCGTTCACTTTGGGTCTCCTAATGAAGAAATTGTCTCTAATCATATTGAACCTACCCTATCAAGCTGAATAGTCAGGTTTAGTCGGTAGCATTCTGTTCACGCAATATCACGAGGCTGAGGTTACCCGAATTCGCCAAGGTAAGCGAGTATGTCAACTTCTCCTTGGTTAGGATGCAAATGCTCTGTATTTGTCAACCATGTCCGAAGCAATGCCTTGTGGTAAAGAAACTGTACGACGGTGGGCTGGGCGTGTAAGCAGTGATATTGAATGCTTTAAGCAGGATCTGCTAGCGGATCATTGGTTCGGGTTTGCTGAGGTCGACATTGAGGTACCTACAGTTTTATGGCCAAAGTTCGAGGAGATGTCTACCATCTTATATAATCGTGAGATCCCAGAAGAGGCTATACCTTCGGAGATGCTTGCATACCTTGATAAAACAGGTCGCCAAAAGTCTACAACTAGCAAGCTCGTCGGTGCACACTCTGGCAAGAAGACTCTCAAGTGGTACCTTGCCCATGGGCTAGAGAATACTGCTATCTATCGCACTATAGACTACGCCTCACAGAAACCTTTTGAATGGTTTGTAGACTCTGTTACTGAGGCACGTCGTACCGGGGATTTTGACAAAAGTAAAGCCTTGTTGGCTGATCTCTTCAGACTCCTCGGCAACAGTGCATATGGGAAGCTGATCGAGGCATTAGAACGTCATACCAACACGAGCTTCACTAAGGATGAACGAGCAGTAGACAGAGCCTAGGTTCGCGGATCTAGAGGAGATCGGTAATTCCTACGAATTGCAGAGCCATAAGGCTAAAATCACCATTCGTCGCCCCTTCCAGGTGGGTATAGCAGTATACGAGCTGGCGAAGCTGCGAATGCTGGAGTTCTACTATGACTTCCTCGACTGCTACGTAGCTTGTGACAGCTTCGAGTACCTGCAGATGGGCACCGATTCTGCCTATATCGCCATAGCAGGCTCCAATCTCGAAGAGGTGATACGCCCAGAAATGCGAACGGAGTATGAGGCCTGCAAACGGGACTGATTGGCATGGGACAAATGGTCTAACTGCACTCCGGGATTATTCAAGCTCGAGTTCGAAGGCATTCGTGGTATTGCTCTCTGCTCCAAGTGCTACTACGTGGAGAAGACAGACCGCTGGAGCAGCAGAAACTTGCAAGTGAAATGCTCGACCAAGGGAATGTCTAAACGGCAGAATGGGGTGTCTTGGGAGAGGTTCTACAGTGCCCTACATGGTGAAAGTACAGAGTTAAAAACTAAGGCCTATGCATGCGAAACCTGGGTATGGTGACGTATGCGCAGGAAAAACTCGGACTCTCCGCTTACTATGATAAGCGCCATGTGCTGCCAGATGGGGGCCATACCGAGCACATCGAGTATCATATTAGCACCCTAGGGGTGGGGTGGTAGCTGTGTGTCTTCAGGGACTAGCTGAAGCTCTTCTACAACAAATGGTCGACTAGGCACTCCGTGCTGGCGTGCCAGGTGGTACAGTGTAGGCCGCTCCTCCGCCTCCACATACCTGTCAAACCTGTGAACATCTATCGACCAGTTAGGATCTGTTGCATGCCGTCGACCGCCTTCCAGCTCGCCAGGCTCATACATGTACTGAACCAGAGCATCAGGTGGTAGGCACTCCTCTCCCGTGTTCGCTCCTCTAGAGCTGTGACCGGCAGAGTGTCTGATAGCCTCTACCGGCTTCTTCCCGATTAGCCTGGTAACCTCGGCATTGGATCTCTCCACCACAACAGGCAGCCCTCTAACCCATACTCTAGAACGTTCACTCGGCGCTGCCATTTCCTGGGTGTATTGGTGTGGGAACAGTCTCTCTGCCAGTGTCCAATTCCACCGCTCAACGATAGCCTGGGCACGGTTATGCCCTACATCACCTCGCCTAACTGCCACACCGTGTTTCCGCATGTGGGCTGCAGTCTCCCCTCGGAACTCCTTACCCTCATCCACCTGCAACAATTCTGGCCACTGGAGGGGATTTTCCGTAGCCTCGTAGACACCCTGGAATGCCTGGCCCACCTTGCCAGCTGACTTGTCTGTGAGGGGTACTGCAGCCTTGTACCTGCTGGCGACATCGACGATGGTGAGGGCATACTTGTAGGTCTTACGGCCAACCGAGTCGTGTGGAAGGAATTGAACATCTGCCTGTTGAACTCTGTTCGGGACAGTTTCCTCGAAATGGGCATGCCAGATGTGCCATGTACGATGTCTGTATATCTGCCATATCGCCTGGTGGATGAGCCCCTGCGACGTGCAACCTCGAGTAGTTGAGCGGGCTCACGGTAATATCCACCAGGCTGATAGTAGAGTTCCTCAAGAAAGACAGTTGATAAACTCCCGGATTTCATCACTGATGTCCACTCCCATCTTATCATGCATGGCCTGGGTGAACTCTAAACAGACCAACAGACGGCCGTCATTCATTCGACGATCACTGAAGACCTCCTCAAACAACTCTGTACACTGGCGTCTAATCTCTGCTGGATCCTCACTGAACGGTAGTTTACCGACAAACCCTTGGAAGTTAAGAGACTTGACCAGGTCGTACAGAAATGACATTCTTATATAGTATGGCTTACATGTTCGGCGGCCCAGATGGCCGCGAGCGCTATGGCAACATATAGTAGCCAAGGGCCTGTGACTCTGAAGAGCATACCTACTCCTGAGGCGATGGCTGGTATGGCTTCAGAAATCTTCTCCACCCCATGGAGAGCATTGTTGGCGATCTTGCGGACCATTTTGCCAGCCTTCGTTGTGAACAGAGCGATCAGAGCCCCAACTGCTGCCAGCGAACCGATAGAACCTTCTATGTAAGTACAATGGATTCCTTTTGCTCTGTGTACTAGCCTACAGGATTCAGGTGCAGTCTCCACTACATCATCATACTCACCGCTGCATCATAATCCTCCTCATCTATATCCTCGACTGGATCGTCATAAGCCTCTGGTTCATACATATCCATCGCTGGGGGACAGCTATATAGTAGCTGTAAACTGTAGTCTATAGCATGGCATCCGCAGTCTTGAATGCAAGCGTGTTTGCCTTAGTGAACCAGGGACTCAGCTTCGCTGACAAGTAGGCGGCAGAGGTCGAGCGTGAGTGTCATAACCAGGCGATGGAGAAGCTGTCTAAGGAGAAGTTTGAGTACAGCAAAGTCCTCGAGCATATGCGCCAGAGGGAGGCACACCGACACCAACTTCGAGCTCAGGCCAACCAGGTCAGAAGAGAGCAGAGCTTATAGTAGTGATGGCAGCTGCAGCGGTGACGACAGGAGTCGTGCTCTACGCACGCTCAAGCTGAATTCCTGATGTATTCGACATGCATACCTTAGCATAGCCAAAGTAAAGTACCGTCACACCTAATGAGCGAGTCCCAGCTATGAGGTTTCTGATGTTGAAGCTGAGCCAGTTTCCCTGATTAGGTGGGATGTTCCTGCCCCCGATGTGGTGACGGCCCTCGAGTGCCGACTCGAGGTTATCGCTTCTACTGGATAGTCGCAGAAGCGCATATGACTTAGTTTTCTGTCTGTAGAATTGGCGTTCAGCCAGCTCGCGTACCTCACCAAGAACATTGGTCCCAGCAACCACGGGCTTGAAGTCGTCTAGCTTATCCACCTTCTGGATGGCTCCTTCCTTCTGAACCAGGACCGCAACGGTGACATAGTCCGATGCTCCACGATGCAATGTCAGCTCTACCCGTTGGTTAGCTATGGCTTGGACCGGCCGGTGTTCTCGCTCGACATGCACGATCTGCTGTTTGGAACCCCTTTGCTTCAGTTCCTGGTCATTCTCGTCATGCCAGACATGAAGTCTTGGAGCATTCAGCATCGCATCTGCGAGCTGGTCAGTGTAGACCCGAAGGAACAGCCCATCCTGCATGGCAGCCGGATTCACGTGTGTGTTCTCGAGGAGGCTTAAGAGTGGAACTGCCACAGGCTACTCGACACCTGCCCATAGTTAGAATTCCGTGAACCCCTCATTGCACCCCAAAGCGTAGTACCGCTTTTCCTTATAGAAGGTTGGTCCACGAGCCAGCGGACCTAGGACTCGGTACCCATCGTTCACATAGGTGGTGTCCACGGTGCTGTTGCTCTGCACGATCTCCCACCTGCTCAGAACCTGCGGGAGCTCCACCATCTGTTCTATTGTGCTCTGAGGCCTGAACTCTAGTGTCATGCTCTTGATCTCGTGGATCTGTGCCGAGATTGCAAAGTCAATGTACTTCCCAGCAGCAGACAAATGGTTGTCATCATGTATACTGAGTCGAATGACCATCAGGCAGTCATTCCGAGGATCAGTCCAGTGTGAAATCGCGGGTTCAATGGCCCCCTCTGGATGTTGCACATGCTGCATGGATGCTTACGGTCTCGGTATATAGAGGGGTTAAACCGCTGCCATGTTTGGTAAAGTTCTCCAGCAGATTGTCCATAGGCAGCAGGACAAGTCGGCACGACAGCCACCGTGTGCACTGTCCCTCTGTGACATCAACATTATCCACGAGCGAGCCAAGGTCACACCTCCGTCTGATGCGGAGATACTGGCTGCAATAGGGGAAGGAGCGCCAGCTCATAGTACAAAGTAGCTCCTAACTCGGATACTCTACCAGAAGTTTGACAGCACCCAGGGCAGGACACTTGACCTACTTCCGGCCCAAACCCACAGTCCTGTTATTCTAGCTCTCCAAAAGGTGAGGGTCGTCCCCAAAGATATACTAATGGTCGGGAAGTGGGCTGCCGTATTTAGCCTCCATAGCCAGGAAGACCGGGAGATGCTGGATAGCCTCCAGTCTGGAGCAAATAACTACTTCAGGGAGGAAGTCAGTGCTGCTGTAGCAGAGAGCCATGACACCGGTCATGCAGAAGATACTCAGGAGGGATTCACTGTTGGCCGCAAGGAGGCTGTTGAGCACATCTTCAACGAAGAAGGGCACAGGAGATTGGCCAGTGATCTGGCAGCATTTCTGAAATTCCCAGATAACTACCAGGACTACCTCATCAAATTCGCTCGCAAGTCAGATGCTCGTCACGCATGGAAAAAGTGTATCTTCCGTGAGAAGTTCCCGAAGAAGACAGTCCTACCATCTGATCATCAGTGAATAGTGTTTAGGCGACAGGCTTCTGATGAAGTTCCTCAAGCTTCTGACGAAGTTCCTCAAGCTTCTGACGAAGTTCCTCAAGCTTCTGACGAAGTTCCTCAAGCATCTAACAAAGTAGCAGAGACTGTGGATGAAATAGCGGTGACCGCGCAGCCTTGAACAAGTTGCGGCAGCTGCGACAGTCTGCTGGCTAGTTTCCAGGCTGGATTTAGCTTGTAGGTGAAGGTCTGTGCCTTTTTCAGAGATGGTTTGAAGTGTGACAGCTCACCTGTCTCCGTGTTGCTGAAGATGAAGCGGTACAGCTCAGCCGCCCTCTGTACACCTGTGATAAAGTCCCCTTTGGTCTCCTCGAGGGTTAGGCTGTTGTATATGGTCTCGAGCAGGGCACGTCCACATTTGGAGCTGAAGTATAGAAACCGGGCATTGTGGCGGATGTCTGGTGAGATCTCGTGGGTGTACTTCTGAAAGAGGATGAAGACAGTTATCTGTGTGTGCCGGATCTGCCTGGTGATGTTGCTGATGTAGGTGACCGTCTTCTGGTCCATTGCAGGGTCATCGATAACTAGAACAAGTGGTTCTGTCAGTCGGGCTGCCAGCAGCTTCTCCATCAGTGCTTGCAGGTTCTGCGTCTTGGTGATTGGGTCATTGTACCATTGATTATTACTGTCAACCACCTCAGCGGCGGAGTCAGACAGCAGAAGGATGTATTGAGAGTGTAGATGTTCGGCCAGGAGAGCCTGCAGCAAGATGTTTTTCCCGTGTCCTGATGGGGCAATGATCAGGACCACCTGGCCAGCATCAACCGGCCTACTGTCGAATGGTACAGACATGCATGTGGAGGATGGTTAGCACTTGGTCGGCGGTAGCCTCGTCTATATCTGGGAGACTAAACGGCAGTCCTTCCTGCACCAGCTCTTTCGCCTGCAGAGCGGGGAATCCTGCACCTCGGCGGATACGAAGGATGTGATGGAGGCATCTAGCATGTAATACCAGCAGCAGCTGAGAAGATAGCGTAGAGGGCCTGTGTCAGTACCCACAGTATCTAGTACATCCAGTATATGTATGATACATGCACGGGAAGCCATGACTATCCTGTGGTCTTAAACGGCAAACCAAAGAACCCTGACTTCTTCACCTCTGTAGCTGGAGGCTGGCGGTAGCACCTTTTTGGCCGTCGACAGTGATATTGCTCAGGCCGATGGTGCCTACCCTGAGATGCTCTCCATCCTGTTGGAATGAGCTCCGTGGTTTCACGAGATCCTTAACCAGGTCGTGTGCAAAGGACTCAGCCAAAACCTTGATGGCACCTGTCTTTGATGCCCATCCCCTTGTATACAGTCTTGGCCTTGTTAATGGCCGATTGTCCTACCGTATCAGAGTTCCCGATGAGATCTCAGGCAGGGATGGTACCTCGGATCTCCCGTGGGTCTCCCTTCTCATTGCAGTCTAGGAAGGAGATAGGGGCAACAGTGTCCTCTGAACCGAGGCGTGCCTCGCCTAAGTGAGCAAGATCGCATAGCTCTTTGCTCTTTGCTTTCGAGGTCTGTGAGTGACAGAGTCATAGTGTTATATATACGGCTTAAACCCACTAGTCATACCCCCAGTGAAATAGTTGGGCATAGGAGGACCACGCAGTCGGCCAAGGGAATTGGTAGCAGTGCTCAGCGTACTGGCCCTCTCTGCAGGGCCACGCCTTGTGGGCGGTCCACCATTCCCAGGCATTGCTGATCCTCAGTCCACGTGCTCGACTATGGGATACACACCGCCATCCGGCACGCCATGCCTCATATGCTGCAGGGGTCTCATGATCCATCTCTCACTATTCAGAGGGTTTAAACGTAGGCGACGATGATCTCAGCCATTGCTCTCGTTGATAGCCCTGGAACCGCGGCCTCCATTAGTGTAACACGTTCACCCATGATCTTGGCGGCAACAGTGTAGGAGGCACCACTGAGGGCGATCTTGGGGATGGGGTGAGTTATTCCGAGATCGACTCGCCTGGATCTCGGGCAGTTGCTTCACGATCTGTATCATTGATGTCATTGTTTAAGCACTGAGTATACAACGCTGTTAAATGTCTGCATCCCCTGTTGAGAGATCTAATAGGATCTTCCCAGGCTGCATCTGCCAGGTAGTTGGGTTGGTACTCAGGAATATTCATCTCTCTATTGAGATATCTTAGAGATGTCTGGGCTCACGGTATGCGAGAAGCACTATGAGGTCTTCCGAAGGGAGTTGAATGACTACAAGAAGAAGACACCAGATGAGCTCGCTCAACTCTCCAGTGTTGAGCTGACAGAGAAGCTGACAGCTTTGAAGCTCTATCTAGGATTTGGTAAGGGGAGGATCTGCTTCCTCGAATAAATTATCATGTGCGGAAGTATCGTCGAGCAGCTCCTGCGAGCTAAAGGTTTCTACAAGGATCAGGAGTATCTGTCAGATGTGTTCCAGCAGTTGCAGACCTCCATGGCCTCACCTGACTCGGAGCTGAACAAGGCTCTGCGATACTTCAAGCTGGAGAAAGGATGCGCTGTAGAACCACCCAGCCCTTGCATCTGCATGTTGGCAGCGTGTATAGCGGCTGTAGGGCAGGCCAACCTGGTTCAGTGTCTCACCGTGGTCCCCACTGCTACTGTAGAGAGTCAGGATAGTCTTATAGCTGATTTGCTAGCGGCGGAGTAGGCTGATCCCGAGCGCCACGATAGCTAGGCCTGACAACACTTGTATAGCTACCGCGAGAAATGGTGTCGTGTCAACTGGCTGCAGTGTCAGTGTCGGAACGACTGTATGGCCCCTACTACGCGTAGGTGCATTGATAGCAGTGTTGAAGCCGAAGTGGACACCGAGGGAACTCCCCTCGACTATCATGTTGTTCTAGCCCCTGACTTGGAGGTCCTCGATGTTCACGACCATGTTGCTCGATATCAACCGTAGGTGTGATGAAATAGCAAAGTCAGGTTTGCGACCGGCCATCTGCAACCCCTACTGGAACTTAGCAATAAGACTACTGGGGTCTGCCAGGATGATCATATCCTCAACGAGACTGATGAACATGGCCTGGACCTCTGCTCCGCTGAAACCATCTATGGAAAGACACAGCTTGGTCTGTGCTGTACGGAGGCAGTAGCACAGTGCTTCCAGGGACTGGTTGATCCGAACGATCCCAGCTGGTGTGAGGCCTGAGATGGTGTGTGGGACAAAGCATTTCCATACATCTGGATAGTCCTGCCGCACACCAGTGATGTACATATTTTGCACCAGCGCTCCAGGGTCGGAGTCTGGATTGAATGAGAATGTCGCTGTCTTCCAGCACCCTACTCATCAGGGTGTTCGATAGGGGAATCCTGAGTAGTCACGTCTCGGGTCACCATACATAACCCCCTAGATCACTGCTGTCAACACCATACCACCGATAGTCTGGTTGAGCAATGAACCCTCTCTGTGGTCTGCTGGCCGCTGAGACGCTATGAATGTTGAGCTGTGGGTCGAAGTCGTTTGTATCAGGAAGGCTTGCACCCAGCTCATGGAGGATTCGTCGCACCATGAAGTACACATGGAATCTGAGACAGCTGGCGATGAGCACAGCTTCAGGAGTACCAGAATAGGAGTTTAGCAGGGTGGAACTTACTCCACATCCTTCCATGGCACACCACATGGCAATGTTCAGCTGCTGATTCCAGTATGAGAGGCTTGGAGCAGCCATCCAGGTATGAGCTTGCTTTGCATCCTTGATGGTGGTGGGTCGGTTGGTCAGCACGCGTGGGTTGATGGAGAAGCTGGTTCGGGACCATCCATCCATTGTGATGGAGAACGCTGTTAGTTCTGGTATATCATCCAGTAGACCTCTCAGGCCAGTCAAGGGTGTACCCAGGAGGGGCGGTTGGCTCCGGATGACTGTCGTGAGGTTCAGTGGGAAGGCCATCTATACTGGTGTTCTTAAAGCTACTGTGCAGGCAGCACCCTATTTGTAGTCGTCTCGACTCCATAGGCCGGCGGCGTGACCTCGCCATAACATCTCTTTTTTTACCTCCTTCATATCAACCCGCCCACTGGAGCCTTTGAGGTATTGCTGTCGCACTTTATGGTTTCTCCAAGTAGTACAGGGCTTGGACCTTCAATAGATGGTGGTACTCTTCATCGGTGACCTGGCCATCCTCGAGAGCTTTGCTGACAGACTCGTCGATAGTCCATAGCATACTCTGTGCCAGTGTCACATACATAGCATGCTTCTCCAGCCTCCTTGTGATCTGCAGCTGCCCCACTCCCAAGCCCGTGGCCAAAACAGCAGCGGCTAGTGTCACGCCACCCAGCGGGATGGCGACGAGGGCACCCAACTCTGTAGCGAGATTGGCCACAGCTGCCATACCCACGCTGGCTCCAATCACACCCGCAGCAGTGGTTGTATGCGCGAGGACGTTGTATGCCGTCTTATATCATCTGCACGTTCTGCTGTACTTTTCTGCCTCATGGACGAGATTCTGCCTGATGGTATCCATCTTCTGGAGTCGTCAGCCATGGATGGTACCACCCTCGTCAGCAGTCAGGGAGGGGTATATTTCTGGTTGCTTCCTCCACTCTGATTTTGCCATAGTACATCTGGAGGCTTAAACTGGCATCACGTGCAGAATCTGCTCATGAGTCATAGAAGGGTTCATTTTGGAGAGACCGGCGAACCGTACCAGCTTGTGGGTGTTGAGACAGACGTCTCTTAGACAGTGGTCATCAAGCACTATGTCGGGTGCCAGTAGCTTTCTGAAACGTGACATCTGGAACTTCACCATATCACCAAGATAGTAGGTCCACCGCAGGATGGATTTCTTGGTCTTACACTTCTGCGCCATCTCCTCTTCCCACTGTATGACCTCTGGCTCATCGTCATATGTGAAGACATCTGGCTCATCGCCGTCTGTCAAAACTCCTGCATCCTGCTTACTCTTCTTCAGGAGGTCCTGCCAGTATTTGAAAGCTTCACTGTTCCTTTGCCTCCTTGCAATGCTCGCATTCTGTTGATACCAGCTCTCCCGCTGTGGTCACTTCTTCTTGTTGCAATGCGAGCATCTGTTCGTTTTGTGCGGGGGTCATGAAGGCGCAACCCTCTTTCATCATCTCGGCAAAGATATCATGTTGTCGTCAGGTCAAGGAGCAATAAGAGTGTAAACTTTAAATGGGCGTCTGATATCCCATCCGTACTGGCATATATGTTAATGGACAGGCTGTCAAACAGGTGATTTACAGGTGTGACCAGGCTAGAACTGATAGCTTTCTCTATGTTGCTGTTGGCACCTGGGAGATACTCTATCATGCCCCGGCTGACTTCTACCAGTGAGCTGCTGTATGCACTGCCCGGAGGTTGATGTAGCACATCGGTGTGTAAGTATGTTGTGCGCCGCTGGATCACCTCGAAGAGGACCCATTCTACATGGTACTGTACCACCCGTCTCCCCACTAGAGAGGGTGAGATTATGTTCTCTCCACTGGAGAGCAGCAGTCGGACAATCGGCATGGTTATATGTCTCGTTTAAACCCCTCCTATAGCGTACTATGGAACCAATATTTGTTCACTCGACTGGTCTTGCTGACCTCGCAGATGTGTACACAGTTCATGCTGCCAAGGTAGAAGAGAGCGATGGCAAGTCATTCGCCCTACAGTACGAAGCAAGCTCAAATGCATTCTCCCTCCGCCCCATTGGTGGTGATGGGGTGGAGCTACTCACAGACCTCAAGGATGTGATGAAGGCGCGCTTGGGTTGCAACATAGATGGCCACAAGATCGTGTTTCGGTACGATTTCCCGAAGAGGAATTACATCCTCGAGCCGTTGAATGAGCTCTCAGATACAGAGGTGGCAGACATCAACACCCTAAATAGCGACCTCAGCTTTCATCTGGTCAAATGGTGCCCTGCCGATGGCCCGTGATGGCCTGCTATTGAACCTGGCAAAAAACCTTCAGTTCATATTTGAGAAGAATGAAGTGGGTACCGCGCTGGACCTGGGGGTGACTGGCAAACATGGCTGCCCCTATATAGGACTCCTGCACTCATTGACATAGCGGTTACTCCCCTCTTCACTGTTGTGAAAAAGGATGGGACAGTTCGAAAACTCTACAATTGGGGATCATCTTTCCTCACCTACATAGGTGAAGGTGTCTCCCTGACGAGGGTGGGTCACTGCATCCTGGTTACAGGTGGAAAGCTCCTGCTGCGTCGTCCATTCGATGGACCAGTAGAAGCTGTTAACCTCTAGGAGGGCACCCTATGGGTATATGGGGTGTCACATGTCTCCAAAGTCAAGGGTGCTGTTAAACAGCTTCAGCGACTCAGACTCACTAGCTCGCAAACGACTCATATAGTCCTAGACCTACGTTTCTTAGCCAGCGGCAGAGTGAAGCAGCTAGCCCCTGCCCCTGAGGGGATGAAGATCACTATCGATCCGGATGGAACAGGGCTCGATCTGGCACAGATATTTCTCGAGGGGTTCACTCTGTTCAGTTTAACTCTTCATATATAGCCATGTTTCTCATCATACTGCTCGTGCTGGCGTCTACAGCAGTGGCACATGGCTCTGAGACTGCCATGATATTGGATGCCAAGTGGGCCCACTTCCAGGATGACCCCCAGTACAATCATTGGGTCGACCCCCTGCGGAGAAACATTTACGACCGCTTTCACCCACGTAAAGAGATCGAGCCTGTCTGCCACTTCTATGGGGTGGAGAGGGTAGGCTGTGGTTGTCTGCTAACGACCCCTGCTCAGCACCAGATTCTCTGCATAACATGTGAACATGCCAGAGTCTGTCGTGGTTCACATGCTAATCACTTTAGCCTCCTCCCAGGTGAGCGTTGTCAAGGTAGATTGAAGCCCCTATGGGTGGCCCCATCAGAGACTACGTGTTTGTCTGAGCCTACACAGAATAGAGAGAGGCTGGCCACTGGCCGGTATCCTGAGGCGGTTCTCCCGGACAGTGGGGTCCACACATGAGTTTATTTTCCATGTCAACAACTCCCATCTCGACCACGAACATCACATGTCTAAAATTCCTATGCCCCAGGGATTGAGAGGGCAGTGGGGGCCACGGATCGCCGAATGGCGGCCAGTTGAGGGAGGTGGTATCATTTTACTACCGACACTACTAGTAGCTCTTAAGACGTCCCGGGCAAAGTTTACTTGCTGCGGTCACAAAGTTTAAATAAACATACACAACATCAGTGCGGTGGTTGAATATCCACTTTTCGGCATGGCAGGCATGGCAGGCAGATCCGGCGAGTCATCCACCAAAGAACATCGCTACCTCTACATCTGTAGAATCACATTTGTAGGCTGTAGAAGGCCTCACCACAATATATTGTTCCTTGTTGGTTCTTGATTAGACGTGAACAATATTATTTAAAGTTCTAAATAGGCCCCCGAACGACTGTCCGCTCTCTGGATTTATCTCCTTTTATACTACTCATGACGTCATAGGCATAAGCCTCAGCCAATCAACGGCCGAGCAATAGCCAATCAGCGTGAAGCCAATAGTGACTTAGACGAATGTTCTAGAACATTCCCGAAATTTTGCATATACGTGGTTATGACGTCACGGCAATATTTTGAACATAATTTAAAGGGGTTTTCTGTGGATAACTCAGGCATTTCTGAACCGATTTAAAAATAATAAATAGTTTTGGAAAGCTCGTCAAATTCTGGTCCTGATGCCTCCCAAGAACGACAAGCACTAAGTAAATTAAAGATATTATGAGTACCAGCTTGGTACACTAAAAGCAACACCGCACCCCTGGTCGCGCTATACATGCTCTGTCAACACAGCGACAGGCGTGCGCATGCACGCTATGTGTCTTAACGAACTTAGTCGTTTTGATGACGAAATCTCTCCCATAGGCCCATACATGCTTATTGCCCTACCCAGGGGTGGGGGGGGGTCGCGTACGGGAACGATTCCTGACATGTGGCCCGTGCCCAGCTTAGCTGGGATGGCCAGTACCCATCGGTCGATCTTCACTACACCACCCCTTCCTAGTTTGACATCCGCGGCAAATGATCATGCATCTTGGACCACCGCACAGACGCACGCTAGGTGGGAATTATAGACTTCCCGGGTAGGCCTGTGGCCCGAGAGGAGTAGTGACACATAGACGTGTGTTATAAGTAATAGAGCACATAAGGGTGCCACAGAGGATAAGGGAGGCATACTTTTAGTTTTAATTTTTGACCTGGAATCATTTTTCCAGGTCTTCTTTTTTTCTTTTTTAAGACAATATTTTGGTGCGTGCTAACTTTATAATTTAAGCCTATGATTCTTAAAGATCAGCTCGCATGGGTGTTCTCTTTGGGTGCCGATAATTGTTATTTCTGCAGAGAACACCCAAGCTACTACGTACCACAATTAAGTTAAGATAATATAATATAAAAATAAGATATATATATATATATATATATATATATATATATATATATATATATATAGATATATATATATATATATATATATATATATATATATATATATATATATATATATATATATATATATATATATATATATATATATATATTATAATAATGTACTTGAGTAATTTCCACGTAACATACCCGTATTGGGTATTAATTGGTAAGGGATTACTTTGCGCATCCCGCGTAAGTAAAGGGACACGCACATATATATTAATTAAAGTGTAAAATTTCTGCCGGCTATTGTGGACCCGCACGGGTAGCTCTCGCTAACCCCATAACCATCCTGACATCCTAAAACAGGAAGAAAAATAATACGAAAGATAGGATATAATAATAAGCCAAAAAGCTAGTTTATCAGGCAGCCCCAACATAGCTGAGACTGCATGACGGAATTATGCCATTATTGCACTGCAGTGTGTTGCATACTTTACGTCGCACACGACGTCCTTACAACACAGGAATCCGCAGTGCTCATTTTAGTGTGAGACACAGCTGGGAAAATGTGTTGCGCAGCTGTGTAGGATAACCGTAGTTATCCTAGGGATGGGATTCAATTGATCTAACATATATAATAATAAGAAAAGTATTTAAAAATAATAAAAAGTAAGTGTCCACGAGTCGCACCACCGATATATTCTACTCTAAACTTTGAGCAAGAATGATCACACCTCCGCCGAAAAATGTCCCCATTGAGTCTGGGTTCCACGACTGGTGGTGGTTGGTCATGGCGGATGGACTTCTACTGCTGAAATGTTTCCATTATTACTGGCGCTTTCTGGAATGTCTGAAGTGATTATTGCAGGAATATTTGGCACAATGTTTATAGTGTCTATGTCTCCGTCGGTGGTAGTTACTGCAGGCATAGTGATGCTTGTTCTTGCAGTTGCGATGATGGTGGCCCTGACTGGCGTAGTGATGCTTGATGTGGCTGGTGCGGTGATGGTCGGTGTGGTTCCTGCTGTTCTGGTGATAGCGAGTGTGGTGAGCCGTATTGCGGGTGGAGGTTTGTGACGCCAGAGGTGCAACGGTCTGTGATGACAATTTCCGTGTGTTAGCATACTTCAGGAGTCGACTCACGGTGACATTTGGCATGGGCGGTATGTCTTGAGTGTGCACGATTCGCTTCCTCCCCACGTACGGACGATCAGGTGTGGTACCCTTTCTGATTGCCGGGTCGGTGTGAGTAGACTGTGAGTGCTGTATGATGTGGGTTGGCGTGATGCTGATGGTGGGTGGCCCCGGTAGGTTGGTTCGTCATCTAAGATCAGGTCGGGCGGAGATGGTGACTGTGGATAACTAGGTATATCCATCTCCGTGGGCGCCGTTATGACTACTGCTATTGGCTGGCTGGTCGCGGATGCTTGTGTGGATACGGGTGTGGGTGTGGTTGCTGCTGTCATGCTGCTGGTAAATGAAGTGATTCTTGCGGGTGCTGCTGAACTGGATTTTGCAGTGGACTTCTGCTTCTTACTCGCTTTCACGACCAGTGTTGACGTGATAACGGGTTGTGTTGTAGTGCTAACTGGCACGATGGATGGTTGAAACTCATGTTGGGTTGCTGATATGGCTGCTAGTGTGACCGCACAAGGACGATGGCTGACGGGATGTCTGCATGTTGTGTTCTTCGTGCGGCCATTTTCTCGGTCGGAAGTACTTTAACTGGTAACCAAGATTCAAAATGGGTGGCTAGAGCGGCACAATCTTCGTTTTCTTCACCGGGAACTAATGTCACTTCCAAAACGTGGTGCTTATGATGGAGCGCGTGCGTTACTCCATAATGGGTGGCTGTGTATAGATACTGACACGCCACACAGAAGGCTGTCTGGAGAAGATGGTCCTTGTTGATATGAAGAGTGAGGTCGGAATTTCGCGTAACAGTTTGGGTACACAGTTCTCCGCTAGCCAATAATGAACTGCACGGGAATCTCTTCAGGGCTGGTACCGATTCTTCAGATGAATCCGACAATGCTCAGTCTTCAAGGAGTGGCATCTCCTCCCCGTATAGTAGCTGTGTTGCGGGTACCTAATTAACACCTAAATCCCTATCTATTCATTCAACTTTCCAGGCCTAGTATGTAATAATGAAGATAATAATAATAAAAGATACAGCAGAATTTAGTTTTCGACATGAAAGAAGCCTAATGCTATTTGCTCCTCCCTGGTGTGGAGTTTTGGTGGGAAGACGAAGTTTCAGAGCGCACTTCCCATTTTTATATGATTTAGTGATGTCACTGATGGGCGGATGACCACATCTGGAAGTTTGACGGTGATTCGGTCCTGCCCTATATGGAAAGTTTTTCACTTTCCCATTCACGGCGTTACATGATTAATTTCTTCCATATACAGCGAGTACTTTTAATTATAGGAAGAAAGGCTCATTAACTTCGTCTTATTTTTGTGTATTCGCAAGTCTCTGATCAACGTAAAAACCTGGTACTACTTATTTCTGTGGAGCATCACCTTTTAATTAGAGTGAAGCGGTTTTACAGATTGGATGCTTATAAACTCGCCTGTCTTAATTTCAGGCTGGAGCACCCGATGGGGTGTGTGAGAGCGGTGACGTCAGCGGCCTATGCCCCGACTTATCTTCACCATTCCTCCATCCCGCTGTGGTAGTCGCGTATTTGGGCGGCTCTTTTGTTTAAAGTGCTTGATCCAATTTACTGGAAATAGCATTAAAGTCACGTGGCCCTTGAAAACACGTGGTTGATCGGAGACATAGATGCTGTTTATGGCAATGGCCGAAATAATGCTGCTGAGGTATATTCTTTGTAGATGTGAGAAATGGAAATATATGTTTTATCATGAATCTTTATGAAATAATGTCCCTGTATTGCGCGAGTTCTTATACATGCGTCTTCTATTTGTCTGTAATAGGTAGTTCTCAACCTGTGTCGATTATGGACTGGAACGCAGGTAAGTGCATTTCTGAAATTCTCTTTGTAATTAGATTGTTAGATTTTTGATGCCGCTTTATCGGCTCGTATGCTAATGATCTATATACACGGTAGAGCAGTTGTGTTCTTAATCAAAAATATAACAGTAATGCTGTAGGTAATTCATGTGGTGTATCAAAGTTACTGATCCCGCCAAGATAGCTGTGTTTTCCGAGCGGGTGGGCTGCCAAGCATTCTCCTCGATGGGTAGAACTAGCCTCATCCCTACCTAGACCAGACATATTAATATTAATAATATTGGTTAAATTACAATACAGCTCGGAAATGAGCGCACACAGTTTTACAATTTACAATGTCGTCGTTTGGAGATAGTGAATACAGTCAACCTGAGTGTCTGTGTTTCTGACATGTTGGTGATTTTGATTGATATGCATGGCTGGTTATCTGTGGATGATACTTGTGCTGTGGTGAGAATGTGACATTTTTATGGCCGCTGGGTGTCGGTCGGCAGTGCGGTGTCAACTTTATCGAACCTTGATGGTATTTCGCACTGTAATGGCCGAGGTCGTGGGTGGGACAGAGTTATTTTAGAGCACAGATGACCTGAAGGATGCTGTCGTAACTTTGATCAATCCATCATCGAATTCAACCTTTCGGTAGCAAAATCCTACTTGTGACTGATGACAATGTGGGCATCTTACTCTCTTAATAATATTGACTGTTATTACGTGCAAATGATGCATAGTATTCTTGGCTGTTTCCATACGACGTTGCGGGAGAGGAGAGGGGAGGGGTGGACGTTTCTCCCGTGAGGCGTACTGTAGATGGCTGCAGTACATTCCTTCTATCCGCATGATCAGTCCTCCCGTAACTTGATAAGAAGGTGAATGCGGGAGAATTGTTGGCTGTTGTTTGTTGATGATGATATTGTTGTCGGGGAGCCCAGGCTGCTGTATGATGCTAATGCTATGTGAGATGGGTGTATTTCAGTTTTCCACGCTGGTGAACGCCAAGTCTGCTGTTATTGCGGGAGGTGGGGGTTGCGGGAGATAGTATTTCTCCCGTATCTTGTGCGGATGGATCTGTTGCAGAAATTTATGTCTCTAACGGTGCTTAATTAAAAAACGTTAGGTGCTGCTAAGCGACGTGGTTGCCTGTGTTGTATGTCTCCGCTATGCTGAGTATAACCGAGTATGTGTGTGATGTGCGCGCAATGATGAATTGATGTATCCAGCCCTGAGGGCAAGTGTGCTCTGTATGTAATTGACGTTCTGTCTGTGATGTGATGTCCTGACTGCTCACTGTGGAGTATGGTGGCCCTTATGGAGAGGGTGGCACTTGGACAGGGGGATGTGGTCATCTCCCATTACATGACGGCTGGTGCCTTGTTGAAGTTTTTAGACACCGGAGAAATTCGAGCCAAGAGTCTGCTGAGCAGGCTGCTTCCCTGCCCACCGCAGTTGGTCTGTGCAGTGCGGGATGCTACCTCCTCTGTAGCAGCAGTCTCTCTCATATCTGAGGATTGACGGTCAACAGACGACGAGTGGAGTGTGACTGGGCCGGTGATGTCCGAATTTGGTGTATAGATAAGAGACACCAGTTGTAACGGGGGCGTTGGTGCCGTCATGGACAATTGTGCGGCTTGGTTGGAGCGTGGTCTGGTAATTTGGGGGTGTGGTCAGTTACACCAAGTTGTGCGGTTTTGCGGCTCTAGACAAATTCCAAGCTTCATCCAGACTCTTCACTTCCATGCTATTCATCACATGGTCCACCCCACAGGAAGCATGGCTTGGGTCAGTCTCAGCTTCTGCCTGCGGTAACTCTATAATGGGGGGTATAGCATGACGTGGGTGGGAGTGGGAAGAGATCGGTGGAACAGCTTTTCCATCTGGTGCCCTGGACAAAACAAACGGAAAGTTCTTCGAATACGGCTTGCCAGATCGAGTAGACCTGTACTGAGGAGGGAGAGGGCAAGTACGTATCTTGTCATCATCCTCAGCGTTAGCCACTTGTTCACTGGTGTTCTAGCTTGGTAGAAGATGGGCCGAACTGGCACTGCGGTGCTCTGCGCTAATCGTAGGAATACTGCTTTCCATAGAAATTTCTGTCTGGGTGCCAGTATCACGAGGAACGCCCAGTCCGAGCTCTGGTGTTGGGTCATCACTGACACACGATTTAAGCTGATCGAAGTGGATGACTGAGGTCAGGCCATCCGAAGCACGGATATGGTAGGTCACGTCCGACGTCTTACCTACTACCACATATGGGCCATTCCACTGGTAACTCAGTTTACATGGCACGTTTGCAGATCGTCATGAATCATGTACCCATACCATCGTTCGTGCTTCATACGGATTTCCATGCACTCTTCGGTCATACCATGTCTTTTGCCGCTGCTGTGCAGTGGATAAAGTTTATCTTGCCAACTCATGGGCCTGCTCTATCTGCTGCCGCAAGAGTTCAACAGAGAGAGATGGTGAATTTGTCTCTTCTGGTATCCGAGGCATAGCCAGATCCAGGGGTAAGGCTAATTCACAGCCTAACATTAACTGAGCAGGGGTGTAACCCATGCTGGAATGTACTGAAGTGCGGTAAGCCATGAGCACATATGGGAGTCATAAATCCCAATCACTACAATCAAGGCGTGTTTCCTTAGTAAACATCTCCATGAGGGTTCGATTGAATCTCTCCACCATCCCATCACTGCGGGGATTCGTGAATGCTACTATTAGGCACGTATTAACGGCTAAAGGTATACATTTCTACACATCTCAAAACTCTCGCATGAAGCCGGCGATCATTGAATGCATTCAACGCACCATAAAGACTAAGTTATGGAAATATATGACTTACAAAATAACCAATAGATATATCGATATGCTCCCTAATCTGGTAAGATCTTACAATATAACTGTACATGGTAGTAAAAAATTCAAATGTTGACCGCAGTACAGAGGTGTTAGCTTAGCTTAATATGTACTCAAAAGCAAATCCGAGAGCATCGGTAAAGGCGTATGATTTGAGGGTAGGCGATGACGTAAGAGTGTCATATTTAACAGATCCATTTGCCAAGGGTTATAGACCAAGAATCAAAATCCCATTATCGGTACATTTTATACTGAAGAGCTGCAGAAAATTCGTTTAAATGAAGCTAACAGACAGCTGTATCGAGTAGAAAGAATTATTAAAGGGGCGTACAATAGATAATAAGCGAGAAGTCTATGTCAAATGGCACAGCTATCCTGATGCGTTTAATTCGTGGATAAGTTATTCAGAACATAAACGTATTTAGAATTATTACAGAGCTACAGGAACAACACCAACCCCACACCATTCCCCCGCACATACCCTAGCATTTGGTGTGTTGTAGAAATGTCTCTAAACAGTGCAGAAATTCGTAATAATGATGATTATCGTTGGTCATTTTGTGGTGGAAAAGTGCCCAGAGACGAGATAGGATATCTCGCTCAGGTTATAATTATTTATATTATAATAGCGACATGTTTAATAAATCTGAGCATTCAAAATGGAGATAAAGGGGTTTGGATAGCGTTAGCATCTGGGTGTTTGGGATATATGTTACCTGCATTGAGTTTTAAAAACGCCCAAAGTTGAGTGATTGTCACCATTTTAGAAAGAATAGCTAGAAACATGGAGCAGTTTTATATTATGCTACCGAGTAACAGTAGCATGGGTTACTATCCTGATAATAAGGTTTCAGAATTCAAAAAACATCTTCAAACACCTTTAAGATTCTTGGGGGAACGGGAAGTTGGTTTGGCATCCATATTGTATCCGATAAGTTGGTTAACATTAGCAATGCCTTCGACGATCCTGCTACATTATTATGAACCCGTGGTGCCTAAAGTTCAACGCAAGCAGAAGCAGAAGAAAACAAGCTCTCTGAACTTGGCCGAGGAACCTTTTGATAAATTTAAGCAGACTAATACTTTAAAAGTAGCAGTAGTGAATTCAGAGCCTCGACGTAAAGCTGTAGAATTTCCTCTCTACAGCCAATACATAGAAATACCTAAAGGCTTCTATACTTGTACAATTCTAATAGAGTGTATAAATACGCAGATTAATAGCCACAAACGTTATACAAATACCATTAGATTCAACTATTTCACAGATCGAATCAACCTCGTAACATTAAACGTTAAGCGAATGTTCGCTATTGAATTTGATGCCTACCTAGAGAAATTCTTAGGCTATACCAATCATATCCTTAGTGGCCTTACCCCCGCTGTCAGAGTTCTAGCAACGTATAAAAGTAATACGATTACATTAACTGCTGCTTACGTATATTGCGATATTGAAAGCCATAAAGTAGTCAGAGACCTCGCTACAGCGCCTGTGTTAAAGTTATGCCATTATCTAGCAGTCATGGTGGAGAAGATATTTGTCAATGGACATTTCCTGACATTCAATATAAAACCGTATCTAAGAATAACATCGACATGATAGACGCGGTTATAAGCAATAGGACTGGAGAGAACATACCATTTGAAGACGGTGCATCACCGAACGTACTTTGTTTTACATTTTAGACCTAAAAATGTATTAACACTGATCTAAACATTTTGACTGTAAAAACAAAGTAAACAATAACTTATGCATGTAAACCGGATTCAGCCACATTGTAAGCTAAATCCACTGTGGGATCAGATGTCAATTTCACTTTCTTTGACATATTGACTTGAATGCGAGAATATAATAGGCTATTGTCTCTGTCTATAAGCAGAGCACAATACGCGTGTGCGTGATTGCTATGCAGCTATGTATTCTCTTGATATATTTAAATAGTCAGTGTGAGTTTAGGAAACTACAGTAATTGTATGGAAATCCGCAACGAAATAATGCTTGGCGAAGCGAGGGGCTGGCATACAACTACTTTTACTGGAGAAAACGTGTAGACCAATTGTTTTGAGTAGCGAAAACTTGTTTCTAAAATGTTCCGCCCGGAACATGTGTGTGCAAACGTTTAGCAATAATACTACTAATTTTCAAATGTTACAGCCACAACAACGACGACGACGACGACGACAACGACGACGATGACGACGACGACGACGACGACGACGAGGACGACGACAACAACAACAATAACAACAACAACAATAACAATAATAATAATAATAATAATAATAATAATAATAATAATAATATATTTTTCAGCATGTTTATCTATTTAAAGTATTGTAATGGGTAAAATGATAACAAGTGACCCAAGAAACCCTTAATTTGACATCAATTCCAGCCCTCTACTCCATCTAGAACTTGAGTAATGCAGATTTTCCGCTGGGAAGGCGGCCATTTTGATTCCGCCATTTTGAATAGGGTTCCCTTGGTAGAATCACGTGGCACCGCATCTAATTATGTTCAGCATACCTTAAACCACCTATATGCCAAATGTCATGCTTTCTGCCGGAATGGAACATTTTACCTTAAATGTGTTACATATCCGCCCCACTAATAGCGTTACCATGTAACAATATATCAGGAGTTAATTCACAACCTAGATGAAAAAATGCTAAGAGGGGTCAACAATCCACTAACCAGCACAGAAGTCATTTGAAGCATAACCGTAGAGGGAGAAGCATAACAGCATTTAGTTAACTATTAAGATGGTGGCATGCCAATGCACAAACAGCGAATTAGATTTGTTTACTGTGAAACCTGTAATGCCTATGATGGGTCAAACTCGTTGAAAAAGTTACCAACCTGTTACAAGTTTTTCTAAATCTGGGGGAAGTCTGAAGTTTTTCGTCTCTGTAAGGCTAGCGTTGTACATGTTGTCGCGGGTGTGGACACTGTTTTAACAGCGAACAGCAATGTTGCGCCAGTTAACGTATGGGTTGGCTCTCTATGTTTTCTCAAGTAAATGTATTTTTTAATGGAAAACGTGTCTCTGGCACTAACGACACATACGCTTTTCGTAGTTATTTCGAATTATTGAATTATTCGACAGAGCATAGGTCGAGTCAATTAACTGCTGCCTTATGGTGTAAGGATATGGGGGCGGGGGGGGGGGGGGCATGTGGACAATAAGACCGTTAATAATGTAGGTTATATGCGTAGAAAACTGAATGTTGCACTAAGTAACCCAGTTGAAATGATCGGTAGAATGCATTCCATCATTTTTCTTCAGGAAAAGTATTTAATTAACAGAGTTTCCTTAAAGCAACGTTTTACATCGTGTAAACCTTATTTTAACATAATTCGTGGCAATGAGCACAATTACAAATTACATCTGCATGAAGCTACATTAAATTACCGTATGGTTAAACTTATTCCAGAAGTAATTAACGCTCATGCGTCGACATTGCTAAAGTCCGCCGCCCCCACCCCCCACCCCCGCATGATACCCTATTAAAAGCGTTATCATCAAATCATTCACCATTCCCGCAGGGACTAGTAGCGGGAATAAGGTTCTCGGGGACCTACCGAGTAGGGTTATATTCGGTATAGTTAGTAATAGAACTAATAATGGAGATTTCGATACAAACCATTATAATTGGCAACACTGCGATGCTAATCATATTTCATGTTATATGGATAATGAGTAAGTGGCTGGAGATGCTCTTACACCGAATTTCACAGCTGCTGGTTATAATTTTACAGAATCATTCTTGATGTTGTTTAATGGAACTAGTACATTATTCAATGACAAATGTATAGGGCTTAACATCAATGAACATAAGGCAGGTTGCACGTTTTTTTGCCTTTGACTACATTCCAGACCTCGCTATAGGTGATCATGTCTACCTTATGAAGCAAGGAAGCCTACGCCTCCAACTAAAATTTAAAACAGCATTACCTGATAATATGAACGTAATATGTTATGCGGAATTTAATAACCCTATATTCCTTAACAGTGATTGTAACATCACCACATACTACTAGAGCCCTTGATGCCCCAGCACCCACAAACCCATCATCGTCATCATCATCATCATCATCATCATCATCATCATCATCATCATCATCATCATTATTATTATTATTATTATTATTATTATTATGTTAACTACTAGAGGTCTCGAAGATATTTGCTCGGGAGACTGGTGAATAGGACAGATATTACTAGGAATTTTCGCTAAAGACTGTATACCTAAACGTATCAGAAGACCAGCGTGTCTCATCGTTAATACAGATCCTGAGAACCTTCCAGGTACTCATTGGATCACGTATATATTGTCCGAAACACGGAAAATCTGAATATTTTGACTCGTCCGGGCGTGTCTCGTGGCCTGAACTAATGGTCAAAATGGGGCCATTATGTAATCCATATATATATATCCTGTATTCATAATTATAATAAATGTTGAACAGACCATTTAAACAAAAATCAAAAAAGTTAAGGCTTAACAGATCAGATTTTTAAAACGCTGCTTTTATACTAGAAGTAGGGCCGGAATTAAAATGATACCACCTCCCCCAACTGGGAGCCGTTCGGCGATCCGTAGCCCCCACTTTAATCTCAATCCCTGGGGGCATAGGGTTGTTGAGACATGTGATTTTCGGGGTTGGTGTATGCCTCTAGATGGAGATGGGAGCTATGCCCCAGGGATTGAGAGGGCGGTGGGGCCATGGATTGTCAAACGGCTGCCAGTTGAGGGAGGTAGTATCATTTTAATTCCGGCCTTACTACTAGTCAAAATGATACCACCTCCGTCAACTGGCAGCCATTTGACAATCCGTGGCCCCACCGCCCTCTCCCTGGCGGCATAGGGTTGTTGAGAAATGTGATTTTCGTGGCTGGTGTAGGCGGGAGCTGCTGTTCTCCGAGACATGGAAGGTCGTGGCGAATATAAAACTGCCATGCGGACCCCACATGTCCGGGAGACCATCCTCCGGCTGGCCGGTGTCTCTCTCTCTCTCTCTCTCTATTCTGACCGGTATCCTGAGGAGGTTTTCTATCTGTGGGACACTTTTGTAGCTGTCCTACCTATCCTACCCCACGTATCTCCTACCATACCCTGTTGCTATTCGAGCCGGCTGGTGTGTGTGTGTGTGTGTGTGTGTGTGTGTGTGTGTGTGTGTGTGTGTGTGTGTGTGTGTGTGTGTGTGTGTGTGTTTGTGTGTGTGTGTGTGTGTGTGTGTGTGTGTGTGTGTGTGTGTGTGTGTGTGTGTGTGTGTGCGCCTGCACTGGGGGGTGTCGTGATGGGTCCTTATCTAACCTGGTCATATTACCCCGGCCCTAGTGTCTTACCTAGTTTCGAAATTTCACGTAAGTTCTAGCGAGGTCTTTGAGCGGATTTGAACACCAGTCTGCAGCCTGGGAACACTATGAAATTCAACAACTCTATCAACTCTATTGATAGACCCACCGCAACACCATTAAGCTTTGGACTCTGAGTACTCTTGATCTCTGAGCGTGAGTTGTGAAATCACTGTTACTGCGTTATCTCGAAGTGACGTCAAGATCTAGAGTGAGTCGAGCCTGATAGCGCAGCAACACAGCAACGTGTGAACACCTAACTTATCAGCTATGCATACATGGCCGAGATAGTTAATGCGTTGTATTATAAACTTTTAAAATCACAGGTTCAAATTTCGCTATGTGTTATTAGCAAATGGTAAACCTTAAAATCCCAGGTTCAAATCTCGTTATGTGTTATTAGCAAATGGTAAACATGTCTACAATTACTCTTTACCCGTTACCCGAGAAGCATGACATCATGTCAATGCCAACTCCACAGTCACATAAAACCCATGATTGCAGACCACAGACCCTCGACTGGCCCAAAGTCAAGAATAGTATTTTATTTAGCCCACCTGCTAGGCGTTAACACTCAATTAGACACAGCATCCCTAATGGTATAACGGCGATCAAAAATTACGTATGAATGTACAACCATACATTACGTGTAAAGACTCAAACACTAAACTACGTGTAAACGCTCATCTACAAACAATATTACACACAATGGGCCGGCCTGAAGAGCTGCGGTCATACACACATGATGTAGGCTGTGGGGCATGGCAAGAAAACGTACCCAGGCCATTGCGTGATATGGGTAACTATGCAGATCGAAATCTTGAGAAATGGAGAAGCTCAGGGATCCCAACATTCCACTCGTCATTTCTACTAACATGTCTTACATGTTGCGGATGTTATCCGATGACTGTGATAGCGATGGACAAACTCTTCAAGTATATGAACGGTTTGCAGATTTGATGTGGATGCTGCTATCGAGTTGGAACAAGAGTGGGAACAAGAAATGCAGTGATCCCTCGCCCACCAACCACTCAATGCGTGCACTACTCCCACATATCACATCAGCTCTCCTGAACATCGACCACATCTCACACAAACACATAGTCTCCGTCGGCATCACATCGACACGACAGACCACCCACAGGTTCCTGGTACTGATTGCCTTGTGATCAACCACACATAATAGGGTCTGGACGCCCATTTAGAGACAAGGATCTACTATCACATCGACACGACGGACCACCCACAGTTTCCAGGTACTGATCACCTTGTGATCAACCACACATAATAGGGTCTGAATGCCCATTTAGAGACAGGCATCCACAGTGATATACACCATGATTACTGTTGCACAGCTTCGGGATGTTGCAAAGCAATTCGGCCTTAGAGGCTACGCTAAGGTAAAAAAAGCCGACCTGCTCCTAATGATCTGACAGGCCAGTGCCGAGGAGTCGCAGAAGTGTCTCTCCCAAGCAATGAAGATGGGAAGGTTTCCAGTGCTTACCAAAGATGATCCTTTGAATCCCCACAAGAAAGCTCAGCGGCTCCGTGAGCTTCGTAAGTTGAACGAGGAGGTGACTGCTAGCTTGCAAGCCAAGACTGTAGTGAGGCGGATGGCGGACCATCCACTGGAGCACTGACCTCCCTTACGCAGGATTGCTAAGCGAGTGATGAGGGGGCCGAGGTCTGAACCCTCAGTCCGGAGCATGAGGCGAGCAGGCGAACACATTCTCGACCAGCGTCTCGGCGAAAGGGAGACAGAAGGTAGAGGACACCGGTGCTGGACATTCTTCAGAGGTCTAGAAGGAGACCTCACAGGCCAGATCATGCAAAAGATCCAGCAGACTGTCCAGAATGCATTCTACCTCTGCTACACCCATACCTACCGCATCCGTAAAATCGAAGACGCTAGGGTGATGCTCTTCCACAAGAATGCTCCTGGGAGCCCGTGCTTGAACACCATAGGAGCAGCTCAGGATTGCGTGGCAGCAAGAAAACAAACCCGCCTCAACACAGACAATATCGATCAACCCAACACCAAGTGGGCTTTCATTCGATCAATCAACGTTGAGGTCATGGCTGTCATCGACCGCCAACCGCTTCTTGGGACATGCCCCCTCCAAGACTGGCTACGACAGAAGAAGTGTATGACTGCCCTCGACACCTACATGGACAACATGTGTCTCTGGAGATGTCTAGCAGTCCACCGAGGAGCGAGAGCTGATAGGAGTACAGCTCCTGCACGAGGGCTTACCACACAGTTCTATGGCAAGACAGTACTTGATGTCCGCAAGTCCTCACTGGATCAGCTGGTCAAGGTAGAGTTCTTCGCCAAGATCGGGATTCGCGTGTATGAACCACCCAAAGAGGGCACCTGGCACTGGATCAGGCAAGTGGCTCACTACCGTGACACCATGCCCATCAGAGTGTGGGACCACCACGCCTTCAACATCAAGAACATCTCCAAGCTGGAACATACACTAGTCTGCAGTCACTGTCAGCAGAGATTTACACAGGCATGCAATCTTCGACACGCTGATCACTGGACAGGCGGCAAAACAACAATCGTGTGTCCTGGCGAGAAGCTTGAGGCGCCACAGTCTGCATATGAGAGAGCCTTCTATCCACCCCAACCAGCCAGTTCAGTGGCTACCCGTTGGATTGAGTATAAGTCGAGAAACAGAGGCATACACATACACCATGTAGAGTGTGGGCATTGTGGCGAGCGTTGGATCGAGGGCGCTCCAATAGATGGTTACGATTCGACCACCAACACCATTTACCAGTTCCATGGCTGTTACTGGCACGGGTGTCCACAGCACCAGCGAGGTGAGGATGCCGAACAAAGATACCACAAGACAGTCCCGAGAGAGGAGAAGCTGAGAGCATCCGGATGCAGGCTTGTGGTACAGTGGGAGTGCTGTATAAAATGATGTCCAAGCGTACCTAAACGAGTTCGGACTACCACATACCCACACTTCATAGTTTATGACTTCGAAGCACTCCTAGATGGTATCAAGACTCATCCTACGGAGACTCTCCCGATCGAGAGTACTTACATACCTATCTCTGTGTCAGTTGGCTGCTCCTTAGATGGCGCCACGAGTGAGCCCACTCACCTCTGCAATCCTGACCCCAAAGAACTGATCAGAGAGTTCATATCTAATCCAGACAAGAGTTAGGGCACAGTACATACCAACAGACCTGGACAAGCTCCCAAAGCGACAGCAGCGACTGATCAACGAGTGGTGTGACCAAGTGCCTGTACTGGGGTTCAATTCTGGGTGGTATTACCTGAACCTCATCAAGAAGTACTTTGTCGATGAGCTGCATGGCAGTACAAATACAGTGAAAGTCAACGAGTGAACAGCTACCGACCAGTTAGGATCTGTTGCACGCCGTCGACCACCTTCCAGCTTACCAGGCCCATACAGGTACCGAACCAGACCATCAGGTGGTAGGCACGCCTCTCCCTTGTTCGCTCCTCTGGAGCTGTGACTGGCAACAGCAGAGTGTCTGATAGCCTCTACCGACTTCTTCCCGATTAGTCTCTCTGCAAGTGTCCGATTTCTCCGCTCAACGATAGCCTGGGCACGGTGACCTACCTCGCCTCGCCTTACTGCCACAATGTGTTTCGGCATGAGTGCTGCAGTCTTACCTCTGAACACCGTACCCTCATCCCCTTGCAGCAATTCCGGCCACTGGAGCTGATTTTCCGAAACCTCGTAGACACCCTGGAATGCCTGGGCCACCTGGCCAGCTGACTTGTCTGTGAGCGGTACTGCAGCCTTGTACCTGCTGGCGACATCGACGATGGTGAGGGCATACTTGTAGGTCTTACGACCAACCGAGTTGTGTGGAAGGAATAGAACATCTGCCTGGTGACCTCTGTTCAGGACAGTTTCATCGAAATGGGCATGCCTGATGTGCCGTGGACGAGGTCTGTATATCTGCCACATCGCCTGGTGGTTGAGCCACTGGCTAACTGTCTTCAATGTGAAGTTGTGGCCCTTGCAACGTGCAGCCTCATGTAGTTGAGAGGGCTTGCGGTAATATCCACCAGGCTGATAGTAGAGTTCATCAAGAAAGACGGAACTCCCGGATTTCACCACTGATATCCACTCCTGTCTTGTCACGCAGGCCTGGCGGATTTCATCACTGACGTCCACTCCCGTCCTGTGATGCACGGCCTGGGTGAACTCTAGAAAGATGAACAGACAGCCGTCATTCATTCGGCCATCACTGAAGACCTCCTCAAACACCTCCGTACACTTACATCTAATCTCTGCTGGATCCTCACTGAAGGGTAGTTTATCGAACAACCCTCCGAAGTTAAGTATATTGACCAGGTTGTACAGAAACGCCATCCTTATATACCGCAGCTTAAATGTTTGGTAGCCCAGATGGCCACGAGTGCTATGGCAACGTATGTTAGGCAAGGGCCTGCGCCTGAGGCGATGGCTGGTATGGCTTCAGAGATCTTCTCCACACCATGGAGAGCATTTTTGGCGATCTTGCGGACCGTCTCGCCAGCCTTCATTGTGAACAGAGTGATCAGAGCCCCAAATGCTGTCCGCGGACCGATAGAACCTTTTATGTAAGTGCGATAGATTCCTTTTGCTCTGTGTACTAGCCTGCAGGATTCAGGCGCAGTCTCCGCTACATCATCATACTCAACCGTGGTTTCCGCTACATCGTAGTCGTCTGCATCATAATCCTCCTCATCATAGTCCTCCTCATAGTCCTCATCATCTATATCCTCGACTGGATCTTCATAAGCCTCTGGTTCATACATTGCTCTGGTGATCCGCCACTGGGGGACAGCTATATAGTAGGTTTAAACTGTAGTCTATAGACTATAGCATGGCATCCGCAATCTTGAATGCGGGCGTGTTTGCTTTAGCGAACTGGGGACTCAGCTTCGCCGACAAGAAGGTGGTAGAGGTCGAGCGTAAGCGTCATAACCAGGCGATGGAGACGCTGTCTAAGGAGAAGTTTGAGTACAGCCAAGCACTCGAGCATATGCGCCAGAGGGAGGCACGCCGACGACATCTCCGAGCTCAGGCCAACCAGAGCATCAAAGAGGCAGATGAGGGTCTCGATGAGTACTACGAGGCTGTAAAATTATCTGAGCCAACGCTCGACTATGAAGCATCGACAGGTCAGAATACAGCAGAGCTTATAGTAGTGGTGGCAGCTGCAGCTGTGATGACAGGAGTCGTGCTCTACGCATGCTCAAGCTGACTACCTGATGTGTTCAACACGCATACTTTAGCATAGCCAAAGTAAAGTACCGTCACACCTAATGAGCGAGTCCCAGCTATGAGGTTTCCGATGATGAAGCTGAGCCGGTTACCATGATTAGGTGGGATGTCCCTGACTCCGAGGTGGTGACAGCCCTGGAGTGCCGACTCGAGGTCGTCGCTTCCACCGGTTAGTCGCAGAAGCGCAATTGACTTAGTTCTCTGTCTGTAGAGTTGGCAATCAGACGGGTCGCATACCTCACCAAGAACAGTGGTCTCAGCAACCACAATCTTGAAGTCGTTTAGCTTATTCACCTGCTGGATGGCTCCTCCTTTCTGATCCAGGACCACAAAGGCAACACAGTCCGATACACCATGATGCAATGCAATCTCTACCCATTGGTTAGCTGTGGCTTGGACCTGCTCGTGTTCTCACTCTATATGCACGATCCGCTGTTTGGAACCCGTTTGCTTCAGCTCCCGGCCATTCTCGTCATGCCAGGCATGAAGTCTTGGATCATTCATCGTCACATCTACGAGCTACTCAGTGTACACCCGGAGGAACAGCCTATCCTGCATGGCAGCCGGAGTCACGTGTGTGTTCTCGAGGAGGGTTAAGAGTGGACTTGCCACGGGCCTCTCGACACCTGCCCATAGTTCGAATTCCGTGAATCCCTCATTGCACCCCACAGCGTAGTACCCCTTTCCATTCGTATAGAAGGTTGGTCCACAAGCCAGCGGACCTAGAACTCGGTACTCATCGTTCACATAAGTGGTGTCCACGGTGCTGTTGCTCTGCACGATCGCCCACCTGTTCAGAACCTGTGGGAGCTCTACCGCCTGTTCTGTTGTGCTCTGAAGCTTGAACTCGTGTGTCATGCTCTTAATCTCGTGGATCTGTGCCGAGATTGCAAAGTCGATGCACTTTCCAGCAGCGCACAACGGGTTCTCATCATGTATACTGGGTCGAATGACCATCAGGTGGTCCTTCCGAGGCTCAGTGCGGTGCGATGTCACGGGTTAAATGGCCCCATATGGATGTTGCACATACTGCAGCAAGTATAAGGTCTGGGTATAAAGAGGTTATACATGGCTGCCATGTTCAGTACAGTTCTCCAGCAGATTGTCTATAGGCAGCAGGACAAGTTGGCACGACAGTCATGGCCACTGTGTGCACTGTCCCACTGTGACAGGGTCTGAGGACTGCTTCGTGACATCAACATTATCCACGAGCGAGCCAAGGTCACACCTCCGTCTGATGCGGAGATACTGGCCAGCATAGAGGAAGGAGCACCAGCTCATAGTACAAAAGAACAGCTGACTCAGATACCCTACCAGAGGTTTGACAGCACCCAGGGCAGGGCACTCAACCTACCTGTCGCCCAAGCCAACAGTCCTGTTATTCTAGCTCTCCAAAGGGTGAGGGTCGAAGCCAAAGATCTACTAATGGTCGGGAAATGGGCTGCCGCATTTAGCCTCCATAGCCAGAAAGAGCGAGATATACTGAATAGCCGCCAGTCTGGAGCAAATAACTACCTCAGGGAGGAGGTCAGTGCCGCTGTAGCGGAGAGCCACGACACCAATCATGCACAAGGTACTCAGGAGGGGCTCACTGTTGGCGGCAAGGAGGCTGTTGAGCACATCTTCAACGAAAGAGGGCGCAGGAGATTGGCCAGTAATCTGCCACCATTTCTGAAATTCTCAGATAACTACCAGGACACCCTCATCAAATCTGCTCGCCAGTCAGATGCTCGTCGCGCATGGACAAAGTGGATCTTCCATGAGAAGTTCCAGAAGAAAAGAGTCCTAGAATCTGACCCTCAGTGGATAGCGTTTCAGCAACAGGCTTCCGATGAAAAACGGCCTTCTGACAACACGGACGAAGTTCCTGAAGCTTCTGACGAAGGTCCGCAAGCATCGGACGAAGTTCCTCAGCCTTCTGATGAATGAAAAAAAAAGTTGTGGCAGCTGCGACAGTCTGTCAGCGATGTCACGTATTGCAGGCTAGTTTCCTGGCTGGATTCAGCTTGTAGGTGAAGGTGTGTACCGTTTCCAGAGATGGCTTGAAGTGTGACAGCTTACCTGTCAACTTGTTCCTGAAGATGAAGCGGTACAGATCAGCTGCCCTCTGTACACCTGCGATAAAGTCCCCTTTAGTCTTCTTGAGGGTTAGACTGTCGTATATGGTCTCGAGCAGGGCATGTCCACACATGATGCTGAAGCATAGCAACCGGGCATTGTGGTGAGATCTTGCAGGTGTACTTCTGAAAGAGGATGAACGCAGGATGCACCTGGTGATGATGCTGAGTTAGGTGACTGTCTTCTGGTCCATTGCAGGATCACCGATAAATAGAACAGTGGTTCTGTCAGTCGAGCTTCCAGCAGCTTCTCCATCAGTGCTTGCAGGTTCTGCGTCTTGGTGATTGGTCAAATTGTACCATTGATCATTACTGTCAACTGCCTCAGTGGTGGAGTCAGACACCAGAAGGATGTATTGAGAGTGTAGATGTTCGGCCAGGAGAGCCCGCAGCAAGATGTTTTTCCCGTGTCCTGACATGGCAATGATCAGCACCACCGGGCCAGCATCGGCTGGCCTACTGTCGAATGGTACAGACATGTATGCGGATGATGGTTAGCACTTGGACGGCGGTAGCCTCGTCTATATCTGGAAGACTAAATGGCAGTACTTCCCGCACCAACTCATTTGCCTGCAGAGCTGGGAATCCTGCACCTCGGCGGATACGAAGGATGCAATGGAGGCGTCAAGCATGAACTCCCAGCAGCAGCTGAGAAGATAGCATAGAGGGCCTGTGTCAGCCAGCACCCACAGTGTCTAGTACATCCAGTATCTGTATGATACATGCATGGGAGGCCATGACTATCCTGTGGTCTTAAACGGCAAACCAAGAACCCTGACTTCTTCACCTCTGTAGCTGGAGGTTGGCGGTAGCACCTTTTTTGCCATCGACAGTGATATTGCTCAGGCCAATGGTGCCTAACTTGAGATTCTCTCCATCCTATTGGAATGAGCTCCGCAATTTTAGGAGATCCTTAACCATGTCCTGTGCAAAGGACTCAGCCATAACCTTGATGGCCCCAGCCTCATCGACTCCGAGCATACTGAGCATCGTCACCATCTCCTTGATGTCCATCCCCTTGTATACAGTCTTGGCGTGTTAATGGTCGATTGTCATACTGTATCAGTGTTTCCGATGAGATCTCGGGCTGGGATGGTACCTCGGATCTCCCGCGGGTCTCCCTTCTCATCGAAGTCTAGGAAGGAGATAAGGGCAACAGCGTCCTCTGAACCGAGGCGTGCCTCGCCCAAGTGAGCAAGATCGCCTAGCTCTTTGCTTTCTAGGTCTGTGAGTGACAGAGTCATAGTGCTATATACAGACAGCTTAAACCTACTAGTCATACCCGCAGTGAAATAGTTGGGCATAGGAGGCCCACGCAGTCGGCCAAGGGAATAGGTAGCTGTGCTCAAGGTACTGGCCCTCTCTGCAGGGGCACGCCTTGTGGGCAGTCCACCAGTCCCTGGCATTGGCAATCCTCAGTCCACGTACTCGACTATGGGCTACAGACCGCCCTCCGACATGCCATGCCTCATATGCTGCAGTGGTCTCGTGATCCATCTCTCACTATTCAGAGGTTTAAACGTAGGCGACGATGCTCTCAGCTATAGCACTCGTTGCTAGCCCTAGAACCGCAGTCTTCATTAGTGTAACACGTTTACCCATGATCTTGGCGGCGGTAGTGTAGGAAGCACCACTGATGGCGATCTTTTGGATGGGGTGAGTTATTCTGAGACAGTGCTCAGCCACCCCACTCACGACTTTAGCGAGGACAGTCACAGTGGCGGCTGGAAGAACCTCATTTCCACCTGTCATCATCACCACGGCCACATTCGCCGCCACGTTACTGGTGACATGGACTGCCAGAGGTTTTGCTTTGGTCAGTAAGTTCTGTGTCTTGGTTCGTAGCAGGTTCTCCACCTTCTGAAGACTCGCCTGGCTCTCGGGCAGTTGCTTCACGATCTGTACGGTTGATGTCATTGTTTAAGCATTGAGTATACAGTGCGGTTAAATGTCTGCATCCCCTGTCAAGAGAGCTAATAAGAGCTTTCCAGTCTGCATCTGCCAGGTGTCCGGGTTGGTACTCAGGAATATTCGTATCTCTATTGAGACATCTTAATCATATCTGGGCATATACTATGCGAGAAGTACTATAATGTATTCCGGAGGGAGTTGAGGGACTACAAGAAGA
This sequence comes from Chaetoderma sp. LZ-2023a, assembly GCA_034401795.1. Taxonomy (NCBI): domain Eukaryota; kingdom Metazoa; phylum Mollusca; class Caudofoveata; order Chaetodermatida; family Chaetodermatidae; genus Chaetoderma; species Chaetoderma sp. LZ-2023a. Next base: position 36,043,224 of record CM067361.1, on the reverse strand, counting down.
AGACACCAGATGAGCTGACAGAGGAGCTGACAGCTGTGAAGCTCTATCTAGGATTTGGTAAGCGGCAGATCTGCTTCCTCGAACACCTTATGATGGGCGGGAATATTGTCGAGCAGCTCCTGTGGGCTAAAGGTTTCTACACGGATTGGGAGTATCTGTCAGATGTGTCCCAGCAGTTGCAGACCTCCATGGCCTCACCTGACTCAGAGCTGAACAAGGCTCTGCGATAGTACAAGCTGGAAAAAGGATGCACTGTGGAACCATCTAGCCCTTGGATATGCATGTTGGCAGCGGGGATAGGGGCTGTTGGGTAGGCCAAGCTGGTTCAGTGTCTCATCGTGGTCCCCACGGCTACTATAGATAGTCAGGATAGTCGTATAGCTGATTTGCTAGCGGCGGAGTAGGCTGATCCTGAGCACCACGATAGCTAGGCCTGACACCACTCGTAGAGCTGCCACGGGAAACGGTGTCGTGTCGACTGGCTGCAGTGTCAGGGTCGGAACGACTGTATGTGCTGTCATGGCCGTGCTACGTGTAGGTGCGTTGATATCAGTGTTGAAGCCGAAGTGGACACCAGGGGAACTACCCTCGACTATCATGTTGTTATAGCCCCTGACTTGTAGGTCCTCGATGTTCACGATCATGTTGCTCGGAATCAACCGTAGGTGTGGTGAAATAGCAAAGTTAACTTTGCGACGGGCCTTCTGCAACCCCTGCTGGAACTTAGCAATAAGACTAATGGGGTCTGCCACGATGATCATGTCCTCAAGGAGACTGATGAACATGGCCTGGACTTCTGCTCCGCTGACACAATCTATGGAATGACGCAGCTTGGTCTGTGCTGTAAGGAGGCAGTAGCGCAGTGCTTCCATGGACTGGTTGATGCGAACGATCCCTACTGGTGTGAGGGCTGAGGTGGTGTGTCGGACAATGTACTTCCACACATCTAGATAGTCCTGCCACAAGCCAGTGATGTCCATATTTTGCACCAGCGCTCCAGGTTCGGAGTTTGGATCGAACGAGAATGTCACTGTCTTCTGACGGCCTACTCGTCGGGGGTGTTCGATATGGGAATCCTGAGTAGTCACGTCTCATGTCACCGTACATAACCCCTAGACCACTGTTTTCACCACCATGCCACCGATAGTATGGGTGAGCGCTGAACTCTCTCTGTAGTCTGCTGGCCGCTGAGATGCTATGATTGTTGAGTTGTTGGTCGAAGTCGTTTGTATCAGGGTGGCTTGCACCCAGCTCATGGAGCATTCGTCGCACCATGAAGTACACGTTGAATCTGAGACAACTGGCGATGAGCACAGCTTCAGGAGTACCAGAATAGGAGTAAAGCAGGGTGGAACTTACTCCGCATCCTGCCGTGGCACACCACACGGCAAAGTTCAGCTGCTGATTTCAGTATGAGAAGCTTGGAGCAGCCATCCAAGTATGAGTTTGCTTCGCATCTTTGATGGTGATGGGCCGATTGGTCAGTGGTCGTGGGTTGATGGAGAAGCTGGTTTTGAACCGTCCATCCACTGTGATGGAGAACGGTGTTAGCTCTGGTACATCAGACAACATACCTCTCAGGCCAGTCAAGGGTGTACCCAGGAGGGGCGGTTGGCTCCGGATGACTGTTGTGACGTTCAGTGTGAAGGCCATCTATACTGGTGCTCTTAAAGCTACCGTACGGGCAGCACATTATATGTAGTCGTCTCGACTCCAGAGACCAGCGAGGCGACCTCACTGTAACATCCCGTTTTTTAGCTTCTCCATATCAACCCCCCCCCCCCCCGCTGGAGCCTTTGAGGTATTGCTGTCGCACTTTAGGTTTCTCCGTGCAGTACAGGGCTTGGAGCATCAGTATATGGTGGTACTCTTCATCGGTGACCTGTCCATCCTCGAGAGCTTTGCTGACAGACTCGTCGATAGTCCGTAGAATACTCTGTGCCAGTGTCACATAATTAGTATGCTTCGCCAGCCTACTTGTGATCTGCCCCACCCCCAAGCCAGTGGCCAAGACAGTTGTAGCTAATGTCACGCCACCCAGCGTGATGGCGACGATGGCACCAACTCTTGTAGCGAGAGTGGCCACAGCTGCCACACCAGCACTGGCTCCAATCACACCCGCAGCAGTGGTTGTAAGCGCGAGGACGTTGTAGCCTGTCTTATATCGCCTGCGCCTTCTGCTGTACATTTCTGCCTTATGGACGAGTTTCCGCCTGCTGGCATCTATCTGCTGGAATCGCCAGCCATGGATGGTACCGCCCTCGTCAGCAGTCAGGGAGGGGTACAGTTCTGTTTGCTTCCGCCACTCTGATTTTGCCATAGTATACCTGGAGATTAAACCTGCATCTGAGTCATAGAAGGGTTCATTTTGGAGAGCCTGGCGAACCGTGCCAGCTTTTTAGTGTCGAGACAGAGGTCTCTTAGAAAGTGGTCATTCAGCACTATGTCGGGTGCCAGTAGCTTTCTGAGACGTGACATCTGGAACGTCACCTTATGACAAAGATAGTAGGTCCGCCGCTGGATGGCTTGCTAAGGCCTTACACTTCTGCACCATCTCCTCTTCCCACTGTATGACATCTGGCTCATCCTCGTCTGGTGGCCCCCACCGCCCTCTCAATCCCTGGGGGCATAGCCACCATCCACATCCCGAGGCATACACCAACAACGAAAATCACATGTCTCAACAACCCTATGCCCCAGGGATTGAGAGGGCGGTGGGGGCCACGGATCGCTGAATGGCTGCCAGTTGAGGGAGGTGGTATCATTTTAATTCCGACCCTACTACTATACTCTAGCGGCTATCGAGTAACGCTCGTCACACGTCATTACGCTAATTACCCTTAAACTCGCCTCAATGGATACCTGGAGGCCCGTGATTTAGCGAGGGGGCGAGGCTTCACCATCGAACGAGTTCCCATGAAAAGACGTGTCTAGCCATGTAGCCTGCCTGTCACTCATTATGCAATACATTAACGCTTGCGCATTGGGCATGGCTCCAAGAGATCAGCCTTAATTACCCCATTAACGCTTGCCATTCAGCATTACGCTAATTACCCTTAAGCCCGCATCGCTGGATGCCTGGAGGCACGTGACTTAATGAGGGGGCGTGGCTTCATGATCAAACAAATTCCCATGGAAAGACGAGTCCAGACATGTAGCCTGCCAATCATCCTTAATTACCCTCATTAGACCTTGTCAATCATTACGCTAATTACCATTAAGCTCAAATCATTGGCTCCCTGGAGACACGTGGTTTAATGAGGGGCGGGGCTTCTGGTCACCCTCTACATCTAACATCCAATCAAAACGGCGGAGATGGGGGTCGCCTTTTTTCACACCTTTACACAAATGCGTGAGATCAAAGGAAAAATGGTGATAATGATGCAAATGAAGTTAGTTGTTCCGACACTGCAACTACTTTTAAGGTATCGCCCTCCTCTACTCATGCATGCGTGTGTGCATATTCTCAAACATGTAGGATCAATCCCAGCCTTAACCTCTTGAACCGACCTACTGATTAGTACATTTCACCCCAATCAATCGCAAAAGGATTGTCACAAATTTAGGTAAATACATTTTTACTGTGTTCCTGTGCAAAGCCAGATATGGAGGGACGGACGGACGGAGTGACAGACGGATGGACGGACGGACAGACGGACGAACAGGATGACCGGTGGGCGGAGACACAGACGGCTATGCGGTCGGACGGACGGACAGACTAGCTGCCTGTCGAAAGTAAAATTTCATATGAAATGGGATTTTAATAGTGTAATGAACTGTCTTAATAATGAAATGTATCTGCGTACTCAAACTTTGCTCATTAGAAGGAATTCTAACGGGATATAAATATATTTACATAATACAAATAGCAAGTACACATTGGGAAATTAGAAAACAGAGATTTATAACACTTACATTGTATGATTAGTTTGGCAGATTGTGACACTTTAGCAACGGCCATTGCGCTAATGATTCCTGTACACCGTATGGACTTTCCAGTATGTTCTTTCTGTGGCGTGTATGATAGGCTACTGATCACTTGTGTAAGATTTCCAATATTAGTCACACTCTCAGTGGTGCCAGACAAAGGACCTGCGCTTGTATCTGTATTCACTAGCTCCCAAGAAATGCTGGCCGCTGGGTTACTGTTAGCTGTGCAGGTGAATGTGGAAGGGTCTGTTTGTGTTGTGGTTAAAGTGATACGGCCAGAAGGATGTAGGACAATAGACTGCACTGGAACGATAAAACAAACAAATAATTACAATTAAGAAAAAAATATCCTAAGAGATGCTCCTCGTGTCTCTGTGATTATTTTCGCAAAGTGTCTTTTTATTTGCAAGATTTAATTAACGAGAATTAAATAAACACAATGTGTCTACTAGACGGGAGTCCTAACATTATCAAGCATTAGCCTGATTTCCGAAATACTTTGGCGGATATGGGAGGATTCAACGAAGCGTAATCACGAGACTCAACAGGTATCAAGGTATCAATTTTGAAGTAAATTCAAAAAGTGTTTGGTCAACTTCCAGATGACATATTTCCAGCAGATCATGACTACATATATATCTCCGTGGAAATAAATCTGGTAAATAGGAAAAAGAGTGATCCATTTAACCCATGCCCTGCCCATTTCTAACTAAGCTCCACTCACATTGTATTTACGTTTAAATTGATTTAACACTTAGATAGATGAATTCACAGAATCTTAATCTTACGCTGTTGAATATTTTAAAACTGATTTTACTGTACCGTGGCAGAAACATCTCCCAGCCAAATTATTTTCAAATTAATTAACAAAATTAATATTATATTGCAAAGTCACCAGCGACATATATTTCAGAAGGCCACTTTCAGTCCTTTTCCCCCTTCGTATTGAACCTATCTCATTTGACGTATTGCGATTATAGCGTCAGATACTGTGAGAAATCGATTATCGCCATTGGGGTTAACCAAACCATTAACCAAACATTATCAAAATATGCAAAGCATGACCAGTCTTACTCAAACATGATCAATGGTGTGGACAAAAGTATTTATCTCAAAATAAGAGGCTATTTGCTAGAGCCCGTGGCCCGTGGAGTTTCAATATACTGTAAGTATAATTTGAAATCTCGAACGAAAAGCATATTCGAGTAGACTAACACAGGCGCGCGGAGCTGTGAAATACTCAGGCGGATAATGTGACCTCAAAGATAAAACAGCAGTGATACGCTGGTATATAATTGATAAACACGTTGACCCCTCAGATTTTATGAAAGTGCTCTCGTTCTTTGAGTATTTTGGCACAGACTTCATATTTCTATTATGAAATCACTGTTAAAAATTCTAGTTTCCCATCCATAAAACGAAATAATTCTATCCTAATAATTGCTAAGAATACTATTCGACCTTCATCTGAATAGGAAAAGGGTGTTGGAAGGAGTCGTGGCGGAGTTTGAAAGGAGTAATTGTGGAGGAATAAGCCGAATATTCTTCGTATGTACTGCATGTCAGAAGAGTAAAAATCAAATCCAGCGGTAGTCAGCGCCATAATGTACCGAAGAATTGTGGCAATCTGGTGTTCTCGTGAAAACTACAACTGGAAACCTACACATACGCAAATGAAAAGTGTAGGAGGAAAGGAAACTGATATGATTCCTCTCAAGAAGCCAAGACCATTACAAAAATAAAAAAATATGATGCTAATAATATCCGGAATTTAACAAAAATGATAGCCATTACCAGCTCCAGAGCTAGATCAATCTATTATTGTGTGCCATAGATCTGAAAATAACCGATTGAATATGTTCAACAGATGAAGCATTGAACAGATGTGCCTTTGTAACGCCAAGTTTATTACCCCTGAACATTTGCTTTTAAAATGTTCAACATAACAGGCCCTCAGAACATCCTGCTGACAAATATATACACCAATGACTCTACAACGAAAACTTTAACAGTTATCTAGAAAATTATTAATGGATCCAATCTGTCCCCTGAGAATATGACTTCATATTAAATTACGTCACTGATAAGCAGACGTCACAAAACATAAGTGGCAGCGAATACTCTGTCATGAAGCTGGAAATTGCTGTCTGGTTCACAAATTGTATGTCTTTAATGAATTTACTATTTACTAAATATTATGTTGATTAGTTGGAAACTAATTTGATGTGGCGCTGTTGCTGCCATAGGGAGCACTGCACACAGTTGAATTAGTTTTAAAATATTGAACAGCTTACCTGTATAATAACTTTGAAAATGGGTTTCTGTGATATAAGGATTCAAAGTATACAAATTGATTCCAACACGCGTGAAAAGTGGGAGGGGTATAGCTAGAAATGGATCTCTCTATCAAGGCCTAATGTACCACTAAATGATTCTTAACAAAAATAGTATCTCAATACATCCTAACAGGTAACTAATTCATCAACCAACCAGCCGATCAATCAAGCAACGAGTCTAATGCATTCGTTCCTTGTAACTCACATACATTACGGTAACATCGGCGCATCTGCTTATTTATGTCAAACCTCTTGATGGTTGGTTTATATATACTCAACCAATGAAATTCTAAATATAACTAGAAGTTGATAAATATACATAATTTAATTTCTATTTCTTATGATAAGTAACTTTGATTACAACATGGTCTCGCTGTACGTAACCATATTTTTGGTATCTCATCATGCCAGATCAGGCCATTACTATCAATACACCTCTAATAGAATGAATCAGTCCCTCCATCAGATCTCAGAAGAGACCCATCCGACAAAACAAGACACAAGAGAGTCCTACACCGTCCGCATCAACTCAACATTGTGGATGGCTTATGGAAGCTATCACTGTATGCCAACATGTATGGTTATGGTATATTTTGTATTTGGCAGACTATTTCAAATGCTTAGCAATTACATTGTTAGATTGGAAATCATCAGAACCTTCTTATCTAATGTCATATCTACTATTATCGCAATAAACCATCTGTGCGTATGGGTTTGGAAATAGCTGGACCAGAATATGCGGGAATCTTGATCTAATTCATTCTATGCAATTTAGCAAAATGTAAAACATTGTGATTTTTTAAAATATATCTCATTGGCAAATATAATACAGGTAGTGCAGAAATGTAATCTGTCACGTTGGGCGTATTCATTCAAGACCTACATCGATCATATTCACAAAGAATCAGTTATTGCTTAAAGAACAATTGGTGTCCAGTCTAAAGCTTGTTACTGTAACATGTTCAAACGGCCTTTGACAATATGTCGAAAATTAGCACATGCCAATCTTTCTTATGGCTCCTTGGACATTGTATTACATCCACAATTGTAAAAAAAGGTTTATGTAATTGTTAGTTTGTGATTCCTGATCTCATATAGCCATAGCCTGGTGGGTAGAGGACTGTACGGTGGAAGGAATCTCATGATATTCCACCCGATATGTATAGTATCACGTTTATAATATGATTTACCATCAACCCCTATCACCAGCTGCCGCGAGATGAACAGTAGGATCCCTAGCATTCGTATCATCCAAGGGATACCAACAGCCATAGCTGTAACACATAAGCATATACATATAATGCAGCTAATTAACAATCTCGCAGATCATCCGACCTATAAAATATACAACGTAGACAATATTAACCCCTCTTGTATCAACAGCGCATAAAAGCGCTCAAAATACTACATGATATATCAATTAAACATTTTGATGATCAATATCTTTCAAGATATTTTAATTTTAGAAGACTATGTTTGTATATTAACAACTGAATCTTTTTCGGCTGTTTAACCATTGAAGGGGTAATGGTAAAGACAATTAAAATTTTCTCTTAGCCAGTGTCTATCTCCAGGCCGAGAGAAGAGTATTTTAGAAAATTTACCACAAGAATGACTGGCTCAGTTACCGAACCAATCATTCTAGTGGTAAATATTTAAAACACTATTCTCTAGACCTTTCAAATAGCCAGGTCTGAAGACCACTGCAAAGTTGATTTCGTCAGTTTGACCATTAAAGGGTTAAGTTGACACAAGAGGGGTTAATAAATTACTATATATATCTATTTATCTAATTGCTGAATTAATATCTAGAAAAATGACATCGTATAAGAGATTTTTCCTTTTTGAAACAATAATTCTACGAAATTAAATGTTTCTACTATTATGATCTTTGTCAATATTAGAGCTCAGATTAAGGATAATGATCATTGTGATTATAAACACAATATTTAGATAACATTTCTGAAGGCATAATCAAATATAAACTACTGTAACATTGGACATAGATCAGCATATTCTCCAAGAACTTTAACCAAATACACCTTTCTCACATTGACGTCATTACAAATCAACGCTCAGGCCAAAACTGCCACCCGGTAGAGCCGCCAACAAGCCGCTGACCCGCATTGAGTTACTAAAATACACGGCAATCGAAACCGTTCCAATGCAAAACTAAAATCATTATATTATTTAAATCATAGATCATTGGAAAGCGCATTCAATTGCCGAAACATTAATGCATTATTTTTTAAATATATTTGTAACGTTTTCACTGAGCTATTTGCGTCTATAAAATACACCAGTCGACTTGGATTCATTAACTCAATAGGGGATATTTTAAAATTGCTATCAACTGTATTACATTTTATAAAACTATAAAAACTAATACAGACATGTATAGAGAATTGGCTTAGCTTTCCAATGAGGTATGACTTCAATAATATTATGAATATAGTTGTTCATATGCACTGCTTAAAGTGCGCTGTATCTGATTCCCATAGTAAAGTACTGCCCGCCCGCATGCCTACCTGTTTGCTCGTCGGCTATCGCGGTTACCAGTTGGAAGTGGTAAGCGCGATGTATTCCGGGAAGGTATTTTCCCAAAATACGCTAATGCGGGAATGGTCTATTAATTGAATATGCATCTGTATGTTATTAGTTAGAACGTATTTCGATTATAGAGCAGAATTCACCTCAACTGAATCCACCGAAATATAAGGTTTATGTTTTTATAACCTTACTGAAGCAGGTATCCAGGCTTTAATCCCAGTATTAGCTGTGAAACACAGCACAGGATGCTAAGATAAATTAGATCTTATGATACATAGCAAAATGGTATGTGTTGTGAAAATTGGCCACTATGAACTCGTGGATATTTAACACAATGGACCTTTCCGGTTTTAGCTGTGCCCCGCCCATCTCTAGCTTATCTCCACTCACACCTCGCTCATGTTGGGATCGATCGATCGATCCCTGAACAGCTTGACTATCAATTTCAAAAATACTACACAGGTAAGCTGTTGACTATTTTGAAACTAATTTGACTGGGTGCGGTTGCTGCCTAAGGCAGCAACAGCTCCCAGTCAAATTAGTTTCAAAATATTCAACAGCATGTTTATTAAATAGCAAAGAATTATAAAGACATACAATTCATAGGCAGCAACAGCAGCCAGTCAAATTAGTTTCAAAATATTCAACAGCTTACCTGTATAATTTTCTGGAAATTGATAGTTAGGATATTCAGGCATCGATAGATCCCAACACGAGCGAGGCGTGGGTAAAGCTTAGCTAGATATGGGCGGGGCATATCTAAAACCGGAAAGGTCCATTACCCCCAGCAACATTACAGACACCCACAGGCACCCGCCAACGAGTGGTGGTCGCGCAACGCTAGTTCAAACTCGGCCAGTATATACACCTGTGCAAAAGTTAAGCACCAGCAAAAACAATAGAACGTAGAAACATGATGGTACAACTAGGCTGCCATACTTTTTGTCCCCGCGTTAGCTGACATAATTCCAAGTACGAAATGCACATGCATGCATGACTTCACGCCGCTTGATGTCCGTGCGTGGCGGGAAACAGCACACGTGTTCAGTTATGTAAAAGTCCAGTTTGAGGTGTAGAACATTACATACAGATTTAGGCGACAAGATTAGGAATTTTGTGTTCATGACCGTGGTTTATTTGTACAGAGAGAATTAGCTCTTGATTGTGAACCGCTATGGCAAGACGAAGGTTAAGTGATCGTGTGAAATGGCAAATCATAGGCATGCATACCACTGGTATGTCATGCAGAGAGATTGGCAGACAGCTGAACATTAACCATACTGTAATCAGTCGTTTGATTGCAAAACATGGGCAAACTAACGAGGTGAAGGACAGGCCTAGAGCTGGAAGACCGAAGAAGACTACTGCCCGTGATGATCGAGCCCTAGTACGCCTTGTTAGGATATCTCCATTCACCAACAGCAGAGTGCTCAGCCAGCAATGGGAAACGCGCAATAGAGTGTCAATGTCTACCGTCAAAAGGAGACTGTATGCTGCTGGCATGAAAGCTAGGAGACCTGTCAGACGTCCTCTCCTCACTGCACACCACAAAGAGGAGCGTCTGAGGTGGTGCAACGAAAGAAGACACTGGAACATAAGATAAGATAAGATAAGATAAGAATCTTTATTTATCGAGGGTAAATCTTCAGAGCAATGCCCTGATCTCCCAGAGGCCCTCGCCAAATAACTATATAAACTAATTAGAATTATATTTACAAAATTTACAAATCATGCACAAAATATATACAAAACTATACATAATTGTTGCAATGAAAAGCTATTTGCAACCATTTCAATATCAAATATCAAATGGCGGAAAGACGACAATAATAAGTATGTATTTGTAATTCTATGCTAATGTAATAAACATGCTGTTGAGTATTTTGAAACTAATTTGACTGGGTGTCGTTTCTGCCTTAGGCAGATACAGCACTCAGACAAACTAGCTTCAAAATATTCAATAGTTTATTTGGTTTTCTATAAAATGATATCCAAAATCTTCGGAGATCGACCGATTCCAACACGAATGATGAGTAGGTGGAGCTTCGATAGAGATGGGCGGGGAATAGATAAACCCGGAGAAGTCCGTTAGTTTCGGGAGATTAATGAACACTGGGGCCCAGAAAGTTATTAGCCCTGGGCCCCGAGCAGGTTAAATTCGGCTCTTATGGTTAGATACTATTATATTTTGCAATCGATAAATTATTATTATTATTATTATTATTATTATTATTATTATTATTATTATTATTATTAATTATTGTTATTATTATTATTATTATTATTATTATTATTATTATTATTATTATTATTATTATTATTATTATTATTATTATTATTATTATTATTATTAATGCAGGTACGTTGAAACAAAGCATAAAATCATTGAAAGTGTGTATGTATGTGCATGTTGTGCTTAAAAGATGATAGCGTTTCTGAATTTATAACACACGTAGGAAGGGAATTCCAATTTTGACTAGCTGTGTATGTGAAACTGTATTTTCCATAGTTGGTTCGTATTTTCGGAGGCTTCAAATGGCTATTAGTTTTAGATCGTAGATGTAATGTGTGTGCTGTCTCTATGGGTGTAAGCATGTCGCTGATGTACTTAGGTGTATGGTTGTTTAGTGCTTTGTATGTCATAATGTTTGATTTAATAGTTATACGTTGTGATAGTGGCGTCAATTTTAATTCATCATATAATTGCCGTGATGGTGTTCTATGTGGGACGTCTAAGATGATTCTCGCTGCACGTTTTTGAAGTTTTTCTAGTTTGCTCAACAATGTTGGCATACCTGCGTAATATACGAGAGAACAGTAATCAATGTGCGAAAGTATGTATGATTTGTAAAATAAGGTTCGTTGCTCAACATTCATGTACCGTTTATTTTTCTTTAACATAAAAATTAGGGAAGATATTTTGCTACAAATTTTGTTGATGTGTTGTTGCCAGGAGAGATTGTTGTTAATATTTAAGCCTAAGAGTTTTGCATTTTCTACACTTTCTATTTCTCCATCGACGATAGATATTTTAATTTCCGGATTTATCTGTTTTAGTTTGAATTTAGTGCCTATCATTAGTAATTTTGTCTTGTCGGTATTTATAACCATTTTATTGTTTTGACACCAATCATGGACGGATGCCATATCAGCTGTTAATTTTTCAGTTATATTTGCTACATTATCGAAATGGCAATGCATGGTTGTATCGTCACAATACATATCGACATTACAGGTAAGATTCATATGGAGGTCATTCACGTAGATAATAAATAGCAAAGGTCCTAACACCGAGCCTTGCGGTACGCCTACCGTGACTGGTAACATGCCAGATGTTTTGTCCGAGATTGAAACATACTGCTGTCTGTTTTCTAAATACGATCTAAACCATTTTTGCGCAAATGCATCAAACTTATAAATGCCTAGTTTTCGTAGCAGTATGTCGTGGTTTACAAGGTCAAACGCTTTTCTGAAGTCTATCATAATAGCTCCAACGAATTCTCCATTATCGACTGCAAATCGCCACGTGTCTATTAATTTTAGCAACGCGGTTTCGCAGGAGTGTTTGGGTCTAAAGCCGGACTGAGATTCGCATAATAGATCATATGTAGTCAAAAATTTATATAGATAATTGTGTACATGTCTTTCCAGAATTTTCGATAAAATTGGCAGAATAGAAATGGGCCTATAATTACTAATTTCGCTTTTATTATCGGACTTGTGTAAGGGTTTAACTTTTGCGCATTTCCACATGGTAGGAAATACTCCTGTATCAATACTTGTATTAATAATGGCGGTGACTGATGGTGCGATAACTGGAGCGGCCAGCTTTAGGAAATGCGCGTTCAAAGTATCATACCCTGCGGATTTATTAGTTTTTAAACGGGAAATTTCACGGTAAACATAATCTACTGTTATTCCAGGTATTTTAAACTGGACATCGTTTGGAACTCTACTGTTAACATGCATTACAAGATCCTGTGAAATCGCGTGGTTTTTATTTTGTATGGCATTCGCATGGTCGGATGCAACAGTAGCAAAGTATTTATTGAACATCTCACAATGTTGTCCGGTATCTCTAACCTCGTTTCCCTGGTTATCTAATAATATTAATGACATTTTGTTTGTTTTGGGGCTGATGCTTTTTAAGATCTTCCATATATTTGAAGGATTATGCTTATTTTCTGTCAGCTGTATACCGAAATAGTGCCGCTTCGCGTTTTCTATCAATGACATTATCTTATTCTTCAATTCCCGGTATTTGACAATATTTTAAAACTTTTTGTGATAATCTCGGTCTTTCATCGTTTTCAAGATGTCTTGGTTCATCCATCCAGGTTGGGAGTACTTTTTAACTCGTCGCTCGACAATCGGGGCGTGGTTATTTAAAAGATTAAGGAATGTTTCATGCCAAACGCTTAGTGCTTCGTTTGGATCGTTGACGAAATTAATTATATCCCAATTATATTCTAATAAATTTTGAATAAACTTGTTGCTGTTAAATTTTTTCTTACATCTGTATTTTATTGAATGATGACTATTAGTTTTATTAGTGACACTATGCCGCACTGCAAATACGGGAAAATGGTCGCTTAGCGCAAGCTCGCCTACACTCGCAGAAGTAAGCTTGCTTTTTTCAGTGCAATATACATGATCTATTATTTTAGCAGTCGTTTCTGTTATTCTGGTCAGTTTATCTATTAACTGCACTAAGTGAAATGCATCCATTAATGATTGCCATTTTGCTATTATGGGAACATTAAAATCTATATTAAAATCGCCTATCAGTACAATATCAGTATTATATAAATATGCGGCCTCGAGTAAAGATTCGAATTCGTCAATCCAGCTAGACGGTGAATCCGGCGGTCTATAAACACAGCCTAATAAAAATGGTTTTGTTTTGTACGGCTTAACTTCAATCCATAGTGCCTCCAAAGTCTCAGATTCTAGCTCCGCCCTCCTAAAATATGATTGGCTCTCCTCAACGTAAACTACAATGCCGCCTCCCGAGCGATTTGGCCTATCTTTTCTCTCGATATTATAGCTATTAATTTCGATTAGGTTATTAGTCGAGATACTGCTAAGAAATGTTTCTGTTGTACCAAGAATTTCAATTTGTTTTATGCTTGTTTCCATCATTATTTTCAATTGGCTTATTTTGGGCAACAAGTGCTGTACGTTTAAGTGGCCTATGCGTATGCCTTTCGCATTTGAATTGAACAATGGGGAGTCATATTGTTTTGTTAATTTGATAAAAGCATTGTTACATTTCCATTGATCAAGAGGTGGCCTAACACTTGCATGTGTTTGTTGGTCGGTTATCTTTCCAACGACACAGTATGAAATAATATTGATGAAATTTAGAAAACTTACTTTGGACATGTTCATGTAGTAGAAAATATTTACGAATTTTAGATAATTATTATCCGTAATCCTCATATTACAATTCTCTCCACTCATGGTATTATTTGCAAAGGAGAGATTATTATTATTATTATTATTATTATTATTATTATTATTATTATTATTATTATTATTATTATTATTATTATTATCATAACATAGATTAGCACTAGTAGCGGTATGTGGAAATGTGGTAATATGAGCACTATAATGAACGCGTGGAGATGCGACAACTGGGTTGGCGGGTATACAAGCATTATCAGGGGTGCATGGGTTGGCGGGTATACACGCATTTTCAGGGGTGCATGGGTTTGCGGGTATACAAACACTACCCGGGGCGCATGAGTTGGCCGGTATACAAGCGCTACCAGGGGCGCATGTGTTGGTGGGTATACAAGCGCTATCAGGGGCGCATGGGTTGGCGGTAAGATAAGCATTATCAGGGGCGCATAGGTTGGCGGTAAGACAAGCACTACCAGGGGTGCACAGGCTGTCTGTAATACAAACACTAAACGGGCCGCATGTCTTGGCGGGTATAAAAGCGGTACCAGGGGCGCATGGGTTGGCGGGTATACAAGCGCTATCAGGGGCGCATGGAACATCATTTGGAATGGCAATAGGTATATGACTTGTATCATCATCAAGACAGCACTTTATAGTAGGTGTCATAGAATTAACATTAGCGATAACAGTTACTGTATTAGTGACAGTACAAGTAGCACTAGCAGTTCCTAATACAACAGAAGGAGACTTTGAACTGATAGGTGGATGGTCATAATTTGATGATATACGGCTATTATTCTCATCATCGAAATTTCTTAATAAATCATATCTGTTACTGGTTACAACATTATACATATATTCCGTGGAATAAATACACGTACAATTATTATTATTATTATTATTATTATTAATATTATTATTATTAATATTATTATTATTATTATTATTATTATTATACTTTGTTTGAGAAATATTTTTGTTAATTTTACACAGTTTGTTTACAATAGGCGCTCCTTCTTGGCCGGCCAATTAATGTCCAAGGCACCGATTTGATTTATGACCGTAGCCGTAACAGGAATAGCATTGAACCAGTTGACCATGACGACACAAGGATGATTTGTGATTGGGCTCACCACAAAACCTACACACCGCGTTTCGAAGAATGGTCACGTAATCATTTATGCAACGTACCAGTAGAGAAGATCCGGTTTTGTTTATATGCACTTTATCTGCATAAAACAGGGAATTGTTTATCATACCCGCTCGTGAATAAAATAAGTCCGCCGACTCAATAAGAGTGAAGTCCAAGAACTGCTCCCGCACCTCTAAATGGCGATTGTATCTAGTGATGAAGTCATTACGCTTTCGATCGTCACTCCGTGGACACAGCTGACAGATGTACAACTGACATTGCGGTGCCAGCGTGTGTAGGTCACTTAGTAATTTGTCAAAGTCATGCAACACCTCACCGATCGGACTATTCGAATTGTTCGTACCTGTCATGATGATGATATTTCTATAATTCTGTAGGTCTATGGAGTATAGAACCTCTAGAATGTCCATAATCTTAGCTCCTCTGCAACACATAACCTGTACAGAGGGATCTAAGCCGCTTTCATTTACGCCCTTGACGATTGATGACCCTATTAACAGTGTTTGTTTAGCGGGATTTGAAGCATAGCCATCAAACTGTTTGGTCGCCGATTTCGTGACATTTGTTATAACGCCGATGGTTTGAGGGGGATGGCTCTTGGCACTTTCTGATAGTTTCACAGGACGATCCGGTTGATTGTTCGTCACTGTACCTGCTGGTTCGTCAGTAGACACCACTGTTATCGCCTCCGTCCGCGCTATAGCCACGGTTGACGTCCCGCTCACTGTCTTCTTGACCGATTCGCACTCGGATTTAGTGCTCCCGGTATTTATGTTTAAGGGACTGCACTGGGTCGCTACTCGTTCAGGTACATTCACACTTTTGTCCACCGTAGGTTTACTTATGATATTTGTAGCTAGTTTACCTCGGAGGTTGGTATTTTCCTGTACGAGTCTACTTATCCTGGCTTCTTTCTCCATCACCATATTGTTTAGCGCGATTACCTGGTCAATTAGTTCCTTTACTGACTTTGTATTACTAGCACATGTCGGTGTGCTAGTGAAAAACCCTGGGGAAAATAGTTCCTTTGGTTTGGTCTGTGTGGGGCTACGCAACGATAAGTCCAACACTCCATCACACGATATCTCATCAGCAAAATGAGTCCTATATTTACTGCGCGACATGTCGTCTTTCTTAGAGCTGTGCTTACTGCCTACTACGAGAGCGCTGACACCAACAACACCGCTGACACCGTGGTCTCCAGCATTGCAAGCGTCATCGTCGCTTATGCCGCAGGCGTCGCCTCCACTGCCAGCCTCGTCATCGCCTACATCACGAGTTTCGTTATCATCGTCATTACAAGCGTCCATATCTTCTATGTTGCGCGATAGATAAACCAAATCAGTGGTCACCCAATATCGACAGTTCGTGCCCTGGACATGGATAACAGAGGTGGTCTTATAAGCTGTCACTGTCACATTGCACTGCGCATTGTCCGACACAAAGTGATTTACACGAAAAATCACGCCATTCTCTTCTTTCGCCGTACCTTTCCCATAACTTTCCTCTAATGTGCCGATCCAGCGTGAAATTGAATTGAGTTTTTTCAAATGTATCGTCACGGAATATGTATTATATTTAATTAAAAACGTATCATTTTCTTCAATTCTCACAGTTCGTAAATCAACGCTTGTGTTCGTAAAAAATAAATCATTTTGAGTTGTTAAAAGACTTAGACATAACTGCCCCGACGTCTCCATTCTAACACAACATTGAGTGTGCCTACCCAAAATATCGACGCATTGTGTATAACACCGGCTGTCTATTGTCCCATGTTAAATTCACGTCCTTTCCTTAAGAAAACATAGGACGGCCAAGGTCACTAATGTAGTGCACACGACTGATATATTTTGAAATAAACGTCACATAAATTACTATATTTCTACAAAAGTACTACATACTTTTAAAAACCGATTTCACCACTCTAACCACAGTACTCTTAGCTTGAAACTGATACTAATTTTAATACACAATTCGATTGAAAAACATACTAAACTAAGAAAAGATTGCGGAGCACATTTTCGTGTTTGTCCTTGTAGCTACCAAAACGTGGTGGTTCATGGTGACATGAGATCCTGGAGACGGGTACACTGGTCCGATGAAATTCGGTTCCTGCTTCATGCCACAGATGGTCGAACTCGTGTATGGAGGTCCAGACGCACGGCGTACGACCAACGTAACATCATGGAAGAAGTTCCATTTGGTGGAGGTTCCGTTATGATATGGGGGTGCATCTCATTTGATTGTAAGCTGGATCTGTTGACTGTACCTGGAACACTAAATGGACAAAGATATCAAGATTCCATGCTGGATAGAGTTGTGGTCCCTCATTTTGTAAATCATGCACCTGGAACCCACCCTATATTCATGGATGACAACGCCCGACCACATCGTGCTAGAGCTGTGCATGAATACCTCCGCCAGAATGCCATCGAAACCCTACCATGGACAGCAAGGAGCCCTGACATGAACCCTATTGAGCATATCTGGGACATTCTGGGAAACATGGTGAGAAGGAGGGATCCTCCTGTGCAGAACCTACAGGAATTAACAGACGCACTCCATCTTGAATGGCAACGAATACCACAATGGCGTATCAGTCGGTTGGTGACCAGCATGAGACGTCGTGTCCAGGCCGTCATCCAGGCACAAGGTGGATATACCCGGTATTAATAATGACAGTCTCAAACTCGTGCACATATGTTAAACTTCGTTTTCAGACACCATTAATGACAATCTAGCCACGTGTGTCAACTGTAGGGCAATAGTTGTCAGTTGTGTCAACGTAACCATATTCAGGCCTCGTTTTCAAGTACAAACAAAAACATACAGTGTTTCCCCACCATCATAATCAGCATTCCTCTAGTTGCATTATTACCTCTTGCACTAAGATAGATGGGTACATAAATGTTTATGCTATTGCCTTCTTCATAGCACATGAATATACCCTCGCATGTGCGTAAAAATAGGGTGGTGCTTAACTTTTGCACAGGTGTATATAAAGCTTTGCTACAAGACATAAAATCAACCAAGCAGTACATTATGTCGTGTAGTTTACTTGTTTATCTTTGTGTTTGTCAGTCTATGTCTGCCTGCCTACCTGCCCGCCCGCCCGCTGGCGTGCCCGCCCTCTTTCCCGCCTGCATGCCTACCTGCTTGCCTGTCTTCCCGCCCGTCCACCGGCCCGCCCGCCTTCCCCTCCCCCCATTGCATGCCTGCCTGCATGCCTGCCTACCAGCCTGCCTGCATAACTGCCTGTATGTCTGTCACTCGGCAGACATGTATACTTGCTTGTTTGTCTGCATCTGCCTGCCTGCATGTCTGCGTCTGACTGCCCGTCTGACTGCATGTATGCCTGTCCACCCCCTACATACCTACCTGCATGCCTTGCTACCTGCCTGCCTGCCTGTATACCTGCCTGTATGTCTGTCAGTCGGCATGCATGTCTGCTTGCTTGCCTCTCTGCATACCTGCCTGCATGTCTGCGTCTGCCTGCCCGTCTGACTTCCTTTATATCTGTCTGCCTGCCTGCCTGCCTGCCTGCCTACCTGCCTGCCTGCCTGCCTGCCTGCCTGCCTGCCTGCCTGCCTGCCTGCCTGCCTGCCTGCCTGCCTGCCTGCCTGCCTGCCTGCCTGCCTGCCTGCATACCTGACTGACTGACTGACTGACTGACTGACTGACTACCTGCCTGCCTGCCTTACTGTCCGCCTGCCTGTCAGCTTGCCTGTCAGCCTGCCTGCATGTCTGCCTGTTTGCACCCGTCTGCCTGCCTGCATGCCTGCCTGCCTGCCTGTCTGTCAATATGCTGCCTGCCAGCCTGCTGCCTGCTTGCCTGTCAGCATGCATGCCCGTCGGTTGCCGTTCTGCTTGCTTACATGTCTGCCTCCCTGCCTGTCTGCCTGCCTATCCATCCGGCTGTATCTTTATGTATGTCTGTTTGGTCATCTACACATCTCTTTCTCTCCCTCTCTTTCTACATCTCTTTATCCGACATTTTCTTTCTCTCCCTCTCTGTTCACCTCCCCTCCCCTCCCCCTGTCTCTCTCTCTCCCTCCCTCCCTCCCTCCCTCCCTCTCTCTCTCTCTCTCCCGCCCTCTCTCCCTGGATGATAATGCTGTTGATGTCGCGGCTTTAACCCTGTAACACTCATATCAGTCAAAACGGCTTCTGCAGTGGTCCTGAGAAATGTCCATTTACAGAGCAAGAGAATACTATTTTTGAAAATTTCCCACAGGAATGACTGGCTCGATAACCGAGCCAGTCATTTCAGTGATACATTTTCAAAAATAGTTTTCTACTGGTCTGCAAATGGACATTTTCTATGAGAAAATTTTAATTTGTATGCACACATTCGAGGGATAAAGGGTTAAGTGGTCGTTCTTCCTCGTTGGCCACCCTTTCTCAGTCAGAGTCCTGCGATCCTTCAGGTTGTTCTTGGGCAAAGTCTACTCAGTCATGCTTATTTCATCACATTTAAAACATGTTTGCTGTGACATCATCTACGAGATGCATAAACCTTGCTACCGAGTACATCAAATCATAAGCCTTTGTCTGCATGGTCAATACTGTTGTCTGGTGGGCATTCCCAGAACATCGCAACAGAACTCGGAATATTACCGTGAGGAATAATGATCTAAAAAAACCCCGTACCGTGCACTAGGAAGTTCGCACTGGAGGATGGTTGGTATGAAATGAGTGGCGGTAGGCGGGCTTGTATCATTGCTATGGCGATTGGCTAATTTGTGATAGTCGTGGAGCTAACTTGGTTCATCTTTGTTGGACCACTTTCACCGGCAGTGTGTGCCGGGCCGACAAGTGCATTTTCACAGTCCCCCTAAATTTCCCCACAAATGTAACATAACACATTTTTTGTCTTTATTTTGGGGTCCCTGCGTGACTTCAAATGATACCCACACATCTATAAGGCTGAGGTAATCAAGTCCAGTGGCGTAGCGATGGACCTTTCCGGTTTTAGCCGCCCGTCTCTATCTAAGCTCCACCCACACCTCGCTCGTGTTGGGATAGATCGATCTTTGAACACCCTCACTATTTATTTCCAGAAAACTATACATGTAAGCTGTTGAATATTTTGAAACTAATTTGACTAGGTGCTGTTGCTGCCTAAGGCAGCAACAGCACCTAGTCAAATTAGTTCCAAAATATTCAACAGCATGTTTATTAAATAGCTAAGCATTACAAAAACATACAATTTATACAACGTGTCGGACTCTTCGATTTGATGACGGTCCATATGGAACCTTTTGTGACGTAATGTTTGTGACATCATCATACACACGCTGAGTTGATTATGATGTCATACGTGGTCGGATGATGGATGGATACTCTGGAAAGGTGACTTGTAGAAATAGCCACAGCAGCGGCGAGGAAGCCAGACATTCAAATGGCCTTGTGATTCTAGGAATACTCATATTTTAACTAATTTATATTGTACATTTATGATGTCAAATGTGACCAGGGTGTTTATACAGGGACAAGTATAATGCATGCATTGCAAATATTTTCCTTTGTAGATCTCCAAAAATGCACCAATAATCGTCAAATGAAGGCTAAAATACAAATTTCTGTGGGTGTGGTTGCGGCACAGCCAACCATTTTAAGAATGCCAGTTGGATATCGCGTTGCTAGCTTGACTGCCTCCAGCAACAGCTTTTAGTATACTTGGATGAAATAAATTGCACAGCTTACTTTTATAGTGATTTATAATCCATCCTAAGTATTCGTAGTAAGTTTTGTGTCTAATGTAACCACAGTTTCGTCTGGTATGGCAATGGGTCACTGGACCCCGGGTTTATAGATTATCTATCGATGCTACACCACTCTAGCTCTGTCGCGATCCTAATCGCAGTTCCGCGGGCCCCCGGATAATAACTGTGGACATGCCCTCCTGCACCCCCCCCCGCCCCCACTCCGCCTCTCACCACCACACCCACCCACCCCACCCGAGTCCTAAGTTCAGCCTCGAGTGCGCGCGAGGATTGTATTGTACGTGATATATAGCGCATCATTCGAGATTTTGCGATCCGACCAGCACCGCGGATTGAGGAGACAATCGAAGGTGTTCGCTGTTATAGGCATCACACTTATGTCTCTGGAGCTTCGATCACCACTGTTAACATTTGTTCAGCATCAGTGATACACATATTGTATCGTGTTAACGCAGTCTATGGTCAGAGGCATCCTTGGTGCTCGGATCCATATTTTGCGAAAATAACTGGCAGGCTATACCTCCCATAATGCAAATCGCTTAACGCATCATATATTGAAAGAGCTGCACTGCTCAGCTCGGATATAGGCTAACATATGCTTTCAGAACAAAGACAGATACATGTTAGTTAGTAGGAAAGGATCAGTTGAATATTCCCAGCAAAGGATGATTCAGCAATGTCTTCCAATTCAATGGACCTTTCCAGTTTTAGCTATGCCCTGCCCATCGCTAGCTAAGTTCCACCCACGCCTCGCTCGTGTTGGGATCTATCGATCCCTGAACACCCTAACTACTGAATTCTAGAACACTATACAGGTAAGCTATTAAATATTTTGAAACTAATTTGACTGGTCGCTGTCCAGTCAAATTAGTTTCAAAATATTCAACATAATACAATTCATAGAACGCGTCGGACTATTGGACGTTTAAGAAGGACTATTTCGAAAAATTAATGACGTCATGATTATGACGTCATCCGACACGACACAAAGGTAACTATGACGTCATATGATGGATGGATAAATTGGAAAGGTCTATTATGTTCAAGATATTTAACAGAACGTTTTATTTTGCTTTGGAAACATGTTAAGTTATTTCTAGCATGTACTGTAACTCTGACACGAAAATCAACGTAAAAATTACAGTGTAGCCTAGAGTGTAACCATCAGCTCTCCTTCATTGTGATAGATTGATTAACAAGTATGGAGGGTACTTTCACAAGTTGAGTAGATGGTAGATTCTTTGTTCTTAATATATGCAGAATATGTTTATTAGTAAATCAGACTTACCTTAAGTTATGTAAGTGACGCTCTAACACAGCTCGTTTATGTGTGGATATAAACATGGCGATGATATAACTTCCTTGTCCAACTGACGTAATATGACATGCACGAACATATAGGTAAATGTTGCCAAGAACCATTGATGGCCATGTGTGTCAATGGACAGGGCTCACATTCTACTGATAATAATAAGTTATTTGAACAGGAAGCAATACCGTTAATCTTTACCACTCTGATGTCAATATTCTATCTTTTACTCTGGCAATAACAAGGAAGCTGGTGTATATTTTTCAAAGATTTTGGAGGACGATGTTGCTGTCTACGACATCACCATCTTCCACCAAATTTGTTGGAAAAATGTACACCAGCTCATTTTTTAATTTGTAATTAAAATTAAAAATTTTGATATCAGAGTAGTAATGGTTAATTGTTGGTAATTTTCGTCGTGTTATGCACACGCCAGCGCCCATGGTGATATGAGGGTTAAACTAATCGTTTGTAAATGCCAGAAATTAATCGGAATCTGTTACGGTATCTGCCCATAATAAAAGGTAAATTGTACAAAAATATCATGTCCTGTATCATGTGGCTGTTTGAGAGTTATAGTACACGCCTGGGTAACGCAATTGTTATGTATAGGGCTCTGTGCTTTGTCAATATGTCTAGGATTTCTACCGATTATAAAACTAAACTCAAACCTGTCTTTAGCCGACATATGATCGTGGGGCCAAAAGATGGTGGTCTTTTGAGACCGGTGGTTTTATAACAAGTCATCTTAAGGTCTTACGAAACAATACCAACTGGAAGTCCAAGAGGTCACGCTAGTCAAGTAGAAGCTAGGTTATCGTTAGAAAATCAAAGGCGATGTGCGTGACCAGGCGGTCCAGATATACGAACAACTACTAAACAACGTAGAAGAACAGTATTGAGTGAACAAAACCCTTTCTCGGCTAAGAATTTGTACTGATTGTGAAGCCATCCGCGTTAAGTGGCCACCGTCATCCGAGCCCAAAATACACCGATACGGGTAAATGTGCTGTATTAGGTGACCACCTGTCTTTAGTGACCACGTTTTGATTATTCATACAGTGCCCGTTACATAGAGGTCTGGCTGTAGATGTTGGCATACAATATCCTACCTCATCTAAACCCACTGGAACGGCCATAGACGTCTAAATCCGCATTCTCACTAGAGACTTAACCGGCGTAACGCAATGATGAGCTATGGCGTTATTCCCGATTAAATCTCCAGTGAGAACACGGCCTAAAAGATGCCTGTCGGCGACGCGTCGGGTTGGTGTAGTGTCTCAGAAGCAACATTCTGAACGACGTAACAGGTGAGCCTTTTTCTCATATAAGTAGTTGGGTGGCGGATTATCTCGTCCGTGTATGAATCATGGGCAATCTCAGCGTCTCCTCGTTGCGCTGCCAATCACCCAGGACGATAGATCGGTGCCGGTGTAAAAACAACCACCCTTGGGTTAATAGAGGAATCCAGTTTATCGACCAAAGACTCAACAGAATACCTGTATAGTTTTCTGGAAACTGAGATTCAGAGAGCGTATGGATCGATCGAAACCAACACGGTAAAAGCGTGGGTGGAGCTTAGCTAGAGATGGGCGGGGCATAACTAAAACGGGATTAATCCATTATCAACCTGTGATGAAAGTTCTGAAAGCCGAGTGGGGGAGGAGGAGGGGGAGGATGAGAAGGAGGAGGAGAGGGGTAAGAGGAGGAGAGTGGGTGGAGGAGGAGAAGGAGGAGGAGGAGAGGGGAATGAGGAGGAGGAGGAGGAGGAGGAGAAGAAGGAGGTGAATGGAGGATGACGAGGACGAGGAGGAGAAGGAGGAGGAGAAGGGGAGAGGGGAGGATGACGAGGATGACGAGGATGATGATGAGGAGTAGGATGAGGATGAGGAGGAGAGGAAGAGCGGGAGGAGGTCGAGGATGATGACGAGGAGGAGGATAAGGATGACGAGGAGAAGGAGGAGGAGGAGAAGGACGGTGAAGGAGGTGGTGGTCGTGGACGGGGGTGGGGGTGGTGGGGGTGGGGGTAGTAGCGTGTAGTGTAGCGTGCAAGCGTCCGTGTACGGGGGGGGGGAAATTTATGGAACCCTGTGCTTTTACACCGGTACCCATTTATACTCCTTGGCGGAGAGAGACAAAAAGCCTATATTTCCAACGCCGGCGATATATTGCACGGCTGATGCGTGAACCGGGTTCTCCGGTTATATAGTTCTGAGTGCTAGCCACTACACCAAGCCGACGCCTCCAACCTCTCTAACTCTCCCACCCCCACCCACCCGCACCCTCCACCCCCACCCCAACCAGTAGTATAAATTGTTCCCTGCGTAAACTCTTGGGTTACTTGGATAGCAGTATTAAACACATTGATTGGAATGCATACCTGGCAAGGAATCGGAAAAATAAGGATCCGATAGATGCTAAACAAACAAATAACTAGTACCGACGATGACCCATCTCGGAACGCGGGTGACATATTTTTCTTCGATAATTTAGGTTCATTCTCGAAACACCTTAACCCTTTAAACCTCGAATTTGTTTTAAGAAATCCGATTTTCTTATAAAAAATATCCATTTGCAGACCAAGCGAAGACTATTTTTGAAAATTTACTGCTGGAAAGAGTGGCTCGGTTACCGAGCCAGTCATTCCAGTGGTAAATTTCCAAAAATAGTCTCTCTTGGTATGCAAATGAACATTACTCAAGACCAATGCAGAAGCTGTTTTTGGCTGATATGCGTGTTAAAGGGTTAAAGAAACATCACATGCGTATTAATAATTCATTGGACATGTGAGAAACTCCCAATGTGTGCGTGAGTTAGACTATTCGTCCATCCGTTCATCTTGTCGGATACACTCTAAAATGTGTCGCTTATGAGCTTAACCTTTGGTCCAGGACATGTTTATGAGCTTAATGATATTGTGAGCTTAAGCTCATAATATGACACAAAAAAGCAAAAAAAAATCATTCTAGGAGGTTTATCTCTAAGAAAAACTATTGATTAAAATAAATTCATAATATGTGGATTCGTCAACTGTCCACCGCCATGGACTTGTTCAAAGGAGTTGTGTCCCTTACACTACAATCGCATTTCCCGCCTTTTTGTTGACATAAGCTCACAATATTTTTAAGCTGGAGGAGTGGAGACACCATATTGTGTTTGACTGCACTGCAACAGCCGAGCAGGTGAGTTTCACAGCGTGTGTGTGTGTGCGTGCGTGCGTGCGTGCGTGCGTGCGTGCGTGCGTGCGTACGTGCGTGCGTGCGTGTGTGCGTGCGTGTGTGCGTGCGTGTGACTATTCGTGACTATAATTTACCCAAATGCAGGGTTCCACATTTGTGTCCTTTTGTGCATATTTAGCCATACAATGGATGTCATGACGCATACAATTTAATCCATGGGATGGATAGAAATTTTGGCACGAAAACCGGTAATAATAACGTGCGTCGTTAGTTTCTAATGTGTAGGGAGAAGAGCCGTGATGGCGGTGATTAATGAGCCGTATTGCGATTAATTATGATCATGTCGATAGTCACTTACAGGACTGGCGGTATGATCAGCGAACGAAAAGGAGAAGAAGAAGAAGAAGAGATTAATTCTTGCATTAGAAATGAACCATAATCCATTTTGATTTTTACAAATAAGTAACGGGAATTGGAGAGAGTATAATAGAGAATATATATATATATTTTGAAACTAATTTAATTGTAAGTTGACCCTGGAATGTGTTGGTGTAACATGGTACTAGTCAGTGTCGGTCCTAGGTAACATAGCGTTGTGCTGTGGGTGTTGGGTAGTGTTCTTTCCCCACCACGGACAATTTTTTTAAACCTAGGGTGGATTTCATAAAGCTTTTTAAGCTGAGAAATTTTCTCACTGGTGGGAATTTTCTCATGGTTTGGGTAAGCGGATTTCATAAAGGTACAAGTTTGAGATATCTTCTCACCGATGTGAGAAATTTTCTCACTGGTGAGATTCTCCCCACCAGTGAGAAAATTTCTCAGAATTATATGTAAGCAGATTTAATAAAGCTTTTTCTCAAAATATGGGTGAGGAATTTTTTCAGAATCATGAGAATTTTCTCATTTCCATGGGACAGGTGATAAGGTGTCTGGCAGAGGTGAGAAAATTTCTCACTCAATGATATATTACCAAAGATGATAGAATATTTATTCTTTCATCTTTGATATAATTCAAGATAGATTAAATTTTCATGAATGATCGACTTCAATTATCCAACAAATCAAAATAATGATGTTAAAATATCAAAAATCTTGCGTTTGCTAACTTATAATCGAGTGGCTAGGTGGGTGAAAGAGTGACCGGTTTCGTGTATCATGTGGGTGGTGGGTGAGTGTGTGAGAGTGAGCGAGCGAGTGGGTGGGTGGTGGATACAGTGAGTGGGTGATCGAGTCACCGCATGAGTTGGTTGGTGGCTCACTGATGGCTGGAGGCCCCAACCAAATGACCAACCCCATTGCTTTGAACAACAACAAGTAACACATTTTCATGTGACTGCAATATTGTATCTGCATAACGCTTACGTTACGATGTACGTTCTACAGCTAGCAGCTACAAGTCCTCACATAGGGCAAGTATGCAAATAAATCAGAACATGGGGTTTATACATTATAATGTGTACATTTGTATATTTTCAGCTAAAGTGTTTAACTTCATATTCACGCAGTGACTTGTGGGCAAAAATGTCAAATTAAATAAGAACACGTGTGAAGTATTTTCAATAACTTTCTTTCTATCCAGCTGAAGTCTTCATGGCGAAGGGATTTTCCCCAAAATTAGATGTTCTTTTAGTTCTTTGATGACATTGTAAAAACATGTTCGGGAAAACCTCAAGATACTGCCTTCAATTCTTATCCGATATTCATGTAGCTTCACGAAAGTGATTAGCACACACTTATTTCGATGCGTTCACGTTTAAAGGTCGTGGGGTCAACGTCACAGCTACTAAGACGTCATGCATTCCATATCTACGCATGGTTCAAGCGAGGACATTCATGTCGTTACAATATTTCTATTTTTTCTTGTTTTTCAATGCCTAGGTACAAGGAAAAATGATCAAATGAAGAGGAAGAAGAGCTGAGAAAATACTTTACAGATTATTTTAATAAAACCACAAGAAGAGCCTGTCCAACTAAAAATTATTGTTGCGAGGCTATTACTAAACAGTAAATAGTGTGGTGGATCCCTACATATGCGGTGGTTGGAAACGCTAAAAACGAAAATGAACAATTTGATGAAAAAGCTGCTTCTGGCCATAAAATACCTGTATATGGGGGTTTTAACCCTGGAACCCTTTAGTGACTAAATTTGTTCCTGAAAATTAAAATACTTGCCCCGTGATTGTCCATTTGCAGGCCAAGAGACTATTTTTGAAAATTGTCCACTGAAATTACTAGCCCAGTTATTGGGCCATTCACTCCAATTTTTCAAAATTAATCTTCTCTTGGTCTGCAAATGGGCATTTTTCTAAACCACTAAGAAGGCCGGTTTTGGCCAGTATCGTCATTAAAGGATTAAAGGCTACGACGGATATTTACCAAAACAACATGTATTTTTCTAATTGCATTGTTGCACAACAGTGTGAAATTGTTGAATTGATTTAGTCATTTTATGCCACTGCTCTTCTCATCGTAATTTTGACCATTAAGAGGTAAATTTGCAACGATATATAATCTTGCGATATTAATTAATTTGTACCATGTTTTAGTTATACTGTAATCTTGAGTTTAAAAACTTATATAGCAGCTTAAATGGTGTTTGTGATTGCGTGCATGATCTGTTTATAGTAAGCTGTAGGTGTGAGGTAGCAGACTCGATATTGTTCTGTTAACCATGTAATGGTCAAGACGGCCAGAGATGGCTTCTCTAGTGGTCTTCAGAAATACCCATTTGCTGACCAAGAGAATAATCTTTTAGAAAATATACAACTGGAAAGACTGGCTCACTAAACGAGCCAGTTATTCCAGTTGTAAATTTTCTAAAATGCTATTCTTTATGTCAACAAATGGACGTTGTCCAAAAATAAATGTCCGTATTCATATTTTAGAAAATCATATTTAGCCAATTTCTTTCTATTGCATATGTGGAGAAGATTTGTATACGATATAGTTGAATTGCTGATTATTCTGAAAACAATTTAACTGACAGTTCCTGTTGCCTTAGGCATCAACAACTTTCAGTCAAATTATTTTCAAAATGATCGGATGAATATATCATATATGTGTTGAGCTCTGGCGAAACTGGATTTCTGGCACTGAAAAATGTTAGTAAGACATAGATGATATTTTGTTTAATTCTTGGATTAAAAATAAATCACAAGTTGATTCAGTCATTGTACCTCCCTGCCATTCTTATCCTAATTTTGACCATTAAGGGGTAAATTTGCAAGCATGTTCTTCCATAGTGAAACAGTATAATCTTGAGATATTAATTAATTTGTGTCCTGTTTTATCTTAACCCTTTAATGGTCAAGAGTGGTCAAGAAAATTTACATTTTAGCTCACTGAATGTCAATTTGTAGGCCAAGAGGATACTATTTTTTGAAAATTTATCATTGGAATGACTGGCTCGATGACTGAGCCAGTCATTCCAGTGACACAATTTTCAAAAATAATATTCTGTTGACCTACAAATGGATATTCAGGAAGGCCATTGCAGAGGTTGGTTCTGGACGACCTGACCATTAAAATTGTTAATAGTAACACAAGTGGAATTCTGTTCAGACAGCATATGGTGGGTTTTTAAAGAATTTTAAACTTGAAAACAATGTTTCTATTTGCATTCCTCAATTCCCAATTCCTTGGTCTCTGAATACAGAAGAAGTGCTTCAGAACATGACCCGATGGTGTTTGGATCACATCTGTCTTAAATACTGCAATCATCGTGCCCTTTTAATCCTTTAACGGTCAAGTTAGACAACATTTACTTCTGTAGTGTCCAGTTAATGACCAAGAAAAATATTACAACTGGAATAACTGGCTCGGTTATTGTGCCAGTTATTCCAGTTGTAGATGTTTAAAACAAGTCAATTTGCTGGAGCGGCAAGTGGACATTCCCTAAGACCACTAGTTTGAATTGGCTTCTCAATTAAAGGGTAATTTAAAATTGTAAACAAATTATAGCCATAAGCATAAGAAATGATGCTGCACTGTCATTCTTGCTATACTCATTACCTGTTGCCTACCCATTTCCATGTTACATAATTAACTAAGCTGCCATGGGGACGTCAGCGAACAATTGGCTAGGTAGTCTTGAGACTTCAGACATATCCATTTGTAGGCAATGCGGAGTATTTACGAAAATTTACCACTGGAATGACTGAATCGGTAACTTAGACCCTGACAGTCCTTCCATTGGTAAATTTTCAAAGATAGCCTTCTCCTGACCTTCAAATGGATATTCCTCAAGGACAACTTTTGATATCTTGACCATTACAGTCTGTATGGTCTAGTTTGATGTTTTATAATAGCAGTATTTCTGACAGACTGTTTATGGCAACATACTGTTATGGCAATGATTATATCATGATTATTTGGTATGGGTATATATATAAATATAGTTTAGAAAAATTATATCTGGAATGATTCTAGCTATACATTTCCTAGAATATTATTGTCTTGGTCATAAAATGGACAATGTCCATGAGAAAACCTGTTTTCTTGACCAATTTTGACGAGGACATTGTCTATGAGAAAACCTAATTTTTTACTTGACAACTGGTGTGCTTTGTAAATGATTTAACCGCTGTAGCTAGAGATATTGATCCACCGGTTCAACTTAGTAATCCGTCTCAATTTCAAGGCAACCCTGCAAGTAAACTAGTGAATATTTTGAGACTAATTTGTAGAATGTTATTATTAGTGTAATTCAATAATCATTATATTTTACAAGAAATATTTGTTGAAGTTTAGTCATTTTATGAGCTATTACTAAGCATCTAGCTGTACTATGTAGCTTGAGACAAATGTTACTGAATACTTGTTATGCCCTACTATGTAAATGAGTTTGTGGACTACCACTACAATACATTTGCCCATTTTGAGCTGCAACTCCTGTAGATTTGTTCCAATTCCTTTGAAATTTGCTTCAGTGTTATTATTGCCACCTAAGGATGTGCATGTGCTGTCCATATACCGATCCATCCACCGGTCTCCATAATGTCTCTGTCCATCCAACTCTGACAATCATTTCTTATCACTATAACTCATGCAGTTTATTTCTGTTTCTTTTGAAACGTGTTAAGTGCTACTATTACTAACAGAAGATATGCGTGTGCTGTCTATCTGCCCATCGAGCATGTGAATGTGGGTTTCTCTGTTGTGAGCCTTTTGGGATCCTCTACTGTAAGCTAATGTTGTTTACTAGTGGCCTAGGCTCTTTAAAAATTGAAAAGATTTAACCATGTATTGAATAACTAACAGCAATGCGATTGTGCAACAAATGAGCATTTCATGTACACAACAGCAAACATGTAAATCACATATTGCATTGCATTTACTTAACTCAGTTAACTACAATTGACTATTGCCTGTTATTATTATAAGGCTATTATGTTTTCTAAAGTAGTTCAGCAGTCCGTATATTATGAGGCAAACTGTTCATATATTATGAGGAAAACGGTCCATATATGTTGAGGAAAACTGTCCACGTATGGAGAGTTAATTCTGTTTCACAAATGAATCAAGCAGTCAAAATAGTATGAAGAAAATGTTCCACATGCGTCATGACATTGTTATCTTTCCTAAATCTGTTCAGCAGTCGATTAAGCATAAAATAAATATCCTACAGTATTTCAGCTGTCGGTATATTATGATTCAAACTATTCATGTATTATGAGGATAACAGTCCATATATTATGGGGAAAACTGTCCGTGAGCTATGAGGAAAACTGTTCACGTAGTTTTATGAAAATGGTCCATGTAGTATGAGGCAAAAGGGTCCATGTAATATGAGGAAAAGCGTCCATATATTATGAGGTTAATGGTCTATGTATTATGGGGTGAACCGTCCATATATTTTGAGGATACTGGTCCATCTATTATGTGGAAAACAGTCCATATATTATGAGGAGAACGGTCCATGTATTGGAGAAAATGGTCCACATGTATCATGAGATTATCCTCTTTCGTAGGTCAGTTCAGCAGTCAATTAAGCAATAAACTCAATTCCGGTGGTAGTAGCAGTCCGTATGATTACCAGCAGTATTAATAGCAAATGCCATAAGACCTGATGTACGTCACTGAAGAAATGCCTGCTGTGCCGCTGGCATTCATATGGACTATAACTACCATCAGTATGAAGTTTATTGCTTATATTTACATTTTATTAGCTCAATTAACTTGTCAGTCAGCTGAGCTAGTGATCACCTGCCATGCTGAGTCCAACGGTTCTATCGCACACAACTGTGGCATGTTTTTTTCTCGCCTGTGATTAGCAGGAGGAGAGACATAGGTATAAGTTTTCCCGACAATGATGACGGCGCCAACATTAAAGTATATGTTAAGTTTTCCCAAATGGCAATTTATTCACTAAAGAGTTATCGTATTTCCATAAAACTGTACAGGTTTGTTCCATGCCATGCTTCGAACTACTCTGCATCAAAATGAAAATGGATTTTCCAATTGTTTCTGAATTCTTACATAGTTTGAACGTAGTTCATTGTGGAACTTTTTGAAAAAGACATCCCTGCTTAAGTGTTCGTAAATGACAATTTACTCAAGATAGAGTTATCGGATATCCAGATTAATTCTATACGATCATTAGGACTAGTGTGTATCTAAATGAAAGAAGTCTTCAAAATTCTTCCATTCTTTTTCTGCTTTTGAACGAAGTTAATTTTATGACTTCAGGTTAAGGATTTTTGAAGATGCTATGGATTCTTTCAAACAACTTATTCCTCAACGAGGGGCTTATCCGATTTGAATAATACACGATGATGAGAAGTAGTCTGCCTCAAAATGAAATTGATTTTCTAATTCCTTACAAACATTTACTGTGTTTGAACATAGATTATTTCGTGGTTCATTTTCATCCAGTGTACACTTTTTTCAAATGACAATTTACAAAACAATGGTTTATCTAATTCGATTGCCCCTTAACACTCTACTGTCAAAAGTTAAAATTTAAAATAAAAATATCAATTTGGTGTTCATTTTTCAACAAATTTTGTAGAAGACCATCCACCAAAATCGATTTGACCTTGCTATTTGACCTACTCTTTCAACTTAGCGAAACGTTTCCATTTACCAGAACTACTCTTGGACACATGGTCTCCTTATGCCATAAGGAAAATGTATACTGATTGTGATATTACTAGGTTAAATCTCAAGTCATTGTAACCTTCATATTTGACCTCTGTCATGTATGTAATTCCTATGTTAAGTATGTGTTTGATTATATTTTTGGATTGCCTAATTCAACAGGAAGAAAACCTGAACACATGGTTTCATTTACCATACAGAGGCATTGTGATGATAGAGGGGTCAAAGGTCAAGATTTTTCTAACATTGTTATTTCACTGCGGCGCTTTCATCATTAAGTTTTTCCGTTAAACAGATCATTCACATTTATATGTCAGGTTTGGTTATTCGTATTGGAACTAAGTTTGGATGCATGGTTATGTAGCGCAGATCGACTGGACGGGTACCAGCCGTCCCCGGCTAAGCTGGGTACAGACCGCCTGCCCTGGATTTGTTACTAAAAGCACACACCCCTGGGTAGAGCAATGCGCATGTATTGGCTGGTTCAGCGATTTCTGCTTGGTTGAGGCAGCCAGTTCTGACGTTCCAGCAAGTATAAAAGGGGGTGAAATTCGTAGATCTGGATCATCGTCGGCGTGGAGGCTGAGAGTCGAGAACTGACTGGAGGTGTGGACTAGACGAGTGGACCGGAACGCCTGCGGATAAGAACGATACATCACATCCGATGCGGTTCCTTGCGGCTTTCAGTTCACCCACACGTAAAAGCAGTTCTCGGCTAACCCACACTAATTTAATTTTGGATGCTCCCGAATGGCAGTCCGGGAGCAATAATAAACTAAATCATGGTTCCCATTTGCGAAGACCTATAAGTGGAACTTTCTGCAGGAGGATCCTCGGACCCATTATGTAAACTTCTACATAATGTAGAGCAGCGATGTTTCTTGGTGGATGACTCGCCGGATCTGCCGACCACTCGAAAGTGGACTTCAACCACCACACTGCATGCCATGTGGCCGCCTTTGTAAGTTTTTGACTGCAGCCAAGTAGACTTTGCCCAGTGCGCCGTAAGAGCTATGCAACACACCCCGCACCATGTGCCTCTTTATGTATGTGCATTAATTACATTTTTATAAGTAACCCTCTCTTTTAATGGATTATGTTTAACTTTATGTTTCCATCGCCGGACGGAGAACTTTCTTCACACTGTTTAAATTCTGATTTAGTTATAGAGATGATCTAGTATATTACTTCATTGCTCTGTGTTACCGTCTCGAGTTTGTACCATATCACCGTGGAGTCAGCATGCAGGGACACATCTATGGAAACCAGCTGCAGAGATCTGCATGCGGGAACCTTCCATCCGCAGAGAACGTGTCAACCCACGCTACGTGTATGTAGCACCTCAATGTCAGTAACAAATAGCCTGTTCCATTCAAGTAACTACTAGGTACTCAAGTAACTATACATAGTATGTCTTATTGTCATGATTTACATCCGTATAAGGTATTGAAGACTAATAGGTACCGCACCGGTCTTTGGACCGCAACTTATAATTTCTTTATTACTATTCATATTATCCTTGTTTACTGTAGTGCTTTGACTAACCGCACCGTTATAGGTTACTGACCTTAGTATACATACTACCTCACATAATGTATTCTGTAAAAACTGTGGTATTGTTATATTGTTGTGGTTAGTTATGTATATGGCAGTTAGCCATTTAGTTTATATATTTTGCTTATTTTGTAGAAAACTAGGAGATACTATACAGCAACAATATATGCATCAACTATTCCCGCCACCAACAATTTTACACTGAGGTCGCTGACCGTGGACTAAATATTTGAGCCCGGCATGCTACCGACTAACCTTTCTATTCAGCTCAATAGGATAGGTTAATAGTGGCTAGGGACAATTCCTTCATTAGGAGACACATAGTGTATTCCTCTTTCCCGGCTGTTGCGGTAATCTAGCCCCACTCTAAATCTGGACATAGAGCTATCGCTGTGACCGCATGCAATCTTTGTTTTGTGCGAACTGTTACAATTAAAATTAATTGCTATTAATAACTCTCCACCTTTAGATATTCTTCATGAGAAAGCGACAACTGATGACAGTGAAGCTTCAATGCCCGTGAATGATGTCCCAACCACTGGGAAACTAGATGACAGGTCAGTCGCTGTAGGTGATGGTACATGTAGGTATATATTTGGTGTGTATAACTTATTTCAGGGGTCATTGAACTTGTCACGGTGTTCTGAATATGGAAGTAAAAAAATAGTTTTGTACAATTTTCAAATGATGCCTTACTTGTTTTTATACACCTGGCGAAATATGTGTTCATGTGCGTGGGCAGGCAGGCGGATACATGGTTTCCGTGCAATAACTCTAACACATGATAACCAGTTTCCTTCAACCTTCATAGCAAGAATTAATACTACAAGACCTTGGCCAAGTTCGATAGCCACTTTCATTGGACCCATTTGACATATTGGCAGATTTATGACCCTTAGATATGTCAACAGTCTCATTATCTGCCGTTTCCATGTAATATCTCGGACAAATGTTAGCCGATTTTATTCAAACTTCATAGCAAGGCTTAATATCATAAAATCTCAGCCGCGATCGCTAACCGCTTTGGTTTGAATTCTTTGTTTCATCTTTGCTCGACAAAAACAGTGACGAGCGTATTATGCAATTTATGTGCCTCATAGGTACTCTAGGAAGAAACCAATGAAAAGTGAGTTGAATCGCAAAACTATTGGCTGCGGGTTGCTCGGTTCGTTAGGTCGTGCAGGCTTATGACGTCAAACAAGCAGTATATTGGGCTTGAGTCCTACATGGGCAGTTGATGGCTCTTAGGAAACTTTGGTGACTACTGTGTTGTATCCTTCCACATAGCATTCATAAAGAAAGCAACACTAAAGAAGTACTAAATGCGTACTGATAGAAATACATTTATCTTATAAAGAGGCATTAGAGCTCCAAGTTGGTGAAAACCTCATAGAAGAATTCAAATTAGTTATTGATTTATTAAAGTTTGAAGTGTTCTAATGATGCCGAAAGAGTTCATTCCCTTGATGTTTGATGACATTAAAAACATGGAGTTTATACATTATAATGTGTACATTTGTATATTTTTAGCTAAAGTGTTTAACTTCATATTCACGCAATGACTTGTGGGCAAAAATGTCAAATTGAATAAGAAAAAGTGTGAAGTATTTTCAATAACTTTGTTTCTATCCAGCTGAAGTCTTCAAGGCCAAGGGATTTCCCCCCAAAATTAGATGTTCTTTTGGTTCTTTGAGGACATTATTAAAATATGTTCGGGAAAACCTCAAAATACTGCCTTCAATTCTTATCCGATATTCATGAAGCTTCA
The DNA here is from genome assembly GCA_034401795.1 of Chaetoderma sp. LZ-2023a. Classification (NCBI taxonomy): domain Eukaryota; kingdom Metazoa; phylum Mollusca; class Caudofoveata; order Chaetodermatida; family Chaetodermatidae; genus Chaetoderma; species Chaetoderma sp. LZ-2023a. Next base: position 36,007,212 of record CM067361.1, on the reverse strand, counting down.
CAAAATTGATTAGCATAACATCATTTCGATGAGTTCACGTTTCAAGGTCGTGGGGTCAACGTCACAGCTACTAAGACGTCATGCATTCCATATCTATGCATGGAAATGTAATTGTTGCATGTGTCCTATGAAGTGCAAGCGAGGCTATTCATGTCGTTACAACATTTCTATTTTTTCTTGTTTTTCAATACATAGGCACAAGGAGAAAATGGGTCAAATGAAGAGGAAGAAGAGCTGAGAAAATAATTTACAGATTATTTTAATAAAACCACAAGAAGAGCCTGTCCAACTAAAAACCATTGTTGCGAGGCTATTACTAAAAAGTAAAGAGTGTGGTTGATCCCTACATATGCGGGGGTGGGAAACGCTAAAAACGAAAATGAACAATTTGATGAAAAAAGCTGATTCTGACCATAAAATACCTGTATATGGGGGCTTTAAACCTGTAACCATTTAGTGACTAAATTTGTTCCTGAAAATTAAAATACTTTCCTTTTGAATGCAAATTTGCAGGCCAAGAGACTATTTGTGAAAATTTACCACTGGAATTACTGGCCCAGTTATCAGGCCATTCACTTCGGTTACCAATTTTCAAAATTAATCTTCTCTTGGTCTGCAAATGGGCATTTCTCTGAAGCACTAAGGAGGCCGGTTTTGGCCGGTATCGTCATTAAAGGATTAAAGGCTACGACGGATATTTACCAAAACAACATGTATTATTCTAATTGCATTGTTGCACAACAGTGTGAAATTGTTGAATTGATTTAGTCATTTATGTCACTGCTCTTCTCATCGTAATTTTGACCATTAAGGGGTAAATTTGCAAAGATATATAATCTTTAGATATTAATTAATTTGTACCATGTTTTAGTTCTATTGTAATTTTGAGTTTAAATACTTATATAGCAGCTTAAAATGGTGTTTGTGATTGCGTGCATGATCTGTTTATAGTAAGCTGCAGGTGTGAGGTAGCAGACTCGATATTGTTCCGTTAACCATGTAATGGTCAAGACGGCCAGAGATGGCTTCTGTAGTGGTCTTCAGAAACGCCCATTTGCTGACCAAGAGAATAATATTTTAGAAAATATACAACTGGAAAGACTGGCTCACTAAACGAGCCAGTTATTCCAGTTGTAAATTTTCTAAAATGCTATTCTTTATGTCAGCAAATGGACGTTGTCCAAAAATAAGTGTCCGTATTCATATTTTAGAAAATCATATTTAACCAATTTCTTTCTATTACATATGTGGAGAAGATTTGTATACGATATAGTTGAATTGCTGATTATTCTGAAGACAATTTAACTTACAGTTCCTGCTGCCTTAGGCATCGACAACTTTCAGTCAAATTATTTTCAAAATGATCGGATGAATATATCATATATGTGTTGAGCTCTGGTGAAACTGGATTTCTGGCACTGAAAAATGTTAGTAAGACATAGATGATATTTTGTTTAATTCTTGGATTAAAATTAAATCACAAGTTGATTCAGTCATTATACCTGACTGCTCTTCTCATCCTAATTTTGACCATTAAGGGGTAAATTTGCAAGCATGTTCTTCCATAGTGAAACAGTATAATCTTGAAATATTAATTAATTTGTGTCCTGCTTTATCTTAACCCTTTAATGGTCAAGAGTGGTCGAGAAAATTAAAACTTTAGCTCACTGAATGTCAATTTGTAGGATGCTATTTTTTGAAAATGTATCATTGGAATGACTGGCTCGATGACTGAGCCAGTCATTCCAGTGACCCAATTAAAAAAAATATTATTCTGTTGACCTAAAAATGGATATTCAGCAAGGCCATTGCAGACGTTGGTTCTGGACGACCTGACCATTAAAAGTGTTAATAGTAACACAAGTGGAATTATTTTTAAACAGCATATGGTGGATTTTTAAAAGAATTTTAAACTTGAAAACAATGTTTCTATTTGCATTCCTCAATTCCTAATTCCTTGGTCTCTGAATACAGAAGGAGTGCTTCAGAACATGACCCGATGGTGTTTGGATCACATCTGTCTTAAATACTGCCATTATCGTGCCCTTTTACTCATTTAACAGTCAAGTTGGACACAATTTACTTTTGTAGTGTGTCCAGTTAATGACCAAGAAAAATATTACAACTGGAATAACTTGCTTGGTTATTGTGCCAGTTATTCCAGTTGTAGATGTTTAAAAAAAGTCAATTTGCTGGAGCGGCAAATGGACATTCCGTAAGACTACTAGTTTGATCTGGCTTCTCAATTAAAGGGTAATTTAAAATTGTAAACAAACTATAGCCATAAGCATAACAAATGATGCTGCACTGTCATTCTTGCCATAACTCATTACCTGTTGCTTACCCATTTCCATGTTACATAATTGACCAAGCTGCCATGGGGACGTCAGCGAACAACTGACTAGGTATTATTGAGACTTCAGACATATCCATTTGTAGGCAATGCAGAGTATTTACGAAAATTTACCACTGGAATGACTGAATCGATAACTAAGACTCTGACAGTCCTTTCAGTGGTAACCTTTCAAAGATAGCCTTCTCCTGACTTCAAATGGATATTCCTCAAGGACAACATTTTGATATCTTGGCCAATACAGTCTGTATGGTCTGGTTTGATGTTTTATAATAGCAGTATTTCTGACAAACTTTTTATGGCAACATACTGTTATGGCAATGATTATATCATGATTATTGAGTATGAGTATATATATATATAGTCTAGAAAAATTATATCTGGGATGATTCTAGCTATATATTTCCAAGAATATTATTGTCTTGGTCATAAAATGGACAATATCCATGAGAATACCTATTTTCTTGCCCAATTTTGACGAGGACATTGTCTATGAGAAAACCAAATTTTTTACTTGACAAATTTTGTGCTTTGTAAATCATTTAGCCGCTGTAACTAGAGATATTGATCCACCATTTCAACTTAGTAATCAGTCTCAATTTCAAGCCAACCCTGCAAGTAAACTAGTGAATATTTTGAGACTAATTTGTAGAATGTTATTATTAGTGTAATTCAATAATCATTATATTTTACAAGAAATAATTGCTGACGTTTAGTCATTTTATGAGTTATTACTAAGCATCTAGCTGTACTATGTAGCTTGAGCCAAATGTTACTGAATACGTGTTATGCCCTAATATGTAAATGAGTTTGTGGACTACCACTACAATACATTTACCCACACTCCTGTAGTTTTGTTCCAATTCTTTTGAAATTTGCATCAGTGTTACTATTGCCGCCTAAGGATGTGCATGTGCTGTCCATATACCAATCCATCCACCGGTCTCCAGAATGTCTCTGTCCATCCAACTCTGACAATCATTTCTTATCACTATAACTCATGTAGTTTATTTCTGTTTCTTTTGAAACGTGTTAAGTACTACTATTACTACCTGAAGATATGCATGTGCATGTCAATGGGGGTGTTCTCTGTTGTAACCATTTGGGATTCTCTACAATAAGATAATGTTGCTTTATAGTGGCCTAGGCTCTTAAAAAATTGAAAAAAAATATAACAATGTATTGAATAACTAACAACAATGCGATTGTGCAAGAAATGAGCATTTCATGTACAAAACATCAAACATGTAAATCACATATTGCATTGCATTTAATAACCTCAGTTAACTACAATTGACTCTTGCCTGTTGTTATTATTATAAGGCTATTATGTTTCCTAAAGTAGTTAAGCAGTCCGTATATTATGAGGCAAACTGTTCATGTATTATGAGGAAAACGGTCCATATATGATGCGGAAAACTGTCCATGTATTGGGAGTTAATTCTGTTTCACAAATGAATTAAGCAGTCAATATATTATGAAGAAAATGTTCCACATGCATCATGGCATTGTTATCTTTCCTAAATCAGTTCAGCAGTCAATTAAGCATAAAATAAATATCCTACAGTATTTCAGCTGTCTGTATATTATGATTCAAACTATTCATGTATTATGAAGAAAACAGTCCATGTATTATGAGGAAAACTGTCCGTGAACTATGAGGAAAACGGTTCATGTGGTTTGACGAAAATGGTCCATGTAGAATGAGGCAAAAGGGTCCATGTATTATGAGGAAAAGCATCCATATATTATGAGTGTAATCGTCTATGCATTATGGGGAGAGCCGTCCATATATTATGATGATACGGGTCCATCTATTATGAGGAAAACAGTCCATATATTATGAGGAAAACGGTCCATGTAATGGAGAAAATGATCCACATGTATCATGAGATTATCCTCTTTCGTAAACCTGTTCAGCAGTCAATTAAGCAATAAACTTAATTCCGGTGGTAGTAGCAGTCTGTATGATTACCAGCAGTACTAATGGTAAATGCCATAAGACCCGATGTACCTCACTGAAGAAATACCTGCTGTGCCACTGGCATTCATATGGACTATGACTACCATCAGTATGAAGTGTATTGCTTATATTTACATTTTATTAGCTCAATTAACTTGTCAGTCAGCTGAGCTATAGTGATCACCTGCCATCCTGCGTCCAACCTGTCTATCGCAAACAACGGTGGCATGTTTTTGTCTCGCCTGTGATTAGCAGGAGGAGAGACATAGGTATAATGTTTCCCGACAATGACGACGGCGTCAACATTAAAGTTTATGTCAAGTTTTCCCAAACGGCAATTTAGTCACTAAAGAGTCATCGTATTTCCATAAAACTGTACAGGTTTGTTCTATACAATGGTTCGAACTACTCTGCATCAAAATGAAATAGATTTTCCAATTTTTTCTGAATTCTTACATAGGTTGAACGTAGTTCATTGTGGAACTTTTTGCAAAAGACATCCCTGCTTATGTGTTCGTAAATGACAATTTACTCAATATAGAGTACGATCATTAGGACTAGTGTGTATCTAAATGAAAGAAGTCTTCAAAATTCTTCCATTCTTTTTCTGCTTTTGAACGTAGCTAATTTTATGCCTTCATGTTAAGAATTTTTGTGGCTGTTATGGATTCTTTCAAACAACTTATTCGTCAACGAGGGGCTTATCCGATTTGAATAAAACACGATGATGAGAAGTAGTCTGCCTCAAAATGAAATTGATTTTCTAAATCCTTCCAAACATTTACTGTGTTGGAACATAGGTTATTTCGTGGTTCATATTTATCCAGTTTAAACGTTTTTCAAATGACAATTTAGTAAACAATGGTTTATCTAATTTGATTGACCCTTACCCCTCTGCTTTCAAAAGTTAAAATTTTAATAAAAAATATCAATTTGGTGTTCATTTTCAAAAAATTTTGTAGAAGACCATCCACCAAAATTGATTTGAGCTTGTTATTTGACCTAATCTTTCAACTTAGCGAAACATTTGCATTTACCGGAACTACTGTTGGACACATGGCCTCTATATGCCATAAGGAAAATGTATACTGATTGTGATATTACTAGGTCAAAGCTCAGACCATTGTAACCTTCATATTTTACCTCTGTCATGTCTGTATGTCCTATGTTAAGTATGTGTTTGGTTATATTTTTGGATTGCTTAATTCAACAGGAAGAAAACCTGAACACATGGTTTTATTTACCATACAGAGGCACTGTGATGATAGAGGGATCAAAGGTCAAAGGTCAAGATTTTTCTAACATTGTTATTTCACTGCAGCTCTTTCATCATTAAGTTTTTTCGGTTACAGATCATTCATATTTATATGTCAGGTTTGGTTATTCGTATTGGAACTAAGTTTGGATGCATGGTTATGTAGCACGGATCGACCGGATGGGTACCGGCCATCCCAGCTAAGCTGGGTACGGACCACCCACCCTGGATTCATTCTTAAAAGCGTGCCCCCTGGGTAGAACAATGTGCGTGAATTGTCTGGTTCAGTGATTTCTTGGTTGAGGCAGCCAGTTCTGACGTTCCAGAAAGTATAAAAGGGGGTGAAATTCATAGATCAGCAGCATCGTCGGCGTGGAAGCCGAGAGTCGAGAACTGACTGGAGGTGTGGACTAGACGAATGGACCGGAACACCTGCAGATAAGAAAGATACATCACATCCCCCGTGGTTCCTTGCGGCTTTCAGTTCACCCACACATAAAAGCAGTTCTAGGCTAACCTGCACTAATCTAATTTTGGATGATCCTGGACCGCCATCCTGGAGCAATAATAAACTAAATCATGGTTCCCATTTGCGAAGACCTATAAGACCTTTCTGCAGGAGGGCCCTCGGACCCGTTATGTAAACTTCTACATATTGTAGAGCAGCGATGTTTCTTGGTGGATGACGCGCCAGATTTGCCGACCACTCGAAAGTGGACATCAACCACCACACTGCATGTCGTGTGGCCACCTTTGTAACCTTTTGACTGCAGCCGAGTAAACTTTTCCCAGTGCCCCGCAAGAGCTATGCAACGTACCCCGCACTGTGTGCCTCTTTATGTACGTGCATTAATTATATTTTTATAAGTAACCCTCTCTGTTAATGGGTTATGTTTAACTTTTATGTTTCCATCGCCGGACGGAGAACTTTCTTCACACTGTTTAAATTCTGATTTGGTTATAGAGAAGATCTAATATATTACTTCATTGCTCTGTGTTACCGTCTCGAGTTTGTACCGTATCATCGTGGAGTCAGCATGCAGAGACCCATCTATGGAAACCAGCTGCGGAGATCTGCATGCGGGAACCTTCCATCCACAGAGAACGTGTCAATCCACGCTACCTGTATGTAGCGCCTCAATTTCAGTAACATAATAGTCTGTTCCATCCAAGTAACTACTAGGTACTCAAGTAACTATACATAGTATGTCTTATTGTCATGATTTACACCCATATAGGGTATTGATGACTAATAGGTACCGCACCGGTCTTCAGACCGCAACTTATAATTTATTTTATTACTGTTCATATTATCCTTGTTTACTGTGGTGCTTTGACAAACCGCACCATTATAGGTTACTGACCTTAATATATTTACTACCTCATATAAATCATTCTGTAAAAACTGTGATGTTGTTCTATTGTAGTAGTTAGTTATGTATATGGCAGTTAGCCATTTAGTTCATATGTTTTGCTTATTTTGTAGAAAACTAAGAGATACTATACAGCAACAACATACGCATCACCTATTCCCGCCACCAACAATTTTACACTGAGGTCGCTGTCCATGGACTAAATATTTGAGCCCCGCATACTACCGACTAACCTTTCTATTCATCTCAATAGGATAGGTTAATAGTGGCTCGGGACAATTTCTTCATTAGGAGACACATAGTGTACGCCTCTTTTCCGGCTGTTGCGGTAATCTAGCCCCGCACTCTGGCAAGGTTGTGTAAGATTGGTCAAATACATATAGGGCCTCACATAATTCAAGTTATTGTCTCTTCCCACGATCCACTAAGCAACAAGGCTCCTTAATTGTTTGGATGACCCTGCCCGCACATTGAACTGATCTGACTCTGGGAAACTATCGGAGGTTTTCGCGCAGTGATGGCCAAGGTGCGGGTTCACATACATTCCCTCTGTATCTTCTGACACGCACTAGTTAGACTCTTGCTTAAGAAGGAAAGCACTGTGAAAACATGTAGTTATTATATTATTAGGAACATATTTTGTTCCCGGGCCCGCAGTGCATATTGGGCATATTGGAAATTAATCATAATGCCAGGTCAATAGTTAGATCTATAGGATTAGTGACAGATGAGACGCGCATCTCCACCCAACTCGTTGCAGTGTCTGGGCAAGATCTTGGAATCTGCCACGCCTGTACGGGAAGGATGCTCGCAGTGGATATTCGTCTGTCTACCACCACCATAACGATATGTCATTCATTAAATTTGCTTGTGTAAAATGAAGCCGTCGTCCAGTGATGTTTTATGTGCTTACGGAGCAGGGCATCTGGATTCTCGCCCAGTTGAGATGTGCTGCATAGTAACATGTACGCCGCTATCCATGGAGGTAGATGGTTTCCAAGGTAACCCATGGGAAGCGGGGCGTCTGTGCCCATTGGATAGCAATTGACTAATGATAGGTAGGAATCTGTGCCACTGCGGCCTAGACTAGTTCTCGTTTCTAACACCTGAATGGTAGGTTAGGAATAGCAGAAGGCCCGCATAAATAAAAGCGGCATCTACCAATGCAGTATCTTGGAATGACAAAAGACGGTGACTTGTGAATCCTCCAGGAGTCACTCGCCCCGTCTTCTCGTAAACCAGTATGCATCACGTTAATTATATTTTCACTAGGATGGTCTTTTTCCCTAGCACTTTTTGTTGGACAAAAGAGTGGCCCTTTTTGCAAACTCGTTTCCTCCGCTTCGGCGTCGAAGGCATTTTCCTGTGACGGAGGGCTGCGCGAGGCACTTGCCTCTCGCATAAGCGAGATATTCTGGATGGAGGCCCACACGAGGCTACTACCGCTCGCACCATTAGAAAGCCATCTAGGTGATGAAGGCCCACGCGAGGCACTTCCCTCTCGCAATAACAGGAATCTCTTATTTGTATAATGAAGGTATAATAACTTATATTAAGTTAAACAGTGACCTGGTTGTGCGGATGCTTTCCTTGCGGGGATACATATGCGGATTTATGAATCCACGTGGTCCCTCCAGCGACTCCACGTGCAAAGTACACCAGCTAACTCTACTTTCTGTATTATTATTATATGCTCAAATACTGTCAGACGATCTACCTTGTTTGACAAACTGTTATTTCTCTTTTTATATATATCATTCTCCATAGTTTAAATTAACATGGAACGTGATACCGGTGACACTAATAGTTAGAATGACACCATGCAGTTTAATCTTACCGGCAATTGTCGCATGGCACCACCAGAACGATTGAGTTCCACCGGCCTTAGGAGCCGGTCTATGTACTTCGTGGAACGACGTCACGCGGAATCCGAAACCCCAAGAGTCGGAGCTAGCCAGCCCCCTCGTTCATCATGCACATGTGGCGCGACAGCGGAGTGATTCGTGTCAGAATAACCTGATGGAACCCCGCAAGCTACAGTTACCTATAATGCTAGGAAGCGGCATGATGACACTGAGGTCAAAGTTCACAGTAACTGTAACAAACACGAGACAAGCGAGACGTTTGATTCTGTGGAATGAACAATGGTGCCAATTTTGTTGTATTTAAGGACATATTAAACCAAACCTGGCCAAAATATTGCTGAACCAATCTCAACCAGCAGAGTTAAAACCCCTTTGTAGATTGTCAAAGCATTGGAGCCTATTGGGGAAATCTGTTCATGACCTATTTCATTTTTTCAGGCAATATCTATTTGGGCTGTGTCTATGTTTCTAGAATACATTATGTTTCTAAGGGCCATAACTGGTTGTAACAGCGATCTACTGAGCCCTTTGAGGAAATACATTTTTGACTTGTTAGCTCACCTGGCCTGAAAGCCTAAGTGAGCTTATGCCATGGCGACTGTCCATCGTGTGTTTGTCCATCGTCCATCCGTCCGTCAGCTTTTCCTTTAAATGACTTCTTCTCAAGAACCACAGTGCCAATTTCAAGTATATTTGGCAGAAAGCATCCTTGCTGCATAGGGATCGAAGTTTGGCCGGCGGCCATCTTGGATTTAGGTCGATTTTAGAAGAACATCTTTAAAAATCTTCTACTCCGAAACTGCTTATGGGATTGATGTACATCTCATGAAATATGATGTAGCGCAAAAGCTGAACGAAGTTTGTTCAAGGGTACTTGATTGGTCAAATGGTTCAACGGCCATCTTGGTTGACATAGTTGTCGCAAAAATTACTTCTTCTCCAGACCGGCTGAACGGATTACGCCCACATTTGGCAGATGTGATTAGGGCCTAAGGGCCATTAAAGTGTCCTCAAGAGAAGGTAATCCTTCAAAAAACATGGCCGCCGTAGGCCAATCAAAATATAGCATGTTTAGCAGCCATATTGTATTTTTTTATTTTATGGATTTTGAGGCCGAAATTGGTTTTGTATGTGTTTTGCGGTATTCTGATCACAAATTTGCAATTTTTGAAACTGTCGAATACACGGTTTGGCGGCCATCTTGGATCATTTTCCCACGAAATGCTCCCATACTAAAGCAATGAGAAATTTAAAATGTGTTCTCAAGAACTACGGGGCCGATTTCAATTATATTTCGCAGGTAGCATCCGTAGGCCATAGAGATTCATGTTTGTTCAGACGAAGCCGATCGTCCAATCGGGCCGGCGGCCATCTTGGATTTTTGCCAATTTTTAGAAACGTCTTTAAAAATCTTCTCAGAAACCACTTATGTGATTGATGCAAACCTGATGAAATATGATTTAGGGCAGGAGCGGAACCAAATTTGTTCAAGGGAATTTGTCAAATGGTTTGGTGGCCATCTTGGTTGATCTGGTTGTAGCGAAAACGACTTCTCCTCCAGAACCGCTGAAGGGATCGGGCCGAAATTTGGGAGATATGATTAGTGCCTAAGGGCCATTAAAGTTTGTTCAAGATAATTTGATCCGCCAAAATACCTGGACACCAGCGGCCAATAAAAATATAGCATATTTGGCGTCCATATTAGATTTTTTTATTTGATGGACTTTGAGGCCGAAATTGGTTTTATATGTGTTTTTGGGTATTCTGGTCTCAAATTTGCAATTTTCGATACTGTCGGATAAACGGTTTGGTGGCCATCTTGATGATAAAGGGCATTCTAGCTGAAAAGCCTATGGTCCAGGTGAGCGATACAGGCCCCTTGGCCCTCTTGTTTCATATGTTTTGATTGTTAGATACTCCTTCAGCCAATATCTTCTGGAAATATGAATATTACATGGCAGCACATTTAATTAAGGGACACACCTCTGGGTCTTTATGCTTTAAAGAAATTCTAAATGAACCTAGAATTTCATATTAAAATAATAGAATGTGACGTATGTAAGCAAAAGAGACAATTTTCATACGTATGCTTAGTCATTCAAGAAATATATTTGATGTCTGAATGCCAGATTTCTACATATTCCCCAAGTCTACCGAAGCCGCCATTTCATGCTATTTCACTCAATATCCAAAATGTCATACTGGCCCGGGTGTAAAGGTAGACAAGTACATTTTCTCGTCGTGGCAATAAATGTATCTAGGCCAATCTGCTTTACGGCCATAATATGATTGCATGTCAATTTCACTTTGAAAACTGTTGAACAATTTGAGGATAACCGTTATGTAAAGTATTGCTGTCCTCAGCAGCTACAACGTCTTGTACATTTAATTTCAAGATATTTAACATATTTGTTGTTATGTAGCAAGGAATATGGATTAAGAATAGGCTATGGGGATTCTGGGCAAACCGCCTATAATGGACAGTGTATATGCAATCGACAAATTGTCATGATTGTCACCAAGGCGCTACAGTTGCTTCTAAATGCAGATGATTTGAATGTGAATGAGGTCAAATACCACTGCGGAAGGAGACAAGATGGATGCGCTCTCTATGACAAAATAATTCTATGCACAAATGGTAATTGCAGGGTTGTCAATAAACGAATGTGTCTGAACGTTGGTTAGATCGAATGGGCATGCCACACTCTATCATGTCAATACGATAACCTAGCTGAATTTAGAATTGCTTTAAGTTAATTTGGTAGACGGATTCTTTCATAAAATATTTAAATTTAAACTATTACTATGAAGAGGACATGCTTTAACCAAGGGGCAAAACTCTGTTGTTTATTGAAACATATATGGAAACATTTTTGACATACTCTCAATTGTTTTTTAAAAACAAGATGTTGCTTTGGCAATATCTAATCGCACTATAAATATAATGTGGTCACAAAGAAAGTTGCTTTTAATATATAGCATATAGCATACAGGCCCAGCGCTAGGCACTCCTGATTTGGCTAGTAAACTGACTCGAAGAGCACAAAATATAGTGTGTAAACAAACAACAATAAAACGGATGCAGTTTACTCATTGCATTTAGAAGAAAAATGTATTTTGAAACCAGGTAACGGATATTGTAAAACAGTCGTGTACTAGTTCACACACATCAGTTTTCTCTAACAACAAACCAGATTTGGATTCCTACCATGTGCCTGTACACACAGCCGACAAGCAGTCTATGGCATTCATAGTCACTTTCTTGATATTCATTCAGCTCTGTATGAATGACAAAGCTCTTTAGTGAGAGTGCCTTACCAAATGTAAATAGAATATTATGAGGCAAAATGCCCATGTATTTACTATTAGAAGGCAAACATTTCTTGTATTATGAGGTAAAAAGTACATGTATTATGTGGAAAATGGTCCATGCATTACGAGGCAGACAGTCCTTCCATGTATTATGAGGCAAGCGGTCCATGTATTATGAGATTATTCTGTTTCTTGAATGAGTTAAGCAGTTCATGGGGGATATTTTGTTTACTAAATGTATTTAGTTCACTACAGCTGCTATTACAGTGAGGCGATGCCTATTATTGATGAAATCGAGTTTGTACTCCGTGTTTAAAGCTTTGTGTTTATCAGGGTTCCAGATAACTTTTGGTTTGATTGACAATTACTAATGCTTTTGGTTTTCAATGAGTAATCACATATTTATAATGAGTACACAAATGCTGAAGATGACCGTGTGAATGCTTAATTTTTATGTTAATAAATTCACGAATGTTCAATTATTCAAGCTAACCAATTAAAATGTTTTCTGCTTGTTGAGTGATTATGAAGTCTTCATCTAAAACACTCTTAATAAAACAAATAGAATGTCACAGAAATAGTTCACTTGTAATACTTAAACTAGAAAAACTCACAATATTTAGAGAGTTAAAGAGCTTATAACCATCAATTTTCTGAATTATTTTGTGAGCTCACAAGTCTGAATGAAATTAAGCTAATAATAAAATAAGCCCACAAGTATTGAATGTTGGTCTGTCTGTAAAGATCTGAGAAAATTCCAGTATTCCTCGATAACTTAGGTTATGCTGGTAGCAGTTTTCTATTAATAGGGCATATTACCCATTGATTTGCTCACGATTGCGCCATTCATTAGTGAATTACTAAAACATAGATGAAAGCTACTCTTTCTACAATGGAGGGATCCGATCTGTCACTCAAGTATATGACGTTATATCTAATTACATCATGGGTAGGCTGACTTTACAATCGTAATGCTTACTGAATGACGTATTTAGCTCCGTCATGGACATCATCCACCATGGAAGGTCCGTTAAGTGTACGAATTGTATGTCATTGATGGATTTATTATTTAAAAAACATTCTTTTAAATATTTTGAAATTAATTTGACTGGACGGCATACGGCAGCAACAGCACCCCAAGTCCAATTAGTTTTAACATATGCAACATTGTATCTAAATTGTTACCCTGAAATTGTGTTTATACGAATTCAAGGTTCATGATGTCTAATTCAATCCCAAAACTGGCAGAACGTGGGAGGAGCTTAGAATGAAATGGGCGGGGCATAGTTATGAATGGATCCCTTTATTACGCAAAAGATATTATGAACGTTAATGATTTTATTTCGGAAATCTAATTATTCGCCAGGTGACATATTTGTATCTCTCAAATCTAGAACCATGTCAACTGAGACGTTGCAAAGTGTCCGCTCGTTGCAAAGTGTCCACTCATTGCAAAGTGTCCACTCGTTGCAAAGTGTCCGCTCGTTGCAAAGTTTCCGCCTTTGCAAAATGTCTGCCCAAAATGAAAAAAAATCGTTGCAATGTGTCCGCCCAAAATGAAAAAAATTGTTGCAGAGTGACTGGCCAGATGAAACAAATCATTGCAAGGTGTCCGCCCATTGATGAATATTTATAAGACAATATTTTACATGCACACGCTCAATGGAAAATCTGATAAATAAGAAAGCAACACCTATCGAGGCGTTGAGGTGGTCCAAATAATTGTAATTGCAGGTAGTTTCTGTAAACTATATGTTTTCCGTCTTAGCTTTTCTAAATTGCTTGAATTCTGTAGCTGTTTCAATTGTAAATGTTACAATTCAGAAGAACACCATGCTATTTTAATGATGATGGGGTACGGGCCTGCTGCTGCTGCTACTGCTGCTGATGATGATGATGATGATGATGATGTTGATGCTGCTGATGCTGGCACTACTGTTGTTGTTGTTGCTGCTGCTGTTGCTGCTGCTGCTTCTGCTGCTGCTGCCGATGATGATGATGATGAAGAAGATGATGATGTATGTGTGCTGGTCTTGGAGCAATAACATCAGGTGCGTTATTTACATAACGATCACCGGACCCTGTTCTCTGCTGTTGATCTTGATCTTGGAGAGAAGAAGCTGGTAAAATACACCATCAATACTGATCTTCACCGACCTATTAGAGAACCCATCCACCGATTCACCGTATGCAAAGAGGAGGATGCCCATCAGCAAGTAATGCATAATTATGTTGCGTAGCGGCGTCAGTGAACCTTCATTATCAAATTGGTCCAGCCCGATAGTGTTTGCCGGCAGGAAAGACTAGATGTTCCATTTCTGCATAGACTACTGTCGTCTGTACAATATATCTGTCAACGATTCCTATCCAGATTGGCAGATTGACCAGGTCCTGGATTCCATAGCTGGAGTTGTGTGATTCTGCATGCTAGACCTGGCCAGCGAGTATTGGGAGGTTGCTATTGACGAACATCATAACTAGAGGACTTCCTTAATTTGCATGGGTGGGCTGTTCCATTTCCATACGATGCCTTATTGTCTGTGCAACCATTTTGTCTTTGCGAATCTCAAGCTAAAACGTAAGAAGTGCGATTTGCTCAGAGTCCATATTGAATTCATCAGCAAAGTAATATTCACCCAGGAAATGTCTACCCAACCCACAAAATGGCCATATTTATCAACTAGAAGACTCCATCGACTGTATCATTTTATTGGGCATATGATGATACTACAGTCCATACCCACACTACTTAAGTGAAGTTGGCAGTCTTCTCTTTCAGATCACAGAGAACGATGCCCCATTTGAATGGACAAATGGTGGCTAGACTGTGTTTCGAACTATTAAAGAAAAATTAGTGATTGCCCCATCCTTACCCATACCTGTAGTTCATAGTGGATGCTGATGCCTCTTCCTTCGACATTGAACCAGTGTTGTCGGAAGATACGTGGTAACCAAACGAGAGCTATTGCCAGCAGTCTATTTCACCTAACACAACACACATTTACACTACGGACGTCCCTTCATACTTTATATGGATCATGCCTCCTTGAGATGGTTACAGGGCCTGCGTAAGTACAAACCCCTGGATGACGGGAAGCCTTACTAAGCGTACACTTTACTGGAGTACGGGTAAACTAAATGGTAATGCCGATGACCTCTCAAGATAGTTTCCCGAAGTAGATATGCCAGATCGAGAAGACAACTATCATATGCAACGCAGCATTCAGAACACCAAGCATATATGGATTGTTGACATCACAACATCACCCTCCCATTATTTGAAGCCGATGACTGGCGTATCGCGAATCTATGGTATACGCAGCGAGAAGACAGCAAACAATCAGATTAGGTTATTCTGAAAATTACTTCTAAGTACTCTCATAAAATAGAATTTTAATGAAAATTTAGCAAATATTAAAGAACCAATTAAGAATAATTCAGTATCTTAAACAATATTAATCTTATTTCCGAAAATGTGCTCCCGATCCCAGGATGATTCATAATAAAGAAATTTCTACATCCCGGAAAAGTAACTAATATTTCTTTATTATAAATAGTAATGCTACGATGTGTGAATATATAGATCTTCCAATAGTCTAGCACTAGAGAGAGAACATATAATGCAAGAACAATTACCAGAATCTGCATGGACTTGTTTGTTATCCACTAGATTTCTCTGTGTATATATGGAATCTATAACGTGCTAACATAATATGTTCTTATTAAAATATGACAACATAAAATGATTATATCTACACATTGCTGTAAATACTACGCATATATCAGCATATAGATAAGTACCTCATTTATTTTACATTCATTTATTTTTCTGACCAGTAATTTATTTATGGAATTGCTATTTCAGAAGCATTTCATTTGCAATGCTTATTAGCCTTCTACCGTATTGTCTGATTTCCATGAGTTCTTTAGCATATCCCAAAGGCGCAACATTTAGGATATATATCATTATTCCTAGATCGTTTCGTAATTTCATGTTTATGAGAGTACCGCTCATAAATCTAAACGCTGAGAACTAACAATCAGTCATTCTTGCTCCACCGAAATGTTTCCTATGCAAATAGTAAACTCAGTAATCCATTGTACCCATAGCCGATATATCACGACTACCTGCGAAAGGGTTCATGTATTATTATCCAGTATTACCAGCTTGCTTACCTAGTCCCTGAACATAATGCTTTCCAAACACCGACATACATATATACCTCGCCCTACTTTTGGATACAAAGGTGCTGATGATGTCATACTTTACATAGTATAGCCATGCATTTAGAAGACACTATTGTATTTTTGAGATAATGGAGCTTTCCAAGTTTATTCATCCATCATATGACGTCATGATCAACTACGTGACATGTATGATGACGTGATAACCATGACGTCGTAATTGACACGATATTTCCCGTCTTTAACTCATAATAGTCCGACAAATTGTACGAATTGTGTGTCTTTACCATTTAATAAACATTCTGTTGACGATTTTGAAATTAATTTGACTGGAGGCTGTTGCTGCCATAGGAAGCAACGGCGCCCTGCCAAATTAGTTTCAAAATATGTAACAGCTTACCTGTATACTTTTCTGGAAATTTATAGTCATGGAGTTGAGGGATCGATCGATCCCAACACGATCGAAATGTGGGTGGAGCGTAGCTAGAGCTGGGCGGAGCATAAAGAAAACTGGAAAGGTGAATTGAAATATAATCCAGTCTGCTGTGTTATAATTGATACACATTTAATAGTTCATTAAACTGTGCTGGAACATTTGATGGATAAACTACTACTGCTACTACTACTACTACTACTACTACTACTACTACTACTACTACTACTACTACTACTACTACTACTACTACTACTACTACAACTACTACTACTACTACTACTACTACTACTACTACTACTACTACTACTACTACTACCACTACCACTACTACTACTACTACTACTACTACTACTACTACTACTACTACTACTACTACTACTACTAGGTTTAGTAGTGAATTTGAATTAGGGACTCTTGCTACTAATTCAATTTGACAACTTAAAAAATTCATATTAATTTATCAGCAATGAAATCATCATATGCTAAGATTTATTTAGTTTCATTAGGTCTAGGCACACAGCTTATGACTCTAAAGGTATATAATTTTAACAATTTATTTTGAACCATTCTGCTGTGAATATGCACCTTTAAATATCAAACAGAAACAATTGATATAAACTATTTCATATGTTATTCAAGGATAATAATGCAAAATACTCAGAGTTAACGCCCTTGGAAAATATATGCGGCAAAGATTCAGGAGGCAGACAATGGACCTTTCCGGTTTTAGCTATGCCCCGCCCATCTCTAGCTAAGCTCAACCCACACCTCGCTCGTGTTGGGATCGATCGATCACTGACTACCCTGACTATCAATTTCCAAAAAACTACACAGGTAAGCTGTTGAATATTTTGAAACTAATTTGACTGGGTGCTGTTGCTGCCTAAAGCATGTTTATTAAATAGCAAAGAACTACAAAGACATACAATTCATACAACGTGTCGGACTATTTGAGATTTGCTGATGATCTATATGGACCTCTTTTTGACGTAATGATTGTGACATCATCATACACGCGCTGCGCTGATTATGACGTCATACGAGGTCAGATGAAGGATAGATACTCTGGAAAGGTGAATTGCCTTCAGAAACCATTACTGTCATTGAAATTGTGTTTGTGTGAGGATCATATGGATTATATAAACTCATTAATCCCCATTTTAACCATTAAATGGCTAAATTTGGTCAAAAATATAGAACAATCTGCTTATTAAATGTCTATTTGCAGGCCAATAGGAGATTATTGTTGAGAACATTTACCACTGGAATGACTGGTTCTGTTCACCGAGGCATATATTCTGTGGTAAATTAAAAATAGTCTTATCTTGGCCAGCAAATGACCACTGCAGAGGCCGGTTTGGCCGTTTTCGTCACGAAAGTTTTAAACGAGCTGGACACGGAGCGAATGGACCTTTCTAGTTTTATCTATGCCCCGCCAATCTCTAACTAAGCTCCACCCACAACTCGCTCCTGCTGTAATCGATCGATCCCTGTACTCCCTGACTATTAATTCTCAGAAAATTAACCAGGTAAGCTGTTGAAGTTTTTGAAACTAATTTGACTGTCACAATAGCACCCAGTCAAATTGGTTTCAAAATATCCAACAGCATGTCAGAATATTTATTAGGTAATAAAGACATGCAATTCGTACATCAAAGCTTAGCCCGTCACCAATTATGCCTTTGTGATGTACTTATCTACGTCATTCATGTCGTCGTTGATATGCCGTCATCCTACGCGGCACGTAGTTAATTATGACATCATATGATGGATGGATAAACTGGAAAGGTTCATTGAGCTGACATACTACGATTGGATCATTGTCATAGTTTATTGAAGAGAGTAGAATGCACTTTATTCTCGGTGTACACTGTCCAACATCGGCATGTCTTGTTTTCTATAATGAATCTAGAATAAATGAATAATATTTGATTCCCTGATATCATTTGTATATTTATTACCTTTTTAGTTACCAAAAGGTATTTTATTACTTTCTGTAATTGTATATATGGATTATTTGGTAAAATACATCTATATGACTATTTATACCAATCTACAATATAACGTGTTTTAGGTAAAATTCAACATTCCTTTGATAACCATTGCCAAAATTGTTTAAATACATAATTTCATAAATAATCACTATGAAAATGTTGTTGTTTGTATTATCTCGCCATTTGAAACAGAAAGTGTGAAAATCTGGATTTCAAAGAAATAATAAATATTACTTAATTAAAAGAAAAGAATACACCGAATGTGACGTCATCATCAATATCGAACAATATCAGTGTAGAATGTATACTCCAGTTCGATACTAACTTTGTGCGAAGGCTCAGGTAAGTGATGGTGTGTAGTTGTAGCCTAGTCAACAGCGTAAAATGAATAGCAGTTACTTTGCTACCTTGGGAAGTATAATACTAGTATATAAGAACTAATAAAACACGACTTAGTGATTTGAACCCTAAATCAAGATTATTATTATTATTATTATTATTATTATTATTATTATTATTTTGCTGTCTATAAGAATCGGTTTTGTTATTTGTTTTCAGTGATTTTAATGCCATAGTGTGTACATTCTATTGTCACGCATACACACTGTATCTTTCCAGTTTCAGCTATGTCCCGCCCATCTCTAACTAAGCTGCACCCACACCTCGCTCGTATTGGGATTGATTGATCCCTGAACTTCCTGACTATCAATTTCCAGAAAACTATACAAGTAAGCTGTTGAATATTTTGTAACGAATTTGTCACCAATTTTGTAACCAATTTTGTAACCAATTTGACCCAGTCAAATTATTTTTCATCTATTCGACAGAATATTTCTTAACTAGTAAAGACATACAATTCGTAAACGTGTCGGACTATTACGCATTTAATACGGACCAAATCTAATCATTCATGACGATATGATTATGACGTCATCCTGCATGTCACATAGTTATGACCGTCATATGATTTACTGAGGAAATGGATTCATGAATTAACATCTCCGGGCGAGGCTGGATTAATGCTATCGCCTGTCATTGACACACGGTCTGTTTTCACCAATGCCCGCTGTGAAGAGGCTTGACCTCAGCATTTGTTCTTCTTACGTGTTTTAAGTAGTTCTGGTTTATTCTTCCATATGGACAACTTACTGATCTTCCTCCTATTGAGGGCTTTACCCCGTCATATCTTCCTACCATGTATTAATGTAATCCTATTCCAACCCTTGCCTTAATAGTATTGTGCTAAGATGGGCATAGATGTAAACCAGAGACAGACAGAGATGAGATATATTATGCATGGGCACTCTACAGTCGATCGTCAGTATCTGGAATGCGGGCTTACTTATCCGGGCCTCAGGTTTAAAGGTGTATATTCACACCAGGATGCTTGAAAATAAAATTCTTGAAATTGTATACCGTTAGAGGCTTAAATTGTGTGCATAGGTGTAATGAAACGAAATTAATCTTCACACGTGATGATTTCATTTCATACTAATTAATATAATTCTTTAAGCTGTGAAACTGAAATAGAGGCACGAGTCCATAATTCAAATTCACAACTTAAAAAAATTATATTAATTGATACGTACGAAAATCGTCATACGATAAGATTTATTTAGTTTGATGCCATCTCGACCCACACAAGCCTCTAAAAGTATACAATTTACAGTTTTATTTTCAGTCATTTTGCTGTGAATATGCACCTTTAACGATGCAAAGATGGTATTTAGAAAATTAAGTTAGAGTGTGCAGGAGTATATTATTATTACATTCTTTATGATTCCTTCTATCCATTCCGACTGTATATGCCCCTTATTCTGGCTACATTACAGCTCTAAAACGCTGTCTCTACAGTCGGCTGATTATTTCTGCTTTCGATTCGGGCCATATTCAGGCACGATTTATTTTCACTTTATTGTGTCACTTTAGTGACTAAATTCTGTAAATAAATTTAAAAATAGCTTATCGAATGTCTACTTGCAGGCCACTGAAGACTATTTTTGAAAATTGGCCACTGGAATGACTGGCTCGGTTACTGAGCCAGTCATTCCAATGGTAAATTTTCAAAAATAGTCTTCACTTGGCCTGCCAATGGCCATTTCTCAAGTCCGCTGCAGAGGCCGGGTTGGGCCGGTTTCGTCATAAAAGGGTTAATTCATTGCAACAAATTCCACAGTTTTAACATGCGTACTCATTTATACTTCTATGTGGAGCGAGGCAAAGAAGAGTGTAGTAGATTGACCATGTCTGCACCGATAGCGAAATAGTCACAAACAGTGAAACAAAGCATGGACACCCAGGAACAATGCATGTACGCTATCCCGCTAAACCACTGCATACTCGAAGTATGTGGTTACAATTCTCCTTTTATCACAACTATTGTGCGCCAGTCTGTCGGTGTGTTGCTCTGCCTGTCGGTTTGTGGGTTGTCCAGCCAGTCTGTCAGCCTATCAAGTTTTGCCATGCCACCACAATAGCATGTTCTCACTGGGTTGTGTTGGTTTGGCTTGCCTATATCCAGTTCCTAGTTTCCCAAGTTGCTTTAATAGTTGGAATCTATGAGGATTAACTTATCTGGCCATTTTAACTAACACTCATTTATGTTACTGGGAGGCTAAATGCAGCGATGAAGAAGGCGAGAGTCTATGTTTCCAAAGACAGAAAGATAGTCCACCGGTGAGATGTGAACCCGCCGGTTCGCTGGTTAAGTAGTTCAGAGTGTTGACCATTGTACACGTCATGTAAATTAAACTATTAAATACCACGTGATAATTTTCTTATAAAATGCTGATGCCAAGTATTGTGTTTATAGTGCTGGTTAGAACGAGTGTCTTAATTATGTTACTATGCCGCACTTCTGACAACGTATTTATAATAAGCGGAAGGCGGAAGCCAAACCAGTCTGAGATCGCCTCGCACAATTTCATGTCCCCTGTTAGATTCATGTTGTAAGTTAGAATGAGTCGCTTAATTATGTTACTATGATGCACTTCTGACAACCTATTTAAAATTAGTGGAAGCTAAAACAGGCTGTGAGATAGCCTCACACAATGGACCTTTCCAGATTTTGCTATGCCACGCCCATCTTTGTGTAAGCTCCACCCACACCTATATCCGTGATGGGATCGATCGTTCTCTGAATTCCCTGACTATCAGTTTCCAGAAAACTATACAGGTAAGCTGTTTCAAAGGTAGGACATACACTTTATGACAGCAACAGCGTCCAGTCAAATTAGTTTCAAAGGTAGGGACATACAATGTATGGCAGCAACAGCGTCAAGTCAAATTAGTTTCAAAAGTAGGACATACAATTTATGGCAGCAACAGCGTCCAGTCAAATTAGTTTCAAAGGTAGAGACATACAATTTATGGCAGTAACAACGTCCAATCAAATTAGTTTCAAAAGTAGGACATACAATTTATGGCGGCAAAGGCGTCCAATCATATTAGGTTCAAAGGTAGGGACATACAATTTATGGCAGCAATGGCGTACAATCCAATTAGTTTCAACATATTCAACATAATATTGATTAAAGACACACGATTCGTACAACGTGTCAGCCTATTAGACGCTAAATACGGGCTATGCTGAATCATTCATGACGTCATGATTATTACACCATCTTACATGTCACATAGCCCGCTCATCATGACGTCGTATGATGGATGGATAAACTTCGAAATGTCCATTTCATGCCCCGTCTTAGATTCAAATCAAGGCATTGGAGGCATCCATGTCTAGTTATGTCCTATCCATGTTTAGCTATGTCCCATCCATGTCTAGCTATGCCCCATCCATGTCTAGCTATGTCACATCCATGTCTAGCTATGTCCCATCCATGTCTAGCTATGTCCCATCCATGTCTATTTGTGTCCCATCCATGTCTAGCTATGTCCCATCCATGTCTAGTTATGTCCCATCCATGACTAGCTATGTCCCATCCATGTCTAGCTATGTCCCATCCATCTCTATTTATGTCCCATCCATGTCTAGCTATGTCCCATCCATGTCTAGTTATGCCCCATCCATGTCTAGCTATGTCCCATCCATGTCTAGCGATGCCACGTCCATGTCTAGCTATGTCCCTTCCATGCCTAGCTATGCCCCATCCATGTCTAGCTATGTCCCATCCATGTCTAGTTATGGCCCATCCATGTCTAGCTATGCCCCATCCATGTCTAGCTATGTCCCATCCATGTCTAGTTATGTCCCATCCATGTCTAGTTATGTCCCATCCATGTCTAGCTATGTGTCATCCATGTCTAGCTATATCCCATCCATGTCTAGCTATGTCCCATCCATGTCTAGTTATGCACCATCCATGTCTAGCTATGTCCCATCCATGTCTAGTTATGTCCTATCCATGTCTAGTTATGTCCCATCCATGTCTAGTTATGTCCCATCCATTTCTAGCTATGCCCCATCCATTTCTAGCTAAGATCCTCCCACTTTGTCTGAGTGTTTGAATCGATTTTAACACATATAACCACGAATACTCAGGAGCTCAATTTCAAGATACCCATAGAGATAAGCTGTCGCTAGAAACTTGAGTGACAAATCGGAATCCTCCATTTACTGGATGTTCTTGAACAAATTGTCTAGGTATAATAACCTTGTGGTGGATTGATTTAATTACCATATAACGGCAATTTCTCTCTGGAGATCGGTTCAGTATTGAGATCCCCAGAATCATCACCGGATCCAAAGTTAATGCAGCGTGTTGGGCTGGGAGAATAATCGCAGTACTCAGGCAAGCTATGTTTGCTTAATATTATTTTGCTGAATGAGCTAATGGTTTGACGAGAAGGTCATCACATATGTGATCCGGCTGCATATAATATTGACGTCACCAATACGGAAAATCAGGACAGTTTAAGAAAAGTGAAGAAGACGCACAATGTAGCATGGAGAAATTCAGCTTTAACTATGCCACGCCCATGCTTAGCTAAGCTCCACCAAAACTCCGCCCGTGTTGGGATCGAAAACTACACAGGTAAGCTGTCGAGTGATTTTGAAACTTGTCTATGGCAGCAACATCGCCCAGTTAAATTACTTTCAAAATATCCAACAGCATATATATTAAATAGGAAACATACACATTCGTACACCAATGTTTAGGACGTCATGAATCAAACATTCGTGCCGAACTTATCTACGACATTCATGATGTAATTGATTATGCCGTCATCCTACATCTCACGTCCGTCATTGATTATGTTGTCATATGATTGATGGAAATACTGGAAAGGTCCATTGACATACTGATGAATATGTATCCCAATGCTGGTGAAACTGAGTAGAAAATCTTTAGATTACATAACTGCTTACATTCATCTTTCGTACAAACATACAGATATTTACAAATACTTACAATCACTACACATAAGAATTCGATATACAACAACAACAACTAGTTCACTCCTGCATTTTACTTTTACAAAACAAAACAAGGATCTATTATTTTGAAGAGCACACCAACAATTGTTTCTTCGTTCTTCATACAATATGTGCGTACTTCACAGATAATGGTGCTGCCACAACAACTGAATCCATTCATAGCTATGCCCACTATTTCAAGCTAAGCTCACACATTTCTATCTATGCTCGTCATTTCTAGCTATGTGCACATATGTCTAATTAAACTCACACATTTCTAGCCAAGCTCACGCATTTCTAGCTAAGCTAAAACATTTCTATCTACGGTCACACATTTCTGGCTATTTTCACACATTTTTAGCGAAGCTGACACATTTCAAGGCACGCTCACACATTTCTACCTAAGCCCACCATTTCTAGCTATGTTAACATATTTCTAGCTAAGCTCACACTTTTCTAGCTAGACTCACATATGTCTAGGTAAGCTCACCATTTCTAGCTACGCTCACACATTTCTAGGTAAGCTCACACATTTCGAGCTAAGCCCACCATGTCTAGCTAAGCTCACACATTTCTAGCTAAGCTCACACATTTCTAGCTAAGCACAACATTTCTAGCTACGCTCACACATTTCTAGTTAAGCTCACACATTTCTAGCTAAGCCCACCATTTCTAGCTATGTTCACATATTTCAAGCTATGCTCACACATTTCTACCTAAGCCCACCATTTCTAGCTATGTTCACACATCTCTAGATAAGCTCACACATTTCTAGCTATGCTCACATATTTCTAGCTGAGCTCACAATTTTCTAGCTAGACTCACATATGTCTAGCTAAGTTCACACATTTCGAGCTAAGCCCACCATTTATAGCCACGCTCACACATTTCTAGCTAAGCCCACCATTTCTAGCTAAGCTCACACATTTCTAGCTAAGCTCACACATTTCTAGCTAAGCTCACCATTTCTAGCTACGCTCACGCAATTCTAGTTAAGCTCACACATTTCTAGCTAAGCTCACCATTTCTAGCTAAGCTCACACATTTCTAGCTAAGCTCACACATTTCTAGCTAAGCTCACACATTTCTACCTAAGTTCACACATTTTAGCCAAGCTCTTACATTTATAGCTAAGCTCACACATCTCTAGCTAAGCTCACACATTACTAGCTAAGTCCACCAGTTATGGCTAAGCTCATACATTTCTAGCTATGTTCGCACATTTCTAGGCAAGCTCATACATTTCTACCTAAGTTCGCACATTTCTAGGCAAGCTCATACATTTCTAGCTAAGTTCGCACATTTCTAGGCAAGCTCTTACATTTCTAGCTAAGCTCACACATTTCTAGCTACGCTCACACATTTCTAGCTAAGTCCACCATTTCTAGCTAAGCTCTTACATTTCTAGCTATGTTCACATATTTCTAGCTAAGCTCACACATTTCTAGCTAAGTTCACATATTTCTAGCTAAGCTCACACATTTCTAGCTAAGCTCACACATTTCTACCTAAGTTCACACATTTTAGCCAAGCTCTTACATTCATAGCTAAGCTCACACATCTCTAGCTAAGCTCACACATTACTAGCTAAGTCCACCAGTTATAGCTAAGCTCATACATTTCTAGCTATGTTCGCACATTTCTAGGCAAGCTCATACATTTCTACCTAATGTTCGCACATTTCTAGGCAAGCTCATACATTTCTAGCTAAGTTCGCACATTTCTAGGCAAGCTCTTACATTTATAGCTAAGCTCACACATTTATAGCTACGCTCACACATTTCTAGCTAAGTCCACCATTTCTAGCTAAGCTCTTACATTTCTAGCTATGTTCACATATTTCTAGCTAGGCTCACACATTTCTAGCTAAGTTCACATATTTCTAGCTAAGCTCACACATTTCTAACCAAGCTCACACATTTCTAACCAAGCTCATACATTTCTAGATATGTTCACATATTTCTAGCCAAGCTCACACATTTCTAGCTAAGCTCCCCCAAACATGACTGTTTACACGTGTTGTAATCGACTTATATATCTTGAACGCTTAATTAGCAGAATCCCAATTCCAAGGTAACTATACATATACGCTGTTGTATTTTATGAAACTAATATTAATGGGAGCTGTTGTTGTTTATAGTAGTAACAGCTCCCAATCAAATTAGTTTCAAAACATTCAAGATAATATTTATTAAATTTGCAAATCTATCAAAGACATATAATTCGTACACTTGACGCAGTTTTCTAGCTTAGCTTCACGACGAAGTTATACTACGTCATAAGGAGTGTGACCTCCGCTTACATGTGACATAATTCATTATGACGTCAGACACTTGAGCGACGTTTCTCATCCCTCTATTTCAGCATAATAAGTAGATAAATCTCATAACAATATTTCACTATGTTGGACATGACACATCGGTCATCGTAAATGTCAGTCATTCATCATGGCATAGTATCACCGTCACAGATATGGTAATTATATGGTCCTATATCACTTATAATCATGGTATGTCTCAGTGAAGCCATGTCTAACGATATAGTACTTATATTTAAGACTGCCGGTTCTTCTGGTGGACAGACATAGTTTGATTAGGTAATTGACTATGCGTAGTGAGCACCACTGATATCCATTAGTTAAGTACTTTGCGGTAGATTTTCAAAATCATCTGTCCTTTTCTGTATTGTTAGTAGAAGGATCATCCTTGTGATAGTACAGTTAATTACTTTTTCATTTCTCCAGTAATGTATTTAATTTATCTTAGCTAAATATTATTTATAACATTACCATGTATTCCGTGTCTGCATTATTTCTATTCTATTGTGCATGTACATGTATATAAGATACATACGATTAATACAATAGAAATAATGCAGACACGGAATACATCTGCAAATGTACGGATAAAAGAATTAAGTAATCTGAATCGTGTTGTGTTTTTCGGCTTTGGCGTCACGGTATGAGATGGCATTGTCAATAGAGGGATCCATTTCTAGCTTTACCTCTCTATCTAAGCTTCGCACAGAATGGGCGTCTCATGGCCAGAAATAGATAGATATAGATAGTTATTACACCCAGACCATACACATGAGATATGGGGAATATGATTACACAGGTTTGGTGGTGGTGACGTATTTACAGTATATTGTAATTTGTGCATCTTCCCCATATTATCTTATTTTACTTATTATTAACATTATTTCGTCGTCGTCGTCGTCGTCGTCGTCGTCGTCGTCGTCGTCGTCGTTGTTGCCGTTATTGTTTACGTAGCATGGTGAGTGTGTGCAGGGATCTACCTTGCGGAGAATTGGTCTGTATTAATGCGGATAAACGAGCGTAGTTTTATTAAGAGTTTCTTTATATATATGATTTGTGACAGTAACCGTTGCCTTAAAGGGGTAGACGCCATCAGTACACAAGCATATTCTGAACATTATTACCGGATTCTTATCATTATGTTCTTTGCTACATGTATAATCTTCCTTTTCTTAATTAATATGTATTATGGCTGTGCAATCCAGTAATTGACATATCCGTGTTCAAATGAACCAGTAATGCAAAATACCAACACTGTGATTAGTTACGATTTTTCAAACCATATATGTATTTTACCAATTTTAGCAATGAGTATAAAATGAAAGTCAATACATATATATTATATGCGTACAATGTTCACAGTAATGTGAAAGCTATTGTGACACGCCATTTGAAACACAAATTTTAAACTAAAATACAATCAGAGAATGCAGCATAAAACATTTTGCTCACAAGGCAATTAATAAACAATGACTATATATTATGTGCCCTGTAGGTGGGGCTTAGAATACACCTTCCGTATCCTCTGCGTGTCGTAAGAGGCGACTAAAGGAGGTAAGGGTGAGGTTCCCTGACAGAAACCTCGAGTGCTGAAGACGGAGGTTCCAGGCCGCACGGCGCACTCTAATAAACCATGGATCCACGCACTTAACGCTTATGATCATGTCGATAGCCACTTTAGGACTGGCGGTATGATCAGCGAACGAAAAGAAGAAGAAGACTATATATTATGAAGAATATTCTTCATTTATTCTAGATTATTTACAGAGAGCAAGACTGATGGTCTGTTCGCAACTTGAATAGATATATACTAATAGCGTCGAAAAACAATGGACCTTTCCTGGAAAGGTCCATTTGACAACAGTGTTACCTGGAGAACTATGTTTGTTTTTATGATCAGTACCATCACTCTCATTTCCTCTCATAATGGTTTCATATTGATCAGTAATCCCATTACGCAATGGACCATAATTCTCGTATTCAGCATGGATTTGATGATTGCTGGCCACATCTGCAGATCTGCAGTGAGCAAGCCAAAAGTATAATATAGCAAACGCGTATGCATAGTGGCTTACCTGGACTGTCACACGTCGCATTATGTCTGTCTGATATGCATGTTAGACTACATATTAGCCATGTCATAACAGGGCTAAGCAATGAACTAACTAAATCAGCTGCCAGATCCGGGATAAATACATACAATGCTGATTAGATTATAAGGTGATATACGGTTACATCTATACAATACTACTACTACTACGACTACCACCACCACCAGTACCACCGCGACCACCAACACCAACACCACCATCACCACTACCACCACCACCACCAACACCACGACCACCACAACCACAACCACGACCACCACCTAACCCTACTACTACAACTACTACTACTACTACTACTACTACTACTACTACTACTACTACTACTACTACTACTACTACTACTACGACTACTACTACTACTACTACTACTACTACTACTACTACTACTACTACTACTACTACTACTACTACTACTACTACCACTACCACTACCACTACTACTACTACTACTACTACTACTACTACTACTACTACTACTACTACTACTACTACTACAACAACTACTACTACTACTACTACTGCTGCTGCTGCTGCTGCTGCTGCTACTACTACTACTACTACTACTACTACTACTACTACTACTACTACTACTACTACTACTACTATTACTACTGCTGCTGCTGCTGGTGGTGACGCTGCTGCTGCTGCTTCTGCTACTTCTGCTTCTGCTGCTACTGCTGCTGCTACTAATACTACTACTGCTGCTACTACTACTCCTACTACTACTACTACTACTACTACTACTACTACTACTACTACTACTACTGCTACTACTACTACTGCTGCTGCTGCTGCTGCTACTGCCGCTGCTACTAATACCACTACTGCTGCTGCTGCTGCTGCTGCTACTACTACTACTACTACTACTACTACTACTACTACTACTACTACTACTACTGCTGCTGCTGCTGCTGCTGCTGCTGCTGCTGCTGCTACTACTACTACTACTGTTGCTGCTACCGTGGATGGATAGGTGCATAGGTGGATGGATGGATTGACGGTTGGATGGATGGATTGATTAAATGAAGGATGGATAGACGGATGGATGGATGGATGGATGCAGAGCCCCAGATGAGAAATAGTCTTTTGAGTGTTTTACTCACAGGGGATGATTATAATTGAGTATTCTTCATATTAATTGGGTATTTCAAAATACCTTTACTCATAGGAAGTGGCAGGAATTGAGTATTTGAGACCCACTTAGACGTGAACAACGTTTTGTATTACAAGAGACTAATTGACTACACTGACTCAGTATAGTCTATTAGTATCTAGTAATACACATTTCTTTAACTTCAAAAGTGACTTACATGTGTGATTATGACTTTTTGACATTCACATTATTTACGTAATAATATGTACGTACCTGTAGACCTCTTAGACAAGTAGACAGTCTAATTGTTGGAGAGCGGTGGTGCTGGCGCGGACTTCATAGAACCACAAGTCCGTAGGCCCTATGGCCCAGTAATGAGTAACCAGATGAAAACAATGTATTTTATATGTTTCAATTGTGAGTTGTCACTGCTCTGAGTCTGATTAAGGTATCGTCTATCAAAATCACTTGACCCACTCTACATTTGCATCAGAGACAGCCTGAGACAGTATGACAACATCAAATCATTTGGTATTATCATACATACTGTCTCTGATATACATGTAGAGTGGGTCAAGTGATTCAAATCATTCATGCTGTTTTACATGTATGATCACTATGATGTATACATGCAATCCACATTTCTTCAGTTGACTGATGAAGTGAATTACAAATTAGGCAACTGTGCCAGTCTATAGCAACTGCTAATCCTTGTTTTGTTTTCTTTACTGCATTAAAATATGTTCCTAGCACAGTGCCACTGCATGACATTAATGACAATTGACAAACTAATTTTCTCACTTCCATTTTCCCTGACTTTTATGGTTTGATGCCTATATTCCATCCAAAAATCTTAGGTCATAGGCAGTTGCTACAGCATGGTACTGCCAAGAAATTCATTTAGTGGGGCCAATGGCCCATCACTAGTGAAAGATAGGGGTCATTTTCTGAATCTCATGGGCCAAATGTATATCGGCCAGTATGATCCCCCAACAACACACCCACCCCACCCCACCCCCAAAAAACCCATGCACCCAATGCAAAATAAACAAATGAATATCTTACATTGTTGTGTCTTCTTACTTAGTTGAACAACCCAGCCCAGCCCACCCACCACCACCATGCAACCCTACAACTTATTCACGAAAATTTAAATTTTCTCATAAAATGTCCTTTTGCAGACCTAAAGATTATTATGATTGTTTTTCAAAATTTACCAATGCAATGACAGGCTCATTACGACTGGAAGCCCTAGGGCAGTAACACCTTCCAGCAATATATTTTCAAAATAGTCAACAGAATATGCTTTAATTTGTAAAGAATTACACCTGTATCAAAGACCCACCATCTTAATGGCCCCCAAAACACACAGGGTTGACTGTGTATTGAATAGCGTGCAGGCGACATGGTAGGGGTTTTCCCAGTAATGAGGCAGTTTCACGGTTTCAGTTCAGTTTCACTTTGCAGACGACATGTGCTAGGGGATTTTCCAGTAATGAGGAAGTCAGCACCAGCAATTTCCAGGAAATAGGAGAGCTATATTTAGACAAGCGGCTACACTCATGACAATGTATCACATTTTGGTGAGAAATGAAGTAAAAGGATCCCTGTTATATATTTTGGAAACTATTTAACGTAATGTTGTTGCTGCCTTAGGCTGCAACAACCTTCTGTTGAATATTTTTTTAAATATACAGTGCTGATAGTTATACTGTCATGACTGTGGTGTCATTGCTGCATGCTATCTAAGGTTTATAGATCTATGGATCTGTCATTCTCTGTAAATTGGTTGTTTTCAAATGTGAACGCATATTCTCGTTATAAGTTGAGATTCTTCTTTATAATAACTATGATTAGCCGTTCACGCCGAAAACGTAGCGTGCGCTCATTACGTAGTGTATGCTCATTACGGGGCGCATTGATGATCTTTAATAACACGAAAATAGGACACATTTCATCCGGTTCAAATTATTTCCGCCTTACAACTATGCTTAATGTATATTATGTCCATTTTCGCGCAGGTGAAATTATTAAGTGGCACTGTATTCACTGTACTCATTGTTTTTGCAACACAATTCTTCATAAAATATAACACAAATTCGGCGTGATTACTCGGCTACTCGCAGATCTGTCATTTTGGACTCGGAATTTCGAAATTACTACATAATATCATTGTGTGATGGTAACCGAGTACTGCAGGTTTGATCCGATCCACATAACGGATACCCGTTTGAGCATTGATCGGAATCATGTATACACTTGACTTATTCAATATTGTGCGTATTTGGTAATTGGATTGCGTTTTTAATACGTTGGAGGTGTGATTTAAATTGGGTTTTTAAAATATATTTTTGCGTATTTGCACAATTACGCTGCTTATCTGGAGCTCTGGATGGATTGATGGATGGATGGATCCGTCCATCCGTCTGTCCGTGTGTCCAACCAGCCAGCCACCTGGCTGTCTGCGCTTCCGCCCAGCCACCCACCCACCTAAAATTAGGGGAACTGAATATAGTCCAGGAGCTAAAGCTAGGTCAGAATCGTGACGTAGCACACCCAGTATTCGGAAGGTCTGACACTTGCTGTGGCTTGGGGGACATGTCCCACACATTTTAAGCCATGTTGTACAAACAAATTGTGGTAGCACTAATTAGTTATCCTGATTTCTTTGCATAGGGGTCTAGGCTTTGGCTGTATCCACAGTGCACAACGATATAAGCATGATCGTGTCATAACTCAAAGTAATATCGTATTAGATTCACCATATATGAAATTTAGACGGCTTAGAAGATCTCCTCATAGAGGCCAACACATATGGTAGCAGCACGGCTGCTGCTCTACTTAAAGGGAAGTCATATAATCGAGGAGTGAGGGCTCACAAATTGGTTATGGAAGCGCTGCTGCGATTACAATGGCAGTCTTTTTCCAAATGGGTTCAACAAAATGGACAACATGAAGACCACATTACTCCAACAGAATTGGAGAGTCTGGATGAGAAAATTAAGATGTGCCGAAGCAGCATTGACGACTTAGACGCATTGCAAGAAAATTTCAAAGAGGTGTGCATGTACGTGAATAAGTTGCAACAGCTGTTCAAATCATCTAAAGTTGAGTCAAGCTCGAAATCACACCTGTTCGCATTTTGGAACTCATATATTCATATGGTAGAGCTGCTGCTTGGATTCATAAGAGCTGAGAGAACTGGAGATTGGCAGGCACACCTATCTGCTGCTGCTGCTATGGCGCCATATTTCTACAGCATGGACAGCACCAATTATGCAAGATGGCTGCCAATATATCTTGCGGACATGAAGATGCTTCCAAGTACACATCCCCATGTACATGAACAATTCTTGAATGGAAATCATTCCGTAAGTCGCTCAGACCATCCATTCAATCAAGTGTGGACAGATATGGCCTTAGAGCAATCGATTAATTTGGATTCCAAAAAGCGAGGTGGTTTTATTGGAATAACACAAAAGCCAGGAGCTCTGGAGAGGTGGTTTTTAACTAGCCACGAGAGGGCAGCCATAACAACGGTCACAAAGCAAATGTGTGGGTTACAGGATAGTCACATGTTTGGAGTACATAAGGAAATGGGGACTAATCGAATGAACAGGGATGAAACCGATGTGCAGAAGATACTTTTGATGTTCTCATCAGATATAATGACCAATCCCTTTAATATTGCGGAAAACGACGACAGCGAGTGTCTTCCGCTTGTAAACATTGCAACTGGCATGGTATTGCCTAGTGAAATCGCCAAGAGACTTGTTTCCGCCTGTGACATTGGTAAGGAGATTATGAAAAATTTTGTTCAGGAGCGGCTGGACACTAACACGAGAAGCTTTTGGGACACGTTGCCACACTTAAAACTTAAAACATTTGCCAGCCTAGCACAGAAGAAAAAACTCAAAACAAATGATGAAAAAATTCACAATGTGAGATCTGACCGCGAACTATTTGGTCGATTAATTATTGCCGCAAGGTCCAGAGATGTTGATTTAAAACTAGTGATGACGTATGAACTGTCTGCTGTTCCACTATCATTGCCACATACGGATGGGACTCTAAGAAAGAATGTGAAAAGTGTTTTGTTAAGTGAACTAGAAAAGGAAGTAAATGTTGATGGACGGCTTCCACCTGTTGACAAGACAGGCACAACAGCTTATGTAGTAGATGGCATGTCAATTGTGCAAATGGTTAAAACTGGAGGTACGTCTACATTTGGAGAATTGGCTGATAAATACTGGCACATCTTTACAGTTCCACTGAATCAAGAAGACTGCAACAGAGTAGATATAGTTTTTGACAGAAATGATAGACTGGAATCTCTCAAAGCAGAAGAGCGGCTAAAACGTGGGTCATCAACAGCATTGGAAGTAAAGATTGCTGGAGAAAATA
This sequence comes from Chaetoderma sp. LZ-2023a, assembly GCA_034401795.1. NCBI lineage: Eukaryota > Metazoa > Mollusca > Caudofoveata > Chaetodermatida > Chaetodermatidae > Chaetoderma > Chaetoderma sp. LZ-2023a. The sequence continues at coordinate 35,973,174 of CM067361.1, read as the reverse complement.
CTCCCATTCCAAAGCAATGGGCCAAGTACATCAGCAATCCAAGCAACAAAAGTAGCCTGGTTGCATTTCTCAGCAAGCAGTGGCGTGATACTGGTCCAAATATGCTATCTGCCGACAATTGCATCATTCTTCCTGGTGGCTTTAACGATGGAATGGATGTTGTTGTCATTTCAGCGAACAATTCGTCGTATTTGGAAGAACTTCGATCAGATCACGAGGAAGCAGATATGCGTATGATGTTGCACGCGCTACACGCTTCAAAAGACCACATGCGTGTTGTTATACAGTCTCCTGATACAGACGTGCCAGTACTTAGTATATATACGTATCGTTCGCTTCACTGTTCTGAACTATGGTTCCGTACAGGCACAAAGGACAAATTGCGATACATACCAATACATACTGTTGCTCAAGTACTGGGCCCAGCTATCTGTCTGCCTTTGCCTGGGTTTCATTCTCTTACAGGTTGTGATAGCACTAGTGCATTATTTGGAGTCGCTAAGAGAAAAGCATTCAATCTCTTAAAGTCATCTGAATGTCATCAGCTTAGCCTAGCCCAACTCGGCGAACATGTTGACTTATCACCGAATACTGCAATTCTATGTGAGAAATTTGTCTGTGAGTTGTTTACGACCAGGGATCTGGGAAAGACAGCTGATGAAACCCGTTATTGGCTCTTTTGTCAAAAGAGACAAAGAAATGAAAATCTTCCACCTACATCGAATAGTCTAAAGCATCACACCGAAAGGGCCAATTTTCAAGCTCTTGTTTGGAGACGTTCATTGCAAGCTGTTCAGAATCTTCCATCTCCAAATGGACATGGCTGGAGTATAGTGGATGGTCTACTCAAGCCTGTTCTAATGTCAAAGGATCCTGCTCCATTTGGATTAATTGAACTCACATCATGTAGATGTCAAAAGTCTGCCTGCAAAAGAACAGATCTCTGTCAATGCAAGGCGAACAATCTACTCTGCACTGAAGCATGCCTTTGTATGGGAGGTGAAATGTGTGACAATGTTCAGCATACAATTTTCGAAGATGACTCTGACACGGATGAGTAACATTCTCTGATTTGCTCACGTGATAAATATGTCCTGCCAGCTTGTGTAGATATGCACTGCATGTCAGTTAAAAGTTTAATTATGAAAAATGTAGAAAACATGGGCATTGTTGTAGCTAAGGTATTGCTAGTCACAAGAAGACCTAAGTGCCCCAATATGTACAAAGCAACATACGGGTGTCTTAAACGAGGTTGATTATGTATAAATCTGCGATATACGATAACTCCTTTCCATTTTGGTTAAGATTATATTGATATAACATGCGCTTAAGTTTGTGAAAAATTTACCATTGTGATAATTGATTGAGAGCTACATTCAACACCTATTGTAAATGGGCTTCTCACGAGTTAGTGATACCACAATTTTCTTGTACAACACGGCTCAGAATATACCCAGGACATCGGTCTAGCATAATATAGAGACAAACCTTCTGAATACTGGGTGTGCTACGAAACCATTCTTCTAGACCCCTTTTGAAAATTGGCTCCCGGACTAATACTACTCTTTTTCTACATGTATGAACAAAGTTTAATTATAAACACTGGAGTTACCTTTCGGGGAAATGAACACAATTCTATCAAATGGCAAAATAGGTCCTTCAACCTTGATTATTTTTTTCGGCATCAACAGATCAAAAGACATCAAAAGGGAAAATGGATTGTCCGGAACAAAAGCATATAACACCTTTGAATGATTGATTCATGATCTCGCGAAGGAAATACTACTCACTTATCAATCTATTTCAGAAGCGTAAACTTTCACTAATCTGTGTAGAGTGAAACCAGTCTACTAATCATTGTCGTTATTAATAATGTCTATGATATACCCGGATCAAACGGGAAAACTCAACCCTTGCACAAAGTTCAATCCTTCAAAGTAAACCATAGAGTAGTTTTTTCAAAGGAGATTGAGTAATTCAGTAAAGGTATATATAGCTATCTAGACTGAAGCACTGACAGATTTGCCATACAGGCTACTGATGAAGTGCGCCCCTGCGAAATGCATTCAGCCAATTGATGATGTCCATAATCAATGTGAGTAATTTATAATATTGCGTTTTGTATTGTTGTATTGTTAAGCATTACATATTACGGTACTTGTTAATTCTATAATTTGCCTTTCAGGTGTAAGTAATATATTGGTTCAAATTCATTGCCTGTTCACTTGCATGTTTGATTACTAGTTAAATTGAATGCTTGCCCGTCTGAATGGCTATTGCGAGGAAGAATGGAGATCGTCAAGGAGGTTCATCTGCGCATGCACGCCTGGTAAAGCTGTATTATCAGATAATTCAGAGCTTCCACCATATTGCTACGTTACGTAGGCATTTAGATGCCGAAACTCTCCCTGATAGGCTTAGCTGGAATGTGGAAGAACTGAATGGATTGTGTAAGCCCGCTATGCCAGATCATGACATCTACTTTGCGATCCGGAATGGCAGCTTTGAGTGGGCAAAATCTATGATTAAGGTCATGATAAATCACTATAATGAATAACTTGATAGTATTAGAACTGAAGTAGTCCTCACACAGACAGCGCCACATTTAGGCCTTGGTCGTGCTAAATCCAATGCTATACGCTGGGCCAAAACAATTACAATCGAAAGGTTGACATTAATGTGATTAGTTCCTTTTACGACTTTGTGCGGCAGATAAATCCATCTCAGAAACCAACTCAACATCTCGCACAAGCCACGCCTCTGATCATGATACCAACTGTGTTACCACAATCACAAATGAAAACACGTCTCAGATCACCTACTGAAACATCGCCGCGACTCACAAAACGAGTAGACAATGGAACGGACCTCTCCATTGCTACCATTAGATTTTGGCCTTAGAGATCTGCTATTTGAAGTGTCATTAATCCCAATACCCGATTCTCCACTAGGCAATCTAAATGCCCCACACGAATATCCACCTTTGCCACAGAGGGATAGGTTTAATGGTAGCAAATCTGGTCCACGGACCGGCGCTTCTCAGAAATCCCCTCAGAGCAGTCAACCATCTGGTCCCAAGACCCCCACCCCAACGCGGAAACTGTCACCGCCCAGCTTCTCTCCAACTCCAGGTCCAAGTAATACACTGGAGGTGCGTCCTATTAAATTTGCAAATAGGCCCAGACAACCAACCAGTTTTCAGTTTCAGTTTTTCTTTATTCACTCAGGCCGTTTATTAACAGCATATGAGGTATACATTTTTAAAATACATTCTCGCGGTAGTGACAATATATAGTAATTTTAATTATTATTATTATTATTATTATTATTATTATTATTATTATTATTATTATTGTTATTCATCATCATCATCATCATCATCATCATCATCATCATCATCATCATTATTATTATTATTATTATTATTATTATTATTACTATTATTATTATTATTATTATTATTATTATTATTATTATTATTATTATTGTTATTCATCATCATCATCATCATCATCATCATCATTATTATTATTATTATTATTATTATTATTATTATTATTATTATTACTATTATTATTATTATTATTATTATTATTATTATTATTATTATTATTGTTATTCATCATCATCATCATCATCATCATCATCATCATCATTATTATTATTATTATTATTATTATTATTATTATTATTATTGTTATTATTATTATTATTATTATTATTATTATTATTATTATTATTATTATTATTGTTATTCATCATCATCATCACCATCATCATCATCATCATCATCATCATCATCATCATCATCATCATCATTATTATTATTATTATTATTATTATTATTATTATTATTAATTATCCCATTACCATTTTATTGCAATCATAAACATTATCATTGCTTAGAATACTTAATAAAATTAGATGATTTGAGGAAGTAATTAGTAAGATACTAATGAATGGAGTACTGTGTAAAAGTGATTTTTGTAAAATGAGCACTGTCATTGCTGCAACATACTTTTCGCGTACACCTGCATAATTTATGTACCTTAAAAGAATATATGGTTAGTTTTAAATTTGATTTTTATAAATACACAAGTCGAGTCATCTTGTAATTTTCCGTCATGTTACTATTTCTTTGAAAGTCTTAAAATGTGCAAAGTGTGTTTAGTATCGGTGTGTTGCAAATTGCAAATAACCCGTTTGGTTTTTTTACCTTAATATAGGTAAAGTAAAAATCTGGTGTTTATATTTTTCTTACATGGATAAATTTCTCGCAGTGATAAAGGAAATGCATTTCATCTCCTATGATTGTGCAGTAACTGCATACACGATTGTTTCTCTCTATATTAGCCCATTTCATTGTGTCAATAGGGAGTTGATGATTTAGTGTTCGGAATTGACATAATGTTAAGGCTTCACGGTAAGGTAGTATTTTAAGATATTTTTAAATTTCAAATTCTGATTTTACTTGTTTGCAGAAGGTGCGCCGTGTTGATTCTTGTACAGTGGAAGTCCATTTCTCTATATATTGCTGCTCTAGCGTGTGTTTTACTTGTTTGACTAGTAGCTTGCTATTCAGATATTCCGTTGTAAACATACCTATCTGTACTGTTACTTCTAGAATGTTTTTAATACTATCGATTCATTTAATTGTTTTATTCTGTATTGCTAGGTAATAAATGCCTAAAAAATAAAGAACAGATGATAGTTGTCCATATGCCCCGTTTATTAGCCCCGCCCAGAACCTAACCATATTACATTTAATTGTAATTTCTAATGGAAACTTCCATAACTCCCCGTAAATTATAACACTAGGTGTGCTTTTCTTTAAATGTAGTACATTTTTCAAAAATCCAATCTGACGCGTTTCGAGCTGGGAGGTATTTTCAAAGCCCAAAATCTCTGATCCATATAATAAGATTGGGTGATCATACTATCAAGAAGGATAGTCTGCAAATCAATAGGTATGTTATGCTCTTTAATTGTGTGTAAAGTGAATGTAATGCTTTAGTACCTTGTTTTACGTTTCTCACTTTACAGCTAGAAAAACTCCCGTTACATTTGAACAAAATTCCTAAGTAGAGGTATTCAACCACTATTTCAATTTCCTTCTCGGCCAAGTAAAATGTATATTCTGTGTTTAGTTTCGGTTTGCTGAATATCATCACTTTTGTTTTGGCAGTATTGACATATAATTTCCACTCAGAACAATAGTTTCCGAAACTAGTTAAAGCATTTTGTAATCCAGCTGGGGAGTCCGCCATGATAACTGTATCGTCGGCATAGAGAAGAAGTATGAGCTATAATAAGATATTTAAGTTTTGTTCAGCTAGCTGGCTTATTGATGTAAGATCTGATATGTAGTTGCTGTATAAATATTCTTCTAAGTCGTTTATGAAAATTGCAAATAAAAAGGGAGATATGTTTTCCCATTGTCTAACCCCGATATTGCTCATAAAATGGTCTGAGTCTGCCTGGTTATAGCTCACAAATGATTTAATATTTGTATACATACTATAGACAACTTTAAAGCATTTCCCAGCTATATTATTTTTTAAGAGATTCCTCCAGAGCCAGACCCTCCATACGGTGTCGAAGGCTTACTTAAAGTCAAAGTAGCAGCAGTATAGTTTTTTCTTTTGTATAAAAAGCAATTCTTTGATTAAGCAAAGTGAAAAGATGTTATCAATAGTAGACCTTTTACGTCTAAAGCCTGTTTGAGGTTCTGATATAATTTCATATTTATTGGCATAATTTTTAATCTTTCATTTATAATTGACGTGAACAATTGCCTAAACAGCTTAATAAGGTTATGGGCCGGTAATTAACTGGGTCTAATGGGTCGCCTTTATTTTTGTAGATTGCAATAATTTTCCCCCATAACCAGTCCTCTGGCACAATCCCGTGTGAAAAGATTATTTTCTCGTAAATTGGGAGAAATAATGTCTGCAGTGGATTTGATGCACTCGTTGCAACCTTGGTCGTCTCCAGCAGCTTTACCATCTGCTAACTTTCTTATCTTAACTTTCTTTTCTTATTCTTTCTGTTATTTCAGTCTTTGTTATTGGCGCATCTACTTCATCACAGTTGGGTACACCATTTTCTAATATTTCAAGTTGATATAGATCTTGTTCCTCCTCATTGACTTTCTTAAGGTGCTGTGTTAATTTTTGTTAGTATTTTCTTTACCTTTATTAGATATATTGTTTATTAGCTTCCAAAAGGCTTTTCTATCCCACCTTTGCAGATCATGTAGTTTATTTTGCAGTTGTTGACGCATATTCTGTGAATACTTTTTGTACACGTTACTTGCATGAAGAAGCCGTTGTCTATTATTATCGGTTTTATTGACTATAGCCTTTCCTCGCTGTATGATATGCCTTTCGCACATCTGCGCACGCCTGACCAATCCAGGGCTTATTGTTTTGTTTACGCTTTCCTTGATATACCTTTTTGTGACGAAAGGTTTTTCTCGGCGCTATCCATAAACATTGTGATAATCCTGTTATTTATGTTATTTATATTTTGCTGGAAGTCGCCATTTTCTACCTTTACTATCTGTTGTTTAATTTCTTCTAAAACTATGGAGTTTATATTCCCTACGAAGGTATCCGCCTTTTCTCTTACCAACCTGATATTTTTTATATTATTATTATTATTATTATTATTATTAGTAGTAGTATTCGTTGTTTCTCGCATCGTCTTTGTCGTAAGTACTATATGGAGGGAGCAGTGTATGTCCGATATCATTGAGTCAAAATCATTTATCTTAAATTCTTGGATCATATTAATACAATTCTTATTTCCTACTGCACAATTAAGTATGCTATTATTTGTACATGTTTTCTTGCCTAAGCATTTGTCTGTTTCTACTCTACCGTTTATTAAGAATATATTGACGTTTTTACAGAACTGTAGTAATTTTCTAACATTATTGTTTATACGTCCCTGACATCGGCTGTTCTGACTTTCGCTATTCCGCTACTTATAAGGTGTAAGAGGTCGGCGTTTGGCGCATTATCTACTTCAAAGTATTCTAGGGTGAAGTCATCAAACACGGCAAAGTCCCGTTCCGACACCGTTTTTGCATTAAAATCATCGATTAAGCACACGATGCTAAACCTGCTACTTAAGGTAATCAGGTCTTGTTCAATTTGATCGTAGGCATCATTTCTATAGAACCTGGAGGTTTCAGGAGGAATATATACAATCCCTAATAAGAGGTCTTCTCCTTGCATAATTATGTGTTTATTTATGTGTATCCAAAGTACGAACTCATTTTCCCTATCAGTGATCTACCCTGTTAATAGAGTTTGCTATGTTATTTTTTATTAATATCCCTATGCCTCCAGCCGAATTATATCCTTAGCGTATTTTGCTAATTAAGGTATAGTGAGGTATTGTAACATGTTCTAATCCACTTAGCTTTAATTCATTTAAGCAAACAATGGCATGGCGTTTATAAAGTCATGAAACTCCGGAAAGTGTAATTTTGATTTTAGTCCGCAAACATTTATAGATGCAATATGCAACAAACCCCGGCCTTTTTGGCCATCGTCGGTGTCGTCATCATCTTTGTCATCGAGATTGCTGTTGCTGTTAGTGCTACTGCTGCCGTCATTGTTGTTGTTGTTGTTGTTGTTGGTGGTGGTGGTGGTGGTGGTGGTGGTGGTGGCGGTGGCGGTGGTGCTGCTGGTGTTGGTGTTGGTGACAATGGTGTTGTTGTTGTTGTTGCTGTTGGCATCATCGCTGACGTCGTCGTTGTTGTTGTCGTCTTTGTCCTCGTAGTAGTTATCGTCGTTATTGTTGTCGCTCTTTACCTTTACTTTCTGTTGTTGGTTACAGCGTCAGTATTACATAGGTCTGCTTCCCAACAATTTTGTTGCTTATGAACACTGGACGTGTTGTTGTTGTTGTTGTTGGTGGTGGTGGTGGTGGTGGTGGCGGTGGTGGTGGCGGTGGCGGTGGCCGGGGCGGTGGTGGTGGTGGTGGTGGTGGTGGTGTTGTCGCCGCCGCTTCTGCCGTTGTTGTTGTTGTTGTTGTTGTTGTTATTCTATTATAGTGCATTGCCCTGAATAATAGTTTGTGTCCCCGCGACATCTCTAGACCTGTCTCTGTTCTGTTCCATCTGCTAGTGGACCTGGTCGATTTCTCGTCTGTGTCCAGGATGTGGCCGGAGGGTCTCTTGAATTGTGCCACGATGCCCCTGTTAAATTCGTCTGTAGGGGGTGCCTGTAGCTAGATTCAGTTTGTCATAAAGTTAGCCATTGACGTGCATCGTATATTTGACCATTTATGTACAACTTATCGTATGTTAGTGTTGCGTTATGGGTTTGACGCCTCGTCTGCATCATCAAAGGTATAAGTTCTTTTCGCTTTTGTCGGATTTCAAAAGGACATGTACGATTCTGAAGGGGGCTCCTCGTAAAAGTTCATAACCAGCCTTGCGAACACGCTCGTGGTCCTAATAGTATAGGAACCGACAAATTAGCGGCCTGGGTTGGTCATTGTTGCCTCTTGGTTTATCTACATGGTGGCGTTCTGATATTTGATCTGTTCTTCTATTTTGAGTTCGTCTTTAATAAAATTGCTCAAAACCTGATGCACATCTTCGCCTTCATGCTCGTTAACGCCTTAAAACAGAAGGTTATACTTCATAGACCTATTTTCATGGTCTATGACTCGATCAAGCAGTTCATTCGATTGTGTCTGTCGGCGTACATTATTTTCTTGGAGCTGTGCCACTTCTGTTCTTAAAGCATGTGTGGCGTCAGCTTTGTACCGCAAATTGGCTTTGCTAGCTACTGACCTCTGCTCCAGTTCATTCACACGGTGTTTAATTCTGCCCATGGATTCACCAACGTTCTGCATATGATATTCCATGTTCTTCAACCGCCCAAGGGTGTCAAATGCCGTTTGTCCGATGCTGATGTCATCCACCTTCAGGGAGCGCTTATGTAGTTGTTTGAGGACACTGTCGAGAGTCATCAAGGACATGTCTACTGGCGACGTATGTTGGGCTGGTGTCGGCGCATGGAGATGTGAAGTGACCGCGGCTTGTAATGAGACTCGACCAAATTCGCCATCCTCATTGCCTACTGCCAACTGCTGCATCACAGGTCTTGTCAGGAGACCGTAACTGGTAGGACTGATATGTCTTGGATGATGCGTTGGCGTAATGTGTAGTACTGATGCGATTGTCCCAATGCAAGAAGTTGGAATCGGAGCAGCCATTGTGCATGACGTCACAGTCGAGGATATTGCTGGGAAATAGGTGGCAGATTTAACCCTAACAAAGACATCGGACCTCGACCCATTTAATACACTGTTTACGTCCCCAAGAATTTGACTTTCGGGTGTCGTAATTGGTGGCAATTATTCATATTACCCTCTGGAGAACACGACGCTTTTCGTTTATGCGGATCATCGAGTTGGTCTTCGGCCTGATCATTCATTGTCCACTGCTAGAGTGGTCAAACGTGAAAGGTACGAATCATATACACAGTCAATACGGAGAGATATATAGCCTAATAACAAGGCTAACCTACAATTGGCTACGACTGAACGTATGAGTGTTACTAGGCCGTTACTGTGGTTTAATATATAGTAAACTATCAGCACTCACGGTTTTGTAGAACACTCAGGATTATGCCAGAATTGTGTAGATCACGACAACTTTATCGACCGTCTGATGGAAGGTTACAAAAAGCACTCTCTTAACACTATCTACACAGCTTTATACAACGTATTTCTGACACAAAAACTCAGATATATCAGAACAAAAATATATTGCAACTTCCACTACCGCCTAATTACCTTGGAGAGAAACATATTTTGGAAATTTTTTCATGATTTGATTAAGTGGCGACTACCTGTTCTCACGAACCCATCTTCGGAGCCTCGAACCTGAGTCACATTAGTGTTGAGCCCCACCCTGAAACAAGTTGCCTGTTACCCATGGGCTAAATTTTGTCATGCTAGAGGACTAGGTCAAAAGTACACTGGATTATTTAAACCAGATGAAAGAGTAATTAACATCGGTATTAATGATATGAATAACCTATCTCTAGTTCAAAACATAGATTAATGCTGCTTTTCAGTGCTATCAAGTCCAAATTCCCAAAGACCGTGATTTATTTCGCAAAGTTTATTGTATGTCAAGTCTCTTAACAGCTCAGCAGAGGTTGACGATTCAGTCCCTTAATTCGACGGCTGAATCATCAAGATCTGTGACTCATTCCTGCACTTAGACTCTCCGAATTTAATGTTGCTAAGGATAACATACATTATACTGAAAAGACAGCTAACTCTATGTATTCTGCCTGGCTTAAACTCCTGAATTTGAACTAGACAGTAACATTCGCCCGGAAACAGGAATGGGCAATAATATTGTCAATCTAACTGGCTCCCCATTAAGTGAAGCAGAGCAGTCACTGCTTAATTTCGGTCTTACGTTTGTCCCAACACCAACACCTAACACAAGTTTGGATGCTCTTTTAGATAGTGGCTGTATAGAAACATATGAATTTAGTCACTGTATTAAGTTAGCAGACGTCTTTCGTATCTCTAATAGTAACATTCCACCATTCATTGAAAAAAATGACTGGGCAGCACACGTAAAATTCATGGACCCAGCGATCGGTGAAAGTATAGAACTCTCTTGAGAACGTGTTAAAAATTCAACATTTCTTAATGATCAACCAATTTTACCCTATGAGGAACGTCAGCCCCTAATTGAATTGCCTAAAAACAGCTAAATTGTCATCAACCTACAGCTAAAGGATCGGCGACTGTAATAATGCTTAACGATAACTATAAACGTGAGGCACAACGTCAACTTAGGAACCCAAAACATTACCAGAAACTAAGCAAGCGACATTGGCAAAATAATTGCAACAAATTTAATGAGATTCTACAAAATTGCTCGATAGCAAGACGATCGCCGAAAAGCAACATAAGTATCTCTTTGCTAAGTTTGAGTAAAAACCACGGACTTTCTATCTTTTGCCAAACATTCATAAACCTATAGATTCGTGGTTGGACCCAATGTCACCACACTGGCGACCTATAATCTCAGATTGTGGTTCAGAATCCTACAGAATCAGTGAATACATCGATTACCATCTAGAGCCAATAGGAAATAGACACTCCAGCTTCCTGAAAAACGCGGAAGACTTCTTATTCTGAGATCTGGATACCTCCAAATTCATTCACAGTCATGCTTGACATCGATGCGATGTATATAAACATTCGCATCAGCTACTGCACAAACAATCTTTCCATCCTCCGCATACTTTTAAAGGAATCGTATAATCGCAAATAATCATAGGAATTCGAGTGATAGGAAAAACTGTATGGAAGCGTGCTCTACTCTATTCAAAGCCCTAAAACGACGAGGTTACTCCTCACGATTCTTGCGAAGAACTGAAACATTAGACGGCTTGGAAACGATTCCAGATAATGCCTCCAACCATCGGCCTACAAAAATTGCTCACAATCGTCCGATTATAGGTGTAGGCGAATCTCGGAAATGCGGAAAGAAAAGATGCAAGTTGCAAAGATGCAAGTTAGATAAATTTCATAATACTTTAACGAGCTTTCAGAACAAAAGCAAATTCCAACTTCAGTCTAATCTAGATTGCACATCTGAAAATGTTATTTATCTAATATCATGCAAATTGTGCCAAAAATGGTATGTCGGCGAAACCAATTGTCCATTAAGATGGCGGGCAACTCGACACCTTTCAGATATTAGACTAGAGAAAGACACACATGGTTCCGAACATTTTAATCTTCCTGACCATTTAGTCCCTCGTGACTTTGAAATTATGCTGATTGAACAGCCACCACTTTCAGATATGGTGTAAGAAACTGATACTCAAAGAAAACATCGAGAATCAGTTTGGATTAAAGAACTCGAAACACAATGGCCAAGGGGAATAAACTCGGACCCAGGCTTATCTGATCAACGTTACAATTCCATTCATTTTTACCTATAATCGAAAAAAGTTGAAATTTCCAAAATCTGGAAAGATGAATATCTAAACCTACAGGAAAAACTGAAACCACCCTTCAACAAGTGTCCAGTAATTGCGTTTAAGAAAAATCTGAATCTACGTAACATCTTGGTAAAAGCAAAATTCAATTAGTTATCTAGAATATTAATCTCAATTATTCAACATTAACCATTTTATGACGAAGAAAAAAAGTGCTTCCAAAAGCAGCCCCTGTAAGTGATCTTGGGCAATGACCATTTGCTGGCCAGGATTGGCGTATTTTTGAAAATTTACCACTGCAATGACTGGCTCGGTAACCGAGATAATCACTCCAGTGACATATTCTCAGGAATGATCTTGTCTGTGCCTGCAAATGTACATTAAATATATAAACACATATTTTGATTTTATTGAAAGAAATTAGCCATTAATGTTTAACATTAATGACATATGGCTTTCCTCAAACAAAATGACAACCCCCAGGCAGTAAGATAAACCAAAATATTTAACACTTTTGAATTTTTTCAAATTTAAAAATGTAAAAATTACATTCCAGATAATGATTGCGCTGTATCCTAGTGCCAGTGCACCATCAATGACAAGCTTCATAGAAATAATGCTTGACAATAATACAAACTACATACTTGCGAGTGCCTAATGATATAGTAGAATGGCTCTCAGAAAAAAGTAAAAAGTAAGAATATCTTAAATTTACACTGTCAATTCCAGGAAATTGTGTGGCTGTGAGATGGTTAGTTAAAAGCTGGTCTTGTGAAAGTGGATTCCTGTCCCCTGGATACTCGTCTAGTGGTAGGCTACTCGCCTCCCAAATGCTAAGTGGAACATGTCATAGAATCCATTGATTCGAACCTCGCTCGTGTCGAAAATTGAAAAAGGTTAAAATTACATTCCAGATGATGAATGGGCTATATACCAGTGCCAGCGCGTCGTCAATGACAGTGGTCATATAACTAGTACTTGACAATAATAAAAACTACATACTTGCGAGTGCCTAGTGATTTAGCAGAATGGATCTCAGAAAAACGTAGAACGTAAGAATATCTGAAATGTACAACGTCAATTCCAATCAATGTGTCTGCTTGTGAGACGGGTGGTTGAAAGCTAGTCCAGTGAAAGAGGATTCCTGTTCTCTAGATGCTCGTCTAGTGGTAGGCTACTCGCCTTCCAAATGCTGGTGAAAGGTGTCGTAGAATTCATTGGTTCGAACCCCGCTCGGGTCGAAATTTAAAAGGTAAAAATTACATTCCAGATAATGAATTCGGTATATTCCTAATGCCAGTGCGTCGTCAATGACAGGGTTCCTAGAACTAATGCTTGACAATAATAAAAACTACTACTACTACTACTACTACTACTACTACTACTACTACTACTACTACTACTACTACTACTACTACTGCTGATGCTCTGCTACTACTACTACTACTACTACTACTACTACTACTACTACTACTACTACTACTACTACTACTACTACTACTACAACTACAACTGTTGTTGCTGCTACTACTACTACCACTACTACTACTACTACTACTACTACTACTACTACTACTACTACTACTACTACTACTACTACTACTACTACTACTACTAATAATAATAATAATAATAATAATAATAGACGAGGCCTGTGAAATAGTTACATCTATGTATTAATACTTACATAAGGTCTGTCTTGGTAGCTATAATATAAAGCGATAGATAGAGAACAGTAAGAGATTAAATTATCACACCTGTAGTCTAGCAGTGTTGGATTAATTGTAGCTTGTCATTAGGAACAGGTAATTCTAGGCCAGAAATGATAATACAAGTAATTTTCTTACAAATGAAGAGATTTGCTTAGAGACATAAAATGAATTATTTGTGATAGATAATCATCTATGCTTCTTAAGGTGAAAAAAGGAAATGTATATATTTTTACTAATCAGTAGCTGTAATAATACTGTTAATATGTAGTAAGAGCGAACAACGCCAAATGCACACATGTATGGGCGTTCATATGATTAATCAACGGTGATTAATCACCTCTAATTCTGAGAAAGACAAACGAATGCATATAGGGAAGTTCTAATGATCGCTATATGTCTGAAGCATACTTCTGCTCAACAATGAAGTTCCATTGATATATGTTATATACAAATAAAGTTGGGATTATAGATTGCACGTATAGAAATAATACCATCCACGTCCACATTTGTATTATACAAGGTATGAAATTTGTTTCAGAGACGAAATTCGGGGGTGTTTGAATGAAAATTAGTATTGATTATACCAAATAATAAATAATATCAATTCTAATTCTGTGTCTCAGGTAGGATAGGATCTGCTAAGATATCACGTCCCCAGATTTAGTAATGCGTGGCGTCTTTTGCATTGCCTTGTATTACTGACTGGCATAACATCAGCCCAGTTGGAGCGTCTGCAGAGAGCCCAGAACACAGCAGCTCGGTTGAACACCCGCACGAGAATGCATGAACACATCACGCCTGTTCTCCAGGAACTACACTGGCTGCCAGTTAGAGAACGGATCAGCTATAAGGTCGGACTCTTAGTGTTCAAATGCCTTCATGATCTTGCACCACCTTACCTAAATTCACTGATCGTACGAAGAACATCAGCAAGGTCCCTTCGATCAAATTCACAATTACTATGTGTCGTACCACGTTCGAATTTAACCATCGGTGAACGCGCCTTCTCGAGAGCAGGACCAAAATTTTGGAACAATCTACCATCTGACATTCAAAATTGTAACAAAATTGAGCCATTTAAATCTATGTTAAAAACTCACCTTTTCACAAGAGCATATTATTAAATTTTGTAAAGCGCCTTTGAGCGGTTTAGTCCGGAATTGGCGCTATAGAAATTTACATACATACATACATACATACATACATACATCCATGCCAACCGAAAATGCAAATAATATATCATTCTCCTCTGATATAATATATCAATATCTCATAAACACTGAATTCAAATTAACCAGCGTAGAAATACATAACCAAAACAAAATAACTAGGATGACTACTTTCCATATACATAACTAACTATCACAGTGCTAACAGTACATCAGGTCATAAAACATTGCGGTGCTTGTTAGTTGTAAGCACGAAAATAAGGATACTATATACAGTGAAGAAAATGAAAACTATACAACGCGGTCACAGACGACCGGGGAGGTACCTATTAGTCATCAGCACCTATAACCGAATACATGAATACATAGTACAATAGTATAGTTACTTGAGTACCTATTGGTCATCGGTACGGGAAGGGTTACAAATCACTGTAGGAATGCGTTACACATGAGAAACGCGAGCTGGCACGATACTGAAGTTGCTGGGAAGTTTCCACAGGCGAACTGTTGATGTGGCTCACTCTCAAGACGGTGAAGAAGAACGACTGTAGAGACATGCCCATTAGACAGGCATAATAACTAATATGTGAATTTACACAGTAAGTTAGAAAGTGTCCATTCGGTGACGGGAGTTTGAAAGTTGCCCGTAACAAGGAGGGCTACAGTTGTAATTAATCATTGCATGTACATAACTGGGTACACTGTGCGGGATACATTGCATAGCTCTTGTGGTGTACCAGGCAGACTCCCTTCAGACTGTGTCCTAAAAGTTAATTAATCACACGAAATGCTGCGTGGAAGCTTGATACCACTTTTCAGCATGGTCCGGAAGATCCGACGAGTTATCCACCAAGATTCGCCACTTGTTCTACATGCTGTAGAGATTACATCGGGGCCATGAGGCTCATCCGCAGGAAGGCTCCTCTTGAAGTTTTTGTAGTGAGGAAGTCTCTACTCTATATTTAATTGCCCCCACATGACCGTCCGAGAGCTTACAAAAACTTAAGTGATTGCGGATGTTCCGATTGCTTACCAGCGCAGGAGAACTGAATTCCGAAAGGCACTGCTGTGGTGTAGTGTACCACAGTCAGTAAGCAGTTGCCCATGTTTAGCGCTGCGCTGGTCCAGCAACCTGCCAACGGCTGTCTCTCGCTGAAGTGTGGGCTCGATTCTTGATTTTTCGCTCCTTTTATACTACCCATGACTTCAGAGGCAGGACGCCCAGCCAATCGGTGGGCGATCTGTAGCCAATCAGCATGCAGCTAGAAAGGGTGACGATGTTATCACATGATAAACGCATTCCTCATTCATTTAATACACACACGCGATTACGACGTCCAAGTAATAATTTGAAAATAATTTCAGTAAGCCATTTAAGGATAACTCGGCCATTTCTGGTCCGATTAAAAAAAGGTAAACAGTTTTGGATTTCTCGTCTCATTCTGATCCTGATTGGTTCCAAGAACGGCGAGAATTTAGTGATTTGAAGAAATCACGAGTACCAACTCGGTACACTATAAGTAAACATTCGCTCCCAACACTGGCACATGTTGGCTGGGAAGATTTGATGCGCGCGCATGCGCGCTACGCAATCTCATGGACTTGTGCTTGGAACATACCCGGAGCGGTCGTTCCGTACCAATCTGGCCAATCTGCGCTACATTAATATCAATGGCAGTGCTTGTATTTCCGCATTTACTTTCGCTTTCGATTTATATTTTGGTAATAATGGATTTACCTGCTGCAAACTTATGTAATCGACGGTATTTAGCACAGCTAGTACCTCCTCGAAAAACATAAACTTACAAACATAATCCCGTTTTACTCAACACCAGACCCCGTTTTACTCACTACCGAAACACGTTTTGCCTTCTACAGATATTAACCGAATCCAGTTTTACTAATTCTCTCTATGGCTGTCACATTCATATGCGATTTTCGATATGGTACAGAGAAGCCAGAGGTGTGGTATATACCCTAAATGTGTATTGAATAAATCGAACTATATATGCTTGATGACATATATTGAAAACAGCCTTTTAGTAGAACGATATTTGAAGCGAAAGTTTACAACTGAGAGAACTCTTCACTACTTTCGAAATCAAATCATGACTGTCGCATTCTTTTACTGAACGCGTAGAACAGGATTTAACCTTTGATACTTAATTACTATTCTTAAAATATAAGATCAGATTAATGCATTTTGACACTCTATTTCTCATACTACTTTCTTCCAGTACTCGGGTAGCCTGAATTGCGGATTCGCCGGATTGTGGTACAGATAAGATATATGAAACAATAAGACAGGACATTGATAACCCTCCCGTTTTAGATACACCTTATAATCACTATCTAGAGCATAACTATGAGTGTAAGTTTTATGATTGATCAGTTCAACAATAGAAACAGTCTTAAAGACAATTAGTCATAGAAAGTTGTGAAAACCAACATGTTCAATTTAACTAATTTCCAATTTAAAAATAATCATTAGTTTTATGAAATGTAACGTCTGATCATGAAAATCGTCAACTTTTCGTTTGATCGTCTTAACTAAAATTACTGTCTTAAATAATCAAATGATGTTTAAAGTCACTTCATTACCATGTCACGAAACCAGCCTGGAACAGTTCTGGTCCGTTCCGGTCGAATGCGAGGACTTGGAACATCTTCCGTTGTATTTGAAATGGATGGCAATTGATTGTCTGTCTGGGTAAGTATGTCATCTACAGCTGGTTGTGGACCTCACGGAATAGTTTCATTTGTTTGTGTATCATTCTGAGTAGTTTCTACCTGCTGATGGTACCGTTTCACATGGGTGGTGATCCTACTGTACTGAACACCATCAAGTAATTTAACAGTCACTTGATTTCCAGCCCACGAAACGATCTGATATGGATTAGGTCGGAAAGGAGTGTCACGTTTTCATGGCCGTTCCTGTCCCAATAACACAGAATTACCAGCTGATAGATCAGATTCAGCTGCATGACGCCACTTGTCTGCATACATTTTGGAAAGTCCCTTCATCTCACAATCCATATCTCTAACCTCCTGATCTACAACGTCAGGTGTAATTTGCGGAGGGTTTGTATGAATTTTCTTTCCAAACAACAGTTCTGCTGGGTTTTTACCAGTCGTCGCATGGGGCGTGTCTCTGTAAGCCACATCACATCTTAGTAACCCATCTTTCCAATCATTACCACTAGCATGAGCAGTTTTCATGCGTTGCTCAAGATACTGGTTCTGATGTTCAACTTCCCCGTTTGCCTGAGGCCACCTTGGGGTAACACGGTGATGTTCAATTCCCATATCTGTCATATATGTTGCAAACACATCAAATTCAGATTGTGGTCCATTGTCCGAAGATATTGAAATTGGTAAACCATGTTTAGCAAAGATACGTTTCAATGCTGACACAGTTTCTCAGCTGTTGTTGATCGCATCACTTCAAGTTCATAGTAACGACTGATGGAAGATATCCTAAGAAATCAATATCTAAGTTATCCCAGGGTTATCTGGAAGAACGGTACTACGAATCGGTTCTCGCATAATAGCCTCGTTACCACGTCTCATCTCTAGACACATATAAATTTCTCCATCTGATTTCGGAACAACGAATACTGGATTAACCCATGGTGGTGGTGACCCCACAGGATCAACAATGTCTTTGGCAATTAGTTCTTGGATTTTAGCCTCAGCTTTCTTTTGAAGACTGAATGGACTATGCCTAGCAGGTTGAGTTATTGGTTTTACATCAGGATTTATGCTTAATTTAACCGGACGTTCACAAAGTTTTCCTACGCCCAAGAAAACCGTTTTATACTGTGCCATGCTTTCCTCTTTTGAAGACTGATTTCAACGAATTAACATTTAGTCCGATTTTCAGAACACTGAGCTCGAGTGCAGTTTGTTTACTGAGCAAGGATTCACCTGATGTCTTGATCACCACGAACTAAGTTTTCAGTTTTCTGTTTACCTGCTTCTACTTTAGCTGTAAATGAACACACTACTGCACATGGTTCATTAGATGTATACGCACAAATTATCGTGAATATTTACGTGATTTACAAACTATCTTCTGAGTTTTCAGCTCTTTCCACAGTTTGTGATCTATGACGTTACAGTCACTTCTAGAATCAACGATGACGTCCGTATTTATAGCGCCAATCTTAACCGATATTTTATCAAAGTCTGTCTCTGATTTTCTATTCACCAAAAAGGCATATCTACTATCACTGCTACTCTCATTTTCTGAGTTGTCAACTTTTACATTGTTCACTTTCTTAGCAAAGGCATTTCGTCCTCTCCAGTTTTTATTCTGTTTCTCTCCTTCGCGTTTTGGAATAGTCTTTTGAGAGAGACATTTTTTGCGAAATGGTTCCAGCCATTACACAACATACACTGTTGCCCTCGCGCTGGACATGCTTTGTCCCTACCGAAATGACCAGTACGACATTCAGCTTTCTTAACTGAGATTGTGGTTTTGCGCCTAACTTGTGTTTGTAATAGACAACGTGTACAGTTTTATCATCAATTTCCATTTCGTGCAATTGTGTCTCTACTGCCTCAGATATTCCTGCTAATCTTAACATTTCTGTTAATGTGAGAGTGTCCCCTCTTTCCAGGAATTTCCATCTTAATCTATCTGATTTACAATGTTCGACAACTACGATCACGTATCTGATTATCAGTGGCATTACCGTATTCTCATCCAGTGGATGCTTTGCGTAATTGCGTTACGAATTGCGCTACAGTTTCGTCACCTTGTACTGTTTTTTCTGAATATATGTCTCTGGTATGTAACATTCGTTTTGACAACATAATGTGTATTCAATGCGTCGAGAGCCTAAACATATTCTTTGACAGTTTCAGTTTCAAACAAAGTTTTGAATGTTTCACGCAGGGGTGGGCCAGCTATGTATAGAGAAGTGCTCGTCTTTGGGCTTAGTTTGTATCAGAATCGGGTTCTACAAACAGTCCTTTGTTATCAGCATACACCTCAAACTCTTCTAACCATGCTTTCCACCATAAGCTCACCATACTCGAATCGCCTGTCACATCAAATGTCTTCATACCACGTAATTCGATACAATCTGCACCTTTGATACTTAATCACTATTCTTAAAACATAATATCAGATTAACGCAGTTTGACACTCTATTTCTCACACCATTTTCTTCCGGTACTCAGGTAACCTGAATGGCGGATTCGCCAGATTGTGGTACAGATAAGAGACATGAAACAATAAGACAGGACATGACAATGACCACGTCATTATTAAAACACATTTGAAGCTAAGTAGTGTAGCCGGTAGTAGAAATATACCACCACCCTCAACTGGCTGCCATTCGGCGATCCGCGGCCCCCACCACCCTCTCAATCCCTGGGGCATAGGAATTTGAGACATGTGATGTTCGTGGTCGAAATGGGAGTTGCTGACATGGAAAATAAAACTCCCGTGCGGACCTCACTGTCTGGGAGAACCTCCTCAGGATACTGGCCAGTGGCCGACCTCTCTCTATTCTGTGTAGGCTCAGACCTACACGTAGTCTCTGCCTGATTCGCATCGGCATGATGGGACCACCCATAAGGCCTTCCAGCTACCTTGACAACGCTCACCTGAGAGGAGGCTAAAGTGATTAGCATGTGAACCATGACAGACTCTGGCATGTTCACATGTTACGCAGAGAATCTGGTGCTGAGCAGGGGTCTCCAGCAGACAACCACGGCCAACCCTCTCCGCCCCATAGAAGTGGAAGACAGACTTGATCTCTTTACGTGGGTGAAAACGGTCGTAAATGTTTCTCCGCAAGGGGTCGACCCAAGGATTGTACTGGGGCTCATCCTGGAAGTGGGCCCACTTGGTATCCAATACCATGGCAGTCTCAGCGCCCTGTGCCACTGCTGTAGACGCCAGCACGTGCAGTTTTGATGAGAATCAAGGCTATATATGAAGAGTTAAACTGAACAGACTGAACCCCTCGAGAAATATATGTGCCAGATCGAGCCCTGTTCCATCCGGATCGATAGTGATCTTCATCCCCTCAGGGGCAGGGGCTAGCTGTTTTACTCTGCGCCAGTTAAGAAACGTAGCTCTAGGACTATATGAGTAGTTTGCAGGCTAGTGAGTCCGACTCGCTGAAGCAGTTTAACAGCACCCTTGACTTTGGATACATGTGACACCCCATCGACCTGTAGGGTGGCCTCCTGAAGGTTAACAGCTTCTTCTGGTCCATCGAATGGACGACGCAGCAGGAGCTTTCCACCTGTAACCCCGATCCGGTGACCCACCCTCGTCAGGGAGACACCTTCATCTATGTAGGTGAGGAAGGATGATCCCCGATTGTAGAGATTTCGGACTGTCCCATCCTTTTTCACAACAGTGGAGAGGGTAGTAAGCTCTATGTCAATGAGTGCGGGAGGCCTATATAGGGGAAGCCATGTTTGCCAGTCACCCCCAGGTCCAGCGCGCAACCACACTTCATTCTTCTCAAATATGAACTGCAGGTTTTTAGCCAGGGTCAATAGGAGGCCATCACGGGCCATCTGTGGGGCACCGCTCGAATAGGGTTTGACAAGATGAAAGCTGAGGTAGCTATTTAGTGTGTTGATGTCTGCCACCTCTGTATCCGAGAGCTCATTCGACGGCTCGAGGATGTACTTCGTCTTCGGGAAATCGTACCGAAACACGATCTTGTGGCCATCTATGTTGCGACCCAGGCGCGCCTTCGTCACATCCTTGAGGTCTGTGAGCAGCTCCAATGGGGTGGAGGGAGAATGCCTTTGAGCGTGCTTCGTACTGTAGGGCGAATGACTTGCCATCGCTCTCTTCTACCTTGGCAGCATCAACTGCGTACACATCTGCGAGGTCAGCATGACCAGTCGAGTGAGCAAATACGGGTTCCATAGCACGCTATAGGAGGGGTTTAACCGAGACATATAACCATGCCGATTGTCCAACTGCTGCTCTCCAGTGGTGAGAACGTAATCTCGCCCTCTCTAGAGGGGAGACGGGTGGTACAGTACTGTGTAGAATGGGTCCTCTTCGAGGTGCCCCAGTGGGGAACAACATACATACACGCTGATGTGCTACATCAACCTCCGGGCAGTGCACACAGCAGCTCACTGGTAGAAGTCGGCTGGGACGTGATAGAGTATCTCCCAGGTGCCAACAGCAACCTATGGAAAGCTATCAGTCCTAGCCTGTTCACACCTGTAAATCACATGTTTGACAGCCCCCCACCCCCTCCCCATTAACATATATGCCAGCACGGATGGGATATCGGATGCCCATTTAGAGTTTACACTCTTATTACTCCTTGACCTGACGACAGCATGATATCATACCAGGAATATCTGACCTTTGCCGAGATGATGAAAGGGGGTTGCCCCTTCATGACCCCTGCACAAAACGAACAGATGCTCACACTGCAACAAGAAGGAGAGCGACTACAGCGGGAGAGCCGGTATCAACAGAACACGAGCATTGCAAGGAGGTGAAGGGAGAGTGAAGCTTCCAACTACTGGAAGGACCTCCTGAAGAAGAGTAAGCGGGATGCATGAGTCTTGACAGATGGCGTTGAGCCAGATGTCTTCACATACGACGATGAGCCAGATGTCTTCACAGACGAGGATGAGCCAGGTGTCGTCTCAGACGAGGATGAGCCAGAGGTCATACAGTGGGATGAGGAGATGGTGCAGGAGTGTAAGACCAAGAAAGCCCTCCAGCGGCGGACCTACTATCTTGGTGATAAGGCGAAATTCCAGATGTTACGTCTCAGAAAGCTACTGGCACCCGACATAGTGCTGGATGACCACTGTCTAAGAGACGTCCGTCTCTACAACCGCAAACTGGTACGGTTCATCGGGCTCTCCAAAATGAACCCTTCTATGACTCATGTGCAGATTCTGCAGGTGATGCCAGTTTACGCCTGCAGATAAACTATGGCAAAATCAGAGTGGTGGAAGCAACCAGAACTATACCCCTCCCTGACTGCTGATAAGGGTGGTACCATCCATGGCTGGCGACTCCAGCAGATAGACATCATCAGGCAGAATCTCGTCCATGAGGCAGAAAAGTACAGCAGAATGCGCAGGCGATATAACACAGCATACAATGTCCTCACGCATACAACCACTGCTGCGGGTGTGATTGGAGCCAGTGCGGGTGTGGCAGCTGTGGCCACTCTCGCTACAGGGGTGGGTGGCTTCGTCGCCATCCCGCTGGGTGGCCTGACACTAGCCACCACTGTCATGGCCACCGGCTTGTGGGTGGGGCAGCGGTAGATCACAAGGAGGCTGGAGAAGCATGCTAAGTATGTGACACTGGCACAGACTATGCTACAGACTGTCGACGAGTCTGTCAGTAAAGCTCTCGAGGATGGCCAGGTCACCGATGAAGAGTACAACCATATATTGAAGGTCCAAGCCCTGTACCGCATGGAGAAACCTAAAGTCCCACATCAATACCTCAAAGGCTCCAGCGGGCGGGTTGATAGGTAGGAGCTAAAACAAGATGTTACGGCGAGGTCACCCCGCCGGTCTATGGAGTCGAGACGACTACAAATAGTGTGCTGCCTGTACGGTAGCTTTAAGAACACCAGTGTGGATGGCCTTCCCACTGAACCTCACGACAGTCATCCGGAGCCAACCGCCCCTCCTGGGTACACCCTTGACTGGCCTGTAAGGTCTACTGGATGATATACCAGAGCTATCACCGTTCTCCATCACAGTGGATGGACTGTCCCGAACCAGCTTTTCCATCAACCCACTACCACTGACCAACCGCCCCATCACCATCAAGGATGCGAAGCTAGCTGATACTTGGATGGCTGCTCCAAGCCTCTCATACTGGAATCTTAACTTTGCCATGTGGCAGTCCACACGGCAGGATGTGGAGTAAGTTCCACCTTGCTTCACTCCTATTCTGGTACTCCTGAAGCTGTGCTCATCGCCAGCTGTCTCAGATTCCACGTGTACTTCACGGTGTGACGAATCCTCCATGAGCTTGGTGCAAGCCTTCCTGATACACACGACTTCGACCCACAGCTTAACAGTCATAGCGTCTCAGCGGCCAGCAGACTACAGAGAGAGTTCAGCACTCAACCAGACTATCGATGGCATGGTGGTGACAACAGCGGCCTAGGGGTTATCTACGGTGACCCGAGACAAGACTACTCAGGATTCCCCTATCGAACACCCCGACGAGTAGGCCGCCGGAAGACAGCGACATTCTCGTTCAATCCAGACTCCGACCCTGGAGCACTGGTACAAAATATGCACACCACTGGCTTGCGGCAGGACTATCCAGATGTGTGGAAGTCCTTTGTCCCACACACCATCTCAGGCCTCACACCAGCAGGGATCGTTCGGTTCAACCAGTCCCTGGAAGCACTGTACTGCTGCCTCCTTACAGCACAGACCAAGTTGCGTCATTCCATAGATGGTGTCAGCGGAGCAGAGGTCCAGGCCATGTTCATCAGTCTCGTTAAGGACATGATCATTGTGGCAGAGCCCAGTAGTCTTATTGCTAAGTTCCAGCAGGGGTTGCAAAAGGCCCGTCGCAAACTTGACTTTGCTATTTCGCCACACCTACGGTTGATTCCGAGCAACATGATCGTGAACATCGAGGACCTCCAAGTCAGGGGCTATAATAACATGATAGTCGAGGGGAGTTCCCCCGGTGTCCACTTCGGCTTCAACACTGTTATCAACGCACCTATGCGTAGTACAGGCCACAGTCGGTCCGACCCTGACACTGCAGCCAGTCGACACGACGCTTCCCATGGCAGCTCCGCCCGCAACACTGCAGCCAGTCGACATGACACCACTTCCCGTGGTATCTCTACGAGTGTTGTCAGGCCTAGCTATCGTGGCGCTCTGGATCAGCCTACTCCGCCGCTGGCAAATCAGCTATAAGACTATCCTGACTCTCCACAGTAGCAGTGGGGACCACGGTGAGACACTGAACCAGTTTGGCCAGACGTACAGCCCCTATGCACGCTGCCAACATGCACATGCAAGTGCTGGATGGCTCCACAGCGCATCCTTTTTCCAGCTTGTAGTATCGCAGAGCCTTGTTCAGCTCTGAGTCAGGTGAGGCCATGGAGGTCGGCAACTGCTGGAACACATCTGACAGATACTCCCGATCCGTGCAGAAACCTTTAGCTCACAGGAGCTGCTCGACGATACTCCCACCCATGATAAGGTATTCGATGAAGCAGATCTGCATCTTACCAAATCCCAGATAGAGATTCACAGCTGTCAGCTCCTCTGTCAGTTCAGCACCGGAGAGCTGAGCGAGCTCATCTGGTGTCTTCTTCTTGTAGTCCTTCAACTCCCTCCAGAAGACCTCACAGTACTTCTCGCATAGCATGAGCCCGGACATGTTTAAGATGTCTCAATGGAGAGATTGATATTCCTGTGTACCAACCCAGCCACATGGCAGATGCAGACTGGGAAGATCTTATTAGATCTCTCGACAGGATAGGCAGACATTTAACAGCGTTGTATACTCAGTGCTTAAACAATGATGTCAATGGCACAGATCATGAAGCAACTGCCCGAGAGCCAGGCCGGTATTCAGAAGGTGGAGAACCTGCTGCGAACCAAGACACAGAAGTTACTGACCAAAGCAAAACTTCTGGCAGTCCATGTCGCCAGTAACGTGGTGGCGAATGTGGCCGTGGTGAAGATGACAAGGGGAAATGAGGTTCTTTCTGCGTCACTGCGGCTGTCTTCGCTATAGTGGTGAGTGGGGTGGCTGGGCACTGTCTCAGAATAACTCACCCCATCCCAAAGATCGCCCTCAGTGGTGCCTCCGACACTGTTGCTGCCAAGGTCATGGGTGAACGTGTTACACTAATGGAGGCCGCGGGTCTAGGGCTAGCAACGAGTGCAATGGCTGAGATCATCGTCGCCTACGTTTAACCCCTCTGAAGATGGATCACGAGACCCCTGCAGCATATGAGGCATGGCTTGCTGGATGATGGTGTGTAGCCCATAGTCAAGCACGCGGACTGAGGATCACCAATGCCTGAGAATGGTGGACCACACACAAGGCATACCCCTGCAGAGAGGGCCAGTACCCTGAGCACTGCTACCTATTCCCTTGGCCGACTGTGTGGTCCTCCTATTTCACTCCTATTTCACTGGCGGTATGACTTGTGGGTTTAAGCCGTGTGTATAGCACTATGACTCACATACCTAGAAAGCAAAGAGCTGGGTGATCTTGCTCACCTAGGCGAGGCACGCCCCGGTTCAGAGGACACTGTTGCCCCTATATCCTTCCTAGACTTCGATGAGAAGGGAGAACCACGGGAGATACGAGGTACCATCCCAGCCCGTGATCTCATCGGGAACACTGATACAGTAGGACAATCGGCCATTAACAAGGCCAAGACTGTACACAAGGGGATTGGCATCAAAGACGGGGCAACGATGCGAGGTATGCTCGGAGTCGATGAGGCTGGTGCCATCAAGGTTATGGCTGAGTCCTATGCACAAGACCTGGTTAAGGATCTCCTGAAACCACGAAGCACATTCCACCAGGATGGAGAGAATCTCAGGGTAGGCACCATCGGCCTGAGCATTTTCACTGTCGGTGCTACCGCCAGCCTCCAGCGACCAGAGGTGAAGAAGTCAGGGTTCTTTGGTTTGCCGTTTAAGACCACAGGATAGTCATGGCTTCCCGTGCATGTATCATACAGATACTGGATGTGCTAGACACTGTGGGTGCTGACACAGGCCCTCTATGCTATCTTCTCAGCTGCTGCTGGGATTTCATGCTTGATGCCTCCATTGCATCCTTCGTATCCACCGGAGGTGCAGGATTCCCAGCTCTACAGGCGAAAGAGCTGGTGCAGGAAGTACTGCCGTTTAGTCTCCCAGATATAGACGAGGCTGCCGACGACCAAGTGCTAACCATCCTCTGCACGCATGTCTGT
This sequence comes from Chaetoderma sp. LZ-2023a, assembly GCA_034401795.1. NCBI lineage: Eukaryota > Metazoa > Mollusca > Caudofoveata > Chaetodermatida > Chaetodermatidae > Chaetoderma > Chaetoderma sp. LZ-2023a. The sequence continues at coordinate 35,946,352 of CM067361.1, read as the reverse complement.
ACCATTCGACAGTAGGCCAGCCGATGCTGGCCAGTTGGTGCTGATCATTGCACCATCAGGACATGGGCAAAACATCTTGCTGCGGGCTCTCCTGGCTGAATATCCACACTCTCAATACATCCTTCTGATGTCTGACTCCGCCGTTGAGGCGGTTGACCGTAATGATCAATGGTGCAATGGCCCAATCACCAAGATGCAGAACCTGCAATCACTGATGGAGAAGCTGCTGGCAGCCCGACTGACAGAACCACTTTTTCCAGTTATCAATGAAACTGCAATGGACCAGAAGACAGTCACCTACCTCAGCAACATCACCAGGCGCATCCGGCACACAAAGATAACTGTCTTCATCCTCTTTCAGAAGTACACCCATGATATCTCACCAGACATCCGCCACAATGCCCGGTTGCTATACTTCAGCCCCAATTGTGGACTTTATCGCAGGTGTACAGAGGGCAGCTGAGCTGTACCGCTTCATCTTCTGCAACAAGGAGACAGGTGAACTGTCACTCTTCAAGCCATCTCTGGAAAAGGCACAGACCTTCACCTACAAGCTGAATCCAGCCAGGAAACTAGCCTGCTCTATGCATCATCACTGACAGACTGTCGCAGCTGCCGCAACTTTGTTCACGGGTGTGCGGTCTCCGCTACTTCGTCCACTGTCTCTACTACTTCGTCAGATGCTTGAGAACCTTCGTCAGAAGCTTGAGGAACTTCGTCAGAAGCTTGAGGAACTTAGTCAGAAGCTTGAGGAACTTCGTCAGAAGCCTGTTGCTGAAACTCTATCCACTGAGGGTCAGTTTCTAAGACTCTCTTCTTCTGGAACTTCTCACGGAAGATCCACTTTGTCCATGTGCGATGAGCATCTCACATGCGAGCGGATTTGATGAGGTAGTCCTGGTAGCCATCTGAGTATTTCATGAATGCTGGCAGATTCCTGGCCAATCTCCTACGCACTCCCTCATTGAAGATGTGCTCAAGAGCCTCCTTGCGGCCACCAGTGAGCCCCTCCTGAGTACCTTCTGCATGCCCAGTGTCATGGCTCTCCGCTACAGCGGCACTGACCTCCTCCCTGAGGTAGCTATTTGCTTCAGACTGGAGTCTATCCAACATCTCTCGCTCTTCCTGGCTATGGAGGCTAAATACGGCAGCCCACTTCCCGACCATTAATAGATCTTTGGGGTCGACCCTCGCCTTTTGGAGAGATAGAATCACAGGACTGTGTGTTGGGGCCACGGGTAGGTTGTGTAGTACCTTGCCCTGGGTGCTGTCAAATTCGGGTTGAGTATCCGAGTCAGGAGTTCTTTTGTACTACGAGCTGGCGCTCATTCCCCTTTGGTGGCCAATATCTCCGCAAACAGACGGAGGTGTGACCTTGGCTTGCTCGTGGATAATGTTGATGTCACGAAGCAGTCCTCAGACCCTGTCACAGTGAGACAGTGCACGCGTGGCTGTCGTGCCGACTCGTCCTGCTGCCTATAGACAATCTGCTGGAGAACTTTACCAAACATGGCAGCCGTTTAACCCCTCTATATACCCAGAGTTTAAACATGCTGCAGTATGTGCACAATCCAGATGGGCCATTGAACCTGCGACATCGCACCGCACTGATCCTCGGAAGGACTGCCTGACGGTCATTCGACCCAGTATACATGATGAGAACCCTTCATCCACTGTTGGGATTACGTTGACTTTGCAATCTCGGCACAGATCCACGAGATCAAGAGCATGACACTCGAGTTCAAGCTTCAGAGCACAATAGAACAGACGGTAGAGCTCCCGCAGGTTCTGAACAGGTGGGAGATCGTGCAGCGCAACAGCACTGTGGACACCACCTATGTGAACGATGAGTACCGAGGCCTAGGTCCGCTGGCTCGTGGACCAACCTTCTATGTGAAGGGAATGGGGTACTACGCTGTGGGGTACAATGAGGGGTTCACGGAATTCGAACTACGGGCAGGTGTCGAGAAGCCTGTGGCAGTTCCACTCTTAACCCTCCTCGAGAACACACACGTGAATCCGGCAGCCATGCAGGATAGGCTGTTCCTCCGTGTGGACACTGAGCAGCTCGCAGATGCGACGATGAATGCTCCAAGACTTCATGTCTGGCATGACGAGAATGACCAGGAACTGAAGCAAATGGGTTCCAAACAGCGGATCGTGCATGTGTAGTGAGAACACCAGCAGGTTTAAGCCACAGCTAACCAATGGGTAGAGCTGCCATTGCATCGTGGTGCATCGGACTGTGTCGCTGTTGCGGTCCTGGTTCAGAAGGGAGGAGCCATCCATCAGGTGGATAAGCTAGACGACTTCAAGCTTGTGGTTGCTGGGACCAATGTTCTTGGTGAGGTACGCGAGCTGGCTAACTGCCAACTCTACAGACAGAAAACTAAGTCATATGCACTTCTGTGACTAACCAGTGGAAGCGATGATCTCGAGTTGGCCGTCGAAGGCCGTCACCACATCGGGGGCAGGAACATCCCACCTAATCAGTGCAACCGGCTCAGCTTCAACATCGGAAACCTCATCGCTGGACTCGCTCATTAGGTGTGATGGTACTTTACTTTGGCTATGCTAAGGTATGTGTGTCAAACACATCAGGTATTCAGCTTGAGCGTGCCTAGAGCACGATTCCTGTCATCACCCCTGCAGCTGCCACCACTACTATAAGCTCTGCTGTCTTCTGACCTGTCGATGCTTCATAGTCGAGCGTTGGCTCAGATATCTTTACAGCCTCGTTGTACTCATCGAGACTCTCATCTGCCTCTTTGATGCTCTGGTTGGCCTGAGCTCGGAGTTGGCGTCGGCGTGCCTCCATCTGGCACATATGCTCGAGGGCTTTGCTGTACTCAAACTTCTCCTTAGACAGCTTCTCCATCACCTGGTTATGACGCTCACGCTCGACCTCTGCCACCTTCTTGTTGGCGAAGCTGAGTCCCCAGTTCGCTAAGGCAAACACGCCCACATTCAAGATTGCGGATGCCATGCTATAGACTACAGATTAAACCTACTATATAGCTCCCCCAGCGACGGATATGTATGAACCAGAGGCTTATGAAGATCCTGTTGAGGATATAGATGACGAGGACTATAAGGAGGACTATGATGAGGAGGATTATGATGCAGACGACTACGATGTAGCGGAAACCATGGTTGAGTATGATGATGTAGCGGAGACTGCGCCTGAATCCCGCAGGCTAGTGCACAGAGCAAAAGGAATCTATCGCACTTACATAAAAGGTTCTATCGGTCCGCTGGCAGCGGTTGGGGCTCTGATCGCTCAGTTCACAATGAAGGCTGGCGAGATTGTCCGCAAGATCGCCAACAATGCTCTCCATGGTGTGGAGAAGATTTCTGAAGCCATACCAGCCATCGCCTCAGGAGTAGGTACGTTCTTCGGAGTCGCAGGCCCTTGGTTACCGTATGTTGCCATAGTGCTTACGGCCATCTGGTCCGCCGAACATCTAAGCCGTACTATATAAGGATGGCATCTCTGTATGACCTGGTCAAGTCCCTTAACTTCCGAGGGTTGGTCGGTAAACTACTTTTCAGTGAGGATCCGGCAGAGATTAGACGCCGGTGTATGGAGGTGTTTGAGGAGGTCTTCACTGATGGTCGAATGAATGACGGCTCTCTGTTCGTCTGTTTAGAGTTCATCCAGACTGTGCATGACAGGACGGGAGTGGACGTCAGTGATGAAATCCGGGAGTTTATCAACCGTCCTTCTTGAGGAAATCTACTATCAGCCTGGTGTATATTACCATGAGCCTGCTCAACTACTCGAGGCTGCACGTCGCAAGGGCCATAACTTCACATTGGAGACAGGTAGCCAGTGGCTCGGCTGCCAGACGATGTGGCAGATATACAGACCTCGTTCACGGCACATCAGGCATGCCCATTTCGAGGAAACTGTCACGAACAGAGTTCACCGGGCAGATGTTTTATTCCTTCCACATGACTCAGTTGGTCATAAGACATACAAGTATGCCCTCACCATCGTCGATGTCGCCAGCACGTAGAAGGCTGCAGTACCCCTCACAGACAAGTCAGCTGGCCAGGTGGCCCAGGCATTCCAGGGTGTCTACGAGGCTTCGGAAAATCACCTCCAGTGGCCAGAATTGTTGCAGGTGGATGAGGGTAAGGAGTTCAGAGGTGAGACTGAAGCACGCATGCGGAAACATGGTGTGGCAGTTAGGCGAGGCGAGGTAGGGCATCACCGTGCCCAGGCTATTGTTGAGCGGTGGAATCGGACACTGGCAGAGAGACTGTTCCCACACCAATACGCCCAGGAAATGGCCGCACTGAGTGAACGTTCTAGAGTATGGGTGAGATGGCTGCCTTCTGTGGTGGAGAGATCCAATACCGAGGTTACCAGGCTAATCGGGAAGAAGCCAGTAGAGGCTATCAGAGGAGCGAACAAGGGAGAGGAGTCCCTACCACCTGATGCTCTGGTTCGGTACCTGTATGAGCCTGGTGAGCTGGAAGGTGGTCGATGGCGTGCAACGGATCCTAACTGATCGATAGATGTTCACAGGCCTGACAGATATGTGGAGGCTGAGGGGCGGCCTACACTGTACTAGCTGGCACGCCAGCACGGAGTGCCTAGACGACCATTTGTCGTAGAAGAGCTTCAGCTAGTCCCTGAAGACACACAGCTACCACCCCCTAGGGTGCTAACATGATACTCGCTGGGCTCGGTATGGACCCCATCTGGCAGCACATAGCGCTTATCCGAGAGTCCGGGTTTTTCCTGCGCATACGTCACCATACCCTGGTTGTGCATGCGTAGGCCTCGGTTTTTAGCTCTGTCCACCCCGACATGTAGGGCACTGTAGAACCTCTGCCAAGAGGCCTCATACTGCCGTTTAGACATTCCCTTGGTTGAGCATTTCACTTGCAAGTTTCTGCTGTTCCAGTGGTCTATATTCTCCAGGTAGTAGCACTTGGAGCAGAGAGCAATACCACGAGTGCCTTCGAACTCGAGCTTGAACAATCCCGGAGTGTGGTTAGACCATTTGTCCCATGCCAACTTGTCCCGTTTGCAGGCCTCATACTCCGTTCGCATCTCTGGGCATATCACCTCTTCGAGGCTGGAGCCTGCTATGGCGATATAGGCATAATTGGTGTCCATCTGCAGGTACTCGAAGCTGTCACGAGCTAGGTAGCGGTCGAGGAAGTCATAGTAGAACTCCAGCATTCGCAGATTCGCCAGCTCGTATACTACTATACCCACCTGGAAGGGGCGACGAATGGTGATTTTAGACTTACAGCTCTGCAATTCGTACGAATCACCGATCTCCTCTAGATCCTCGAACCATGTGCTACGCAAGGGTCTGTCTACTGCTCGTTCATCCTTAGTGAAGCTCATGTTGGTATGACGTTCTAATGCCTCGATCAGCTTCCCATATGCACTGTTGCCGAGGAGTTTGAAGAGATCAGCCAACAAGGCTTTACTTTTATCAACATCCCCGGTACGACGTGCCTCAGTAACAGAGTCTACAAACCATTCAAAAGGTTTCTGTGAGGTGTAGTCTATAGTGCGATAGATAGCAGTAATCTCTAACCCATGGGCAAGGTACCACTTGAGAGTTGGTGCTTACCAGAAAGTGCACCAACGAGCTTGCTAGTTGTAGACCTTTTGCGACCTGTTTTATCAAGGTATGCAAGCATCTCCGAAGGTATAGCCTCTTCTGGGATCTCACGATTATAGAAGATGGGAGACATCTCCTCGAACTTTGGCCATAGCACTTTAGATACCTCAATGTCGACCTCAGCAAACCCGAACCTATGATCCACTACCAGATCCTGGTTAAAGCGTTCAATATCACTGCTTACACGCCCACCCCACCATCATACAGTTGCTTTACCACAATGCATTGCTTGGGCCATGGTCGACAAATACAGAGCATTTGCATCACAACCAAGGAGACGTTGACAAACTTGCTTACCTTGGCGAATTCTGGTAACCCCAGCCTCGTGATATCTTGTGAACACAATGCTCAGACCCCCAAGAACAGCACCCTTTAACATCTCGTAAGCGTCCTTGCCTGGAGAGTAAAGGCTAATATCCGGCTCATGTTCAGCAGTACCACGAAGTAAGTACTGAAGCGACACACCAGGAAGTGACACCGCATCCTTCAGAATATCTATACCTCGTTCTGTGTAGAATTCCCGCATCTTCTCTAAGGCTTCAATGAACGGGCTAACATCCAAGTTGTTGTAATATTGCAACCAGTCAGCAAACGTCTTCATCCCCAGATCTCGGAAGGTCTGCTTACAAGCTTTCCACTCTGACAACTCAAGACGGTAACCCCCTTTGAGCTTGGACCACCATGCAGGATAATCAGGTAGTTCAGGATAGTCAAGCTTCTCAGGCGAGTCGAACCATTCATAAGGTAACCAGCTCTTCTGTTGCATGCAACCGTGGGCTTTGATCCATTTCTCATAAGAAACCCCTGGGCTGTGGTAGTTGATTACATCGAGAAACCTCAGTTCAGGCGTAATGAGGAACATTGTCTGGCTAGCCTTCTTGGCGACTTTCACCATTCCTTTGGACGAAGTAGTAAGTTCATCCACGAAGTACTTCTTGATGAGGTTCAGGTCATACCGCCCAGAGTTGAACCCGAGCACAGGCACCTGGTCACACCACTGATTGATAAGTCGCTGCTGTCGTTTTGGTAACTTGTCCAAGTCTGTGGGTAGATACTGTGACCGAACCCTTGCACGGATCGTGGAGGCTTGTAGTTGGATCTCCTGCATGCACTCTGAGATCAGCACTTTGGAGTTAGCATTGCAGAGGTGAGTTGGCGAGTTCGCGCTACCATCTAAGGAGCAGCCGACTGACACCATGTTTGGTATGTGGGCACTCTCGATCGTGAGACTCTCTGTAGGGTCGGTCTTGATCCAATCTAGAAGGGCTTCAAAGTCATAGACAATACAGTGTGGGTATGGTACTGTCCGCACAGGGGTGTGGACGCTTGGACAGCGTTTTATACAGCACTCCCACTGTACCACAAGTGTGCGTCCAGATGCTCTCTCGCGACCGTCTTGCGGTATATTTGATCAGCATCCTCACTTCGCTGGTGTTGTGAACATCCATGTCAGTAACAGCCATGAAACTGGTATACTGTGTCAGTTGTCGGATCATAACCATCTATGGGAGCCCCCTCGATCCAACGCTCATCACCGTGACCACACTTTCCATGGTGTATATGAATTCCACGGTTTCTCGTCTCATATTCAATCCAACGAGTAGCCGTGGAACTGGCCGGTTGGTATGGATAGAAGGCCTTCTCGTATGGGGACTGCGGTGCTACTACCTTCTCCCCAGGGAAATCGATGGTCGTTTTTCCCCCTGTACAGTGGTCAGCATGGCGATGGAGACTACACGCTTGGGTCAACTGCTGGTGACAATGCCCTAAGCTGAAAGTCTGGGCCAGCTTGGAGATGTTCTTGAAATAGAAGACGTGGTGGCCCCACACTCCGATGGGCATGGTGTCACGATAGTGAGCCGCTTGCCTGATCAAGTGCCAGGTGCCCTCTTTGGTTGGTTCATACATGCGAATCCCAATCTTGGCAAAGAACTCTACCCCGTCCAGCTGATCCTGCGCGGTCTTGTGGATATCAGGTGCTATCACCCTCTTGCCATAGAACTGTGTGGCAAGCTCTCGTGCAGGAGCTGTACTTCTATCAGCTCTCGCTCCTCAGTGGACTGCTAGACATCTCCAGAGACACATGTTGTCCCTGTAGGTGTCGAGTGCCACCATTCCCTTCCTCCATCGGAGCCAGACCGGGAGGGGGCCTGTCCCTAGCAGCGGCTGGCGGTCGATGACAACCTCACCTCAACATTGATTGATCTGCCGAAGACCCATGCGGTATTGGGTCGATTGATATTGTCTGGGTCGAGGCGGGCTTGCTCTCTGCCCTCCACCCAAGTCTGGGTCTCTCATAGTGTATTCATCCAGGGACTTCCTGGAGCATTCTTGTGGAAGAGCATTACCCTACCATCCTCGATGTGGCGGGTTCGATAGGTGTGGGTATACCAAAGGCCGAAGGCGTTCTGAACAGTCCGTAACTTCTCCATGATCTGACCTGTAATGTCTCCTTCTAGCCCTCTGAAGAATGTCCAGCATACTGTTCGCCGTCCTCTCTCCTCTGTCACCCTCTCATCGAGATGCTCGTTGAGAATCTGCTGCCCTTCCCGCCTCATACTCCGGGCTAGGGTTTCAGATCTCGGTCCCCTCATTAATCGTCTTCTGATTCGGTCTAGAAGAGGTAGGCGTTCTTGTGGATGGCTTGCCATCTGAGTTGCTACAGCTTTGGCCCGTAAGCTGACATTCGTCTCCTCATACAACTGACGAAGCTCACGGAGCAGCTGTGCTTTCTTGTGATGGTTCCATGGATCCTCAGAGGTGAGCGCCGGAAACCTCCCCGTCTGTTTTGCTCGGGAGAGTCGCTTTACCCACTCCTCGGCAAGGGTGGGGAGTCGCTTTCGCCACTCCTAGGCCTTGGCGTGTGCAATCATCTGGATCAGGTCGGCTTTGCGGGCCTTAGAATAGCCTCTAAGACCGAATTGCTTTGCCATCACTCGAAGCTGTGCTACAGTAACCATGATGCAAGGTCTATTTTTAGATCTTAAACCTTTCTGACTTTCAGTAACCCTGATGCAAGGTATATATATATTAGATCTTACACCTTTCTGAGTGGCGATCAGTACCTGTGGGTGGTGTATATCCCTGTGGATGCCTACCTCTAAATGGGCGTTCAGCCCCTATTATGTGTGGCGATCAGTACCTGTTGGTGGTGTATATCCCTTTGGATGCCTGTCTCTAAATGGGCGTTCATACCCTATTATGTGTGGCGATCAGTACCTGTGGGTGGTGTATATCCCGTATATCCCTGTGGAGGCCTGTCTCTAAATGCGTGGCATGACGCATTCAAGTTCTTCCATAACTAACCTGAACTTTCTCCTGGTACAGACCTTCTTGTAGTTCATTCTGTTGGAATGTTTATGACCTCCGCATGCTTTACATAGTCCACAGTCTGTATAAATACTTGCCCCGCATCCTCTACACGGCTTCGGCTCAACAGCAGCCTCTGAATCTGAGGATTGTGTGTCGCACAATATTCTCCAACACAGTTCCTTAAACATCGAAAAGGCTTACCTCGCATACGCCATTTGCATGTATTATAATGCATGTTTGATAAAGTCTATATCAAGATCTTAAACCTTGGGCTGATGGGTGTAGGGCCTGGGTATCTTGTATGTGTTTGTGTGGCCCATGACTTAAATTCCTATGCCTCAGGAACTGAGAGGGCGGTGGGAGCCGCGGATCACCGAACGGTTGCCTGTGGAGGGAGGTGGTATTTTTCTACTACCGGCTATACTACTAGCTAAAATTAAAACATTTTACACGGGATGCATTCTTTTTTGTTATTTGCTTGGACTAAGCTGAAGTCTTCAAACTGCATAAAGAAAAATATTTAACTTTACTTACCTGATCACAGTTGTTGCAATATACGGAATCCCGTTTTACAAACCAAATCTCGTTTTACGAACCTAATGCGTTGTATTTGGATGATTAGCGTGAGGGGGGCACGCACTGTGATTTCGAAAAAACAACAAATAATAAATGTGCCTGACAGGGGACGAGATGTGTATCCCATATAAAGATCAACGTGCAGTAATAATCCATCAATACCACGTGATATTAATACGCAAATAGTAGGCCCATTTCCAGAAATTGATATCTATAAGTCACAGCCTCTAATTATATATTTATAATACCCCCTAGTGTCCACATGACGAACTAAAAGTAGGTTTACATACATGCAATTAACTTTGGAAAAATAAGACATAATGCATAATAGATGTTTAAAAATTGGATGCACTTTTCAATAATGCATGGGTTCAAGAATATTGTGATTTTAGTTTATCATAGGAAGTAGGGACAGATTAATGCACATACCTCTTAAGGTAATAATAAGTCAGTGTAGTTCAAAGATGGTTGCATTTGGTATTTATTTAGCAGTCTGTGAACACTTTCTGAGTCATGTTTTCTGGGAATAGATGGATCTATTTCTAGCTATGCACCGCCACTTTCTCGTTAAGCTATACCCACTTCGTATGCATTTGCATCGCTTTGTAGCCTAAATTCCAAGAAGATACATTTCATGACAACTATCCCTGATAACGCAGCTTACTGGGCCGATGCTGGGCCAATACCGGACCGACAAAGTATCGGTCCAGTAAGCTGCGTTATCTGGGATATGTCCTATTAGTCCAGCAGATAGGGTAAAGGATTGTGAAATTTATCATAAAAGCGTGAAATTTGGTACACTGCCTCTTGATGCCATGGTGGATATTTTGAAGATCTGAACAATTCTGCGTATGACCTCTGTTGAACTCGGCAGCCAGTAAAAAAAATTGCAGAGCAGTAAGCTTCTCTCTTATTAAATAATTGGTCCAAATTGCCAGAAGCAATGCTAGATTTCCTGTTTAATGCTCTCTAGTTAGGAATCTACCACTCGCATGAGAAAGGCTAACATCAGAATGATTTTAGTGTTCTTTGGGGTAAGTTGTGCCTATTTTAAGCCGTATACTATCTGCCGAAAACAAAAAACTTTCATTTCTAGTACCTGTTAGCAGGAATATTGGTATTCCCTTTGAGACATTTGTAGCTAAACATTTTGCCACCACAGACAGAAACACCTTACAGCTATACATTTCGCAAAGTAAACACAGTTAAATCATGCTAAGGTATCTGAATGTTGGCCATTTCTCAAGGTGGGTCGTTAATGTCTTCTGGTCATCGCTATGTTGAGACTTTTTGTTTTAATTACGCTACATCAAGACAAAGAATAGTAGAATAGATGCTACTTTGTCGGTAGAATAAAATAATTGGCGACGCTGGGATGCTATTTTCTCTTTACTATAAAAATGTAAGCAGATACCGACGCCTAATTGGTATGCGCGGTGGCGCTCAAGTGGGTTGACACCTTTTTGGATCTCGCTCCCCCCACCCACCCCCTGACGTGAAAACCTGGCTACGCCACTGCTTTTGCTCACAGCCAGCATACGCACGACATGCTTCACGAGCAGACGGTAAGCTTATCCATTTCACTTCCCACTTATCGGATCCTTTCCCTCAGCCACCCCACCGCCCACGCCATCCCGAAATCACCTGGGTTGGTTAGTTCTGGTGTTTAAACCAGGGCCTGGCCCCATACATGGCCTTTCTGGTATCCTACTCGCAGGTGATGTCGGCAGAGGATGTCATGTGTTGGTGGTAAATTTTTTTCTTTCCCTGCACTTCTGTGCGAACAATGCTTCTCTTGATTAGTTTACATGCTCATCAGAGCTTCCTCTGTCATATATCAAAAGGACGAACCCCTCGATTCTGGCAAGAGATTCGGTTATATTAACCCTTTCGTGACAAAACCGGCCAAAACCAGCCTCTGTAGTGGTGTTGAGTAATGTCCATCTACAGGCCAGGAGAAGACTATTTTTGAAATTTTACCACTGAAAGGACTGGCTAGGTAAACGAGCCAGTCATTTCAGTGGCACATTTTCAAAAATAGTCTTCTCTTGACCTGCAAATGGACATTAAATAAGTAAATATTTTAATTTTAGTCATTAAAGGGTTTACTGCTGTTGGTGTCACAATGATGGTGTAACATCTTCAAATATATTTCTCGATGACCAAGCTGTAGGGTTTCCTCTTCCGGTAAAACTTGACGCTGTGGCACAACTTAGCAGTACACGGACAGCTGGTAATGCATTGCAGTGTTCATGCTCACTTAACTGTTCACATCCGAGCTTATATTAGCAACACTGCCGGCAATCACTATTACATCAATAGTATTGAGCCGGCTGCTCTTGCACTCATGCAGCAACATCCGCATGTTTGTCTCCTTATGTGTGTAAGGGGACAGGCCTTCTGCACGAATTCTCTCTGAATAATGCATTTCTCGGTGACTCATGACGATCAAGCCAGGAAACTGCTCCGAGTGACGCTTTCCCTTAGAAAACCGAAATGACGAAAAACTCTGTTTTGTTACTGTCTTCCCATAAACATTGTCTTCAGGAGGTGTCTCTCTTCTTTCCTGAACTCTTGCATGCACTCCTCGAAGGTCTATGCTGTGTCAAGTTTGAGCATGGTGTGCCATGAATGACAACCATGTCTGGTTCAGGTTCCAAGATATCGTCATCTTGTGGTAAAAATGTTCCATTCATTGAAGCAGGTTAGACGCTGTAGCCAGTCTTGATCTTCCATTCATATCAGACGTTCCAATTGTGTAAAGTCATACAGAAGGAAGTTTCACTCATGGATTGAGCTACTTGAGGTCAGTATGTCCAACTCTATCCTTGGGACAAGCTGTCATAATTAGAAATGTAGACAGTTTTATGCTCTCTGTTTGCACCCTTCATCAAAAGCTATATCAATGTTTCTTGGTAAGACATTTGGTACCCGGCGTAAGAACCCTATTGAGGCATGTTCAGTGCGCACACAGTGACGTGCATATGCGTTTCTTTGGTCGGGTGCTGCTTTATTCAGCTTTAATGAATGAAGATGCAGGCTCTACCGTAGCTATGTCCGCGCTTGCTCTACTGCTGATGTCCATCCACTGCCGTCCAAAAGATCACGAAACATTTAAAACAATGCCATCTTGATATGAAGCCCACCCAACAAAACAGGAGATCAATAGTTCCTATATTATTTTGGCCAAGTGCACGAAATTTCTTTCACAAGTTTGAATAACGACAGATCACAACACTCACTGGAATCTGTCCATGATTTATAAAGGCTAAAGCCATGTATTGACGAATGATCGCAACTGACTTTGAGTCATCAGCGAAGATTTGGAGAAGGTCACTGCCGACTGTTGGGTCCTGCTCTATTGCCCCCCCCCCCGCAATGACGCCGCTATGTGATAGTTCTAGGCACAGCCTAACACGAGTGTCAAGGTCAAATGTTTCGCCTTATGGAGAGGTTTAGCATTTGGTCCAGACGTTACAAACTAAACAATTTTCACCAACAACAGCAGTTCGGAAAACCATTTGACGTGTGCACATTTGCTTTGTACTAGAGGAAATCTTATCATTGGCACACATCTTTGTTTAACTGCGCTTTTTATTCCAATTATGTGGAATTTAAGAGGACTTGTTTTATGAAATTTTGCTTTTCTATTGGTGAATGCGTGCTCCAGTGCATCACTCTCTTCCATACCACTCAGCTTCACGTTTGGTAGCACGCAACTCATACATAATACGTTTTCAACAATATGTGTATAACGAGCTTCTTTGAATCTTTCAATAACATCTGCTGTGCACATAAGTTTCTTTTCCTGACAGAAAAGGCAACTGTTCCACTCTATCGATATATTATCCTGGCCTCGCCATGCTCCTATCCGGAACTAGTTTGTGAGCCTTCTTTATTGTGATCAGCAGTATGAGTAAGTTGGATTAACAGTCGCAATTGTCTGAAACAAACACAAATAATGAGGCTGAAATTGGAAACTAAAGTCAAACATCTACGGTCTTTACGGGGAGAATTGTGTTAATGACCGATGGAGTTCGGTTGTTTCTGCATAATTGATTTTAATTAAACATGAATATGCCGCGCCTAGCTTAAAACACATTCGATGCTACTGCAGATCCAGCAATGTCCCATTGAAGGTTTGTTTCATGGTTCAAAGAATGCGCACAATTCTACCATACTCTTGCAAGGAGAAATACGCAGTTAAGCAACATGGGGGTAAATAATGTAGTGTTCTTCCATGAAATTACATATACCATTTTACTTTCAAATTGTCTGGGAAATGTGCATAGTTAGTCACAAGAACACTAACGCTTGGGTTTATGTCAGTAAAAAATGCCTGTTTCAGTCAATTTAACATATTTTTTCTGGCATAAATTTGGCTAAAAGTTTTATAACACAGAAGATTTATGGCGATCATTTTTAAATGGCCGCCAAGGTCAACAGAGGTGATATGGAGAATGCCTCCAATACTGAAAATGCTTCTCATGGTGTTTTCTAATCGTGTGCCAAGTTTCATGCTTTTATCATAAACCGCACGATTCGGTCTTATATTAGCACTTATCAATTGGTGAATCTAATATGTCACTCGACTGTATGACGTCATAATGAATGACGTCACAATCAACACGCGTAATGAACGCTGTAGCTATGTCCATCATGAACCTTTAAACGTTGGTCAAGTGCATGAATTGTATATCTTTACTAATTAATATCAATTCTGTTCAATAGTCCGAAACTAATTTGACTGGCCGCTTTAGCTGCCATCAGATTGTACAGGTAAAGGGAGGTAATTTATGCCAAAGACGAGAGTTGTTAAATTTGATTCCAATAGGTGACGTTGACGCCGGGGCTGTGACCCCTAAGTTAGTAGACATCTTGGGACCCGAAAGGTAACATTCTGTCTTTGGAGTATGTTGAGAATCCGATAAACCTCTAGGTGCACTAGCAGTTCACATATCCATATTGAAAATCCTAATTAATTCCATACATTGCCCTTTTGATGCATTCACTTGCCACTTTTAAGAATACTCGTGATTACTCGATTAATCAGCTTGTGTACAAATTCCCATGTCATAACACCAAAGTATATCAGTGACGAAAGTTGCAATGATGTTTATAAAACTCCATTTGCATTTGGCGCGAGCCAGTCATTCCAGTGACAGATTTTCAAAGAAATAGTCTATAAAATAAAGGATTTAAAATATTTTATGCAGTAAAAGTTATTCCTGATTATTCGATTATACAATTGTTGATCATATAAATTCATGATTGGAAAATAGTCGCGATTTTCGACTTAATGACGCAAGTCTAATCTAGACCACTGAGTACCTGCACCATCTGATTGCTTGCATTCACGTGTAGTTCGGATCGACCGGTCAGGTGCCGGCCGTATCAGCTAAGCTGGGTACGCACCGCCCGTCCTGGATTCGTTCCATGAACACGTCCCCTGGGTAGAGCTATAAGCGTATATGAGCCTATGAGAGAGTTCGTTAAAGCGCGTAGCGATAGGATGACACTTTTTAGTGTACCGAGAAGGTACAATGTAATCCTTTATAATTGCTTGTTCCCACCGATTATGGTATCAATCAAGACCAGAATTCGACGGGCTTTCCAAATCATTTCAAAGTCGGTTAAGAAATGGCTGAGTTATCCAGGGGAAAACCCCTTTGATTATCTTCAAAATATTGCCGTGACGTCATAACCACGTGTACGCAGAAATTCTAGAATGTTCAAGAACATTCGTCTGCGTCATTATTAGCTGTGCGCTTATTGGCTATTGCTCGACCGATGATTGATTGAGGCATGCGCATATGACGTCACGAGTAGTATAAAAGGAGATGGAATCCAGAGTTCGAGAGCATCCTCGGCCTGGGGCCGAACAGGTTGGATCTGTATGCAGCTATGATCAGGGAGACAGGTATTAAATATATCAACTCTGTCTCCGAAAGTTTCTCTCCCGTAGTCTGCAGCAGCTACCCAACCCACCGCACCATAAACGAACTTTGTATCTCCCGATTGTTCCGGAGCATTTTTGGAAACTTTTGATAATCTTATTCCCGACTAAATCAAGAACTAAATCGGAACACAAACTTGCGGTGAGGCCTTTCGCGGCCTAAATATGTAATTCTACAGATGATTGATTGATTTATTCCACAATAAGCCATATGCCTTTGAGTGTACATTTAAATACACACACACACACACACACACACACCCACACGCACACACACACACAACACACACACACACACACACACACACACACACACACACACACACACACACACACACACACACACACACACACACACACATATATATATATATATATATATATATATATATATATTAAATTAGTACGCTATACAAGTATCTAAATGCCTAATCTTATATCTAATACAGTGAATTTCTCTTTAGCGTTATATTCACAAACCCTTCAACAGCATAATAACATTTGTAAAGGCGGGCTTATACAGCTTAAACATGGCTTGGGTATATTATTTATACAGTTTTCACCAATATATAACATATTGCCAATGGGGTGAATAATACCATACACTACAATTCGTAGATCTAATCAAGCTAAAGTTTTCTAGGCATTTCTACCATATATAAAAACTATGTAGAGGCAGCGCTGTTCTTTGGTGGATAACTCACAGGATCTGCTGGCCACGCTAAACAGTGATTATTCAACCGCCCCCCCCCACCCCCCCCCACCCCCGCAATGATGTCGTGCAGGTTTATTTGACCGCAGTAAGTACACTTTGGCCGGTACGTCTTAAGAGCTAACTGACGTACCCCGCACCGTTATGCTTAATTATGTATCTTCATCCATATTCGACAGGCCCTGCTGATAGACGGGTTGTTCTTAACTTGCATCCATACCATCGGTGTACGGGAACGTTCTTCCTAACCGTAATGTTATTGTATAACTTACTGACTGATCGGTAGACATTCACTCGCTCCGCTCCCGTTCTGGACTGCATGCGGGAATCCTGTTTGCAGGAACCAACATGTGGGAACTTTCCAGCTTCCAGAGAACGCGTCGACTTACATCACACCAAGAGTGACGTATCAATTTCAGTAACATGATAGCCCGTCGTTAAGAATGGCTACCGACTATTCAAGTAACTATACATAACATATTTAATTACTCTGTTAGTTACAACTTTGATGATTATATTTTATCTTTGTAAATGGTCCCGATGACTAAAAGGAACCGTAAGGGTCTTAAGACCGCTAGTTATAATTTCTTTATCTGTGTATAGTTGTTCTTATTTTACTGTAAGGTGTTTTTACTAACCGCACCGTAATAGGTCTGCCAACCTATACTATATATATATATTATTCTGATCATTTCACATTGTGTTACTTGTACTGGTTAGTTTTATATATATGGCAAGTAGCCATCCGTTCTTATGTTTTGTTTATTTACGGAAAACGTAGGACTGCAGTGCACGTAGGAAACACTATACAGCAACATTTATATATATGCATCATTTTCTTCCACCCCCCCACCCCCCACCAACACTTTTTCACTGAGGTCGATGTCCATGCTATAACTCTGTTTAGCCCGGCATGCTACCGACTAAGAGCCTGTCTATTTAGCTCAATAGGATAGGTTACAAATAATTAGAGACAATTTCTTCGTCAAGAGATACATAGTGTACGCCTCTTTTCCGGTAGTTGCGATACTTTAGCCCCTCACTCCGGTAAGGTTGTGTAAAATTGGCCAACATACGTATTGCGCCTCATATTAATAAGTTATTGTCTCTCTTCATGTTCCACTAAGCCTTATGGCTTCTTAATTGTTTGGATGCCCCTATCCGCACCATGGACTGATCCGACCCTGGGAAACTACTGGGGTTTCCGAGCGGTGATGGTTAGGGTGTGGTGTCACATACACCTCCCGTGTATCTTCGGATACCTAGTAGTTAGTTATCCTTGCCAATGTAGGAAGCATTGCGAAAACATATTATAATTATCAATTTCTTTTTCATCCTCTAGGAAGTCTCCCCCGCACCGCAGTGCATATCTGGGCAACTTGCGTTCACACATAACATCGGGTTAAAAGGTTAGCTCCATAGGACCTAGTGACGGGCGAGATACACATCCCCACCGATTTCTGTAAGAATGTCTGGGCAAGATGTTAGTATCTGCCACGCCCTCATGGGAAGGACATTCACGGTGGGTATTCGTCTCTCTTACCGCCAGCGTAACGATAGATCAGTTGCCTAAACGTGCTTATGTGAAAAGTAACCATTGTCCTGTGACGTTTTATGTGGATATGGAGCAAGATGTCCGGATTCTCACCAAGCTCGGAGATCTTGCAAAATAACATGTATGTACGCTGTCTTGAGTGTTGATGTCTTAGGGCATCCGCTCTCAATGGCAGCCATATCTAAAAAGCTAGGTAGGGCGCCCACCATTTGCGGCCTAAACTAGTTCTTGTCTCTACAAACTAAATGTTAGGTTAGGCATAGAAGAAGGCCAGCATAAATAAAAGCGGCACCTGCTAATTCAGCATACTTAAAAATTACATCAGACGGTGGCGTGGGAATCCCTCGGGAGTCGCTCATCCCGTATTCACGTAAAACAGCACGCAGCATTATAATCATAATCTCACTAGGTATGGTCTTTTCTTTATAGCATTTTTGTTGAATATTAGAGTGGGCCCTTTCTGGCCAATATTCTTCTCCCGCTTTAAGCGGCGGCAGCATTTTCCTGTGACGGATGTCCGCACGAGGCACTTGCCTCTCGCAAGGATTCGTTGATGATGGCCCGTGCGAGGCGACTACTGCTCAGCCAGAAATATTGGAAGTAATGCCCGCATGAGGCACATAGCTTTTCGCCACTATAAAAAGATAATTTTGTTTCCTTTCAGCATAGAGGTATAATAACTTATATTAAGTTAATTAGTGATCTCGTATGAGGGGGTCTCCTTTTTGGGGATACCTCTGTGGACCTACGAGTCTGTGTGGTACCTCCGGGAGTCCCGCGTTTAAAATTTCATCAGGCTGGCTCTATGTCTTGTATTTTCGTATGCTCATTTTTGTCTAGCATACTTGACAGTCTGTTTTAGGTAAATTAATTGTATAGACTTATTTAAGTTAGGTCACCAAATCAAATATTGTACGTCCATAGATCACGAAATTGCTATGGACAGGCATACCGGTGACACAAACTCATGGCCTGAGACTGTTGTGTTTAATGTTCACGGCGATGGTCGCGCGGCCCCACCGGAACAATTGAGTTCCACCGGCCTTACGAGCCGGTCTTTGTTACCCATAGGGCAGTATCGCACAGGATCCGTTACCCCGAGACCGGGAGCTAGCCGACATCATCACTCGTCGTCTACATGCACCAAAGGGGACTTTATCGCAGGTGTACAGAGGGAAGCTGAGCTCTACCGCTTCATCTTCAGCAACAAGGAGACAGGTGAGCTATCACATTTCAAGCCATCTCTGGAAAAGGCGCAGACCTTCACCTACAAGCTGAACCCAGCCAGGAAACTAGCCTGCTCTATGTGTCATCGCTAACAGACTGTCCACGGTCTCCGCTGCAACTTTTTTCAAGGCTGCGTTGTCTCCGCTACTTCGTCTGTGGTCTCCGCAGCTTGAGGACCCACGGGCTCCACTGCTACTTCGGCCATGGTCTCGTCTGCTACTTCGTTTGCTGTCTCTGCTGCAACTTCAGCAGTTTTGGCCGTGGTCTCCGCGGGCTCCGCGGGCTCCGCTACTACTTTGGCAGTTTTGGCAGAAGCCTGTGGCTTCTTCTTATGAAGTAGCTTCTGACGAAGTAGCATCTCCTGCTGACGAAGTTGCCTCTCCAGAAGCTTCTCCTTTTGACGATACTTTTCCTGAAACTCTTCCCACTGATGGTCCTTCTATGGGATTTTGTTCATCTGGTGCATCTCACGGAAAACCCATTTTTCCCATGTGAGCCCGTGATTAGCAGCGTACTGGCTAGTAGCGTACTTGCCAGCGGGGCGTTTCATGAGGTAGTCCAGGAAGTCCGGGTCATTTTCTGGGGATTCCAGAAAGGCTTCCAGATCATTGTACAATTTCTCACGCCCTTTTTCGTTGAAGATCTGCTTGGTAGCTTCCTTGCAGCCAACAGTGACTGGCGTGGCTCTCCGCTACAGCGGCACTGACCTCATCCCTGAAGTAGTTATTTGCTTCAGACTGGATTCTATCCAGCATCTCTCGCTCTTCCTGGCTATGGAGGATAAATACGGCAGCCGACTTTCCGACCGTTAGTAGATCTTTGGGGTCGACCCTCGCCTTTTGGAGAGCTAGAATAACAAGACTGTGGTTTGGGACACAGTTGGCAGGCCGAGTGTCTTGCCCTGGGTGCTGTCAAACTTCCGGTAGAAAATCCGAGTCAGGAGCGCCTTTGTACTACGAGCTGGAGCTCCTTCCCCAATGGAGGCCAGTATCTCCGCATCAGATTTTGGGGTGAGTTTGGGTCGCTCGTGGATAATGTTGATGTCACGAACCAGTACTCTGACCCTGTCACAGTGGGACAGTGCACGCCGTGGCTGTGACTGTCATGCTGACTTGTCATGCTGCCTATAGACAATCTGCTGGAGAACAAACATGGCAGCCGTTTAATACCGCTATATACCCCGACCTTAAACATGCTGCAGTATGTGCAGCATCCAGCTAGTACCATTGAACCCGTGACATCACACTGCACTGATCCTCGGAAGGATTGCCTGACGGTCACTCGACCCAGTATACACAATGTGAACCCGTTGTCCGCTGCTGGGAAGTACATTGACTTTGCTATCTCGGCACAGATCCACGAGATCAAGAGCATGACACTCGAGTTCAAGCTTCAGCGCACAATAGAACAGATGGTAGAGCTCCCGCAGGTTCTAAACAGGTGGGCGATCGTGTAGAGCAACAGCACCATGGACACCGCCTATGTGAACGATGAGTACCGAGGCCTAGGTCCGCTGGCTCGTGGCCCAACCTTCTATGCAAAGGGAAAGGGGTACTACGCTGTTGGGTGCAATGATGGATTCACAGAATTCGAACTACGGGCAGGTGTCGAGAAGCCCCTGGCAGTTCCACGCTTAACCCTCCCCGAGAACACACACGTGAATCCGGCTGCCATGCAGGATAGGCTGTTCCTCCGGGTGTACACTGAGCAGCTCGGAGATGCGACGATGAATGCTCCAAGACTTCATGTTTGGCATGACGAGAATGAATAGGAGCTGAAGCAAACTGCTTCCAAACAGCGGATCGTGCATATGGAGCGAGAACACCAGCAGGTCACAGCTAACCAACGGGTAGAGCTGACATTGCATCGTGGTACATGAGACTGTGTCGCTGTTGTGGTCCTGGTTCAGAAAGGGAGGAGCCATCCAGCAGGTGGATAAGCTAGACGACTTCAAGCTTGTGGTTGCTGGGACCAATGTTCATGGTGAGATACGTGAGCTGGCTGATTGGTAACACTGCAGACAGAAAACTAAGTCATATGCACTTCTGTGCCTAACCAGTGGAAGCGACGACCTCGAGTCGGCACACGAGGGCCATCACCACCTCGGGGGCAGGGACATCCCACGTAATCAGGTCAACCGGCTCAGCTTCAACATCGGAAACCTCATAGCTGGGACTCGCTCATTAGGTGTGATGGTACTTTAATTTGTCTATGCTAAGGTATGCATGTCGAACACATCAGCTTGAGCATGCGTAGAGCACGACTCCTGCCGTGGTCCCCACTGCAGCGGCCACCACTACTATAAGCTCTGCTGTCTTCTGACCTGTCGATGCTTCATAGTCGAACATTGGTTCAGATATTTTTTACAGCCTCGTAGTACTCATCGTGACTCTCATCTGCCTCTTTTAGGCTCTGGTTGGCCTGACCTCGGAGTTGTCGTCGGTGTGCCTCCCTCTGGCGCAATTGCTCGAGGGCTTTGCTGTACTCAAACGTCTCCTTAGACAGCTTCTCCATCACCTGGTTATGACGCTCACGCTCGACAGCTGCCAGCTTCTTGTCGGCGAAGCTGAGTCCCCAGTTCTCTAAGGCAAACACGCCCGCATTCAAGATTGCAGATGCCAAGCTATAGACTACAGTTTAAAGCTACTATATAGCTGCCCCAGCGACGTGATGTATGAACCAGAGGCTGATCCAGTCGACGATATAGAAGACGAGGACTATAAGGAGGACTATGATGAGGAGGATTATGATGCAGACGACTACGATGTATCAGAGACCGCGGTTGAGTATGATGATGTAGCGGAGACTGCGCCTGAATCCTGCAGGCTAGTACACAGAGCGAAAGTAATCTATCGTACTTACGTAAAAGGTTCTAGTGGGTCGCTGGCAGTAGTTGGGGCTCTGATCACTCTGTTCACAATGAAGGCTGACGAGATGGTCCGCAAGATCGCCAACAATGCTCGCCATGGGGTGGAGAAGATTTCTAAAGCCATACCAGTCATCGCCTCAGGAGTAGGTATGTTCTTCGGAGTCGCAGGCCCTTGCTACCGTACGTTGCCATAGCACTCGCGGCCATCTGGGCTGCCGAACATTTAAGCCGTACTATATAAGGGTGGTGTCTCTGTATGACCTGATCAGGTCCCTTAACTGGCAAGACTTTGTCGATAAGCTACCCTTCAGTGATGGCACCAGTGCTGCAGAGATTAGACAGCAGTGTTCACAGGTATTCGAAGAGGTGTTCATCGATGAACGGATGAACGACGGTCGTCTGTTCACCTGTCTGGAATTTGCCCAGGCCATACATAATAGAACAGGAGTCGAGGTCAGTGATGAAATCTGGGAGTTCATCAACCGCCTCTCTTGAGGAGCTCTACTACCAGCCTGGTGGATATTATTGCAAGCCTCACCAGTTACTTGAGTTCGCACATCGCAAGGGCCACAAGTTCACATTGGAGGCGATTAGCCAGTGGCTCAGCTGCCAGGCGATGTGGCAGATATACAGACCCCGTCCAAGACCACATCAAGCATGCACATTTCGATGAACCTGTTCCGAACAGAGTTCACCAGGCAGATGTTCTATTTCTTCCACATGACAGAGTCTGTTCCAGCCATTCCAGCAAGGGAACATGTAAGACCTAGAAGTACACCATCACCATCGTCGATGTCGCGTGCCCAGGCAATCGTCGAGTGCTGGAACCAGACTCTGGCAGAAAGACTGTTCCCAAATCAGTATGATCAGGAGATGGCGTGTCTTGTTGATCGCTCAAGGGTGTGGGTGAAAGGTTTGCCAACGGTGGTAGAGAGATCCAATACTGAGGTTACTCAGTTAACTGGTAAGAAGCCAGTAGAGGCTATCTAACGATCCTCTGTTGCCCCACCATCCACAGGAGCGAACAAGGGCGAGGGGTGCCTACCACCTGATGCTCTGGTTCGGTACCTGTATGAGCCTGGTGAGCTAGAAGGTGGTCGACGGCGTGCAACAGATCCTAACTGGTCGATAGATGTTCACAGGCTTGACAGGTATGTGGAGGCGAATGGGCAGCCTACATTGTACTACCTGGCTAGCGGTCCCAGGCGACCGTTTGTGCGAGAGGAGCTTCAGCTAGTCCCTACAGATACACAGCTGCCACCATCCAGAGTGCTCAAGCCCGCTGCTGTCTATTCATGAGGGATATGTCACTCGATGGGCTCGGTATGGACACAATCTGGCAGCACATGGTGCTTATCATGGTAAGCGGAGAGTCCGAATTTTTCCTGCGCATATGTTACCATACCTGGTTGCATATGCGTAGGCCTCAGTTTTTAGCTTTGTCCACCCTGCCATGTAGGGTGCTGTAGACCCTCTGCCAAGAGACCGCATTCTGCTGCTTTGACATTCCCTTAGCCGAGCACTTACGTGCAGCTGTGCTCTCCATGTAGTAGCATTTGGAGCAGAGAGCGATATCACGAGAGCCTTCGAACTCGATCTTGAACAGTCCCGGGGTCCGTCCAGACCATTTGTCTCAAGCTAGCCAGTCCTGCTTATGAGCCAGGTACTCTGCTCGCATATCAGGGTGAATGACGTCGTCGAGGTTGGAGCCTGCTATAGCGATATATGCGGAGTCAGTGTCAATCTGCAGGTACTCAAAGCTGTCACGAGCTACGTAGTGATCGAGGAAGTCGTAGTAGAACTCCGGCATTCGCAGCTTCGCGAGCTCATAAACGGCTATCCCCACCTGGCTTGTGACTCTGGAGCTCATATGACTCACCGATCCCCTCGAGATCTTCAAACCATGCACTACACAGGGCCTTGTCTACCATGCATTCATCCTTCGTGAAGCGGGTGTTGCTATGGCGTTCTAGGGACTCGATGAGCTTCCCGTAGGCACTGCTGACGAGTAGTTTGAAGAGATCTGCCAAGAGCACGTTGCGCTTATCTATATCTCCCGAGCGGTAGGCCTCTGTAACATTCGCCATGAACCACTCAAATGGACACATGGCCTCATAGTCTATGGTGCGGTATACAGCAGTGATCTCCAGGCCTTGGGTTATATACCACTTGAGTGTCGGGGTGCACAGCAGGCACTTGTTGCCTGAGAGGGCACTGACCAGCTTCTGGGTAGTGGGCCGCTTCCTCCCTGTTCGCCCTAGATATGCCAGCATCTCAGACGAGATTTCCTCTACCGGGATATCGCGGTTATAGAAGAGAGGAGGCATTTCCTCGAACTTTGCCCACAGAGCCTTGAAGACCTCTATATCCACCTCAGCAAACCCAAACCAGCTGTCTGCTAGAAGAGCCTCCTTAAAGCTAGCTACCCCACTGGCACCGGACTAATGGCGCACAGTCTCCTTACCACATGACATCGTTGACAGGTACAGAGTATTTGCATCATAGCCGAGTAGACATTGGCAGACACGTTCACTCTGGCGGATTCGAGTCACACTGGCCTCATGGTATCTGGTGAACACGATGATGGGACATCCAACAACAGCACCCTTCAGCATCTCATAGGCTTCATTGTCTGGTGAATAGAGGCTAACATCTGGCATGTGCTGAGCGGTTCCACGTAGGAGGCACTGCAGTGACACACCTGGGAGAGACACCTCATCTTTGATGATGTCTATTTCTCATTCTGTGTAGAACTCCCGCATCTGCTCTAGGGCTTCGATGAATGGACTGACGTCCAGGTTGTTGTACTATTGCAGCCAGTCGGCGAATGTCCACATTCCATGCTGCTGAATGTCTGGTTAGACTGTTCCCCCTCTGTTCGCGTCAAGGGGTAGCCACCCTTGAGCTTAGATGTCCATGGTGAGTAGTCAGGAAGCCCTGGATAGTTGAGCTTCTCGTGTGTGTCAAACCATTCATGTGGGAGCCAGCTCTTCTGCTGTGTACACACGTAAGCTTTGACCCATACCTCATACGAGACTCCTGGGCCGAGGTAGTTCAGCACATCGAGAAACCGTAGCTCAGGTGTTATGAGGAACAAGGTCTGACTAGCCTTCTTGGCGACTTTCACTGTAACCGTACTGTCAGTCAGCTCATCGACAAAGTACGTCTTCAGGTCATACCCCCCAGAGTTGAACCCCAGTACAGGCACTTGGTCACATCACTCGTTGATCAGTTGCTGCTGCTGCTTAGGGAGCTTGTCCATGTCCGTCTGTATGTACTGTGCCCGCCGTTGGATCACCAGCATGAACTCTCTGATTAGTTCTTTGGGGTCAGGATTGCAGAGTTGAGTGGGCTCACTCATGGCGCCCTCTAAGCAGCGGCCAACTGACACAGAGATAGGTATGTGAGTACTCTCGATCGTGAGAGTCTCCGTAGGATGAGTCTTGATACCATCTAGGAGTGCTTCGAAGTCGTAAACTATGAAGTGTGGGTATGGGACAGTCCGAACTCGTTTAGGGCCGCTTGGGCCACATTTTATGCAGCACTCGCACTGTACCACAAGCGTGCATCCAGATGCTCTCAGCTTCTTCTCTCTCAGGATTGTCTTGCGGTATCTTTGTTCAGTGTCCTCACCTCGCTGGTGTTGTGGACACCCGCGCCAGTGACAGCCATGGAACTGGTAAATGGTGTTGGTGGTCAGATCATAACCATCTACGGGAGCGCCCTCGATACAATGCTCGCCACCGTGCCCACACTCTACATGGTGTATGTGTACACCTCTGTTTCTCGACTCCTACTCGATCCAATGAGTAGCCGCTGAACTGGATGGTTGGGGCGGATAGAAGGCTTTCTCATACGCAGACTGTGGCACCTCAACCTTCTCGCCAGGACACACGATTTTTGTTTTGCCGCCTGTACAGTGATCAGCGTGGCGTTGAAGATTGCATGCCTGTGTAAACCTCTGCTGATGGTGACTGCACACTAGTGCATGTGCCTGCCTGGAGATGTTCATGATGTAGAACGCGTGGTGGTCCCACACTCTGATGGTAATGGTGTCACGGTAGTGAGCAGCTTGGGTGATCAACTGCCAGGTGCCCTCTTCTGTTGCTTCATACACTCGAATCCCGATCTTGGTGAAGAACTCTACCTTGTCCATCTGATCCAGCGAGGTCTGGCGGACATCAGGTACTGTCACTGTCTTGCCGTAGAACTGTGTGGCAAGCTCTCGTGTACGAGCTGTACTTCTATCAGCTCTCGCTCCTCGGTAGACTGCTAGACATCTCCAGAGACACATGTTGTCCCTCTAAGTGTCGATGGCAGTCATACTCTTCTTCTGTCATAGCCAGTCTAGGTGGGGACATGTCCTAAGCAGAGGTTGGCAGTCGATGACAGCCCTTACCTCAACATTGATTGATTGAACGAAAGCTGACTTGGTGTTGGGTCGATCGATATTGTCCATTTCGAGGCGGGCTTGCTCTCTTGCTGCCACCCAGTCCTGAACTGGTCCTATCGTGTTCAGCCACAGGCTCTGTGGAGCATTCTTGTGGAAGAGCATCACCCTACCGTCTTCGATGTGATGGATGCGATAGGTATTGGTGCAGCGGAGGTAGAAGACGTTCTGGACAGTCTGCTGGATCTTTTGCATGATCTGGCCTGTGAGCTATCCTTCTAGACCTCTGAATGTCCAGCGTCCTCTATCCTCTGGCTCCCTTTCGCCGAGACGCTGGTCGGGAATGTGTTCACCTACTCGCCTTATGCTCCAGGCCAAGTGTTCAGACCTCGGCCCCCTCATTAGTCGCTTAGCGATCATGTGTAGGGGATGTAAACTATTCAGTGGATGGTCCGCCATCCGCCTCGCTACAGTCTTGGCTCGCAAGCTAGTAGTCACCTCCTCGTCCAACTGACGAAGCTCATGGATCCGCTGCGGTTTCTTGTGGGGATTCAAAGGATCATCTTTAGTAAGCGCTGGAAACATTCATGTCGGCATTGCTTGGAGAGTCGCTTCTGCCACTCCTCAGCATGGACCTGTGCCACTAAGGCCGAATTGCTTTGCAATAGCGCAAAGCTGTGCAACAGTACTCATGGTGTATATCCCTGTGGATGGTCGCTTCTGTCCCTCCTCGGCAGGGACCTGTCCGATCATCTGGAGCAGGTCGGCTTTCTTGGCCTTAGAGTAGCCCCTAAGGCCGAATTGCTTGGCAATAGTGCGAAGCTGTGCAACAGTACTCATGGTGTATATCCCCGTTGATGCCTGTCTCTAAATGGGTGTTCAGGCCCTATTATGTGTGACGATCAGGACCTGTGGGTGGATGCCTGTCTAGGCGTTTAGACCCTATTATGTGTGGTGCTGGCGATCAGTACCTGTGGGTGGTGTCCCTGTGGATGCCTGTCTCTAATGGGGCATTCATACCTCATTATGTGTGACGATTGTTACCTGTGGGTGGGGTATATCCCTGTGGATGCCTGTCTGGGCGTTCAGACCCTATTATATGTAACGATCAGTATCTGTGGGTGGTGTATACCGCTTTGGATGCCTGTCTCTAAATGGGTGTTCAGACCCTATTATGTGTGGCGATCACTACCGTGGCTGGTGTATAACGCTGTGGATGCCTGTCTCTAAATGGACATTCAGACCCTATTATGCGTGGTGCTGGCGATCAGTAACCGTGTGGGTGTATATTTCTGTGGGTGCCGTCTCTAAATGGGCATTCAGATGTGTGTGGGGAGGTGGTGCACATGCATGCCCCCTGGATAGGAAGTGCTCGCACGTGTATAAAGCCCAATGAGAGAGGTATGGCTAAGTCCGTAAGAAGACGTGGCTTGCATGCGCACGTGTCAGATCCACATGTCAGTACTGTGACAGATTGTATGCTTATATTGTATCGAGAAATCACTTCATTCTCGTCGTTCTTGGTACCAATCAGTGCCGGAATGAAGCGAGAATTTCAAACCTGTTTACCATTTTAAAATCGGATCAGAAATGGCCGAGTTATCCACAAATGCTATTAGTGAGATTTGAACCTGTGATTTTAAGTTTTCTAATAAACACAAAACGAGGATCCAACGCATTAACTACCTCGGCTATGTATGCATTAGTAATTATAGCTGATAAGTTATGTGTTCTCATTGCTGTATTGCTGCGCTTATCAGTCCCTCTAGATCTTGACGTCACTTTGAGATAACGTATATATTATAGACCATAATTTTGTAGTTACCAGTGTGTTATTGATCTGTTTACTATTATTGCACACGTGTAGTTACCAGTGTGTTATTGATCTCTGTGCTATTATTGCGCAACAATTAGTATCATTATTTGTAATCTAATTAGCGGTTCTCCGTTGGCTCAGTTGATAACAGCACTGAATTCTAATAAAAAAATAAATAAATAAAAAGTAAAAACTAAAAGATGGTGGTACCAAGTCGACGATACGAAGCAACAGAGAACCACTGAAAACCCCCGGCAGAGATAGAGAGAGAGAGAGCCGGCCAGGCCAGAGAGGGTCAGTGATGATAAGCGGTGGTTCTCCAGAAGAGGTGGCGTGGGAGTTTTATAGGATTTTTTAGGTTTTATTTTTATTTTTTTATTTTTTGTTTCATGACAGTGTTACTCTTTACCGAGAAGCATGCCATCACGTCAATACCTTGTCTCTAAATGGGCGTTCAGACCCTATTAAGTGTAGTAGTAGTGTCGGGATTAAAATGATACTACCTCCCTCAACTGGCAGTCTGGTGCCTCTATCTAGAGGCATACCAACCACCTGTCTCAGCAATCCTGGGGGCCTCCATCTAGAGGCTACACCAACCACATGTCTCAGCAACCTATGCCACAGGGATTCAAAGGGCGGTGGGGGCCACGGATCGCCGAACGGCGGCCAGTTGAGGGAGGTGGTATCATTTTAATTCTGACACTACTACTAACCGACACGTTGTACGAATTGTATGTATTTACCATTTAATAAACTTTCCGTAAAATATTTTGATACTAATTTGACTGGGCGCTGTTGCTGCCATGGGGGAAGCTTTCAAACGGATTTCAACAGAAACCAGTCAAATTAGTTGCAAAATGTTTAACAGCTTACTGCATAGTTTTATGGAAACTGATAGTCATAGAGCTCAGGGACCGATCGCTCCAAACACGAGTGAGGTGTAGGTGTAGCTTAGGTACAGATGGGTGGGGCATAGCTATAACTGGAAAGGTCAATTGAGTGATAAATAGAGGATCTGGAAGCAGGTCTCATTTAATATCAGTATTATCAACCTCGTCGAAAATTATCACATTACACGAGCTTTCATTCTGTTTATCATGCAAATTTACACACGTACATCGTAATTAGTATATACATTACAAAATGTAAATCAACATCATGGCGTATCCTGTCGTGTTGATATTTTCGCCGTCGTCGTCGCTGCGAACCTATACAGCGTGGGATTAATACGCGTGATCTAATCGATACAGATCTTAGAGATCTTAGCGAGACTAATATGAAGTGCCTCAGTTCTCAAATCATCAAGGACAACCATCAAGCGAGGGATGTTTCAACCAAACGTCTGACCTAATGGCGATATATTTCTTCAAAAGCTCAGATATGTCTATCGAATTTCATACGTAAATTAAAATCCTTGTCAATAAACCCAACAAGAATAACAATGTACGGAAACGGGCCGTTTTAAATCCTTCAGAATGGCAAAAAATCATGCTATGATATTGTAGCCATTTTTGGCTTCGTCAACTTTGCCGTCTTCAGACATAACACGCGTATGTATTTACACCTCTGTGGCAATTTGACACATTGCGTGACTATTATACTGTAACGTTCTGGTGCCAGTATCTCAAAGGATCTTTCAATTTCCGGTTTATCCATCAATCGTATCATGTCATAATCAACTACGTGACGTGTATGATGACATCATAATTAATGACGTCATGAATGCTTAATTGATGATGGGTGAAGCGTTGTTGCACGAATTGTATGTCGTTACTATTTAATAACGATTCTGTTGAATAATTTGACTGGGTGGTGTTGCTGCCAACAGTTAAATTAGTTTCCAAATATTCAACAGCCTACCGGTATAGTTTTCTGGAAATTTATAGGTGGGCAGGTCAGGGATCGAAGAATCCTAATACGGCGAAGTGTGGGTGGCGCTTAGCTACATATGGGCGGGGCATAGCTAAAACTGGATTCCTCCATTCCAAGGCAACAATATTGTTGACAATTACTAAAGAAATCCAACAAGAACATGGTGCTAGGCAGCAGCAGCTTACAGTCATTAGTTTCAAAATAATTTCCATATTATCTCTTACATTGTAAACGATTTCTCGTATATGGTCATTCATCTTCAGAGGCTTAAGACTGACTAACGATCGTGAAGCATTTTGTGACGTGTTGTTGCTACTGTTTAATTTTTTTAAACTGACTATATAAACACGCACACGAATCGACGCACGCACGTCTGTTTCAACTTACTTTTAGTAGGCCTACCTTTGCGTGGTTTTCGTCTCCTTATTCTTACGATAACGACAGCCACTAGAACACCAATAACGATCACCATGGGAATGACTACGCCAGATGCTATAGCGCCTGCCTGAACGCCATCATCAGAGGACTTGGCCGCGGGTGTTACAGCTGAAGAGAATAATGGACATCCGAGTGACATATAATGACTAAATTTCTTCGAAAAATTAAAATATTTACTTATTTAATGTCCATTTGCTGGCCAAGAGAAGACTGTTTTTGACAATTTACCACTGTATTGGCTGGCTCGATTACCGAGCCAGTCATTTCAGTGGTAAAATTTCAAAAATAGTCACCTGGCCTGTAAATGGGCATTACTCAAAACCACTACAGAGGCCGGTTTTGGCCGGTTTCGTCACGATAGGGTTAAATATAGCGTTATCAATAAGACATTGACATTACCATTAACATTGGCCTTGATTTATAAGAGTAATCAGAGATTGCAAACCCACTCCCTCGGACTTTCCGGATTTTCCAGATTTTCAAGATTTTCAGAATTTCCGGATTTTAGGATTTTCAAGACTGATCTCCTCATGACCGTAGTTGTGGAGTCCTATATTGCCCTTTTTGCGTTAAAGTTTGAACGATAATCGGACCCGTACTTTCGCAGATATCCATAGATGCAGAATTTGGTCCGATCCGGATTGCTTTTATTCGGATTACGGCAAACGTAGGGAATTCCTTTTTCACGGGAAGATGCTTTGTTGTGTTAACATTTGAACTGAATGGACCTTTCCAAACTATCCATCAATCATATGACGTCATAATCAACTAAGTGACGTGTAGGATGACATCATAATCAATGACGTCATGAATGGCGCAGATACTTGATGATGAACTATGCGTTATTCTGCTAATTGTAACCTATGTCTTTACTGTTTAATAAACATGCTGTTGAATATTTTGAAACGAATCTGACTGGGCGCTGTTGCTGCCATAGTTTTCTAGAAATTGATAGTCAGGGAGTTCAGGAATCGATCGATTCCAATACGGCGATGTGTGGGTGGAGCTTAGTTAGATATGGGCTGGGGCATAGCTAAAACTGGATTCCTTCATTGGGTCAGTAGTATTTTAGATTCAGTCGCGGGTACGCACGCACTCACGCACGCACGCACGCACGCACGCACGCACGCACGCACGCACGCACGCACGCACGCACGCACGCACGCACGCACGCACGCACGCACGCACGCACGCACGCACGCACGCACGCACGCACGCACGCACGCACGCACGCACGCACGCACGCACGCACGCACGCACGCATGCACTCATGCACGCACGCACGCACTCATGCACGCACACACGTTTTAAACGTATTCTTAACAATTTAAGGAATATGCCTATTCTTTTGAGTATTTGATAGTGATCTGGAAGCAGTTGTTGCATAATCAATCGGAATCCTTATCACATCAATATCAGTTTCAATTCCTAATCAGTTAGCAGAAGATCGGTTGATGTATAACGTGGTGCAAGTCTTGCTGAAAGCTGTTACAAGCTATCACATTCAACCAAACGTCATTGTTTAATAAATAAGTACACATTATTATGCTTGAACATTTGACCACTGGATTCTCAAAATCTCAATTTAAAGGTAACTATCTAACTATAGACAGCAACAGCTAGCACATAAATTAGTTTCAAACTACTCAACAGACTAGTTATTGAACTGAACGTTCCAGTTTTAGCTATGCCCCGCCCATCTCTAACTAAGTTCCACACACATCTCGTTCGTGTACGGGTCGATCCCCGAACGCCCTTGACCATCAATTTCCAGAAAACTATACACGTTAGCTGTTAAATATTTCGAAACTAATTTGACAGCAACCGTGCCTAGTCAAATTAGTTTCAAAATATTAAACAAAATGTTTATTAAATGGTAAGGACATACAATTTGTACAACGTGTCTGACCATTAAGAGTTAAAAATGGGTAAAATAGAGTCATTTATGACGTGATGATTATGACGTCATCCTAAACGCCGCTTAGCTGATTATGACGTCATATGGCGTCAGCTTGATACATGGATACTCTGGAAAGGTGAATTGCAAATGGTTTTGGTGTTTTGTCAATTTGCATTCGAAGTGGTAACCGTACTGAATATTAACCCAGATCACGCAGCTTACTGGGCCGATACTGAGCCTATACCACGCAGTATCTGCCCAATATTATCCCACTAAGCTGCGTTATCAGGGAACGGTTTCATAGTGACCATGTCATTAACAGTTTCAATCAATTCTGATCAAGTATCTTAAATTCTTAAGAAATATATCATTGCATGCATGTTCTCAACTTAACTTTAGACTACTGAAAACTGGACGCGGTAAGTTTTCAAGAATTGTCTTCTCTATGCCTGCAAATGGACATTCCTCAAGACAAATTTGTCATAAAATTGTAAAATTTGTAAAATCATTCCCCCATACAATGCGATCATATCTTGCTTATCAGAAATGGTGAATGGATGCGGATAAAACCGTTCATGACGTCTTGTGACGAAGATAGGGCATTAACCGTTTAAATACAAAAGGCCACATTTAAAGAGAATAATATACACTTTAATAAATATTTGGCTGCATATTTTGAAATTAATTTGATAAGGAAGCTGTTGCTAGTAGCTGTTCTTTCAGGTGCATATTAATTAGTTCCAAAATATTATAAAGAGTTAACCGGAATAGTTACATTGAAATTGAAATTATGAGAATGTACCAAAAGTTTAACCATTTTAAGATTTCAATCCCACTACTGCTTACTCATTATGATATAATTCCTCGTGACATATGCACTCTGAATGAATTAAATAGAGCTATTCTAGCTATGCCCCGCCCATCTATAGCTAAGCTCCACCCACATCTCGATCGTGTTGGGATCGATCCCCGAACGCCCTGACTATCAATTTCCAGAAAACTATACACGTTAGATGTTAATATTTTGAAACTAATTTGACTCGGCGCTGTTCAAAATATTCAACAACATGTTTATACAAAGGTAAAGACATACAATTCGTACAACGTGTCGGACTAGTAAGAGTTAAAGATGGGCCAACTAGAATCATTTATGACGTAATGATTATGGCGGCATCCTACGCGCCACTTGGCTGATTATGAAGTCATATGACGTCAGATTGATAGATTGATACATTGGAAAGGTGAATTGCAAATGGTTTTGGTATGTTGGCAATTTGCGTTCGAAGTGTTAACCGTACTCAATATTAATGCAGATAACGCAGCTTACTGGGCCGATACTGGGCCGACACCGTGAAGAATCTGCCCCGTATCAGCCCATTAAGGTGCGTTATCAGGGAATGGTTTCATAGTGACCATATCATTAACAGTTTCAATCAATTCTGATCAACTATCTTAAATTCTTAAGAAATATATCATTGCATGCATGTTCTCAAATTATCTTTAGACTACTGAAAACTGGAAGCGGCTGTTGTCTAAGTACTAAAATACTAAGAGTATATCAAAATGCAATATTTAACCCAATATTTCAATCGAAAACAAATGGTGTGTGGAGTCCTTAATATCATACGTCTCTAGCCGGGAGAGAGGGGGCGGAGAGAGAGAGAGAGAGAGAGAGAGAGATAGAGAGGTGAGAAGGATGGGGGTGAGAGAGCGGGGAGTGGGAGGGGGACAGGGGAGGGGAGGGAGAGGGGGAGAGGGGGAGAGAGCGAGAACGAGCGGGAGAGAGAGAGAGAGAGGGAGAGAGAGAGAGGGAGGGAGGGAGGGAGGTAAGGGGGAGGGGGGAAGGGATGGAGAGGGAGAGAGCTTGAGAGGTGTGTGGGGGGGTAGATGGAGAAAGAGGGGGAGGCGGGGGAGGGGAGGGGGAGGGGAGGGGGGAGGGAGAGCGAGAGAGAGAGAGAGAAAGAGAGAGAGAGAGAGAGAGAGAGAGAGAGAGAGAGAGAGAGAGAGAGAGAGAGAGAGAGAGAGCGAGAGAGCCTCAAAGCGCTCAAAATACTACTTATATATTAATTAACCATTTAATGGTAAAGATATGTACTAGAGAAGAAAGTGTTGCTCATTGAACGGTAACAGAGCCAGTCATTCCAGTGGTACACTTTCGAACATATCCTTCTCTTAGCCTGCAAATGGCCATACCTCAACACCACTGAAGAGATTGCGTTGGCCGGTTTCATGATTAAATGGTTGGGTTGTGCTCATTGAGTGTCCATTTGAAGGTCAAGCGTGGATTATTTTTGAAAATGTACCACTAGAATGACTGGCTCTGTCATCGAGCCATTTATTCCAGTGGTAAGTTTTCAAGAATTGGCTACTCTATGCCTGCAAATGGACATTTCTCAAGACAAATTTGTCATAAAATGGTTATATTTGTAAAATCATTCGCACATACAATGCGATCATATCTTGCTTATCAGAAATAGTGAATGGATGCGGATAAAACCGTTCATGGCGTCTTGCGAGGAAGACAGAGCATTGACACTTTAAATACAAAAGACTAAATTTAAAGAAAATAATATATAATTTAATAAATATTGGGCTACATATTTTGAAATTAATTTGACAAGGAAGCTGTTGCTGGAAGCTGTTCTTCCTGACAGGAACAGTTTCATACGAAAGCCCAGAAGGCTCATTCGAAATTCAAAATTCAAAATTCAAAATTCAAAATTTGAAATTCAAAACTCGGCTTCGAAATTCAAAACTCGATTTCGAAATTCAAATCTTAGATCAACCAATCACGAGCCATTTTACATTTATGTAAATTTATGCTAGCCAATCGCACGTTTACGTTTCTGCTAACTGTATGTACGTTTGAAACAATCATGGCGTCGATGAACGTTGCTGTTTCGGAAAGAGATGGAGAGACATGCGCGTTCTTCGTGGATGCAACTTTATCTCTTGAACAACTCGGTAACTCGGCTATTCCTGTTGCTGATATGTGTTGGCCTATATACCTATATGCCTATATATCTACTTCGTAGGTAGTTGACACCAGGATATAGGTCACACTTGAGTAAGGCTACATCTATTGCTGAGGCATTGCGTCCCGGATCTAAAAATAGCATCCTGGCCTGTTTGCTAAGAAGAAACTTAATGGGTACGAATGTATGTGTCTGTGGATCGAATCTAGACATTAATTAATACCGTCGCCCCTTGCTTTAAAATTAGGGGACGCTCCGCTGTTCCGACAACCCAATAGTCCGACAATTGTAACCACTAGACCGCCAGCCCAAAGGTCCCACACTTATATACAGTTAGTCAGACAAACCAGCACAAGGTGCTCATCATCATCATCATCGTTGCTACCGGAACCAGTAGGCAGTAGCAGCAGCGCAACCACAGCAGCAGCCCACCACCACCGTCATTATAGCTGCCACTTCTCTCGATTAAAACGAGCAAGAATATAATCCACATACACATTGCCAGAAATAATGGTGGTTTATCTCTGCATGACCTAGAAATTTGAGTGGCATGCATAAATTTACATAATTGTAAGACGGCTCGTAATTGGCTGATTTAAGATTTGAATTGTGAAGTCGAGGTCTGAATTTCGAACCCGAGTTTTTAATTTCGAAGTCGAGTTTTGAATTTCGAGGTCTAGTTTTGAATTTTGAAATCGAGTTTTGAATTTCCAAGTTTGAATCTTGAATTTCGAAGTTTGAATTTGAATTTTGAATTACGAATGAGGCTTCTGGGCTTTCGTATGTTCATGTTAAATTAGTTCCAAAATATTTTAAAGAACTAACCGGAATAGGTACGTTGAAATTGAAATTATGAGAATGTGCCAAAAGTGTACCCATTTTAAGATTTCAATCCCGGTACCGCTTACTCATTATGATTTAATTTCTTAGTGGAATATACACTCTGAATGAATTAAATAGAGGGATGCAATTCTAGCTATGTCTCGCCCATCTATAGCTAAGCTCTGTCTATAATTTGAGCGTGTTGGGATCAGTTTATTGGCTTCTCATTTTCAAAATAACTATACAGCTAAGCTGTTGAATACTTTAAAACTAATTTGACAGTGCCCGGCCCATCTCTATCTAAGCTCCACCCACATCAAGCTCGTGCTGGGATCGATCGATCCCTGAACGCCCTAACTCTCAATTTCCAGAAAACTACACAGGTAAGCTGTTGAACATTTGCCTATGGCAGCAACAGGGCCCAGTCCAATTAGTTTCAAAATGTACAATAAAATGTTTAGTAAATATTAAATCCATCAAAAACATACAAGGTGTACACTTGACGGACGATTCCAGCTTCTTGACATAGCTTTGTCTGCATACTATGATAGTGACGTCAACTTGTACGTGACGTAATTGATTATGACGTCAAGACTTGCGTGACAACCTGGATTCATCCATTACAGTTCTTCACATACAGTTCATTTAATGTTTTGCTGCGTTTAATTATATGCATATTTTCTAACAAGTATGTAAAATTACTATGTAGCAATACATAGTTACCTTTTGGTATAAGATGAGCAGAAAAACGTGGAAGCTGTGAATCAGTTTTCAGACCATTGTCTAGAGTAGCGTGATAAGCAGTGTAATCTTGTTCTTGAACAGAATGTATGGTAAGTGTGGCTTCATATCCTGGAATGGTCACGGATGTTTTATAAAATGTCCAACTCACATCTGTTGCTACAACAGTGTGTGCGATCTTTGCAAGATTGGGATCTAATGCAGAATCTGATCCATTCTTGTACCATGTGACATTAGGCTGAGGATCACCAATACACAATACGCTAAGTATTGCTGTCTCATTTAATCCGGCACTGAAATTGCCTACTTCAACCAGTTTAGGGGAGTCTGTAAATAATAATAATAAATAACAATAATAATAATAATAATAATAATAATAATAATAATTTGCTGCTGCTGCTACTGCTACTGCTACTGCTACTGCTACTGCTACTGCTACTACTACTACTACTACTACTACTACTACTACTACTACTACTACTACTACTATAATAATAATAATAATAATAATAATAATAATAATAATATTATGCTATTTTGACCAACAACATACATTCTCCAACCTTTACGAAAAGGCATGCCATTGTCAATTGAGTTACTCAATCTAAACCACCACTGGTTTGATCACTATTTTTATCATAACAGTAATACTTCCACAGGAATTCTGTAACGTGCCCACATGAGTGTGCGCATTATATGAATGGCACTCACATACCTACCAGGGTTGAGGTCGAGTACAGACAGCTGAACTGAGGCTGAGTACGAGTACTTTGGCAAAGTAATTGGGGCTGAGTACAAGTACATGTACGTTTTACCAAGTGTACTGAGGCTAAGTATGAGTACATTGTAAATGTACTTGGCATACAAGTACATGTTAATACGAAAATGTTGCCAAGGTGGCTATGGAGGGTGTGGGGGGGGGGAGAACAGCCATACTATAACATTAGCCTGCTTGAAATATGGGGTGAAGTTTCTGCGAATTCCGTAAATATACATGTAGATATAAAATACGGCGTCTGTAGTGGTGTTTTCCTCTATTTATTTACTAAACAAAGGTACCTTGTTGAATATTTTGGATATACATGTAATCAGGACTGAACGGTGTTAGTACCATGAGCGGCATTAGCTCCCAGCCAAATTAGTATCAAAACATTTCACGGAATATTTACTAATGCTTTTAACGATACAGAGAAATTGACAAATTCATTACAACAAGAAATAACCAGTTGAATATTTTTAAATAATTGGACTGGCAGTTGCTCCTAACTTAGGCATAAATTAGTTCCAGCCAAATTATTTTCAAAATATTTAACAGAATATTTACTTCATAAAGAATATGCTGAATTCCTGGCATGATTGCTATGAATGTATAAGATAAGGCCTCATCAGTGAAAGGGTTAAATTAGAAATAATTTATTTCAGATACATCAATAATGTTGAATATTTTGAAATTTATTTGACTGATAAACATTACTGCTGATGGCAGCATTCGCGTTCAGTCAAATTATTTTCGAAATTTTCAACATTGAACTTTATTCTTAAAATAGTTTATGTAATATTAACATTGATCACTCCTTTAACCCTTACATTTGTTCAAGAAAGTTTCAGTTTTCTCATAGAAATTGTTAATTTGCAGAGTACATTTGTATCTCTGGAAATGTACCACTGGGATTACTGGCTTTCTTTTCAAGCCAGTTATTCCAGTGTTAAATTTTCATAAATCGTCTAGTAGTAGTGTTGGGGTCAAAATGATACCACCTCCGTCAACTGGCCGCCGTTCGGCGATCCGTGGCCCCCACCGCCCTCTCAATCGCTGGGGCGTAGGGTGTTGAGACGGGGCCACAGCCGAACAGCTGCCAGGGAGGTAGGACCATCCCGACCCTACTACTACCAGTGTCTGAACGCCCATTTAGAGACACACCTCCACAGTGATATCCACCACTGATCGCCATCAACGACACCAGAAGGGCCAGGGATACTAGTAGTAGTGGCGGGGTCAAAATGATACCACCTCCCTCAACTGGCCGCCGTTCGGCGATCCGTGGCCCCCACCGCCCTCTCAATCCCTGGGGCATAGGGTGTTGAGACGGGGATCACCACGGATCGCCGAACGGCTGCCAGGGAGGTAGGATCATCCCGACCCTACTACTACTACTAGGGTCTGAACGCAGATGTAGAGACAAGCCTCCACAGTGATATCTACCACTGATCGCCATAAACTACACCGGAAGGGCCAGGGATATATACCACCCACAGGTACTGATCGCCACACATAATAGGGTCTGAACACCCTTTTAGAGACAGGCATCCACAGGGATATACACCACCCACAGGTACTGATCGCCAGCACCACACATAATAGGGTCTGAACGCCCAGACAGGCATCCACAGGGATATACACCACCCACAGCTACTGATCGCCACACATAATAGGGTCTGAACGCCCATTTAGAGACAGGCATCCACAGGGATATGCACCATGCTTACTGTTGCACCGCTTCGCGCTATTGCAAAGCAATTCGGCCTTAGAGGCTACTCTAAGGCCAAGAAATCCGACCTGCTCCAGATGATCGGACAGGTCAGTGCCGAGGAGTGGCAGAAGCGACTCTCCCGAGCAATGCAGGCGGGAAGGTTTCCGGCACTTACCAAAGATGATCCTTGGAATCCCCACCAGAATGCTCAGCGACCCTGTGAGCTTCGTCAGTTGGACGAGGCAGTGACTGCTAGCTTGCGAGCCAAGACTGTAGCAAGGCGGATGGCGGACAATCCACAGGAGTGCTTAACTCTCCTATGCAGGATCGCTAAGCGAGTGATGCCGAGGTCTGAACCCTTAGCTCAGAGCATAAGGGGACCGAGGTCTGAACCCATAGCCGTGAGAATAAGGTGATAAGGCAAACACATTCTCGACCAGCGTCTTGGCGAAAGGGAGCCAGAGGATAGAGGACGCCGGTCAGTATGCTAGACATTCTTCACAGGTCTAGAAGGAGACCTCACAGGCCAGATCAAGCAAAGGATCCAGCAGACTGTCCAGAACGCCTTCTACCTCCGTTACACCCATACCGATCGCATTCGTCAAATCGAAGACGGTAGGGTGTTGCTCTTCCACAAGAATGCTCCAGGGAGCCCCTGGCTGAACACAATAGGAGCAGCTCAGGACTGCGTGGCAGCAAGAGAGCAAGCCTGCCTCGACACAGACAATATCGATCGACCAAACACCAAGTGGGCTATCGTTTGATCAACCGACGTTGAGGTCAGGGCTGTAATCGACCACCAACCTCTGCTTTGGACAGGCCCCCTCCCAGACTGTCTACGACAGAAGAAGAGTATGATTGCCCTCGACACCTACAGGGACAGCATGTGTCTCTGGAGATGTCTAGCTGTCCACCGAGGAGTGAGAGCTGATAGAAGTACAGTTCCTGCACGAGAGCTTACCACACAGTTCTACAGCTAGACAGTGACAGTACCTGATGTCCGCAAGACCTCACTGGATCAGCTGGATAAGGTAGAGTTCTTTGCCAGGATCGGGAGTCACGTGTATGAACCAACCGAAGAGGGCACCTGGCACATACTAAGGCAAGCAGCTCACTACCGTGAAACCATGACCATCGGAGTGTGAAATCACCATGCCGTCTACATCAAGAACATCTCCAGGCTGGCACATACTCTAGTCTGCAGTCACTGTCAGCAGAGGTTTACAAAGGCATAACACCTTCAACGCCACACTGATCACTCTACAGGTGGCAACACAACAATCGTGCATCCTGGTGAGAAGGTTGAGGCGCCACAGTCTGCGTATGATAAAGCCTTCTATCCGCCCCAACCATCCAGTTCAGCGGCTACTCATTGGATCGAGTATGAGTCGAGAAACAGAGGCGTACACATACACCATGTGTGGGCACGGTGGCGAGCGTTGGATCGAGGGTGCTCCCGTAGATGGTTATGATCCGACCACTAACGCCGTTTACCAGTTCCATGGCTGCCACTGGCCCGGGTGTCCACAACACCTGCGAGGTGAGGATGCCAAACAAAGATACCACAAGACCGTCCTGGGAGAGGAGAAGCTGAGAGCCTCTGGATGCACACTTGAGTGCTGTATAAAGCGCTGCACAAGTGTCCCTAAACGAGTTCGGACTGTCCCATACCCACACTTCCTAGTTTACGACTTCGAAGCACTCCTAGATGGTATCAAGACTCATCCTACGGAGACTCTCACGATCGAGAGTACTTACATACCTATCTCTGTGTCAGTTGGCTGCTCCTTAGATGGCGCCACGAGTGAGCCCACTCACCTCTGCAATCCTGACCCCAAAGTACTGATGAGAGCGTTCATGCTGGTAATCTAATGGCGAGTATCTCTAATCCGGACAAGGGTTAGGGTACAGTACATACCGACAGACCTGGACAAGCACCCAAAGCAACAGAAGCGACTGATCAACGAGTGGTGTGACCAAGTGCCTGCACTTGGGTTCAACTCTGGGCGGTAATACCTGAACCTCATCAAGAAGTACTTTGTCCATGAGCTGACTGACAGTACAGGCACAGTGAAAGTCGCCAAGAAGGCTAGTCAGACCATGTTCCTCATCACACCTGAGCTAGAGTTTCTCGATGTGCTGAACTACCTCGGCTCAGGCATCTCATACAAGGCATGTGTCAAAGCTTACGGGTGTACACAGGAGAAGAGTTGGTTCCTGTAGGAATGGTTTGACACACATGAGAAGCTCACCTATCCATGGCTTCCTGACTACTCAGCATGGACATCTAAGCTCAAGGGTGGCTACCTATTGACACGATCAGCGTGGGAATAGTGTAACCGGGCATTCAATTAGCATGGAATGCGGACATTCGCCGACTGGCTGCGATACTACAACTACCTGGACGTCAGTCCATTCATCAAGCCCTAGAGCAGATTCAGGAGTTCTACACTGAACGAGAAATAGACATCCGCAAAGATGCGGTGTCTCTCCCAGGTGTGTCACTGCAGTACCTCCTATGTGGAACCGCTCAGCACATGTTGGACGTTAGCCTCTATTCACCGGGCAAGGAAGCCTATGAGATGATGAGGGGTGCTGTTGTTGAGGTCCCAGCATCGTGTTCACCAGATACGATGAGGCCGGTGTGACTCGAATCCGCCGGAGTGAGCGTGTCTGCCAACATCTACTCGGCTACGACGCAGATGCTCTGTACCTGTTAACGATGGCCAAAGAGATGCCATATGGTAAGGAGACAGTGTGCCATTGGTCCGGTGCCAGTGGGGTAGCTAGCTTTAATGAGGCTCCCCTAGCAGACAGCTAGTTTGGGTTTGCTGAGGTGGATATAGAGCTCCCAAAGGCTCTGTGGGAAAAGTTTGAGGAAATTCCTCCTCTCTTCTATAACCACGAGATCCCGGTAGAGGCAATCTCGTCTGAGATGCTGGCATATCTAGGGTGAACCGGGAGGAAGCGGCCCACCACCCAGCAGCTGGTCGGTGCCCTCTCTGTCAAGAAGCGGCTGCTGTACGCCCCGACCCTCACGTGGTATATAGCCCATGGCCTGGATGTCACTGCTGTATACTGCACCATAGACTATGAGGCCAAGTGCCCATTCAAGTGGTTTGTGGAGAATGTAACGGAGGCCCCCCGCTCGGGAGATGTAGATAAGAACAAAGCGCTCTTGGCAGATCTCTTCAAACTCCTCAGCAACAGTGCCTACGGGAAGCTCATCGAAGCCCTAGAATGCCATAGCAACACCAGCTTCATGAAGGATGAACGCATGGTAGACACGACCCTGTGTAGTGCATGGTTCGAAGATCTCGAGGGGACCAGTGAGTCATACAAGCTCCAGAGACGCAAGGCGAGAATCACTATTCGAAGACGCTTCCAGGTGGGGATAGCCATTTATGAGCTCACGAAGCTGCGAATGCCGGAGTTCTACTACGACTTCCTCAATCGCTACATAGCTCGTGACAGCTTTGAGTACCTGCAGACGGACACTGCCTCCGCATATATCGCAATAGTAGGCTCCAACCTCGACGACGTCATTCGCCCTGAGATGCGAGCAGAGTACCAGGCTCATACGCGGGACTGGCTAGCTTGAGACAAATGGTCTGGACGGATTCCGGGACTGTTCAAGCTCGGGTTCGAAGGCCCTCGTGGTATCGCTCTCTGCTCCAAATGCTACTACGTGGAGAGTGCAGCTGCCAGCAAGTGCTCGGCTAAGGGAATGTCAAAATGGCGGAACGAGCTCTCTTGGCAGAGGTTCTACAGCGCCATACATGGTGGGTGGACAGAACTAAAGACCGAGACCTACACATGTGCAACCAGGGCAAGCAGAAAAATCTCCGACTCTCCGCTTACTATGATTAGCGCCATGTGCTTCCAGATGGGGTCAATACCGAGCCCATCGAGTATCATGTTAGCACGCTAGGAGGTGGCAGCTGTGTGTCTGCCGGGACTAGCTGAAGCTCTTCTACGACAAATGGGCGCCGAGGCACTCCGTGCTGGCATGCCAGGTAGTACAGTGTAGGCCGCCCCTCCGCCTCCACATACCTGCCAAGCCTGTGAACATCTATCGACCAGTTAGGATCTGTCAGCAGGCCCATACAGGTACCGAACCAGAGCATCAGGTGGTAGGCACTCCTCTCCCTTGTTCGCTCCTCTAGAGCTGTGACCAGCAGACTGTCTGATAGCCTCTACCGGCTTCTTCCCGATTAACCTAGTAACCTCGGCATTGGATCTCTCCACCACAGCAGGCAACCCTCTCACCCATACTCTAGAACGTTCACTCGGCACGGCCATTTCCTGGGCGTATTGGAGTGAGAACAGTCTCTCTGCCAGTGTCCGATTCCACTGCTCAACGATAGCCTGGGCACGATGATGCCCTACCTCGCCTCGTCTAAGTGCCATGCCGTGTTTCCGCAAGAGGGCTGCGGCTTGGACCTGCTGGTGTTCTCACCCCACATGCACCATCCGCTGTTTGGAACCCGTTTGCTTCAGCTCCTGGTCATTCTCGTCATGCCAGACATGAAATCTTGGAGCATTCATCGTCGCATATGTGAGCTGCTCAGTGTACACCCAGAGGAACAGCCAATCCTGCATGGCAGCCGGATTCACGTGTGTGTTCTCGAGGACGGTTAATAGTGGAACTGCCATATGCTTCTAGACACCTGCCCGTAGTTCGAATTCTGTGAACCCCTCATTGCACCCCATAGTATCCCTTTCCCTTCGCATAGAAGGTTGGGCCACAAGCCAGCGGACCTAGGTGGTGTCTACGGTAATGTTGCTCTGCACGATCTCCCACCTGTTCAGATCCTGTGGGAGCTCTACCATCTGTTCTATTGTGCTCTGAAGCTTGAACTCGAGTGTCATACTCTTGATCTCGTGGATCTGTGCCGAGATTGCAAAGTCAATGCACTTCCCAGCAGTGGACAACGGGTTCTCATCGTGTATACTGGGTCGAATGACCATCAGGCAGTCCTTCCAAGGATCAGTGGCCCCATCTGGATGTTGCCCATACTGCAGCATGTTTAAGGTCTGGGTATATAGACGTTTTAAATGGCTGCCATATTTGGTAATGTTCTCCAACAGATTGTCTATAGGCAGTAGGACAAGTCGGCATAACAGTCACAGCCACGGCGTGCACTGCCCCACTGTGAAGGGGTCCGAGGACTGCTTCATGACATCAACATTATCCACGAGCGAGCCAAGCTCACCCCTCCATCTGATGCGGAGATACTGGCCTCCATAGCGGAGTACTTTGTCGCTGAGCTGACTGACAGTACAGTACTGGCCGCCAGCTCGTAGTACAATAGAACTCCTGACTCGGATACTCTACCAGAAGTTTGACAGCACCCAGGGCAAGACACTCGGACTACCACATGTGTCCCAAACCAACACGCCTGTTATTCTAGCTCTCCAAAGGGCGAGGGTCGACCCCCAAAGATCTAGTAAAAGTCGTGAAGTGGGCTGCCGTATTTAGCCTCCATAGCCAGGAAGAGCGAGAGATGCTGGATAGACTGCAGTGTGAAGCAA
This sequence comes from Chaetoderma sp. LZ-2023a, assembly GCA_034401795.1. Taxonomy (NCBI): domain Eukaryota; kingdom Metazoa; phylum Mollusca; class Caudofoveata; order Chaetodermatida; family Chaetodermatidae; genus Chaetoderma; species Chaetoderma sp. LZ-2023a. The sequence continues at coordinate 35,901,534 of CM067361.1, read as the reverse complement.
ATAACTACTTCAGGGAGGAGGTCAGTGCTGCTGTAGCAGAGGGCCACACCACCGGTCATGCAGAAGGTACTCAGCAGGGGTTCACTGTTGGTAGCAAGGAGGCTGTTGAGCACATCTTCAATGAAAAAGGGCACGAGAAATTGTACAGTGATCTGGGAGCCTTTCTGGAATTCCCAGAAAAAGAACCGGACTTCCTGTTCTACCTCGTGAAATGCCACACTAGCAAGTACGCTGCTAGTCACAGGCTCACATGGGAAATGTGGGTCTTCCATGAGATGCATAAGATGAACAAAATCCCAGAGAAGGACCCTCAGTGGGAAGAGTTTCAGCGAAAGTATCATCTTAAGGAGAAGCTTCAGGAGATGCTACTTCGTCAGAAGCTACTTCGTCAGAGGAAGAAGAAGCCACAGACTTCTACCAAAACTGCCAAGGTAGCTTCTGACGAAGTAGCTTCTGCCAAAACTACTGAAGAAGCTTCTGACGAAGGTCCTCAAACATCTGACGAAGTAGCGGAGACTGCGGACAATGCTTAACATGAATGAACACAAGTTGCGCCGTCTGTCAGCAATAGCGCGTAGAGCAGGCTAGATTCCTGGCTGGATTCAGCTTGTAGGTGAGGGTCTGTGCCTTTTCCAGAGATGGATTGAAGTGTGCCAGCTCACCTGTCTCCTTGTTGCTGAAGATGAAGCGGTACAGATCAGCTGCCCTCTGTACACTTGCGATACCGTCCCCTTTGGTCTCCTTGAGGGTTAGGCTGCCGAGCAGGGCACGTCCACACCCGGAGCTGAAGTATAGCTACCGGGCATTGTGGCGGATGTCCGGTGACATCTCGCGGGTGTACTTCTGAAAGAGGATGAAGACAGTTATCGTTGTGTGCTGGAGGCACCTGGTGATGTTGCTGATGTAGGTGACTGTCTTCTGGTCCATTACAGGGTCATCAATAACTAGAACAAGTGGTTCTGTCAGTTGGGCTGCCAGCAGCTTCTCCATCAGTGCTTGCAGGTTCTGCGTCTTGGTGATTGGGCCATTGTACCATTGATCATTACTGTCAACAACCTCAGCGGTGGATTCAGACACCAGAAGGATGTATTGAGAGAGTAGATGTTTGGCCAGGAAAGCCCGCACCAAGATGTTTTTCCTGTGTCCTGACGGGGCAATGATCAGCACCACATGACTAGCATCAGCCTGCATACTGTCGAATGGCACAGACATGCATGCGAAGGATGGTTAGCACTTGGTCGGCGGTAGCCTCGTCTATATCTGGGAGACTAAATGGCAGTACTTCTTGCACCAGCTCTGATGCCTGCAGAGGGGGGAATCCTGAACCTCCGACGGATACGAAGGAAGCGATGAAGGCGTAAAGCATGAAATCCCATCAGCAGCTGAGAAGATAGCGTAGAGGGCCTGTGTCAACACCCACGTTGTCTAGTACATCACGTATCTGTATGATACATGCACGGGAAGCCATGACTATCCTGTGGTCTTAAATCTTTGTACACCCGTAGGCTTTGACCCTTACCTCGTACGAGACTCCTGGGCCGATGTAGTTCAGCACATCAAGAAACCGTAGCTCAGGTGTTATGAGGAACATTGGCTGACTATCCCTCTTGGCGAATTTCACTGTAGGTTTTTTTAATTTTTTTGTTTCATGACAGTATTACTCTTTACCATTACCGAGTACGTCAAGACCTAAATGGCAAACCAAAGAACCCTAACTTCTCCACCTCTGGGAGCTGGAGGCTGGCGGTAGCACCTGTTTTGCCATCGACAGTGATATGGCTCAGGCCGAGGGTGCCTATCTTGAGATTCTCTCCATCCTGTCGGAATGACCTCCGTGGTTTCAGGAGATCCTTAACCAGGTCCTGTGCAAAGGACTCGGCCATACCCTTGATGGCTCCAGCCTCATCGACTCCGAGCATACCGAGCATCGTCACCCTCTAGTTGATGCCATCTCCTTGTATACAGTCTTGGCCTTGTTAATGGCCGATTGTCCTACCGTATCAGTGTCCCTGATGAGATATCGGGCTGAGATGGTACCTCTGATCTCCCATGGGTCTCCCTTTTCATCGAAGTCTAGGAAGGAGATAGGGGCAACAGTGCCCTCTTAACCGAGGCGTGCATGGTCCCAAGTGAGCAAGATCGTCTAGCTTTTTACTTTCTAGGTCTGTTAGTGACAGAGTCATAGTGCTATATACAGACTGCTTAAACCTACTAGTCATACCCCCCCCCCCCCCAGTGAAATAGTTGGGTATAGGAGGACCACGCAGTCGGCCAAGGGAATAGGTAGCAGTGTTCAGATTACTGGCCCTCTCTGCAGGGGCACGCCTTGTGTGCATTCCACCATTCCCGGGCATTGGCGATCCTCAGTCCGCATGCTCGACTATGGATTACACACCGCGCTCTGGCATGCCATGCCTCATATGATGCAGGGGTCTCGGGCTGCATCTCTCACCATTCAGAGGATTTAAAGGTAGGCGACGATGATCTCAGCCATTGCACTCGTTGCTAGCCCTAGAACCGCGGCCTCCATTATTGTAACACGTTCACCCATGATCTTGGCGGCAACAGTGTAGGAGGCACCACTGAGAGCGATCTTTGGGATGGGGTGAGTAATTCTGAGACAGTGCCCGGCCACCCCAGTCACCACTGTGGCGAGGACAGTCGCAGTTCCCACCTGTCATTTTCACCTTGGCCACATTCGCCGCCACGTTACTGGCGACATGGACCGCCAGAGGTTTAGCTTTGGTCAGTACCTTCTGTGTCTTGGTTCGCAGGAGGTTCTGAAGACTTGCCTGTCTCTCGGGCAATTGCTTCATGATCTGTACCATTGACGTCATTGTTTAAGCACTGAGTATACAGCACGGTTAAACGTCTGCATTCCCTGTCGAGAGAGCTAATAAGATCTTCCCAGTCTGCGTCTGCCAGGTAGCCATGTTGGTACTTAGGAATATTCATCTCTCTATTGAGATATCTTAAACATATCCGGGCTCACGCAATGTGAGAAGTGCTATGATGTCTTCCGGAGGGAATTGAAGGACTACAAGAAGAAGACACCAAATGAGCTCGCTCAGCTCTCCGGTGCTGAGCTGACAGAGGAGCTGACAGCTGTGAAGCTCTATCTAGGATTTGGCAAGGGACAGATCTGATTCCTCGAGTACCTTATCATGGGCGGGAGTATCGTAGAGCAGCTCCTGCGAGCTAAAGGTTTCTACAAGGATCGGGTGTATCTGTCAGATATGTTCCAGCAGTTGCAGACCGCCAGAGTCTCACCGGACTCAGAGCTGAACAAGGCTCTGCAATACTACAAGCTGGAAAAGGGATGCGCTGCAGAACCCTCCATCCCTTGGATGTGCATGTTGGCAGCGGATATAGCGGCTGTAGGGCATGCCAAGCTGGTTTAGTGTCTCACTGTGGTCCCCACTGCTACTGTAGAGAGTCAGGATAGTCTTATAGCTGATGTACTAGCGGTGGAGTAGGCTGACCCCGAGCGCCACGATAGCTAGGCCTGACACCACACACAGAGTTACCATGGGAAGCGGTGTCGTGTCGACTGGCTGCAGTGGCAGGGTGCCTGGAGCTGCCGTGTCGACTGGCTGCAGTGTCTGGGTCGGAACATCTGTATGGCCCATACTACGCATAGGTGCGTTGATGCCAGGTGGACACCACAGGAACTCCCCTCGACTATCATGTTGTTATAGCCCGTGACTTGGAGGTCCTCGATGTTCACGATCATGTTGCTCGGAATCAACCGTAGGTGTGGCGAAATAGCAAAGTCAAGTTTGCGACAGGCCTTCCGCAACCCCTGCTGGAACTTAGAAATAAGACTACTGGGGTCTGCCACGATGATCATATCCTCAACGAGACTGATGAATTTGGCCTGGACCTCTGCTCCGCTGACATCATCTATGGAATGCCACAGCTGGATCTGTGCCATAAAGAGGCAGTGGCACAGTGCTTCCGGGGACTGGTTGATCCGAACGATCCCTACAGATGTGCGGCCTGAGGTGGTGTGTGGGACAAAGTACTTCCACACATCTGGATAGTCCTGCCGCAAGCAAGTGATGTGCATATTTTGCACCAGCGCTCCAGTGTCGGAGTCTGGATTGAACGAGAATGTCGCTGTCTTCCGATGGCCTACTCTTCGGGGTGTTCGATAGGGGAATCCTGAGTCTCCCCATGACCGCTGTTGTCACCAGCATGCCACAGACAGTCTGGGTGAGCGCTGAACTCTCTCTATAGTCTGCTGGCTGCCGAGACGCTATGAATGGTGAGCTGTGGGTCAAAGGCTTTTGTATCAGGGAGGCTTGCACCCAGCTCATGGATGATTCATCGCACCATGAAGTACACATGGAATCTGAGACAGCTGGCGATGAAAAAACAGCTTCAGGAGTACCAGAATAGGAGCGAAGCAGGGTGGAACTTACTCCACATCCTGCCATGGCACACCACACGGCAAAGTTCAGCTGCTGATTCCAGTATGAGAGGCTTGGAGCAGCCATCCAAGTATGAGCTTGCATCGCATCCTTCATGGTGATGGGGTGGTTGGTCAGCGGTCGTGGGTTGACGGAGAAGCTGGTTCGGGACCGTCCATCCACTGTGATGGAGAATGGTGTTAGCTCTGGTATAGCATCCAGTAGCCCTCTCAGGCCAGTCACGGGTGTACGCAGGAGGGGTGTTTGGCTCTGGATAACTGTCGTGAGGTTCAGTGAGAAGGCCATCTATATGGGTGTTCTTAAAGCTACCGTACAGGCAGCACACTATTTGTAGTCGTCTCCAGAGACCAGCGAGGCGACCTCAGTAGTATAGGGTGTATCTGAGCGTTATTGGTCTTCCCAGCAGGGGGTCTTCGAGAACAATGGGTTTTTCACGAGAACAAGAGAAAACCTAGTGGAATGGAATGTTGAGAACAATGGTGTACAGCGGCACACACATTCTAGAGAACAATGATGCACAGAACGCCACGTTTTCTCGATAACAATGATGCACAGCCGCACACGTAGATTCTGCAACACTCTGGATGGTTCTATTCTTTTGAATTACTTAACCCTTAAAAGTTTAAAAGTTGTTTATTTTACGTTTAAACGTAATGGCGGCGAGCCCCCCTCCGTGGTTATCTACCGTTGTAAAAATAATAAGAGAGTAATGTAAAAGAATAGAGTTTAAGAGGTGACCTGATAATGGAGGTCGTAGGAGTATGAGGTTGAGGATGTATGAGGAATTACGGTATTGATGTTTGAAAATAATTTGACTGTTTCGTCGCTAACGTTATTAGTAAACTGTAGAATATTTAGGGACTGCATGTAAACTGTTACTGTCTTAGTAAGCTACCAGACAGATTAGCAACTAAATATTAAAAATAATCTTGTATTAATGGTATGTTCGGTTGGAATGATAACCAATACTTGCTGGTGATGGATTGGATTGTATCATGGGTTAAAAAGAAGTTAACCCTTTCACCGATAAATTCCCCATATCTCATTTTCATCGATGCCATACAGGAAAACTGTTGAATATTTTGAAAATAATTTGACTGCCTGTATCAGTTGAGGCGGAATGCTATAGTATTCCTCCTCAGTTGATATTGCTGGATGATTATGAGGGCGATGCTAGCGTACTTGTTTACAAGGTATGCATGATGTACGAATATTTTGATAATTTGTTGCTGAATATTTTGATAATTTGAGTGGTAGCTGAATATTTTGATTGGTTGCTGAATATTATGATAATCGGATGCTGAATATTTTGAAAACGATTTGACTGTGTACATTTTAATTTCTTATTAGGCGATGTTAGGTAAGAGAGAGAGGTGGTCTTATAACGGAGGTAGAAGGAGGAGGGAAGAATGCTATCTCAGACACCCTCTGGTAGGGACTGTTTCTCCGCGCATGAGCGCCTTTATTCACCATAATTTTCAAAAATCAGACACGTACACAGTAAGTTTTCCTATGCTATTATATAGATAGTGTTATCTATCGTATTTCTGTCTCTAAAATGGCAGTCATTTAATTATTAAATTTTCAAAAATATGAACACAATGCGTTCCTAGTCAATGGCAATCGACCACACAATAGCGTACATTTAGAACAGTAGCGTCCATCGACCACTTTTGATGGACCAGAATGTATGCTTGCATATGCATGTGTGAAGAGGTTTGTTGTGTGTAAAAACTTTATTACATTATTTTATTTTTTTGAACAGATAAAGAGTTCTCTTTCGAATGATTTGTGGCCCTGAAAAGGGCCGTGTTTTGAGATAGGTCTCAGTCTTCGCAGATCCGCACAGGCATGGTTGTCAGTTTGGTAACAAACTGCGCATGTTTGCTTTTTGTATATCAGTCGGAGTATCACCGATTACAGGACACCCATGCGGATACTGTTTGATTGGTAATAGACAATAGCACTCCTTGCAGGTGTACACCATCTCTTTAGGTTCTGTTTTCTTGAACATATGCCTACAGACCCTCTCGTGTTTCGACCATCAGCATATGGTGTCGCGGATGTCGATGAAACACCAACGACATCGCACATACCCAGTGTCTGATCCGTCAAAGTTTGTACTGCTGGCCATTTTAGCCAAATGTACATTAACATTTACATTGATACCACATCGCTCTACTACCAAAAAACCCCAAATATATATATATATATATATATATATATATATATATATATATATATATATATATATATATATATATATATATATATATATATATATATATATATGTATATATATATATATATATATATATATATATATATATATATATATATATATATATATATATATATATGTATATATATATATATATATATATATATATATATATATATATATATATATATATATATATATATATATATATATATATATATATATATATATATATATATATATATAAGGAATATCCTGTGAGATGAAATCTGACTGCCTACGGCTACCTAACTACTCTGCAGTTACACATACAACCACTTTGCGATGTTTAAACTGGAATGAGAAAATGGATTGAATTTGTACCGTTTATAGGAATATATGTACTGCGGCCGCAAATCCGCAACATGAGCCCGCAAATCCGCAACACGTGCCCGCATGTGGCCACACATGTACGCATGCATTTTGGCGTGTATGCGTGTTCAGGCATGTGCATATACTTGTTGCCATCCGCAACACGCACCCGCAAATCCACAACACATTTTAGCCAAAAGTACATTAACATTTACATTTATACTACATCGCTCTACTACAAAAAATGTAAGGAATATCGCGTGAGATGACTAGCGTCCTATCAAAAAACTGTCGCGTACTGGCCTCCATATAATGACACATACATGTGGGCAAAAATCTTGGATATGTTCATGGGCTAGATGCGATGGATCAGTTTGTCAAATGGTTTATGCGCATAAAAATCTGTACGTGTTAAAAAAGTATCCAGGGAAATATGTTTTCTCTGACCACCTCGTTATTGTGCATAAAACATCTATGATTCGCTTGTAATCCTTCAATTTATATGCAAACGAGCTAACCTTCATCTAAATCCCTCAAACATGAAACTAAGTGGCTTCCTACCAGTCACTTAATTTTTTTAAAAGAGAGCGAAGTACATCTCTATGCGGGTAATATATATAGCTAAGCCAAGCGATGTTGTATGCATACTATTATATAGATAATAATCATGCATCTCGTATTTAAGGAGTGCTCTTTAAAGCGTCAGTCATTTAATTATTAAATTTTAAAAATTGTTATAAAAATAGTGGGAACAATGTCCACCATCGTCATCATTGACGAATAATGACGAGCACCCTTGTATCGTTTAACGTATTAGGTGGTCGATGTGGTCCTTCGTGGTTGTATTAAAAAAGTCTTTTGAAACTAAGCGGAATTGTGGCTTCCTATGTCAAATTGCCGCATTGAACAGCACTTTTTTAAGAGTTTGTGCGCACGAAGGCGCTGGTGCGAATTGTAGCTTCCTATGTCAAATTACTATCAAAACCATTCGCTTAAACTACCAATGCGCCATGATTTAGGTTTGAAAAATCAGAAAATAACATCCCTGGAATGAGTGTAGAGGTGGTCGCATAACTGAGGTCGAACGAGTGAGGAGGAGGAGGGATGAGGTATGCTAGTGCGGTCCTGCCTGGCACGAGGGATGAGGTATACTAGCGTACTTGTCTACAAGGCCGGCAATGTGTGTTGTACGAATATTTAGAAAATAATTTGACTGCAGTGTTAGCAACAACTTTCTATCTAATCGTTTACATGATATTTAGTGAATATTTTGAAAATAATTTGACTGTCTGCATCAACTTTTGCTCAAATCGTTTCCAAAATATTTTGCTAGGAAGTAGATCCCTGGAATGTCTGAAACACCTCGCCAGTCAGCCAGTTAAAGGTAATAACACTAGGGAAAATTACCATGTCCTGGTACACACAGTATGAATGCATTATGAGTACCTAGTCAATGAGACCCCGACAACAAAAATACTATAGTTGGCTAACCATTGTCTAGACATTGCGGCCGCAACCACCTACTACCAATACCGACCATCATCACCATCACCACCACCATCACCACCACCATCACCATCACCATCCCTCTATCACCACCAGCACCACCATCCACTAAGCACCAAAACCCACCACCAAGTATTAACCCCACCCCATCATCCACCACAACACCTATTTCCACCAACCGCCAACCACACCGCCACCACCAACAACAGCATCAGCACTCCGATTTGTATATCGAGGGATGTTGGGGACCTGGCTGGGCAGCTACAATCATCAAACATGCGCATAAAGAACCAATGTTTTATTTGTATCCATATTTTTATATTGAAGTAAATATTACATATGATAAAATGTATAGTTGCTGTTGTATAAACAAATGGTCAATGTTCTGGAGATCCATTTATCGATGACTGATTCCTTATGGATCAGATCTATCACCGTCAGAATCATCATCATTATCCTCAGCATCTAAATGGTTCCTTATGAACTTCTTGATCAGAAACTTTCTTTTTCGAAAAGCTGAGAAGACTGCTTGATCGTATGTGTACCCCTCGTCGCTAAAATCTTTAATTTCCTGATGAATTATTTTAATGAGCGTAGAGTTCTGTAATCTTCTCGACTGGAACATTATGTCTATACACTTTGTAACTAAAGCATCAGCATATACGGAAATAGGCACATTGCCTACACCATTTGGGTCTGTGTCCACTTCACCATCCTCATCTTCTAAACCTGATTGTTCAGCGTCTAAGACCTGGTTACTATTTTGGAATATGGTAAATAGTTCCTCATTGCCTATGGCTTCTTTTTCATCTTCACCTTCATCTTCACTCTCAGACTCCACTGAGTCATCACTGTGTTCACTCTCCGACTCCGCTGGCTCATCATCTTCACTCTTCATCTCTGTCATTTCTTCATCTTCACTGTCTAGATTTTTGCTATCTTCATCGTTATGGAATCGGATCTTATGCCGCTTCAGGTCATTTGACCTATTAAAAGTTGAACCACACTCAAAACATTTATGTCTCGGCATATTGATTATAGGATAAATCTAGCAAATATTCAAGTTACAAGGTTCTTCAAAGAAATCTGACTGCCTAACTACTCTGCAGTTACACGTCCAACCACTTTGTGATGTTTAAACTAGATTGAGAAAAGGGAATGAATTTCTACCATTTATAGGATTATATGTACTGCGGCCGCAAATCCGCAATACGCGCCCGCAAATCCGCAACACGCGCCTGCAATCCGCATCATGCACCCGCAATCCACAACACACACCCGCAAATCCACATCATGCGCCTGCACATCCGCAGCATACGCCCGCAAATCCGCAACATGCGGACCGCATGCATTCGCACATGTATGTATACATTTTGGCGTGTATGTGTGTTCAGGCATGTACATATACTTGTTGCCATCCGCAACAGGCGCACGCAAATCCGCATCATGCGCGCAATCTGCATCATGCGTCCGCAATCCGCAACATATGCCCGCAAATTCACAACATGCGGACCGCATGCATCCGCGCATGTATGCATACATTTTGGCGTGTATGCGTGTTCAGGCATGTACATATACTTGTTGCCATCCGCAACACGCGCCCGCAAATCCGCATCATGCACCCGCAATCCGCAACATGCACCCGCAATCCGCAACATACACCCGCAAATCATCAACATGCAACCGCAAAGAGGTCGCAATCCGCAACATGCAACATGCGGTGGTGGTGGTGGTGCCTAGTGGTTGGTGGTGGATGTCGGTACTGGCGGTGTGGTGCTAGTGGCAGTGGTGTTGAAGGTGGTGGTGTTGATGCTCGTCATGATGGTGGTGGGTGTTGGTGATGATGATGGGGTGGAGGTGGTAGGCGGTTGGTGGGTGGTGTTTGCTGTCGCAAGTTCTAGACAAATGGATAGCCAGCAGAGCCAGTCATTCCGTTGAAAAATTGTCAAAACGTCTTCTGGCGCACACATGCACACACCGCGGCATGCACACATCTACGCACAAGGGCACAATGTATAACTAGCAGTATCGCGCATTAGCATGTGTGCATACGAGCGTGACCTATATTAAACCCTCATGACATACCCTCTCCAACCTATATACCATTTTTCAGACACCACGCTCTCACACATTACGACCACAATATCTAGACAATTGGATAGCTGTCAGAGGCAGTCATTCCGATGATAAATTTTCAAAGATAGTCTTCTCTAGGGCTACAAGTATGAATATGAAGAAATTCGCTATGGGTTGTTGGGTGGGTGGGTGTTGGTGGTGGGGTTAATGCCTGGTGTTGGGTGTAGGTCATAGTGTTGCATGCACGCACCTATGCACAAGGGCACAACGTATTACTAGCAGTATCGCGTATTAGCACATGTTCATACGAGCGAGACCTTTATTAAATCCTCATTGACATACCCTCTCCAACCTATATGCCATTTTTTTTCAAACACAGAGCTCTCACACATTCCGACCACACTGTCTAGATAAATGGATAGCTGTCAGAGTCAGTCATTCCGGTGATAAATTTTCAAAAATAGTCTTCTCTAAGGATGCAAGTATGAATATGAAGAAATTCGCTGTGGGTTGGCGGGTGCGTGGGTGGTGGTGGTGGTGGGGTTAATGCATGGTGTTGGGTGTAGGTCGTAGTGCTGGTGGTGGTGGGTGTTGGTGATGATGATGATGGTGGTGGTGGTTGGTGGTGGGTGTTTGCCAGTGCAATCTCTAGACAAATGGATAGCCTGCAGTGCCAGTCATTCCGATGATAAATTTTCAAAAATAGTCTTCTCTTGTACTATGATGAAGAAAATGGACATTTTCTTGAAGAAATTCGAGGGTTAAAAGGGTTAAGAAAGTCTCTAGCGTCCATGTAATGGCGCAACACGAGGTGGCCGCTTAGTGCAGGACTGAATTATATAGTAAAAAACATGGTTATAACGTATCACTGCTCTGTAGCCAAAGGATATATTTATATTTGTAGTTAACGGCCATCTATGATTATGCTACTACGCTTGTAATGTTGCTCTTAATTGTCGTATCTTTAAGCATTGGTAAACAGCAATAGCCGGTGAGCAGGTGCAGGCGTTATTATCGATTTTTTACAAACTCTCGGCGAGGACATTGTAATATCTTGTGCTTAGAACGAGACGTGAGGTACTAACACGTTCTTTCATTATTAACACATGGTATGTTTGTATCTCGATTCAAGATTGATCTCACGGCTATTCAAGACTTATGGATAAACCATACGCACCAAATAATCTTTTTAGCATAAGTACGCTCGACATACAATTCTATAAACACACGGAACCCTCAGAGACATAATGACCACATTTTAACCATCGTGCAACATCTAAAACGACTGACGTTATTGCAAAGTATTTAAAAACAATTTGCACGTAATGACGGTTAAAAGTCAATACGTCTTCAAAATATTCAACAAAAATAGTTTACTAATAAATTAAAGTTAGCAACGTCAAAATAATTTCAAAATATTCAACAGTTTTCCTGTATGGTATCGATGAAAATGAGATATGGGGAATTCATCGGTGAAAGGGTTAACTTTTTTTAACCCATGATACAATCCAATCCATCACCACCAAGTCTTGGTTACCATTCCAACTGAACATTCAAGATACAAGATTATTTTACAAATTTTGTTACTAATCTGTCTGGTAGCTTACTAAGACAGTAACAGCTTACAGGCAGTCTCTAAATATTCTACAGTTTACTAATAACGTTAGCAACGAAACAGTCAAATTATTTTCAAAATATACATCAATATCCTACCGTAATTCCTCATACATCCTCAACCTCATACTCCTACGACCTCCATTATCAGACCACCTCTTAAACTCTATTCTTTTAAATTACTCTCTTATTATTTTTACAATGGTAGATAACCACGGAGGGGGGGGGGGGGCGCCGCCACTACGTTTAAACGTAAAATACACAACTTTTAAACTTTTAAGGGTTAACTAATTCAAAATAATAGAACATTCCAGAGTGTTGCAGCATCTACGTGTGCGGCTGTGCGTCATTGTTATCGAGAACACATGGCGTTCTGTGCATCATTGTTCTCTAGAATGCGTGTGTCGCTGTACGCCATTGTTCTCAACATTCCATTCTACTAGCTTTTCTTTTGTTCTCGTGAAAAACCCATTGTTCTCGAAGACCCCCTGCTGGGAAGAACAATAACGCTCAGATACCCCCCTATACTGCTGACCTTGCCGCAACATCTAGTTTCCTAACTCCTCCATATCAACCCGCCCGCATGGAGCCTTTGAGGTATTGCTGTTGCACTTTAGGTTTCTCCATGCAGTACATGGCTTGGACCTTCAATATATGGTGGTACTCTTCATCGGTGACGTGCCCATCCTCGAGAGCTTTGCTGACAGACTCGTCGATAGTCCGTAGCACACTCTGTGCCAGTGCCACGTACTTATCTTGCTTCCGCCAGCCTCCTTGTGATCTGCTGCTGCCCACCCCACGCCCGTGGCCAAGACAGTGATGGCTAGTGTCACGCCACCAAGTGGGATGGCGACGATGGCCCACACCCCTGTAGCGAGAGTGGCCACAGCTGCCACCCCAGCACTGGCTCCAATCACACCCGCAGCAGTGGTTGTATGTTCGAGGACGTCGTAGGCTGTCTTATATCGCCTGTACGTTCTGCTGTACTTTTCTGCCTCATGGTCGAGATTCTGTCCGATGGTATCTATCTGCTGGAGTCGCCAGCCGTGGATGATACCACCCTCATCAGCCGTCAGGGAGGGGTATAGTTCGGGTTGCTTCCGCCACTCTGATTTTGCCATAGTACACCTGGAGATTAAACCTGCATCACCTGCAGAATCTGCTCATGAGTCATAGAAGGGTTCATTTTGGAGAGCCTGGCGAACCGTGCCAGCTTGCTGGTGTCGAGAGAGACGTCTCTTAGACAGTGATCATCCAGTACTATGTAGTGTGCCAGTAGCTTTCTGAGACATGCCATCTGGAACTTCACCTTATGACCAAGATAGTAGGTCCACCGCTGGATGGCTTTCTTGGTATTACACTTCTGCGCCAACTCCTCTTCCCACTGTATGGCATTTGGCTCATCCTCGCCTGTGGCATCATCGTAAACATCTGGCTCATCGGCGTCTGCCAAGACTCCTGCGTCCCGCTTACTCTCCTCCAGGAGGGCCTGCCAGTACCGGGAACCTTCACTGTTCCTTCGCCTCCTTGCAATGCTCGCGTTCTGTTGATACCAGCTCTCCCGCCGTAGGCGCTCTCCTTCTTGTTGTAGTACGAGCCTCTGTGCCTTTATCTGTGCAGTGGTCATGAACGGTCAGCCCTGTAGCGGGCTCTTCATCACTCGGCAAAGGTAAGATTATCTTGGTGTGATATCATGTCAGGTCAATGAGTAATAAGAGTGTAAACTCTAAATGGGCGTCCGATACCCCATCCGTGCTGGCATATATGTTAATGAAGGGGCTGTCAAACAGGTGATTTACGGGTGTGAACAGGCTAGGACTGATAGCTTTCCATATGTTGCTGATGGCACCATGGAGATACGCTATCACGTCCCGGCCGAATTCTACCAGTGAGCTGCTGTGTGCACTGCCCGGAGGTTGATGTAGCACATCGGCGTGTATGTATGTATGTTGTGCCCAGCTGGAGCACCTCGAAAAGAACCCATTCTACACGGCACTGTACCACCCGTCTCCCCTCTAGCGAGGGTGAGATTACGTTCTTACCACCGGAGAGCAGCAGTCGGGAAATCAGCATGGTTATGTGTTTATATATATATTTATAGAAATCAGAGCTGCAGTAGATGACGGCCACGATGAAGGCTTCGACGCTGAACATGCTACTCGTGTGGAGGAGGGTTAAGCTACTGGCATGGAGGAGGGTAATGCTACTGGTATGGAGGGTGTGGGGTCGTGCTACTGGTGTGCCGACGGTTATTGATCACATATTCAATGCCGGGGCCGGTACAGATACAGGAGAATATGGCAGTATTTCTGAAGTTCCCTGACAACTACCAGGACAACATCATCAAGCCTGCCCACAAGGTAGATGCTAAGAAAGCATGGAAAAAGTGGATCCTCCGTGAGAAATCCGGTAAGAAAAAAGACATAGGCACTGCTGGGCAAGAGTTCCAGACAGTGTATGCTCCTCAACAGCAGGTGAACGAGATAGAACATGTAGAAGATGAAGCTCCTGAGTGATCCTCCGAAGTTGCTGATGAAGTTCCTCAAGCTTATAATGAAGTTCCTCAAGCTTCTGACGAGGTTCCTTACGCTTCTGACGAATTTCCTCAAGCGTCTGACTAAGTTCCTAAGTGAAGCTCTGAAGTTGCTGGTGAAGTTCTGTAAGCTTCTGGTCAGTCAGCACCAGCTCCAGCCATTAAGGCAGGTGGTGAACAAGACAGTTGGCCGTTAAAGGCAGGTTGTCACCAAGACAGGTGGTCAATACAGACAGGTGATCAACAGGTGGATACTAAAGACAGGTGGCCACTAAGGCTGGTGGTCACTAAAGACAGGTATTCATGGGTATGCCTATGTCGCTAACATGGATAAAGACAGGTGGTCACTAAAGACAGGTACTCATTACAGATGGTTAGACAGACAGAACAGTTCTGGTCAAATATATAAAATGTTATCAATACAATTATTCAAATATATAAAATGCTATCAATATAATACAATTATTATAATAAGCTATATGAGCGGTCCAAATGTTCCACAGGCGTTCAAAAAACTGATAAAACTTCCAGACCCCACCTGCCCAGGAGAACCCCCCCTCCCCTCCACACAGGCCCCCTTTATCGCCGTCCACTGGCCGGCCTCTTTCTCTCGCTTCTCTCATTCCCGTGGGTTTTTTCTGTGGGATTGTGCCCCTTGACCCCGCACGGGGGGTGGGGGGTGGGGGGGGGGGTGATTGGGGAATTCATATTGGCCAATTGTCTAGTCATTGTACACCTACACTAGTGTGTACCCTTTAAATTTTGTTTCGAAACTGGGCACCATCTAGCTGAGGTCTTTTAAGTATTTGAACAATGGTATATTTGGACGACGCTATGATTTTAGCTCAAACGGGCACCGATAACTAGACCGCAAATAATAACAGTTATCTTGATGATTTGTTGTGTAATACCACAATGTCATCTCTGTATATGAATTCAAACCTCAATTAGTATAGGCCTACAGAGAAAATGCGTGTAATAATTATTTAAAGCTACATATTTAATCTCAACAATGAAAAAGTTAGTGCAGCTATGAGCTAAACGCGCAACATATATAAAGGATTAGCGGTTATCTAGAAATCAATAAGACACTTTTGTTAAATTAAGTTTAGACTGTAATATATGCGGGATCAATTCACCTTTCCAGAGTATCCATCCATCAGCTGACCTCGTATGACGTCACAATCATTACGTCACAAAGGGCTCCATATAGACCGTCACCAAATCTCAAATACTCCGACACATCGTATGAATTGCATGTCTTTGTAATTCTTTGCTATTTAATAAACATGCTGTTGAATATTTTGAAACTAATTTGACTTGGCGCTGTTGCTGCCATAGGCACAGCAACAGCACCCAGTCAATTGAGTTACAAAATATTCACCAGCTTCCCTGTATAGTTTTCAGGAAATTGATAGTCATGGTATTCGGGGGAATCGATCAATCCCAACACGGCGAGGTGTGGGTCGAGCTTAGCTAGTGATGGGCGGGACACACCTAAAATGGAAAAGTCCATTCACTGTAGGCTATTCTTACAGTCAACAGCGTGTGCCCAGACAGAGGGCATGGAAGATAAATGTTTAATGCAGTATGAACAACGAAATGATAATAAGTTCGAATGCCCTGTAGGTGGGGCTTAGAATACACCTTCCGTATCCTCTGCGTGTCGTAAGAGGCGACTGAAGGAGGTAAGGGTGAGGTAACCCTGACAGAAACCTCGAAGGCTGAAGACGGAGGTTCCAGGCCGCACGGCGCACTCTAATAAACCATGGCTCCACGCACTTAACGCTTATGACCATGTCGATAGTCACTTACAGGACTGGCGGTATGAGCAGCGAACGACAAGAAGAAGAATAATAAGTTCGAATCCCGCTGCCCACTGCACAGACATATTTAAATATGTTTTATTTATCTTACACCCTGCCAGTGATGTGGTAGCTCATGCACATAGAGTGTTATACCGGTGGTGTGTTATTTCGGGTATGGGCTCAAATCAAGCGTAGATTCGCAATATGTAGGTTTACGTTACTGCGGGGTATTTTACAGGCAACAGTGTGCGTCTAGACAGGCAGGGAAGATAGCGTTTTTGCCATTGACAATGCAATGATAATCGTAAGTAACGGGTTTTTTATTGCCATTCCACATTGTGAGTTGTATCCCCATTCCTCATGGTGGCTGTAAGATTATGACTCTGATAGCCGCTCTGGGAGGTGGGGCGACAATGGGAAACAACTTGACTTGTCTCCTGCCATGGGGATCCACTCCTCCCTCTTATCTCCTGCCAATCAGCCATCCATTTCTATCTCTCTCTCTCTCTCTCTCTTTCTCTCTCTCTCTCCCTCTCCCTCTCTCTCTCTCTCTCTCTCTCTCTCTCTCTCTCTCTCTCTCTCTCTTTCTCTCTTTCTCTCTCTCTCTTTTCTCCGATCAAGCATCCATCCGCCCACTGTCTTTTTTCCTGCTAAGCAGCCCTCCATCACCCTCTCCTCTCTCCTGCCAAAGCAATCAACCTCTCTCTCTCTCTCTCTCTTTTCTCCTGCCAAACAGCCATCCATCTCCCTCCCCCCTCTCTTTCTCTCTCCCTCTATATATCTTTCTCTTGTCTCCGGTCAAGCACCATTCCGCCCACTGTCTTTTTTCCTGCTAAGCAGCCATCCATCACTCTGTCTTTTCTCCTGCCAAGAAGCAATCAACCTCTCCCTCTCTCTCTTTTCTCCTGCCGCGCAGCCATCCATCTCTCTCTCTCCCTCTCTCTCTCTCTCGCTCTCTCTCTCTCTATCTCTCTCTCTCTCTCTCTCTCTCTCTCTCTCTCTCTCTCTCTCTCTCTCTCTCTCTCTCTCTCTCTGTCTCGTCATTCCCCCTCTCTCTCTCGCGCTCTCTCTCTCTGGACGGTTTTACCGTAACTGTGGGGACATCACTTTTTTCTCTCATTTTTTGATTTTCATTTCCTTCGTGTTTATGTCTGCGTTGGCAAAATAAAAAATACTTCTAAGATGGATAGCGATTATTACCAGTAACTAAAAAAAGTGAGAGAACACTGTGGGGACGGTCCCCACACAGAGCGGGGACCTAGTGAGAGAGTCCCCACAAATGTGAGAAACAGTGTGGGGACATACTCTTTGGTTGGCAGTTCATGCATTAGCAGCAGTATGTGGATGGGAGATTACACCGCCGCCTAGTCTGTGCACGTGAGTGTTTATCACATCACGTGTTCGTATGCCTCGCGCAATATATTTTTTACATGAGAGTGTGAGATAATTTTGTGGGGTCATTTCAATGTGAGAGAAGGTGAGAGAAATGAAAAAACGTAAAAAAAATGAAAAACATGAATCGTGGGGACACAAATTCTAAATATATTTTTTGGACGTTTCACGCTTTTGCCGATCGTTTGAGCGACCGTAATTGTGGGGACAGGGCATTGTCCCCACAATCCGAGCATGTCCCCAGAGTGTAGGGTCTAGACGTGAAAATGTCCCCGGAATTACGGTAAAACAAGTTCTCTCTCTTTCTCTCTCTCTCTCTCTCTCTCTCTCTCTCTCTCTCTCTATCTCTCTCTATCGCTCTCTCTCTCGCGCGCGCGCTCTCTCTCTCTCTCCCTCTATGTCTCTCTCTCTCTCTCTCTTTCTCTCTCTCTCTCTCTCTTTCTCTCTCTCTCTCTCTCTGGACGGTTTTACCGTTATTGTGGGGACATCAGTTTCTTTCCAGGCCTGTGGGGACTAACAGATCCATCAGTGCCATATTCATTCGCATGGGTGAATATGATCTCTGTCTGTATATTTAAGCGAATCTCTACATAAAATATTATATATTATAATTACCAAAGAAAAGTGAGAGAAATTTTGTGGGATACTCTCCTTTGTCCTCGGTCAGTGTGTGGACTGGAACTCTCCCTCACTCTCTCTCTCTCTCTCTCTCTCTCTCTCTCTCTCTCTCTATCTCTCACTCTCTTTGTACCCACACTGCACAACACCACGCCCACTTCTTTGTCCCCACAATGCCCATCTTCATACTCTCACTTCATTGTCCCCCACACACACAGTATCAAGAATCATTCTCTCACATGCTAGTCCCCGTAATGTACATCATCAGTCTCTCATGTTTGGGGGTATGCTAAACTCAAGCCTGCCACCTTTGAAACTGTCGGATAAATGGCTTGGTAGCCATCTTGGATTGTTTTCCCGCCGAAACCTCTCATATGAAAGAAATAGAAAATGTAAAGTGTCCCTGCAAACAATGCTATGTTGGCACGATATTTGGTCAATGTTTATTTATTCGTTGGCCCAACCTAGTTTTGCTCTTTCGTATTATGTTGGCCGAACATATCACGCAGTTTTTCACACGAAGATACAACGTTGAGTCAACATAACTAACTGAATTTCAAACAGCCGACGTCAACACAACTTTGGCCCAATGTAGTAATTTTCCATGAGCCATCCACACCTAAGCCCAATCTTAGGGACAGAGGTGAGAGAATGATGATGTACATTGCGGGGACAAAGAAGTGAGAGAATGGAGATGTACATTGTGGGGACAAAGAAGTGAGAGAATGAAGATCTACATTGTTGGGACAAAGAAGTGAGAGAATGATGATGTACATTGTGGGGACAAAGAAGTGAGAGAATGGAGATGTACATTCTGGGGACAAATAAGTGGGAAAATGATGATGTACATTGTGGGGACTAAGAAGTGAGAGAATGAAGATGTACATTGTAGGGGACAATGACGTGAGAGAATGATGATGTACATTGTGGGGACAAAGAAGTGAGAGCATGATGATGCACATTGTGGTGACAAAGGAGTGAGAGAATGATGATGTAAATTGCGGGGACAAAGAAGTGAGAGAATGGAGATCTACATTGTGGGGACAAAGAAGTGAGAGAATGATGATGTACATTGCGGGGACAAAGAAGTGAGAGAATGGAGATGTACATTCTGGGGACAAAGAAGTGGGAAAATGATAATGTACATTGTGGGGACAAAGAAGTGAGAGAATGATGATGTACATTGTGGGGACAAAGAAGTGAGAGCATGATGGTGTACATTGCGGGGACAATGACGTGAGAGAATGGAGATGTACATTGTAGGGACAATGACGTGAGAGAATGGAGATGTACATTGTGGGGACAAAGAAGTGAGAGAATGATGATGTACATTATGTGGAGAAAGAAGTGAGAGAGTGATGGTGTGCATTCTGGGGCAGACAATTGAGAGATTGATGATGTACATGATATGCGTTCCTTGTCCCTAAGATGTACATCATTAGTCTCTCACTACTTTACCCCCATAATGTACATCACATTCTTTCACTTATTTGTCCCCACAATGTATATTACGACTCTCTCACGTCATTGTCGACCGTGGTTACAGGAGAATTTCAGTGGCTTCCTTTCTAAAACAGTATTTGAACGTATTCAGAAACAATTATTTGACCATGGTCGACCATGTTTTGACCATGGTCGGTGTAATTTACTAAGGGAGGCAACGCGTTCACTCAAAGCAGTGTCTTTTCGCATTTAAAATCTTAATTATTCTAGAATATCACGACATTTACCGAGGTTAAGATATTTATCTAAAGTATCGCCTAAGACACGTAGTGATGTAATTCGCGGATGTTCAAAAGATTTTCATAATTACTCTTTCCCCGTATTAGCACCATTTTATCAACAACGACGGAGTTTATTTTTTCAAAGATACTATCAGTTTTCTGCGGTCTTGGGAATATCAATTTCCTCATATGATCAGAAGACTATTTTTGAAAATTTACCATTAAAATGACTGGCTGAATGTATTACGTCTTAAACATATGTGTTGCCTATTTAGAAACTAATGTGACTGAAAAAACCTGGATAGGTCTGTGTGGAAACTTTGAATATTTTGAAAACTATGATGACTGAAGGTTTAGAAGAGCTAATCTCTTTCCTACCACACAGGCACGCATGCACTCATCAGTTTGGGAAGATCAATTTTCCTCATATGATGAGAAGACTATTTTTGAAAATTTACCACTGAAATGACTGGTTCAATGTATTACGTCTTAAACATGTTTGTTAAATATTTAGAAACTAATGTGACTGGAAAAAACCCTGGATAGGCCTGTGTGGAATATTTTGAAAACTATGATGACTGAAGGTTGAGAAAAGCTGGGCTCTTCCCTACCACACACGCACGCACGCACTCATGCACGGACACGCATACACACAGACAACTGATCAGCTTCATAATGTATCATCTATTACTTATTTACTCACTAGAGCGCGCGTACATACATACACATACATACACACACGCACGCATTTGCGCACGCCCACTCTGATTAGGTTTAGTTGAAATGTAGACAATCCCCCACCTTAGCCACTGTCTCTACCACTGATACTACAACTGTCACTGTCTCTGCCACTGCATCTGCCACTGCTACCGTATCCGCCACTACCACTGCCTCAGCCACTGCCACTGCCACTGCCACTGCCACTGCCACTGCCACTGCCACTCCTCCTGCTCCTGATCTCGCTCTCTCTCCCGCTCATGCTCCTGCACCGCTGCTGCTGCTGCTGCTGCCGTGGCGGCCATGGCTGTCACTGCTGCTGCTAATAATATACAACTTCCCGGTACTGCATCTAATCCTGACACTACTCAGAGCCCTACCACAAAGACGTTTAGCATTGATGCTATTCCTTGTAATATGGCTGCGATAAAAGATAATACACGTAATAATAGCATGGCTTCTAACTGTAGCAGCCATGGCTGCGGTGACATCAGCAGCTGCTGCATGACGAGTGACGAACACTACCATCAACACCACCACCATGTCAATACTACAGCCATTACCAACAAAAACACCACAAACAAGAATGACGACGATGATGATGATGACAACAATGACGACGGCAGCAACGACATCGGCACAACAGCAACAACGATAATGACAGCGACACACACTTGGACGGAAGCGGCGGAAACAACAACAACAACAACAACAATAACGACAACGACAACGACAACGACAACGACAACGGCAACAACAACAATAACAATAACTACAACAACAGCAACCCTGGCTTGTTGCACATTGAATTCTTAAACGTATGTGGCCTAAAATCAAAGTTACTGTTTACGGAATTCTATGAATTCGTAAATGCACATGACATCATCTGTTTAAACGAGACAAAGCTAAATGATACAGATTCTGTTTTAAGACCTAACTACGTACTGTTAACACAAACTCGAACCAATACATATGGAAGCTTAGGAGTCCTAATAAAGGAAAGTCTGAGACAGTACTTCCGTAAAGCAGAATATGAGACAGTGAATGACTTCGTTCTATGGTTGCAAATTAGTAAAGGACTAACGAATTACTCAGGGGACACGTTACTCGGAATAACATACATTCCACCCGAATCATCAACATATTATGCAAACGATGCATATGATAAAATTGAACAAGACATAATACACCTTAGTAAATCATTTGACATATTTTGCCTAGCTGGGGACCTCAATGCTAAAATAGGGGAAGACTGTGATTACGAAGAGTATGACGACTTTACATTACGGAATTTCTTCATAAGTGACGCTCCAACTTCAGACCTCCTAAGACTTACAATGCCTGGGATACCTAGGGATAGAAGAAGCGAATGCGAAGGACGTAAAAATACAAGTGGACGGAAATTGGTTCAACTTTGTAAAAATGTGAACATGTTTATACTTAATGGGAGTGTGGTAAAAGATAAACTCATAGGCAGGGTGACGTCCACAAATAAACGCTTAATCGATTATGCAATAGGGAATAGGAAATTATAGGAGAAACAAAGCAATTTGAAGTTTACAATTTTGACCCTATTATTTCCGATATACATTTTGGTCTTCACTTGAGCGTAACACACACAACAACAACAACAACAACAACAACAACAACAACAACAACAACAACGACAACAACAATAAAACCAATTAGATGGATAGAACAAAAGAAGTCTAGTTTTGTAGATAGTTTAAGCCGAGATAGCTTCGACAATATCAAAAATAGCAAACGGGAAATTCAAAATGGCGATGTTCATAGTAATATAAATAAGACGATTAGTATGATTGAACATTTTTTCCTTGAAAGTGCAGAAAAATCATTTGGGCGGAAAAAACATGATCAAGGTAAGCGCAAGAAAAACTCCCAACCATGGTTTGGCAAAGACTGTAATGAAAAAGGGGGGAATATCACAAAGCGAAAAAGAGGTCCAATCTAAATAAAACTGAAATAAATAGACAAAACCTACAAAGAGCTAGCAAGAGTTATCAAAGAATAATAAGAAGATATGCACAAAATAGGTGTTGTCAGGTGCATGCAGATTTACGTCGCTTGCACAAAGGCGATACTAAGGCCTTTTGGAAATTGTTCAATAGACAATCAAATAAAGAAGAAAGTACCACGAAAATTGAACTGGAAACCTTATTTCAACACTTTACAAATGTAAATACAGTGGAACCTGATACAGATCAAAGTGATATTCCAGTCAACAATATAACTGAGTGCGCTGAACTGGACGTACCAATTACAAGTGAAGAAATAAAGGAACGAATAACTAAATTCGCAAATGGGGAGGCAGCAGGGGATGACAATATTTATAATGAATATATTAAAAGCACCGTTGATCTCATGCTCCCTATATACGAAATGCTATTTAATCACATTTTTGACACAGGAGTTGTACCGACTGTCTGGCTTCTGGGAAAAATAATACCTATCTGTACAAATAAAGGAGATCCACTAGACCCAACAATTACCGTCCACTAACAGTACTAAGCTGTTTGGGCCAATTATTTACATCTATTCTTAACGAACGACTAAAGAAATCTGCAGAAAAGCACGAAATCATTTCTGAATCCTAAACTGGATTTAGGAAAAGTAGGTCTACCTTAGACAATATCCTCTCCCTCTACCTCATTAAAGAAATACTATTTGCACACAAGAAAATGCTATATTGCTGTTATGTTGACTTTAAGCAAGCGTGTGATAAGGTTTGGCGCGTTAGTCTATGGACTAAGCTTCTTAAGAGCGGCATATCAGGAGAATATTTTAAAATTATATACAATATGTATAACGATATACAATTATTTGTCTATCATAATCGTACAAACTCAAATTTTATTATCATTAACATTGGTGTACGGCAAGGGGAAATTCGTTCACCTTTTTTATTTTCAATATTTTTAACGATTTAGAAGAATATCTGAAACAAAATGGAATTGTAGGCTTAACATGTTTAAATAAACTGGCAGACAAAAATTGTAATCTATATCTTTATCTTATTATTTTACTATACGCCGATAACACTATTATACTGGCCGAGTCAGCGGAAGCCTTGCAATAAGCACTCATCGCACTTCATGACTATTGTCTCAAATGGAAGCTTGAAATAAATACTACAAAAACAAAAGTTATGATTCTTTCCAAACGTAAATTAAAGAAATACCCAAACTTTACCAAAGGTGGCCAGCTACTCGAAATCGTAAATGAATACCTATATTTGGGGGTCATGGCAAAATCAAACGGGGGGGGGGGGGGGTGGTTGTTCTCTAGCTGTAAAACACGAAACTGCAAACAAGTAACGTGGGCAATGTTTTCATTATTATCAAAAATCAAACAACATGATATACCAATAGATTTTCAGATAATACTATTTGATACTATGATTGCACCAATACTACTTTATGGCTAAGAAATCTGGGGGTTTGAGAATACAACTCGGATAGAAACATGACATATTAAATTCTTTAAAAGTGTACTCCGTTTGAAGAAAAGTACCCCAAATGTTATGGGTTTTGAGGAAGTGGGAAAAATGCCCTTAGATGTACAAATAAAATATAACATGGTTAGGTTTTGGGGAGGGATTGTAAATGCCGGATACGGGAAACTCTCGTCAATTCTTTATTATTTATGTCTAGAGGTCATTACCCAACGGCTGATACAAGTTAATTGGATTAACACAATCAAAACTATTCGAGAGGCAACAGGTCAGCGACATGCATTCAACTCGGAAAACATAAACATAAATAAGGTATTCAGTCAAATAAAGAAAGCCTTGGAACAACAATACATAGACAAATGGACAAATGGACGAGACAGCTACACGAATCAACTAGGTTAACGTTTTACAAAGTTATAAAATTCAAATTTCAGTTTGAAAGCTACTTAAACTTACTGTCATGCGGCAATGCTATAAGCTTATGTCACTTCAGAACACTTAATCACAAACTGGCAATTGAGTCCCGAGGATGGGCGGCATCGACCGGAATTAAAGATTATGCAATGTATGTAATGTTATAGAAGATGAAATTCACTTCCTTTTTTACTGTAGCAACCAGATTAATATGCAAGAGACAACAATACAGAAAAGACACAGGGTTTGTTTGGAATATGCAACGGGCCTATGTAGATTTTTAAGGTTATCAAAGCAACAACAACAACAACAACAACAACAACATCAACAAGAACAAGAGCAAGAACAACAACAACAACAACAACAACATCATTATGCTCATCATAACTATGCTCATCATCAACAACAACAACAACAATAACATCAACAACAACAACAACAATACATTATATATACATCGACGACAATTATAACCACTATCCCACAACAATAACAATAACAGTAATGACGCCAACAACACACAACGACAACTACAACTACTGCTGCTGCTACTGCTACTACTTCCACTACTACTACTACTACTACTACTACTACTACTACTACTACTACTACTACTACTACTACTACTACTGCTGCTACTACTACTACTACTACTACTACTACTACTACTACTACTGCTACTACTACTACTGCTACTACCGATACCCCTACCACTATACTAATTCTAATAATAATAATAATAATAATAATACTAATAATAATAATGGCCTACTACCGCCTACAATAGTATAAATAACCTTTCCCTCATATGCTATATATATATATATATATATATGTATATTATATATCAATATGTAAATTATAGGTTTGTTAAATAGCCTGAGTGAATAAAGGAAACTGAAACTGAACTGAGCCACACTGCAACGAATAACACATCCTTAACGGGGCTGTGAGATGTGCTGAAATGTAGACAACAACCCCCCCCCCATTCATGTTAAGTTTCATTACCCATTAAATTTTCCAATGAAATTTAAATTTTCTCATAGAAAATGTCAATTTGCAGACCAAGGGAAGATTAGTTTTGAAAATTTATCACTGGCATGGCTGGATCGGTTATCGAGCCAGGAATTCCAGTAGCACATTTAAAAAAAAATAGACTTCTCTTAGTCTGCAAGTGGACATTTCTCAAGACCACTGTAGAAGCCGTTTTTTTGCTGATATGAGTGTTAAAGGGTTAAAGTGTACCGTAAGTAAAAGGTAGGATTTGAAATGTTTTATGCAGTAGAAATTATTCACGATTATTCAAGTAATTTCGATTTTCAATTTAATCATGTAATCGTGCAAGTATTACCTATGAATCTTGTTATTAGGATTATCATACTAACCCTGCTCTCACAAGTTTTAGTCATAATAGACAAATGGACATTTCTCAGGTCACTGCAGAAGAAGCCATTTTTGGGTGATATGAGTGTGAAAGGGTTAACCTTCGCCTCGCATTCTGTTCCTCGCCAACTGTTCCGTCGCCTTCCCGTACCAACCCCTCCCCCACCCCATCCCCCACCCCAAACCCCACCCCACCCCCACTCACGAACGATGGGGAGGGGAGGGGAGGGGAGGGGTGGGGTGTGCCGCCGCTGCTACCAACGTCTCTTCTGTTCGGCGAAAGATCGCTTCGCCTTTAAGATTTCCTGACACAGTCTATGGACGAGAGGTTCCCGTTTATTCTCATCCAGAATGGATTATTCGTGTA
Source organism: Chaetoderma sp. LZ-2023a (assembly GCA_034401795.1). Classification (NCBI taxonomy): domain Eukaryota; kingdom Metazoa; phylum Mollusca; class Caudofoveata; order Chaetodermatida; family Chaetodermatidae; genus Chaetoderma; species Chaetoderma sp. LZ-2023a. The sequence goes on along the minus strand of CM067361.1, from coordinate 35,874,905 downwards.
GAATATTGCTCATAGAAAAAAGTTACCTCTGCGTCTATGAGAGATAAAATGTAGACAGTAGTATCCACAGGCCGTAGCCATCATGGGTTGAACTCGTTACCAGTTGCAAAGATCGAGCCAGTCATTCCAATAGTAAATTTTCAAAAATAGTCTTCTTGGTCTGCAAATGAAAATTTCTCAAGAGCACTGCTGAAACCATTTTTGACTGATATAAGTGTTAAAGAGTTAAATCTGCATTGGATGAGTTCAGTACAGATTTTAACACAATGTGAAGACATCCATATAAATAATCTCTTTAACCATTCAACACTTAAATGTGCATATTCACACCAAAATTCTTGAAAATAAAATTGTTGAAATTACATACTTTTAGAGGCTTAAGTTGTGTACGTTAATGTAATGAAACGAAATAAATCTTAACATATTTCATTCCACATAAATAACTGTTGTAGGTTTAGTTATGAATTTGAATTAGGGGCACGTGCCTCTAATTCAATTTGACAACTTAAAAAGTATATTAGGTTATACGTAATGAAATCATCATATGCTAAGATTTCTTTCATTTCATTACATCTAGGCACACTAATTTAAGCCTCTAAAAGTATAAAATTTTATTTTGAACCATTCTGCTGTGAATATGCACCTTTAAGCTGGCCAAAAATGTCTTCTACAGCGGTCTTGGTAAATGTTCATTTGCAGACCAAGAGGACATTATTTTTATTTTTATTTACCACTGGAATGATTTGTTCAATGATATAGCCAGTTATTCCAGTGGTAACATTTCAAAAATACTCTTCTCTAGGTCTGTAAAAGGGCATTTTCTATGAGAAACTTAAAATGTTTTTGAACAAATTTGAGGATTAAAGGGGTATTCAAAAATTCTTCGGAGAATATTTTCAACAATGTAAATTATAACACACGCTGATCATGTCTTGAAGACAATAGAGTGATCCATTTCTAGCCATGCCCCGCCCACCTTCTACGTGTATTGAAAATCGATTTGAAATCAGTTGAACATTCTGAAACTAATTTGACAGGTGTTGTTCAGTATTGTTGCTTAATGCAGCAGAGCCCCCAGTCAAAGTAGTATCAATATATTCTGCAGAATGTTTAGTAAATTGTAAATTCATCAGACATAGAATTTATACACTTCCTGACAGAACCCATACATCATTATGATTGTTACGTCAGAATACTAGCACGATGTAATTGACCGTTTCAGTTTTATCTAGATAACGCTTAGCAGCTGTAAGTGTTTGCTTGTGTGCCTGATGCTTGTCTTCACTTGGTGAAGCACAAAGTCGGAATGGTCGTAGCACGGTTTGCCCCCAGCCCCCACCCCACCCCACTGGCCATCTCTAGCTAAGCTCCACCTACACCTCACTCGTGTTTGGATTGATTGATCCCCGAACTCCCCGACTATCAATTTCCAATTTATTTACACCAAGACTTTAACAAGCATGGGGGTTACATGACATTTGCATCATATTGGGGTGGACAAGTACTTATCATCTTGAATATTATTATTATTATTATTATTATTATTATTATTATTATTATTATTATTATTATTGTCAGTGTTACAATTCATTTATTATTATTATTATTATTATTATTATTATTATTATTATTATTATTATTATTATTATTTAGAAGATTATAAAATATAAGTATGGTTTTGACGTGATAAGCATCCCAAAATAAGCATAGCGTGATGGAAATCATTTATTTTCGGTTAAATTCTGCAAGGCTTCTCCAAATAAGAGAACATAATTTCTGTAGTAAGCTTAGTTTAATTGTTCCATGTAATTGTTTAAATTTGAAATAATTAGGCCGCAGATGGTAGCATTTGGGAATTGTTGATTTCTGGATTTCCGCGAAGTAGTCGCAAATAAATATAACACTACCGTTCTCATGGTGTGAACGACATGTAAAAGGAGCAGATATTTGACCAACATGATCAGACTTGTCCATAATGTCGTCTACAATCAATAGGTTCCTACGACTTTTGCCTAGTTCAACCGAATCAAGTCCTTCTATAAACTCTACTCTCCCTCTCAAAGCATTATATGAAGCTTGCCACGAACCATAGCATCAAATTATTGTTTCATGGGGTGGATTTATTGAAACTCTTGTCTTTCCCCTCAGTGTCGGACCTGCAATCAACATAGTAAACGGATGATGCAGCAAAATAGTAGTAGTCGAGATACCATTGTTGTTGTTCATTTTTTATACCATTGTTGTTGTTCATTTTTTGGGCTCCCGAATTTCAATTAATGCAAAAAAACGTGTTTTTTTTGGCTTTTATGTTTTTCTAAACATAAATTCTGTTGACAACTGAAATTTGAACAAATTTCATTGACTATTTATCTGTCTGACTGCTGCAAGCAACCCGCTAATAATTTCAATAGACAATAACTTTGGATCGGTTCAATATTTTGAGAACATTTTGACTAAATGTTGTTTAAAAAATCAACATCACTCAGTCAAATGGTTTGCAAAATATCCAACAGATCCGAAACTATACCGACTGAAAAAGTAGCATCTGAAAAAATCCAGCAAACAAACAGTGAAAAACAAATCGTCCACTTCGCCTAAACGTAATCCGGCCCCTTTTTCCGGAATATTATCTATCTATTGCATACAAACTTCCGGTTTTGTAACTCTCTAAGGACTCTCCTTCCGTTATGAATGATGTATAATACCAAGATCTCACATACCCGTTAGGGATGTGTTATTCTTTGCAGTGTGGCTAAGGGAGGTGGGGTGGGGTGGGGGTGGGGTTGTCTACATTTCAGCACATCTCACAGCTCGGTTATAGATGTGTTATTTTTTACAGTGTGGCTAAGGTGGAGGATTGTTTACGTTTCAACTAAACCTAATCAGAGTGGGCGTGCGCATATGCGCGCGCGTGTGTGCATGTATGTGTATGTATGTACGCACGCTCCAGTGAGTAAATAAGTAATAGATGATACATTATGAAGATGATCAGTTGTCCGTGTGTACGCGTGTCCGTGCATGAGTGCGTGCGTGTGTGGTAGGGAAGAGATTAGCTTGTCGCAACCTTCAGACATCCTAGGTTTCAAAATATTCCACACATACCTATCCAGGTTTTTTTCCAGTCACATTAGTTTCTAAATATTTAACAAACATGTTTAAGACGTAATACATTGAACCAGTCATTTCAGTGGTAAATTAAAAAAAATAGTCTTCTCATCATATGAGGAAAATTGATATTCCCAAGACCGGAGAAAAAATGATGAGTGCGTGCGTGCGTGCGTGCGTGTGTGGTTGGAAAGAGATTAGCTTTTCTCAACCTTCAGTCATCATAGTTTTCAAAATATTCATAATTTCCACACAGACCTATCCATGGGTTTTTTCAGTCACATTAGTTTCTAAATATTTGACAAACATGTTTAAGACGTAATAAATTGAACAAGGCAGTTCAGTGGTAAATGTTAAAAAATAGTCTTCTCATCATATGAGGAAAATTGATATTCCCAAGACCGGAGAAAAACTGATGTGTGCGTGGGTGCGTGCGTGGTAGGAAAGAGATTAGCTTTTCTCAACCTTCAATCATCATAGTTTTCAAAATATACACAGGTTCCACACAGACCTATCTAGGATTTTTCAGTCACATTAGTTTCTAAATATTTAACAAACATGTTTAAAACGTAATACATTCAGCCAGCCAGTTCAGTGATACATTTTCAAAAATAGTCTTCTCAGCATATGAGGAAATTGATATTCCCAGGACCGCAATATAGTACTAATAGTACAGATAGTATCTTTGAAAAAATAAACCCCGTCGTCGTTGATAAAATGGTGCTAATACCGGGAAAGCGTAATTATGAAAATCTTTTGAACATCCGCGAATTACACCACTACGTGTCTTAGGCGATGCTTTAGATAAATATCTTAACATCGGTAAATGGTGTGATATTCTGTGAGGAAACATTTTTCTATTCAGTCTCTACAACCTCTTAGTAATATAGACGGAACAAATCTCGGTAGAATGGACGGTCGTTCGTAGTCTGAGATAGTTGTTTGTTTAAGATCTAGTAGCAGATATGAGTGGGACATCTCTGTCGCATTCTTATAGACATTTATTAAATATTTGCTATGCCCTGGAAACAGTTGTTGAGATACGCAACATATGGATGAGGCGTCCCTAGGATTCTTAAAAAGCACGATATAATGAGAATTAATTAAAATGTCTCTCGGACATCGCGATTTGTGAAATAGATTTTGAACTATGAATATAATACTGCAGTTCTCATGGTGTGAACGACGTGTGAATAAAACAGAGCTTTGACCACCATCATCAGATCTGTCCATAAGGTCATCTGCAATCACTAAGTTCCTACGATTTCTATCTAGTTCAATAGAGGCAATGCCTTCTATACACTGTCCCTCTAAAAAAAGTATACGAAGGCTGTCAGGCTCCATAGCACCATATTATTTTTTCAGGGGTGGGGGTTATCCCAATGCCTTCAGATATTAAACGTTTTATAAGCTCAGTCTTGCCACTCTGCGTCGGGGCTGCCACAAGCATAGTGAACGGATGTTTCAGTAACATAGACGTACTTGAGATTACTTCCGTGTGCATTGTGTCCCATTCTGAATATAAGCCAGCATATAAGGTTTGAACAATTTCAAGCCTATTCAAATGACTGTCAAAAAACTACCCCTGGGTAATAATTTCAAGAGAGAATATCTATGAATTTGCCGAATATGTTGAGAACATTTTGACAGAAAAATAGTACAACAACTACTTTCAGATAAATAGTTTTAGAAAAATATACAACAAATTTAAAGTTATTATTCCTATTGAAATCATTAATGCAGAGATTAGTTTCTTACCAGTCAAGAAAGCGGCAATCAACACCACTGTCACTGTATAGATAATGTATTTCATCCTGGCTACATCCTGCTAAGTGAGAGATGAGTGTTGAGTAGGTGAGAGGTGAGAGAGGGAAATTGTGTAAAGATATTTTTTGAAGCTCTTGTAAAACTGACAGTAAGCCTACCTAAGCTGATTTGAGAGGCTTTGAAACCTGACAGATTATAGATTTACACTAACCGATATATATTGAATGTTTTGAGACTAATTTGACTAAGAACACATTCATGAAAGAGTACGACAATGAACCCTTACGTAATCGTGATTGTGGCGTCAGACAATACAGGACACATATAATACTTATACAACATTGACACATTTAAAAAGGCCATGTCTGAGGTAAACTGGAATGAAGTGATAGATATAGAGTCATGTGATGATGCCTACACCAAGCTCCACAACATATGCACTAACATCTTTGAGCACTGTTTCCCCATGAAAGAAAAGAAATTATTCAAGCACAACCCTACTAAGCTATGGCTGACAAGAGGATTGATATCTGCCTGTCATAAAAAACAGCAACTTTATTTGGCATTTATAAAATGTCAAACAAAGTATAATGAGACAAAGTTTTAAAAATATAGAAATAAGTTGGACCAAATAATAAAAAAATCAAAATAAACTATTATCAGAATAAATTTGAGCAATCCAAAAATGATATAAATGAAACATGGAAAATCATAAAATCACTTTTGAATAAAAACAATAGAAAAGCACAACAGACCCAGTTTCTCTACAATAATAAGGTACGCACGGATAACAATTAAATCGCAAACAGTTTCAATCAATATTTTGTTAACATAGGTCCAGATCTCTCAAAGAAAATCATATCTACATCAGGAATTAAACACAGTGATTACCTCACAGATACTTCCGCTTATCAATCCTCTTCATTTCTTGCTTATCCTGTTAACAATGAAGAAATCTTCACTATTCTTAATTCACTTAATCCTGCGAAAAGTGCCAGCGTAGATGGGTTTAAATGGAGCATATTTAAACACTGCATATTTGATTTACTAACGCCACTCAACCATATCTGCAATCAATCACTAGTACAAGGCATATTTCCATCAAAACTAAAATCTGCACGTGTCACTCCAATATATAAAGCAAAAGACTCGTCCAATTTCACAAATTACAGGCCTGTCTCAATACTTCCACTTTTCTCTGAATTAATGGAGCGATTAATGTATAATAGATTTATTAATTATCTAGAAAAAAAGGAAATTTTATATGCTTCACAGTATGGATTCCGCCAGAAACACTCAACAATGCTCCCACTAGTTGAAATGACAGAAAAAATAATTGAATCAATTGAAAAGAAAGAACATTGGCATCTTTTTGGACCTTTCAAAAGCTTTTGATACTATCAATCACAATATATTATTAGGAAAACTTGCCTATTACGGAATCCGAGGATGTGCACTTGCCTGGTTTCAGAGCTATTTAACTGATAGAACACAATGCGTGCTATTTAATGCAACCTGCTCTGAAAACAGGAAATTAACCTGTAGTATTCTTCAGGGGTCAATTCTTGGCCCTCTGCTGTTTTTACTCTATATGAATGACTTGCCCAAAATTTGCCACAATTTGTCACTAATACTGTTTGCCGATGACACCAATGCCTTTTGCTCCGCCAAAAACTTAGATATATTATATGAAAGAGTAAATAAAGAAATGGAAGAAGTTATTAACTGGTTCAAAGTAAACAAGCTTTCATTAAATGTTGATAGAACAAACTACATGCTATTTTCAAAGTCTATACAATCGAGAAACAATAGTATTCCAACAATCTATATTAATAAAAAAGAAATTGAAGAAGCTCCTTTTGCTAAATTCTTAGGAGTTTATTTAGACACGAACCTGACCTGGGGCAAACAAATTGAGGTAGTCACAGCTAAAGTAGCAAGCGGCATGGGGGTCATTCAAAGACTAAAGCCATACCTAACACAAGCTACCATCACAATCCTGTATTCCACATTGATCCTTCCACACCTAACATACTGCAATGCCATCTGGAATAACACACACAAAAACAAAAACAAATTAACACAATTGTAAAGCATGCAGAAAAAATGCATTACAATGTTCTCAAAAACAGCAAAGGGTCAAAACATCTTCAAAACACAAACACTTCTTAAACTCACAGACATAGGCAAGTCACAGATGTTCAACATTTCCAGAGCCTTTCATCACAAAATCCTACCTAAATCTATAACCCACAGCTTTGCAAACAACATCGAAATCCACACATATAACACTAGGAACAAACATGATCTCCACATTAGATACACACGAACAGACACAGGGAAACGTAGAATTTCAGTTGGTGTCGTCAAAGCATGGAATAGTATAAATAAACACACACGCGAAAAAAGTACTATCACTAAAATCATACAAAGACATAATTAAAACTAGTATACTCAATACATACTAGATCTGGAAAACAAAATGCCAAGATAATTAAGATCGCACAGTCCTGTATCATTGCCATAGCTACTATCATAACAACCACCCACTACTACTACTACTACTACTACTACTACTACTACTACTACTACTACTACTACTACTACTACTACTACTACTACTCCTACTACTACTACTACTACTACTACTACTACTACTACTACTACTACTACTACTACTACTACTACTACTACTACTACTACTACTACTACACCATAATGCACTATTACAGCTATCGTGACTACTGCTTCCTTCAATCTGACGCACTTCAACAAGTGCTACTACTAAATAGCAACCTATAGGTTGAGCCGGGGTAATTTGCATGCATGACCCCCACCCCCCTCCCCCCCATCACATATAAATCTCTAATCTCAATAACTAAAAGGAAGACCATAGATGTATTGTATCGTCTGTTCTTTTCTCTATGTCTACTTGGCTCAGTACCGTATCTATACATTCACATGTATGTCTCACATTCTATGCGAAGCTGTGTGTATAATTGTCTATGTATGTTTAATGTTAGGTGTCCGCCACCACTACAGGCAATGCCTTCGGCAGACAACCTGTATTGAAAGTATGTAAATTGTTATCCAAGAAGCAAATAAATAATATTGAATCTTGAATCTTAAATCTTGAATCTCGAATCTTGAATCTTGAAAAAAGGACATAATTTCATTTTGATATCAGATACTTGTATGACAGATCAAATATAGGAAGTTCACAGGATGGAGAGATGAAAATATCACAGACACGGATATTATATTATAAGTGTTATTGAATATAAACCACAGATATAATATACATAGACTGCTTATATGGTAGAATATATCAAATATGATTAAAGCTGTTTTTAATGAAAAAAAGACATATCTATAGTAAGACTACTTATTATATTCATTAAGAGTACTTATTGGTTTCATATACATATGATAATACTATTACAATTTTCCCGATACTGATACACAAGGCATATAATCTCATCACACCAACACGTCTTCACATTCGTAATAAATCCTCAGCATGACGAGCTAAAACCAGTGATCCTTTCAGGAATTGTAGAATTTCAAAGATTCCGATTATCTGAGAGGCAGCTTCCATGTAAAATGAAATATTATCAACCGTGTTGAGATGATAGTCAACATCGAGGCAAGAATGTTCCCGTTGACTACCGTTCTCAGTCTGACATCCATTACATTCTTCCCTGGCTATCTTATCTATTCGATCAGATAGCATATCAGTATAAAACATCTTTATCCTCTTCTGAACATTCAAACTAGGACAATAGTGAGGATTTAGTCCATAGCGATACTCTATAAATGTCATAGGATGATTACATATGCCACAGTTCTTGAAGCTTTTATCAGCTCTCTCGTGTACAGCACATTTAGGAACTTTACCCACTGGAACAATCGGAATTAAGTCATTATAATCACATTCAGAGTCACTAAAATTAGGTTTGAAAAGATCAAAGCATTTACGTTTAGTTCACCAGGCTGTTTATAATTCATTACAGCAGTCTCCAGGGGGGGGAGTCCTGATCATATAATCCACTATGCCTTATAATCATAATGTCATCATTTTCTATACTAATACTCAGAAAGTCATCAATCGTTCTAAAATATTGTCCATTCTGCTAATATCTGTCACCGTAGTTTCATCAATATCGAGTGTCTTATATACATACCTTATACTTAATAGATCGTCAAACCTGTCCAGTTCTGCTTGAACCATGCTTACCCTTCTTTTTCTTCCTAGGATGGCAGCTAACCTCAATCCTATCAACTGCAGTCAACAAATCCTTATCTGACAAAGTTGACAATTCAGATGATCTAGAACCTAATGGTGTAGCAGATGATGATGTTCCACCAAGACCAAAGGCAATCAAAATATCAGTCACGTTGCTCTTTATGCTTCTCAGATGAAAAATAGACAGATGAATTCAGTTTCGGGTAGGATAGCAAACAGAGTCCAATTCGCTACGCCAATATCTATCAATGTCGACACCTGGAAACTTGTCATTTACACATATACGAGTTACATCTACCAATATACAATTGTAGTCTCCAAATAAACCACCAGAGAGTTCCTCAAAATCACCCTTAAGACAGCTAAAGTCGTAAAAGGCAATTCCAGTAATATACACACCACGTTTCGTAGGATAATCTTCAGGATGAATTGTCTAAAGTCAACACATGTATCACCATTTATCAACTCTAAGTTAATGACTATTAGATAGTTCCAAATTGAATGAAGAATTCTTGAGGTATCTATCAACTTTGTCAACTTTTCCACCCATGATGTGACAGCGTTTATATATTTCTAAAAAAAATCCAAAAGTATCCTATCCTTTTATACATTACAACACTTCCCCTCCGGAAGTATGGTTTCCGAAAGGAAGTGGGATCTGGATCTACTATTTCCTGTCAGGATGTGACTCATTCCAAATGTAGATTTCCTTCCACAGGAAAGGATGTGTGGGCTCCTTGAAATAACAGAAAATCATGTTTTTCCTGTCAGGATATCCTGTTTCCTGTCAGGAAGTAGTGTCTCCGATCCGGATCCACCATTTCCTGACAGGATGTGACTCATTACATGATGTGGATTTCCTTCCACAGGAATGATGTGTGGGGCCTTGATATAACAGATAATCATGTTTCCTGTCAGGATATCCTGTTTCCCGTCAGGATATCTTGTCAGGAAGTAGTGATCCTGATCCAGAGCAACCATTTCCTGTCAGGATGTGACTCATTACATGATGTGGATTTCCTTCCACAGGAAAGATGGGTGGATCCTTGATATAACAGATAATCATGTTTCCTGTCAGGATATCCTGTTTCCTGTCAGGATATTCTGTCAGGAAGTAGTGATTCTGATCCGGATCAACCATTTCCTGTCAGGATGTGACTCATTACATGATGTGGATTTCTTTCCACAGGAGGGATGTGTAAATCCTTGATATAACACGTAATCATATTTCCTGTCAGGATATCCTGTTTCCTGTCACGAGATCCTCTCAGGGAGTAATGATCCTGATCCAGACCAACCAGTTCCTGTCAGGATGTGAGTCATTACATGATGTGGATTGATATAACAGATACTCAGGTTTCCTGCTAGGATATCCTGTTTCCTGTCAGGATAACCGCTTCTTTTTATAGAAAATTAAGATATGATGTCACAAACACTTAATTAGAGTGTGATGCCAACAAAATCAGCCACACCTTTTGTAACCTATTTTCAATTCCAATATGTAAGTTCTGTTTCCGGTTCGGATGTCCCGTTTCCGGTCTGAAAGTATTGTTTCCGATCCAGAAGTACCAGAAGTTGAACCGGTGTCCTGTTTCCACTTCGGATGTGATCTTATCACTCAAGAAGTAGTCAAGGGAATTTAGTGTATATGTTACTACTACAGGAAATCACGTTTCTGGTCCAGAAGTCCTGTTTCTGGTCTGAAAGTATTGTTCTCGATTATGAAGTACCAGAAGTTGAACTGGTGTCCTGTTTCTGCTCAGGATATGATTTTATCACCCAGCAAGGAGTCAAGGGAATTCAGGGGACATGTTACTACTACAGGAAATCACGGTTCCAGTCCAGATGTCCTGTTTCTGGTCTGGAAGTATTGTTCATGATCCTGAAGTACCGGAAGTCGAACTTGTGTCCTGTTTTCGCTTAGGATGTGATCTTACCCCTCAGGAAGTAGTCAAGGGAATTCAGGAGACACATTACTACTATAGGAAATTTCGTTTCTGGTTCGGATTTCCTGTTTCCGCTCCGGATATTCTGTTTCCGTTCATGGGTGTGATCACTCAAGGAAGTTGTTAAGGAACCGGATTTCCACAGGAAAATACTAATTTCTTTGGTTTTAGCCAATCGGAATCTAGGTCTGGCGAAGCCCTCTAACTACTTACATTGTGGTGACAAAGAAGTGACATAATGACGGTATACATTCTGGGAACAATAACGTGAGAGAACGATAATGCACATTATTGGCGGGAAAGAGTGAGGGAATGATGGTGTACATTGTGGGGAGAATGAAGTGGGAGAATGATCGTGTACATTGTGGGGGACAATAAAGTGAACGAATGTTGATGCACATTAGAAGAGAAAGGAGTGAGAGAGTGATGGTGTGCCTTCTGAGGACAGACAAGTGAGAGATTGACGATGGACAGGATATGCGTTCCTTGTCCCTAAAATGTGCATCATTAGTCTCTCACTAGGTTGTCCCCATAATGTATATCACATTCTTTCGATTCTGTGTCCCTACAATTACGATTCTCTCATGTCATTGTCGACCGTTGTTACCGGAGAATCTCAATGCCATTCCTATTGACAGTGATATCCTGGTCAGTGATGTTACTCAATATCTAAAAGAATATTAATAAAAAGCAATTCTTGAACTTAAGCTGCTCTTGAATATTTTCTGGAACAACTAAAGAATAGTTCTTAAACTTTAAACTTCTTTAAAAAAACCTTTCTAAGTGTGTTATGAACGTATTCAGAAACAATTATTTGACGATGGTAGACCATGTTTTGACCATGGTTGGTGTACTTTACTAAGGGAGACAACTCGTTCACTCAAAGAAGTGTCTTTTCGCATTTAAAATCTTAATTATTCCATTGCACATAAATTATATAATCGTCATTAATTATGATATTTGAATAGTAAATGTCATATACATAGAAACATACCGGTAATAATGCACACTAAATTCTTGTATACACTTGATTTCAAACAATGCCAATGTAGGTTAATCATGCCAAAATTGTCATTGTCTTATATATCTACAGAGTTTGATCACTATTGTATGTCTTCATGACTATTACCGTAGCGAATGACAATGCTTAAAATGTTGCAATTGCTTCTCAGCATTTTGGCTAATACGAAAGTAGTTCACTGTTGTAGGCTGAACAGTCTGGCACATGCACACTTTGTTATAGGGGTGGATCTGGATTGCTGACCAATGGTCAACTATGCAGGTTAAATCGTACAATGGTTGACCATGGTGGAGCACCAACCTCCAGCCCGTGGTTCGTTTGCCCATGGTCTGACATGCAGGCTAAATAGCACCACACTCAGACCATGGGTGAATATGATCAAATGTCACAATTCAAATCATGGTCAAATCATGGTCTGACCATGCCCTGTTTGACCATGGTTTGACCATGGTTTGGACATGGTATGTCGCCGACTGTCAAACATAGTTTTATCATGGTCATGAGAAATTTGTTAATCATGGTCGACCATGGTCTGACTGTGCTTTGATTTAACCTGCATGGCCAATGATGGTTTGTCATGGTCAATTCATGGTCAAACTTTGGTCAAACCATCCTTTGATCGTGGTTTGATATTGGTTAGGAAAACAGGGCAGTTAAACTTTATTTCAGCCATGGGCAAGTTCGACTGGCTAACCATAGTTAGCTATAGCTATCTAGATCCCAGTTAAATTTGAAATAGTTAACTAGCTAGTCAACTATAGTCGACTGAGTACCCGGGCTCGATTCCAAACATCGTCCTATTGCACGGGTCTCGTCCTCCTGCTCTGCCGCAGCGTAGCTATGTGACTGGGCGTATGTTCGTACTATAGGTTTCAAATGGCTAGTATAAGATTGCCGTAAAATCCAAAATGGCGGATGGTTTTCGCTTCCCACAGTTAAATGTACATACGTGGTAATATTTCCATAACCTATCTAAGTTTGATGGCATTATGGTGTTCTATCATAAATCAATGTTCCCAAGGTCCATTGCCTTCCCACTTTATATTCTATGGAAGCTTTTTGACATCTTTGCGGGCAAAAATAACCCATTTTCACAGGCCCTCACAATAGACGCCAAAAAGGGTTAGTCGCGTTAGTACATGGCTCCAAATTTTCTCTAATAGTAATTCAATGGGGAATCTGGTGCCAACGAACTGTAGTTAACTATCCATCGTTCGACTGGGCATGCACATGTTCAGTAAACCAGCAAACTGACTATGCTTAGCCAGTCGAACTTGACCCAGGTCACCTGCACAATGTCAACATTCACAATATTGTATGTACATGCACAGCTGTGCGACAGTCGTATAGTTGGCATGCTGTTAGAATATTGTATTGATACCGCTACACATATATACAGTAACTTATATCATCATTATCGTTATCATCATTATCATTATTACTATAATCATCAAATACAAATATAACTCTCATGTCGCAATCTGCATTCATATGGGTAAATCACATACAATTGTGTTTAACTCCACCAAACTGTTTCCGATAAAATAGCATGCCAGATAAGGTCTTTATGACATTTGCACTTTTCCACCACCCCCTGTCAATGGGGTGGGGTTGGGGTGTGGGGGCGGGGGCATGGGTGGGTGGGGGCGGGATCCAAGTACAAATGTCACCTCGCTTTACAAATGTGGTTGAATCCCTTTCTGTAAAATGAGTTGTGGAGAGGTAGCGTTACGGGCCTGGTTTCTTAAAGGATATTTTACCTTTTTCAAAGCCATATATATAAATTTTAACCATTCAATCAACGAGTTATAGTGAGACGATTGACGTACCGGTAACGCGCTTGGCTTCGAATCAGCTGTCAGGTTTAGATTTCCGTGAATTACAGATCTCGCAAATCGTTGGAAATAGGTGCAATCTTCTTCACTCTCCACCCAGGAGAAAATGATATCAGTGTTAAAACAGGGGTAGTGACGAGCAATAAACCGAAATAACCAAAACCAGCCTAGATATGTCATGAATGGGACCTCGAATGAGCAATTAGATATACACCAACCACACCAATAACTACTAGTCCGCTACCTAGTAGAGTGTGAATGGCGCATATAATTACCCTCAACCCATAAGGGGAACAGGGTATTGCGATCGGGTCTGTGCGTATGTGTCTGCCTGTGCGTCCGGAATTGCACTTCAAAAACGACTTATCCGATTGGGCTCAAGTTTTAACACAAGAAAGGGTGATGGAGTATAATAGGTAGGGCTCTAGACAAGCTTCTCAGTAATTGGGTGATTCGCTCTTAGAAATTGTGTAAATTGTTTTTTTGGGGGAAATTAATTGGTTTTTTTAATTAAGTTATTATACATTATTAGCAATAGAACTGAAATTAATTGGGTGATTGGCTATTTCGGCACTCATAGCCATTTTTATTGGGTGAACACGCAAAATCCCAACTTATCTAGAGCTCTGATAATAGGATTTCCAAATATTAGTCGTGATCCAGATGGAAAAAGCCAGATCCCGATCAGATCCGTTTCCGGATCTATATGAATATCTTGGAAATACATCGTAAAATACCCGTCCAGTTTGGTTCAAATATTAACACACCAAAGGAACCTAACATGTAAGAGGATTTCCAGACGCCAGCCCTGATACAGATAGGAAAGCCTGGAACTGGATGGGATCAATTTCGGGATCAATCTCAGAAACTAATTGTCCAATTTGTTTCAAGCTGTAACACAACGAAGGAGCTTTACATATGATAGGATTTCCAGACGTTGACCCTTATCCATATACCCCGCTCTGTTCGGATCGAATTCCGTATATATGGATATCTCCGAAACTACTCGTCCAATTTGGCTCAAATTTGAACACAATAGATGATGTAACCGTACATTATGATTATACAATATCGCGAGTGATTCGAAACATCTGGAAAATCGCTGAAATCCGGGAACCAAGAACATGTTTACAGTGTGACAAAAGGCATGTGTCTCAAATCATCTTTCAACGGAACGTG
>CM067361.1:35824806-35854806 GCA_034401795.1 Chaetoderma sp. LZ-2023a | reverse complement strand
GTTAGACACACAATCTAAACCACTAAAAGTATACAATTTAATTATTTTCAAGCATTTTGGTGTGAATATGCACCTTTAAATCTGCTTAAATCCGCGAGTAATAGAGCTAAATGCGATTACGATCGGAACAGTAGAGCCATTTCTCCAACTTCTAATCACCCGCCTTGTCCAAGTAGGCAAAACATCTACGACGTCATCACTTTTATGTTTTTAAAAATAGTAACTCTGCGCAACGCTATACACTTAGCAGACATAATAGAAAGGGGAAATAGTAAAGCTGCAAAAGACGACTGCATTACACCACATAGGTTTATATATATATAGAACTTTCCAATTAGCTTACCCACCCGTCAACTATCGTGTTATTTTGACATTGATGGTAAAGGATTGTATCAAAGTATTCTAAAACTCTTTAATGCAACGCGCATGGCAATTGGCTGAAAGATGACCCAATTAAATACGTCGTAGTTACATGATTAGAGCAAATAATTTTATTTTCATGGGAGAACTAAATTCCTCGCATCATTGTGGGGACATAAAATAAACATTGAAAATTTACGCATTACGAGTTCATCCTAATCGTGTAAACCTACCGTAATTGTGGGGACCACGGAATGTCCCCAGAACCCAAGCATGTCCCCGGAACGTTGGTCCTAGACTTGGGAATGTCCACGGAATTACGGAAAAACAAGTTCTCTCTCTCTCTCTGTTATTTTTACCTGTACTGTGATCATTTCATTATGTATAAATTATTTAAGTTGTTTAAGATTCTGCAATTGAGTTAGAGAAACGTATCCCTATTTCAACTTTAAAATGAAAAAATTATATTAATTCATACGGAATGAAATCAACGTGTTGTAAAATCTGAATTATTCAAAGTGCAGATTTTGGATGTAAAAGATTACTCTGCGTTCTGATTTTGAATTCAGCATTATAAGGGCTATAGTGTCAAGCCGTGGTCACAGCCATTACGTCGGTTGCCTTTGTTGGCGTACATTAAAGGTCAGTCAGCATAATGGCTGGACATTTACTGATGGTAGAGACCATTGATGTTATCGGGATACGAACAATGTACAAATTAGTCTCGAATCATTATGGCCGTTAAAGGTCATAATGGCGCTCGAGTGCACGGATCGGTCAATAAGATGACATCAGTGATTTCTACCACAGATTTAGGAATGATGGTGTACCGGGCCAGGATTGGCTGAGGCGAGGGTTGATGAGCGTGCTATAAATTTGCATGTCTTGTGCAAACGGGATCTACTTTTTGAGATCACCCTTTAGACCACTTTTTGGTTGACCTTTCGGTTCACTTTTCGGTCCACTTTTCGGTCCACGTTTTTATAGCATAAACATGAATGTTAGATAGTAGTTAAACGTTTTAGTCAGATTATAGTTATGATTGTTACAGAGAATAAATTCACAGTTTGAAGTTGCTGTTTGTCGATACAAGTATTAATAGCTAAATTGATGCAATAAGACCAGCGAGAAACACTTTGGCACGAATCTAAGAATCTTCGATAAGTCAGATGGCCCGGGGACGGATATAAATATTTGATCGATGAATCAAAGGCGAGCCGCGTCCCCACTTGAATTCAGATAAATTTGAAAACCAATGAGCTGCTGCTGGTCCAGAATTTATGATAGCGAGCCAGCCAGGAATTGAACAGCAATGACGGAAGAGCGACAGGACGGCATAACGAACATTGCAAACAGTGAGTAATAATTTTCTGAATACTATTAAGAACAGTAACATAAGCAGAGACAAACTCTAAAATGGCAGAAAGAAGCGTTAAAGTAAATGATTTGCAAACCATTGCTGACGGTGTGATTAATCTGGTTACCAGTGTCAGGACAGAAAATGCTGAACGAAATAGATTGGAGCGTGAGAATCTAACAGATTACACAGCAACTATACGGACATGTGATGGGTTGGTACCCACGGAAGTGAGGGCGTGGCTAGATGAGTCTGAATTGGTCACAGGGGCACCCAGAGACGTAAAGGGCAGTGCCGCACATATTGCCGCATGGACATCAACTGGCAGTCTCCATCGTGAGATTGAATTATTTATAAAAGACAGAGATCGTCCACCATATCATGGGAAGACATTCGAGGACACATTATCGTTGCGTTTGTAACTGCCAGTGAAGATAAACGTTTAAAATGCGAATTAGAGACTTTGACACGACGTCCAGACGAAGCAATCACCACATTTAATAGACGATTTCGCGAACTAGCTCGTCGTGCATATGTGACTAAATCCGAAGACGCAAAAAGAACAATTCTAAGAACATACATTAAATCCCTCAATGATAATAAATTAGCTAGGAAAATTGTGCTCAGCAGGAAAAACACAACAGAAGACGCAATGAACTTCGTAGAAGAACACGCTGCTAGCTTAGAACTATTAGAACTATTAAACACTATGAACATTTCGGAACGTGATCGTCACTACGAACCCATGGACGCTGATTCAGCATGTGATCCGATGATGCAGTGCATGGACGAATTAGAAAAACGGTTATGTAAGCAAAATGAACGGATACTCACTAGAATGGCTAAGATAGAGACACAATTGAGCAAACCACAACAGCAAGAGGATTTCCAGAGACAGGTGCAAATTGTGAGTAACCAAACAAGAACACACGCGATACACAAACAATCATGGTGCTATTGGTCAGAGGGCCAGGGTATAAAGACAATAACGTGTTTTGAATGTGGGAAACTTGGGCACATTAAAGCTAGATGTCTACACCAGACACTACAACAGCACAGAGGCCGACAACAGTATAGACATTCGGGAAACGGGGACGGGCCGAGAGCTTTCAATCAAGGGAAATGTGTGACATGTCTCGTGGACACTGGCGCATCCACGTCTTTGATACGCAGTGATATCTGGAAACGGTTGTTAGGGACACACCCACTACAGAAAGCCAGAACTGTATTAGCAGTTAACGGTACTCCAATAAAGGTGTTGGGTAGGACTGAGGTAAAGTTCGATAGGGCGTGTCCAATACCCGTCATCGTAGTGCCTCCAGAAATGTCTCACGAAGGACTGATTGGAGCATATGCATTGCGAATGGGTAAAGCGAAATTGGACTACAAAAGAGTTAGGATGGTGTGGTATGGACACTCATATAAATTAGCAGAGGGATTTCATTATGACAATATATCTAGTATTAAAGAAACAACGGTCACAATCATAGACGATGTATTAGACTCATTTACAGGTGTGTTTGATACAACACAATGGGGTCGCACTGGAAGACACCCAAAGGTTAGATGTACCATCCCAACAGGAGACCACCCTCCAATAAGGCAGCCTGCATACCGTTTGCCGTTAATTAAGAGACACATCGTGAAGGAGCAAATCAAAGATATGTTGGAGGCGGGTGTCACCCGTCCTTCAAACTCACCTTGGTCTTCTCCTATCACATTAGTGCCGAAGAAAGATGGGTCAATGAGATTTTGCGTAGATTACAGATCCCTGAATTCCATAGCACTAAGCAGAATTATCCACTTCCGTTGATTTCAGATATTTTTGATTCTATGGGAGGGGCGGCTGTATTTTCCACCATGGATTTAAAATCTGGCTATTGACAAATTCCCATGGCCGATGAGGATATTGAGAAAACTGCTTTCGTCTGTACAGAAGGCAATTTTGAATGGCTTTCAATGCCATTTGGGTATTCGAACTCAGCAAGTGTCTTCCAGCGTGCCATGAATGAAGTGTTTCAAGATTGTATAGGCCATTTTGTTTATGTATTTGTTGATGATATAGCAGTATACTCTGAGTGCATAGAAGACCACACCGAACATTTAAGGCTTGTAATGCAACGGCTTGAGGACTATAACCTGCAACTTAAGAGAAGGAAATGTGAGTTGCAAAAGAATCTGTGGATTTATTGGGTTACAGAATATCCAAGGATGGGGTTTCACCACAAAAACAAAAGGTTCAAGTAATCGAAGGAATGCAAACCCCAAGAAATGCCAGTGGCATACATTCTCTGATGAGGATAGCTGGTTATTATAGAAATTGCATTCCAAATTGTGCTAAAATAACCAAACCCCTAGTAGATCTCACCAGACAAAGTGTTAGATTTATATGGGGACCACCTCAGCAAGACGCTTTTGAACAATTAAAAGACTTATTATGCAGCGACGCCATTTTGGCCTATCCTGACTTGAATACACCTTACAAATTATACACTGACGCATCAGCATATGCTGCGAGCGCCATTTTGGTTCAATACGATGACGAGGGTACTGAAAGGGTTATTCAATATATATCATCGACCCTAAAAGATAGTCAACTTAATTGGCCCGTAATCGAGAAAGAGGCTTATGCAGTGGTATATGCGCTTACGTAATTAAGACCATATTTGTATGGCGCGAAATCCACGGTACACACCGACCATACACCTTTGAATAGCTTGTTTATTGGCGAAGTACAAAATACAAAGGTCCAATGATGGACTGTTCTGATCGCTGAATACGGCTGTGACATTCAGTACATCAGAGGCACTAAGAATATAAGGGCTGATATGGTGTCTAGATTGCAAAGACCATCAGAAATGGCCACGTTCGACAGAGGAGATTATGCAATTCCTCAGGTAGAGGACGGCGTGTTGCCTTACGTACCACTGGAAGCGTATAATATTGCCTATGGCGAACTACGCCGTGAACAACAATCAGAAATTAATGAAATGTTTAAAGAAGTGCTTGAGGGATGTGCAATACAAAATGGGGTGGCATACTCTACGAAGTGTCCATCTGCATTAGATGCTGCCTATCCGAGGGTAATTCTGCCATCAAAATTTAGAAACAATGTATTGCAATCAGCGCATGAACGTTCAGGTCATCAAGGTCTTCATAAGGCATTAAGTTTAATTAGGGATTACTTTGTTTGGGAAGGAATGCGTAAAGACGTTATCCAGGTGGCTGATAGATGCCCAACTTGTCAGGTAAATCGAAGAGTAAGAACGCGTCCAACGTACACTGAAATGCCCCTTGCGAAATATTCAGGGCAAATTATTGGTATGGACCTTATTGGCCCACTAACACGGTCGACCGAAGGTAACACGTACATATTGACTATTGTAGATCACTGTTCTGCATGAGCTGAAGCTTCCCCCATTCCATCCAAGTCCGCACGTTGCGTAGAGGAGACATTCTTTAACGAATATTGCGCGCGTCATGGCATGCCTCAGATAGTAATCACTGATTTGGGGAGGGAATTCGATGCCAACGAAATGCGAGATAAATATATAGCTCTAGGCATTGATCACCGCAGAACAACACCCTATCATCCACAGACGAATGGAAAGAGAGAACGTTTCAACAAAACAATTAAAGAGATCCTACAAAAACTGGTTAATAACCAGTCAGGATTATGGGAAAATGAACTCAGTGCATCCCTAGTGGCGTACAGGAACACTAGACATTCAACTACTAGGTATACACCATTCTATTTGATGCGTGGCAGGCGTGGAAGATTGTCGTTATCATTGCCTGTGGATGCGTCTCAAGATCTAGAGGGTCGATTAACAAACTTGAGCAATGCCTTGTAGCATGCGAGGGCGAACACAGAGAAATCTCGTGCTTATCACAGAGAGCAGATCAACAAGAGAGCGAATGCTGGTGAGTTTAAAGTCGGAGATTCTGTGGTCGTGAAGACTGAGGAACTAAGAATCAAATTGACTGGACACTGCGACCCCCAGTACGAAATATACAGAATCAATGGTCCAGTGGCACACGTAAGACATCAAAGATCAGGGAAAAACGAGGGTGTTAAACATCAGCAAGCTGCATGTAATCGATCCAAAGATGGTGTGGGATCAAGTTAGACCACGCCCAATACGAACTCCGACAATTATCAAATGGAAGAGCTTAATAAGAGGAGAGCGTGTACTGTTCGAACAGCCAAAGTTGGAAGAACACGAGCAATGTGACAGAATGATAAATGAACCACCCGTGACGTCAGAGCCGGAGGTGTCAGTGCCAGTTACGCTAGAATCAAGGGACAGCTCAATGGCGCATGAGGCGCCTATGGAAATGGACGGGGACGGTGATGAATCACAGCCACAATCAGATACCGTGATTGGCCAACCACAATTACCCAATGACCGAGGTATATATAATGCATTTAAGCGCAAAAAGGCCGGGGCTCCTTGGCTAGGCGTAACTCAAAATAAAAGACAACGAATTTGCGCAGTTTGTCTTCGTGCTAATTTAGGCCTACGCTCCGACGAAAAACAACGTGGATATGCATTGAAATATCTAGAGACTAGCGTTTAGCATAACGATCTGTCAAAAACTAATCAATATTTTGCGTTTTTGCTCAATGCACAACGTCATATTAGAAATTTACGAAATGCGTTGAATAACATTAACGAGCAATTTACGACCGAGACGCTTCTAAATTCGCTCATATCAGAATGTTATAGTCCGTCCCCTCTGGAAGGGCACAGAAAGTCTGATTAAATGCGTTGAATACACAAATACGGCTTACATTATTTGCCGTTCAATTGGGTAAGCCTGGACATTCTTTCCACATCGTATAATCTGTAATTATTACCCGAAAAGGTCGGTAAGTCATACCCAGCCAATGTTATGTGACCCGAGGGTATGTAATGTAAATCTGTTGTCAGGCACAGCGCATACACCCTGCATAACAAGCCTATTATCATCAGAGTCCTGAATGAGATGTGTGTGATCGAGTGGATACGATCTAATGACACCAGCATTAATGTACTTGAATTGTACGCTACGATAGGGGAATGTACACGCAGATAGCATATTAACGGCGAATGTCATACACGTGACGTCATGTCATGTTCCTAAGCTGTTGAATGAAACCCCGGTTGGTTGAACATTTTAGAAGGGAACCAAGGTTGGAATTGAAAGAGATTTCAAGAAGCTGTAGATATTGAAACAACTGCGCCTCTTGAAATGAACAATTTAATGATTTATATAATTACTTCAATATTGATAATTATCTTCGTGATGATTGTATTGTACAGACTGAATATGCGTTATAATATTTTAAAATATTGTGCAGGAAAACGTCAGGGATCACATATATCCATTGTAACCATACCTAACTCCAAGCAAACAGAGACTATAGAAATGGTTAGTAGTATAGGGTTTTTTTTAGTCGCTATTGTTCTTTTCGTTGGAATGTGGTTTTAACCATTCAAAACGCTCCATTTATAGTCGCTATTGTTTGGAGAACAATGACGCCCAGCGGTACACGTTTTCTAGATGACAATGGCGACTATATTCACACGTTATTGAGAATCTGCAAATTGTTTTTTAAATACTTAATATTTCAATAACGTCGGTCGTTTTAGATGTTGTACGATGGTTAAATGTGGTCATTATATATCTGAGGGTTCTGTGTGTTTATAGAATTGTATGTCGAGCGTACTTATGCTAAAAAGATTTTTTGTTGCGTATGATTTATCCATACGTCCTGAATAGCCGTAAGATCGGTCCTTAATCGAGATACAAACATACCACGTGTTAATAACGAAAGAATGTTAAAGCACCAATATCAATCTTTAATCGAGATACACACATGTCACGTGTTAAGGAATACTATAAGAATGTACCACCCGTCTCGTTCTAAGCACGGGATATTACAATGTCCTCGCCGAGAGTTTAAAAAAAAAATCGATGATAAAGCGTGCGCCCGCTCACCGGCTATTGATGTTTACCGACGCGTACAGATTTGGCAATTAAGAGCAACATTACAAGCGTAGTAGCATGATCATAGATGTTTGTTTACTACAAATATAAATATATTCTTTTGGCTACAGAGCACGTTATAACCATGTTTTTACTATATAATTCAGTCCTGCCCTAAGCGACCACCTCATGTTACGTCATTACATGTGTGCTAGTGACTTTCTTAACCCTTTTAACCCTCGAATTTCTTCAAGAAAATGTCCATTTTCTTCATATTCATATTTGTGGTACAAGAGAAGACTATTTTTGAAAATTATCATCGGTATGACTGGCACTGCAGGCTACCATTTGTCTAGACATTGCACCGGCAAACACCCCCACCAAAATTAACTAGAAGCTTCTAGGAGGGAATAAGCAGAAGTTGATTGGCGAACTGAGTATCTGGACCAATCAAGCTGTGCATATAACCTACCTAGAAGAATCATCAGAACAAGATATAAATATCGCAATATGTATATATCTATATATCGTAATATGTATAGATCCTCAGAGATGCTGAAGACTATATATGAAGCTCATCAATGACAACAATTTAGTATGAGTGACAACAAGTTATTCCGTGTCCTGGTGAGAAGGCGATGTTGCATAAAGGAACACAGAATAACCATCTTGACACGATGAGGCCTCACAGATTCCAGGACCTTATTACCACCAGCATAACGGCTCTCCACCCAAACATGTTGCCACCCGCATCTGCGTCATGAAGTACCACAGCCTCCGAGCATTCAAGCAGATCAAACACTAGACGGGGAAAATCTTGGAGGTCGCGGAATTAACCTTTCAATTTTTAGCTATGCCCCACCCATCTCTAGCTAAGCACCACCACACCATCTCTGAACTCCCTGACTATCCATTTCCAGAAAACTATATAATTTTACAGGGCGGTGTTGCTGCCTGATGTCTGAAGTGACAATGACACCAGTACACTCGGAGTTGGACCCTCACAGTCACTTCGGGGACCAGTGAGCTGCATCTGCGAGTCGCACCATGGAACTATGCGTTGCGACTACCATCCTCATTGGTTTGATTGTTCGTCGGCTTGTTCTGGATACAGAGGCATGTGTCAAAACATGTCAATTGATGGCATGGATGATAATGAGAACTAAATACTGCCATTAAATATAAAAGAAAGGTGTACAAACATCCAACTTCAGTGTCAACTATTGTGTTGTGACTTCACAGACTTGCCATGGGTGCAGACGACATCAGTTTTCTGTAGATTGGATCCATGTTTCTATCTACTCGTAATATATTTATGTGGTCTAAAATGAACCGTTCTCGCGAGATATGGCATATTATACTCGATTGACGGCCTTCTTGAATTCAACATGTTCCACTGAAAAAAGATTTTATTAGTTTTTCTATGTACAACCTAGAGGACACCAATGAATATATTATAGAATGTTTAATTTGTGTTGTAATCAGTGGTAGGGTTTGTCAAATTTGTGTTATTTTGACTTGACTTAATTGGCTAGATAATATTTGTAGAGATCAGCTAGGTCAATTACTTGTAGTAATCAGTTCATAATAGGGTCAGCTGATTGGATGAAGATTTTGCATGCAACTTATTGTATATGTTGTCGGTACTCACAGCCAACATTTTTGCATGCAAAAGGTCAAAGATGAAATCTAGTATTACTCATTTCTCGACTATGACTGCCAATTTTTCTATAAATGGTAACTGAAATATAGGGGAGGGATGTTGGTGGGGCAAAATTAGATGCTTGCCCCCCTTATTTTAGTATTGAATTGACAATTGCCCCGCGGCCCCTTACATCATCATCATCATCATCATCATCATCATCATCATCATCATCATCATCACCATCATCATCATCATCATCGTCATCATCATCATCATCAGCTTCACGTGTGAGCCTACGTCACAAGCAAAATGACCCGTCGCGAAAATCGAAAAATGCATCACGAAACTCTACGAATTGTATGTCGTTGGAGAAACTAAAGTTTAATCGCCATTTAATTAACATTATGTTGAATAGGATGAAAATAATTTGGCACCACTACCATCCCGCTGGGTGGGGGTTGGGGTGCGGACGGCAGACAGATGGAGTCATGAATGGATGGATGCATGGATGGAGGGATGGTTGGGTGGGAGAGTGGGTGGTGAGTAGGTGGGTGGGTAGATGGATGGATTGATGGATGGGTGGGTGGGTGGGTGGGCGGACGGACGGACGGACGGACGAACGGACAGACAGACGGGCGGATGGATGGATGACTGGTTGGATGGATCGCTGGATGGACGGAGTGGGGGATTGATGAATGAATGGTGTGGTTGGTAGATAAATAGATTAATGAACGGACGGATGGATGAAGGGACGGATGGACGGATAGGAGGCGGTGTGCGTGTGTGTGTTTGTGTGTGTGTGTGTGTTTGTGTGTGTGTGTGTGTGTGTGTGGGTGTGTGTGTGTGTGTGTGGGTGGGTGGGTGGGTGGGTGGGTGGGTGGGTGGGTGGGTGGGTGGGTGGGTGGATGGATGGATGGATGGATGGATGGATGGATGGATGGATGGATGGATGGATGGATGGATGGATGGATGGATGGATGGATGGATGGATGGATGGATGGATGGATGGATGGATGGATGGATGGATGGATGGATGGATGGATGGATGGATGGATGGATGGATGGATGGATGGATGGATGGATGGATGGATGGATGGATGGATGGATGGATGGATGGATGGATGGATGGATGGATGGATGGATGGATGGATGGATGGATGGATGGATGGATGGATGGATGGATGGATGGATGGATGGATGGATGGATGGATGGATGGATGGATGGATGGATGGATGGATGGATGGATGGATGGATGGATGGATGGATGGATGGATGGATGGATGGATGGATGGATGGATGGATGGATGGATGGATGGATGGATGGATGGATGGATGGATGGATGGATGGATGGATGGATGGATGGATGGATGGATGGATGGATGGATGGATGGATGGATGGATGGATGGATGGATGGATGGATGGATGGATGGATGGATGGATGGATGGATGGATGGATGGATGGATGGATGGATGGATGGATGGATGGATGGATGGATGGATGGATGGATGGATGGATGGATGGATGGATGGATGGATGGATGGATGGATGGATGGATGGATGGATGGATGGATGGATGGATGGATGGATGGATGGATGGATGGATGGATGGATGGATGGATGGATGGATGGATGGATGGATGGATGGATGGATGGATGGATGGATGGATGGATGGATGGATGGATGGATGGATGGATGGATGGATCGACATCCTTGTTAACATAGCATTTTATATGATATAATTTGAATTTCGAGTGATCTATAAAACACTTAATATAATACATTTATTATGTATACATATTAAGTTTATTCCTGTGTTTCAGCTATGGCTACTGCTGTGCCTTGGGTGAAACGGATACTGTGGATTATATTCTTAGGCTCGCAGCAGCTGGTTATAGGGATGGACGGTAAATCAGTTTTAAGTGGGATAATATCCATTGGTGGTTAGGTCAGGAAATATTCCTTCCACGATCCACAGACCAGCAATGGGATCCACAATCAGACCCAATGCCGCTTTCTGGCGCCCCTCCTCCTTACCCTACCACTAGGCATATCCCAGCGCTCTCTATCGCATGGACCATGCCATGGTTAGCTCAAGATCTAGAATCATGTGTGCAAAGTTCTAATAACACCCCAGATGACAATCAAATTAATATCTTAGTAGATATTGCACTAAACAGAACAGATTTTAGGAATTGAGGAATCCATTTTGATCGACTTTCTGATTAATCAGAGGGAGATAACTCAGTCCTGATTAAGCATACGTAACAGGCTGGATGACAACTCTTAAATTATCGTGATACATTTCATGAAAAGGCATCCATGACATAGTTTTCGACGAATAACATATTCTTTAAGAATATGGTCAATGAAGAAGGGTCTTGTTGGATTTTGAGTAGTGGTATGTAAGAGAATTGTCATTAAAATGAACACTGGCACCCACCAACGACAGCTCATTAGGAAGCAACATGCAATGCATACACGCCTAGAAAGTTTTGATTATTTCAGTTCTCCTTTCATTTACGCAACCCTTCGTGGAGGCAACGCGACCCTTCGGGGAAGCACCTCACAGAACGTTATGTCTCAAATACATCTATGTTTTACCGGCCGATAAAAAAACCCACCACCAACAATAAAAACAACAAGAACAACAACAATAACAACACCTCCAACAACAACAACAACAACAACATCAACACCAGCAACAACAACAACAACGACAACAACAACAATAATAATAGATACTGACCCACTGGAAGAGGTTTATGGACAAAGTTCCGTATATTAAATTTCTAGATCTATCAATGATAGCCTCTCAATCTGATGACACATGCTCAATGCAAGGATGCATGCCCAATGAGATTACTCGGGTCAACTACCACTCGATGGTGTAGACTAGAGTGCTTAGACCAATAGGCAATCAAAACAACTTCCACATATTAATCTGTCAATCAGATCAGTTTGGGACCGGTGGCAACTTTAAACTCGTGTGCATATCACGTGGCAGATTAGATAACTAATTCAAGCGGCATCACGCACGGTGCACAACCTGACTTACTAATTCAACAGCCTCGCTATCCAACAAGGCTTTGTAACCAATCATTCATGATTTTCAACGAGTCATCTAGGCACTCTAAACCTATTTGTGTTCTTAACCTTCAGGTATTACACCATCAAGTTTACATTGTCGTGGTGTCATGATGACCAATCAACATACGCTAAAGAAAGGGTTGGGTCAAAATATGTGGGCGCTATAGGGACACACTATGGGAGATGAGATCTATAAATTTAGTGTTGCCTACCTGTCTGACTGCCTGTCTGCATGCATGCACGCATGCATGTCTGGTTTCATGCCTGCCTGCCTGCCCCCCTGTCTGTCTACTTGCATGCGGGCAGCCACCAATTTTCACATTCCTACCAGAATAGCCCGGCGCACTAGTTCTCAGATTTGTATCTAGTGATTAACGTATGCGACTAATGTTGCATTGTCAGAAATAGACAAAGTTTAAATGACAAACAGACACATAAAGAGACGTACGACCGTACTTATATCAGGTGCGAGTTGCAAATAAATTTAAAAATCTGTTGATAATAACTTGTACATATACGTTACTCCTGAGATGATTAAGTGTGGATCGAATTCCAGCAATCCATCCATGTTGAGAGCCATTCTTGTTGATGTGATTTAATTCTTTCTTACCTATTATTTCTCTTCATGCAGGATCTAAACTCATTAACATACAATTGTTATATTAATGAAGTAATAAATAAATGACGATAGCCTGTGAATATCCATTGATTAACCACTATTGTGTGAACTTATCTTGCAATGGCCTTGAGAAGTATCCATTCACATGCCAAAAGAAAGATATTTTTATCTTACCACTGATAAAGACTGTCTCTGAAGTGGTAACACGAAATATCCATTTGCATGGCAATAGAAAGCTTCCTTTTTTTTTCTTTTTTTTTATAAATTCGATAACTAAATTTAGTATATAATAAAAATAAAAATTCGAGAACTAAATTTAGTTCTCGAATTTTATAAAAATAGCTTTCTATTGCCCGAATAAATTAATATATTTGTTTGTCATTATTTTTCTGGATTTGTTGTTGTTGTTGTTGTTGTTGTGGTTGGTGCTGTCGTCGTCGTCGTCGTCGTCGTCGTCGTCGTCGTCGTTGTTGTTCTTGTTCTTGTTGTTCTTGTTCTTGTGTGTTCGTGTCGCTGCGGTGGTTGGTGGATGTAGTTGGCGTTGTCTTCATCACTCCTTTTGATTTCGTCAACTACGCCATCGTCGTTGTTTGTTGATAATGATGTCTAAGATGATATATTTATTGTTATTGTTGCTATTCTCTTTATTGATGTTGTTCGTATTCCAACAGGGATGCATGCTCACATTGACACATTCCTGTTCTGATGAGTGCGTGCACTAAATACACGTTATAATGCAAGGTCGAGTGAGCTCAGTTTATCAGATTCTAGCCAAGGAGACCAGCCGCAAATATAGGTTGGACATGCATGACTCGACAATATCCACCATTTAGAGCGTGCGCAAGCCGCAATCCTACGCAAAACCGGAATACATGCATGTCTTGAAATGAAAATACCCGGGTTTCATACATGAGTGGGTTAAACCTACCCAAACAAAGGTTTGACGTCTGTCGATGTACAACCTCACTGCGCTGGATGATACCTTCTTTTTTATTATTTTCAGATCCACCAGATTCTGTAAACCCTATTTCAGGTTATACAAGCCATGATCCAGTTACTGAGAACAGCAAAGAATCTCTACAACTGACATGCAGTGTGACTGGTGTGCCTAATCCTAACACTCTCACCTATACCTGGTCCAGTGACTGTGGAACGGGTAAGAACAATACATCTGGTTTGGCAGGTGCTATGTAGAGGACGTTAACTATGTTGCAATTTCATTGCCACGCCCATCGATATACATAAATTAGGTTGAGAAAGATAGTATTAGAATGATGGGGCGATTCATTGCATTTCGACAAGACTGTGATTGTAATCCTGTGATGGCCATCTATTATTTATCAGATTTATCTGCCACAGGCAACTTAACCCATCTAGTGTACCGCTGGAATGACTGGCTCCTTAACCTGGCCAGTCCTTCCCACAGTAGCATCTCAAAAGTGCGCTGCATATATCCTGCAAATTGCCACTGGCTATGCCACAACGTGTAATTTCTTGACCATTACACGTTTTATGAATGTCCACTGAGTGGACAATTGAAATCAATTTTTTCACAATTTTCACGCTAAATTTACGAAAATAGTCTTAATCTTAATTTTCTTAAAAGGTCTTCGCCATTAATGGGCTAGTTGAAATATCTAATGTTTCTAGTGCTTTAAGTCGCTGTTGACACAACGTGTGTTAAGGACAACATGCACGAGCTAACTTATCCCCTTTGTGAAAACAGCGCCTCCATGTGTCCAAAGATGCTGCTCACATCAATTAAATATTTTAGGGTCCAAATTGTCGAAGAAAATTAAAATTTTGGAAGACTAAGTTTGTCAAATTGCCAGTGAAATTTACTGAATTTATCTTTTTATTGTCCTTCAAATAGACATTTCTTATTACCACTACAGCTGCTATTTTGGCTGGCTTTACCAGCAGAGCGTAATGGTAAAGATAAGTTTAGCTGTAGCTTACCCAGTGTTAATTTGCAAGCCAAGATACGTCTTATAAAATTTAACCACTGGAATGACTGTGTCTATCACTTAGCCAATCATTCCATTAGTAAATATTAAAAAATACTCTTCACTTGGCGTGCAAATAGACACGATTAAAGACGACAGCAGAGTTCGTTTTTACTTGGCTTGAGCATTAAAGAGTTAAGTTGACAGAAGAATGGATATCAGGTAATTATGACGTAATGGTGATTGCCGAACATACCGACATCTACCGTTTCTTTAAAATAGTTGTGAGAGCAGTTGTCTGTACTTTTCAGATGTGGCATATTTCCATATCAAATATTGGCAAACAATTTTCAAAGTAGAAAGAATATGCACTCCATGGCCAATTGCTCCTCCCATGATTTATATACTTTACATGCTGAATTCCCAGAATTCCAATTTCAAGGTAACTATACAAGTGCCCTGTTGAGCATCTTGAAGCTAATTTGACTGGGTGCTGTGTCTGCCTATGGCCTATATTCAACATAATGTGTATTAAATCGTACAGCTATACAAATCGTATATTTGATGGAGATTTAAAAGTTCATACCATACCTAGATACAGCATGTATTAGACATTTTGATTGTGATGTCAGCTTACATGTGATGTAATTTATTATGACATCAATACTTGAGTGACAGAAAAGATTCATCCATTAACACCCTTACTAAGATATTGAAGGTTTTTCAATTCAAATGGTAGTACACAATTATCCTGAAAACTGAAGACATAGTTTCACTTTATCCAGGCCATTCCAATGATAGATATAACCATAGCACACAGTCATGCTAGCGCACAGAGACGCAAACATGAATCTCTAACGTCTAATCAGAGTACAATCCATGCACTTGCCAAACGATTCCATAGATGATTGAGCTGGAGTATTACTCACTTTCACGATACTGTGTTTAGATTTAGCATGATGAGTTAAACTGGTTGTGGAACCACAATACACAAGCTTTACATCACACATTTTACAGTTACCTGTCTTATTGCCCACTTGATCAAAATGCTGCCACACGACGCTCTTTGCCCTAACCATGGTTAGGCAATTACAAAATATCAAATTTAAATTTGAAAATAGTGAAAATTTGATAATACATAATGATGATTTTCGGGAAATGTAGATTATATATATTATAGGGGAGGTGTTAGTGGGGTTTTAAATACAATGGGGGCTACGTTGTATTATGATGGCTGCTTACCTGTGTTATTTATAGCTGCATTAAATGTTATTTTAACAGCCCCGCATGCTCGACATCGATCGCCGATAGCGAGCATGTCGGTGCTTATTCTATTGATTATACATCAGATTAAAGATTTACACAAGGTACCGTGGCAAACATCTTTAGTACAGGAAGCAGAAAACAAACAAAAAATTACCGATCATCGATTATGGATTTCCGTAATCAATCATCGATTGAATCGATCGACGATCGATGATCGATAGTCCACGGACAGCCCTAATATAATATGTTTGTTTGTTCATCATTGTTGCATTCGATATTATAATGTGTTCAATCTGTGTTAAATCGTTGGCAAGAGAATAGAAAGTGATTATCATCGTCAACAGCATTACATTTATCACATAATATTATCTCAGTCTATTCCTATCGATCTTGAGTCCGTATGAGTCGCCATATGATTGCAGATTGCGAGGTAATGTATATATGAGGCTCCGCTCCATGGTGGATATGTGGGTGGGACGTGGTGGGTTGAGGAGTCAAGTTTGGTGGATAAGACAAGTCAATAAGACATTGTAAATTACAGCGGCACTACTACTACTACTAATACTACTACTACTACTACTACTACTACTACTACTACTACTACTACTACTACTACTACTACTACTACTACTACTACTACTACTACTACCACTACTACTACTACTACTACTACTACTACTACTACTACTACTACTACTACTACTATTACTACTACTACTACTACTACTACTACTACTACTACTACTACTACTACTACTACTACTACTACTGCTACTACTACTACTACTACTACTACTACTACTAATAATAATAATATCTGCCGACTTTCTATTAAATCAGACGATATTTCTCAGAATGACTGTTTTAAGTCTTAGTGATTTATAGTCAAAGTGAGATGGTGAAATTAATGTCATACACGAAATGTCCATTGACTATGCCAGTGTCAAACCTTGGACCAGGCTAAAATCACTATCAGGTTACTCTGGAAAGCCCGTACAAATCAGAATACTTTTCTGAATATTGTATTGTATATAGTATAATATTAGTATGTGCAATCTACCATTGACGTTCAAATGTGTTTGTTTATTTTTAACAAACACGCCGCCATGTTTTGTTGCACTAATTACAATTTTGTTTTTAGGTGGTGGAGTAAATAGTACTCTCATACCCGCTAGTACTACCACGGCTATGGCCCCTAACATTAGTCATATTAGTACAATTCGATTGGTCAATGGAGGTTCTCCATATGAAGGGCGTGTGGAAGTGTATTATTCTGGTAGTTGGGGAACGATCTGTGAT
The DNA here is from genome assembly GCA_034401795.1 of Chaetoderma sp. LZ-2023a. Classification (NCBI taxonomy): domain Eukaryota; kingdom Metazoa; phylum Mollusca; class Caudofoveata; order Chaetodermatida; family Chaetodermatidae; genus Chaetoderma; species Chaetoderma sp. LZ-2023a. Next base: position 35,837,249 of record CM067361.1, on the reverse strand, counting down.
GATGAGTGGAACGATGATGCCGCCGGCGTTGTTTGCAGAATGCTAGGATACAGGTATACTTGGATCAACGCACAGAAATAATACCTGAGAATAGAGGGGTACATTTCTACGTATGCCCTGCCCATTTTTATCTAAGCTCTGCCTACTTGTTCCATCCATGTGTTGGAATATATAAATATATATATATATGAACACATTTTTAAATTTTCCAATAGCGGTATCGAATTTTAGGCATGCTCCGCTCATCTATAGCTAAAATCAAACAAGCTTCTGAAGTGTTGGGATCGATCGATCTCTGCACTTGTTGAATCTCATTTTCCAGAAAACTACACAGGTAAGCTGTTGAATATTTTGAAACTAATTTGACCGTGTGCTGGTTCTGCCTATGGCGCCATGTCAAATTAATTCCAAATTATTGAACACCTTGTTTATTAAATAGTAAAGACATCCAATTCCTACAACAACTCTTAGTCCGTCATCAATTAAAAGCTTGTGATAGACCTATGTACGTAGCTCATGACGTTATGATTCTGTCGTCATCCTAGCTGTCACGTAGTTGATCATGACGTCATATGATTGATGGCTAAACAGGAAATTTCGATTATTCTGATTTTCAACGTGATCCTTGTATATATGTTTGAAATATAAAATGTTAAACTGATTAAATTATGATGTGAACACGTTTTTGTCAGATTGGATCTATATATTTCGATGAAATTATCAAGGAGGCGTTAGTAGATTGGGATAGATTATGAAAAGAAAACGGTCCTTAGTGATTCTAACTCTGTCTTTTATTGCCAGGGCTGGGACTGCTGTTTGTTGCGCTACATTTGGTCCAGGATTAGGTTCCATCTGGCTAGATGACGTTACATGTTTTGGAAATGAAACCGATATTGCGGACTGTCGCCATGGGAACTGGTCCCAGCACAACTGTGCTCACAGTGAAGATGCTGGAGTCCGTTGTATTGGTGAGTATATATTTTGTCTGTCATACTGTTTTAGCTTTCTGTTGCAATCATTGTTGTATGTACCTGGATCGACCCCTGAACATTTATGCTTATTGCATAATACCCCCACTACCTGCCACCCACTACCCACCCCATTCCCACAACTCCACACCACCCACCCATCCCAAAAGTTGAAAAAAGAATAAGAGGAAGCAGTACTAAACATCTACTCGCGCAATGACAGTCAGCAGAACGAAATTCAATATGATCGGTTGTGGCCATTTTGAAAATCGTATTTATTGGTGAAAATTGCCTACAGATTTAAAGGATGCATGGAAAACTGTGTGACTTCAATGAGTGTTGTACGAGCATGATCTGTATCAGAATTTGCATAGATAATTAGGGCGTGATGAACATTGTTATTGCATTACACATTTCTACATATGTCATTACTTCCCACACATGTCCACGGTGCAGTGTATCTCGGTATAGAATTTCTGCAGTTGCATAGGTTTGAAACACATCTTTGACAGATTCACACCTGTCTACAACTACGTGGAATATGACTGGACGTCATTAACGTCGGGCCTAGTGTTGCCTCACACGATGGAAAGAAAGTGTACTCGTGGAATATGATAATGTAGTGTATCACTTGTTGACGTTTCATCGGATGGTGCCATTTTCTAGGTCACCTACAGCCAGTTTACATAAGATCGCACGAGTATCTATGAACACATTCCAGGCAGGTTTCTCGCGATGTCCAGCTATATATGAACCTGTATCTCACCCTGTTAGTGTCTGCATGGCGAGCCTCCTTCGAATTTCCTATTTAGAAAGTGAAGATTGGAGTTCCTCATGAATACTGTGGATATGAATATATTTTGGATTGTTTAATGTCACAGTCTTCATCCTTAACGTAGTGCCACAAAGTTCACCATAATGTACCAAGAAAAAAATAAGAGCACCATTGTCTTGTGCAGACACTGCGATATAAGTATGTGCTGTAGTGATACAACGGAGTACAATTCTGGTGTATGCTTTTTCGTACTCAGCTTGTAATTAGCTAATGTCTAGGTATATGTCTGCTCACTTGACCCCATTTTCCTCATGGAAATCTCCGGATATGACGACAATTGATTTGTTTTTGGAGCAGTTATGATGAGCTGCTCTGCAAGGAAATGAACTAAATTTGCCTTAGTTAGGGAAAGCGCCAGAAAGTTTGACGAACGTGCATGAGTGGCACAGATCTGTCCTCAATTAGTGTATCGATTGGTTTGTAGCCGTTGCATCATTTCACTCTCGTCAAATGCTCAATAGAACATCGACGATACCTGTCTAAATCTATGTCAATGCGAGTAAACTGCTCACCAGAAAAAACGGACTTATCGAAGAAAGTATGCAGCAGTATCCCCAATGGTTATACATCATCAACGTATTCATAGTGCCATACCATATTCCTGGCCTCCAATCACGAGAGATTATGTGTTGCCAAGTACATCAGTGATGTACATGGACAGTCGATCTCATGTGCTAACCCATATATCATTAAAGATTATTTCCCCGTCCTTAGATTGCCATACACCTTAGACAACACAAATGGGACTGCCATTAGCTCCTGATCCAAAATTGTGTTCAAATCCACTGCCCTCCCTACTGCTGTAATAATACACTGTAATTAATGTTTCTGTGCGCTTTAAATCATTGCGACAGATTTGTCTTTGCTTGCTGTTCCATGTTATACTACATAGACAGTTGAAACTATTTGAGGCTGTGTTGTGTGTACTGAATCACGAAATTTAACATGAGGATTTCCATCATTTGGCTTCATAGGTATTTCTCGCACACAAGTATTCAACAATTCCTCACAGCCAACATCTTCCGCATTAAGAATTGCTTCCTGAGTCACGTATATAGTCAAATCCATTGTGACGATGTTATGCAATGTGTTCGACGTTAATCCAAGGTTATACACCTATAAAAATATGTGTGACCATATGTGTTGAAGAACGGGCGTATTCTTTCGAAGACATTCAGATGAAGATCGCCAAGACCATCCCTCTGAGCTCGGGTAAAGTGTAAGAGGATACACACCAGTTTTCTATTTTGGCACCAATATTGAAAGGTGGGCCTGCCTATTGATCTAGCCATCACAGATTCTGCCCTCATTTCCTGAAAATAAAAAATACAGTGTCGATCGATCGATCACTGAACTCCCTGAGTATTAATTTCCAGCAAACTATACAGGTAAGCTGTTAAATATTTTGAAAAAAATTTTGCTGGATGCTGTTGCTGCATATGGCAACAAGACTCAGTAAAATTACTTCCATAATAACAGCTTACCTTTACAGTTTGCTGGAAATTACTACTGTACAAGGTAGCATCAGTGCCCAGTCAAATTGGTTTCAAAATATTTAACAAAATGTTTATTACATGGTAAAGACATACAATTCATAAAACCTATCGAGCGTTAAATGCGGACTAAATTGAATCATACATGCCATAATTAAACATGACGTCATCATATAGGTCACCTAGTTAATTATGACGTCATACGATGAATAACCTGGAAAGGTCCATTGTATGTTAGATCCGCGTAGGTTAAGCTGACCTCCGAGCACACCCGGTGAGACAACAAATGCCTATGTTTTACGCTGTGTTCTGTTCGCTATGTCCAAGAATGGGGTAATTGGTTACGTTGATAAAAGGATACGAATGTATTAAGTGCCAACAAAATGTGTCTAGTTCGAAGTAATACGCTAAATTCAGCTGTAAATATAGAGCAGAGAGCGTATTACTGCACACGGGTCTAGATAAGTATGAAACTGCTTATTAAATAACAGCCTTTTCAGATTTTGGAACTTGACTAATATCTATAGGTATGTAAGACAGATATGTTAAATAAACGCTCGTAAAAATCTCTCCACTATTTTGCCCTGATCACATCCGTTTTTCCAAAAGAAAACACTTTTTTAAAATACAAAAATGCAAATTATCGAAGATCAATCATTCTGATCTGTGCGAAACTCGTATATAACATGTATAACAGTCAGTGGTCGCGCGCGTGTATGTGTACACACACGACTGCGTGTGTGCATCCGCACGTGCATCTGCAGATTAAAAATGTCCATAAGTCTGGTGTTTGAGATATGTTTAAGTTTATCCTGAAATGCTTCTCTCTCCGGATTGATAAATGGCATATAACTTATTGTCTAGTATATATATATATATATATATATATATATATATATATATATATATATATATATATATATATATATATATATATATATATATATATATATATATATATATATATATATATATATATATATATATATATCCTTGATGATGATAAGGGTGATCGTAAGGGGAGTGATAGGCTATCATATGGCAGATGGTTGACACCTATACAGCCACACCTGTTCATAGTGATCGCGTGCTTTAGAATCAAGAATGTGGTAGTTCTTTAAGATCTAAAAGAGTCGTCATCTTTGGACTCAAATGTCATTAACTGTCTTAACTTACCAGATTAAATGATCAACTTTCTTTAACAAACTGTTAACAGGCACTGTGTCACACCAAGTAGTCTTATATGAAAAATAATAGCGACGTGCAATTATTCCGGCGTATTTAACGTATCTTTATGCAATCTAATGAAATGTAAATTAATTTGTCCCTGTTGAGCGCCCTATCATTGAAATTGAATGGGCATAAATACCATGCAACGTGCATGCGTTTTATTTAATATGCGTAGGTTGTGCCTCTTGAAATGGTGGAAGAGCCATTCAATAAGGAGAATGGCTTCCCCAGTCGCAAAGTATGTCGCAACGCATAAACAAATCTCTCGATACTAGCGACGAGTTTGTGAATGATACGCTACATCTATTCCTTCTCATACTCTCGTCTTTAGCATGTTCTTATGTATCAACTTCCTGATGACAGCTTGATTTTGAATCATATATAGAGATTTCTGCTCTAGAATAAGACAATTCAACAATATTTATGCGATTGGAAGCGGGAAAAAAATCCTTTCAAACTGTTCTATGTGCCGCATCAAGTTCTTGTTGACGTCGGTCAAGACGATCTAGGTTCTGAGTGGAAGGCCATATGTCATGGTGCAACCTAACTGATAGCATCCTTTTGTGGCTGACTGAGGCCTTATCCCGCATATTCACTCTAGATAACTAAAAATACCACCTCGTTGCGCGATCACCGCTAAAAGAACGTCAGGATTAGGAACACACAGAGGGCCACTTCCGGAGGCCTGCTGAGAACATCGACCAGACAGCAGCTGCATAATCTTCAGCCCTTTGCTTCACCCCTCGTTTGCGAACACTAAAGTAGGATCCACTTTATGCTGATTATTTGGACAAGTCTCAGTGCCAAACGACTACAATGACCGACTAACCTTAGGTATATTGACTAATGCAATCACTAGCAACATACCAACTGCCTGAGATAAGGTAGGAAAGGAGCCTGCTTTGGTGCCCACCTGCTTAAGAGTTCACGCCCTCCAGCCCCCCCCCCCCTCCCCCCACACACCCGCGAGACAGTTCCCCTCCCGACACTCAACAGGCCCTCCAGCCTCCGAAGCAAAGACTGTTCAGATGGGACCCTGAGGTGTCGGAGAAGCGAATTGCTCATGACGTCGCTCGTGTCTGCTACTTTGCGGCCTACGACTAATAATACTATGCACGGAGCTTTGGAAAGCCTAAACGTTAGCATAAAGACCCGCTGCTCCCCATGCCTTCTCTCTTGTTCCACTCTCCCCTCCTCGAGACACTAGCACCCGAGAGAGAAGCACTTAAAATAGAGCATGACTCAAATGCAGGCAGGAAAGACACAAAACCACATGCGCCTTTATTCCCAGCTCGAACATACATCAGCCGCACTTATCTCCCATTCCCCACAGGATTAATTGAATGGATCCCTCTCCCTAGAAAGACCACCCTATCGGCCTGCGGACATGCTTTCGACCACATGCACTGGGGAGATTCGCCTCCCTGGTTGCCGAACGAACAATCACCACCGCAACCACGACAGAAACACCAGCCGATGCAGATACCGCCATTTCCAGCACCATTAGAGCTACCGCCACAGACAGCACTGGTCCCGGAAAACCTTCCACCACCCCCTCCATCTTCCCTTGCCAGCACTTCTTCAACTGCTCCTGTCATTTTGCTTGCTACCACTGGAACGGACGTCTACATATGCACCACTCTCCTCCACTCAGATTAAAGAGGACTGACCAACTGAGAGACCCAGCCTAAGAGCAGCGAACGGAACGAAACTGGTGAGGAACCTGCCATGTCAAAAGCTCAGTCACGGGTACAGGAAATCAGCCATACTGGGAATGCTTTGCCAGACTCACATGCCTCCGAGGACGTGGCGGGCCACTCCGGTCAGCAAATATTTGTGGGTGAGCCCCTCATCCACGCGAAGAGAGGGTCCTGGCAAGCCCTTACACCTGCTGAGAGACCTGAAGGACTTTTGGTAGGAACACAGCATCGGGACAGCACTCGCCGAGGCGAGCCCGGGCCTCTGCTTGACTGGTGCTTCCTCCCGGGGCCCCGAAGGAAGTCTAGAAGGAGGAGAGGACAGCTCATTCAATGACCGGCCACCTGGTCCTCGAGCCTGGGGACGAGCATTGCATAGCGTCCACCCAGGCACAATCACACTTTGGCAGGTATCCCTCATTACTTACGCAACTATTATAATGTCCAAAACAACCAAGTCAGTATTGAGACGTAATTATATACGATTTCACGCTTGCCGTAGTAAAATATCACACATCAAAATTTCAAATAATTTCCATAACAAAAAGACCCACTCCAATAGCAACCGAAATGCTGTCCATATCAACCAAGTAACGATTAAGATTATCACAGTAATCACGGCTATATACAGCTGTTTATGTGTACCGAGTTTAGATATCACACTTACGTAAGGGTCCAATCATTTGCTTAGCACCTTGGCTAGGCGCTTTTGCAATCGAGATACGCCTTTAGGTTTACCGAGTTAGAATATCCCACTTTCTACTCATTTCCTTAGCAACAAGGCTAGCCCTCCTTAGTGACCGAGATGTGTCATGGCACAGATAGCTATTTTTAAAATTATGTCTGAGCCACAGATTGTCGCCACAGAACAATGCAACAGATGTTTGACATATAACTTAAAATTAGTGAGTATTTTGAAACTGATTTGATTAGAAGCTGTTGCTGCCTAAGTCCAGAACAGCTGCCAGTCAAATTAGCTTAATAATAACCAACTGCTTAATGCATGACAACATCAGAGAGCATAGCTTCACGGAAAGAATTAAATCTAATGTCACTAAAATATGGACTGTTTCAAGGAGTCTTAATCGAAATATTCAAGCTCATCAGGGATCTATATAATATTGATAAAGACTACATTTTGGAACCATCCTGTATTATACAGACCAGTGATCATTACATCAAGATAACATAAAACGCAGCAACAAATATATTTACAAGCACTCTCTCTCTCTCGCTAACAGAGTGGTACCACATTATGATTCACTGTCAGCGACAATAGCCGAAGCAACAAAAGTCGAATAATTCACAAACAAACTAGATATCTACTTCAAGGAAAGAGCATTTGAATCCGACTGCACATGCTATATATATGACAGCCCATCACAAGTCGAACTACATTTCCCCGATTACAATGGACTGAACTTTTGGCGTAGAACATGCTCGCCAGCGATTCCAATTGCCGGCAAATAGGTTTCCACATCCACATTTGTGTGGTAGCATGAAGAGACACTAGCGTAGATGAGACTCAGATAGCGATAATCACATAACACGACAACAACAGCAATACGATCACCTACAACCTCCACAAGTCAACCCGCTACCAAATGCTGTGCACAGTGGGGCGTAACCACGAGTGTAGCCAGCACACTACAGCTGACTCGGGGAAACTCATCTACGCCATAGAATTTCCACAAAACAGAGAGATAAATTCTTAAATCTAATGCCGCTGATATATTGACGGTTTTATGGAGACTTAACTTACACCTCTGATGTCAAAATTAAACGTTTTCAAATTAAAGTTAAAGATGAAATCGTGTTCATTTTTCAAGAGATTTGATCGTAGACAGCAACATTGTCCACCAAAATTGTTAAAAAAAAGTACACCAGCTTTTTTTGCAATCGACACGGTAAATGATGGAATATTGACCCTAGCGTGCTAATGATTAATAACAGCGTGAGGATACACACACACACACACACACACACACACACACACACACACACACACACACACACACACACACACAGCGTGAGGATACACACACACACACACACACACACACACACACACACACACACACACACACGCCCACGCGCATACACACACACACACACACACACACCACCTCCCACACACACACATCCCCCACCCCCAGTTAACCCTTTAATGGTCAAGTTGGCAGAAAGCTGGCCTATGCCGTGGTCTGGACGAATGCCCATTTGCAGGCCAAGAGAAGACTGTTTTTGACATTTTACCACATTGGTTAAAGCGCCACTCATTTCAGTCTTACATTTTCAAGAATACTTTTCTCTTGGCCTGCAAATGGACTGTGAATAAATAAATATGTGAATGTACTTAAAGTTCTCAACCACACATCAAATACATATCTTAGCTAAATTTAGGACTATTTGTTTCTTTATGGACACTTTAACTAACTATAACTGTAACCGCCATTTTTGATAGCTATATGCGGGCACCATTATTTCAGCTTCTATTGTCTTCGCAAGTGCGCAATTGTAGGTATAACACCATTCTCATAATCCTAATGCTAGTCATTCTTCTGCTGGCTTCCATGGCGAGAGCATAGACGTACATAGCATTGTTTAATACTAGTTGTATATTTCTTACGGTGCAATTGAAAACAAATATATTTGAAACAAGTTTACTGAAAGTCCAGCCCTACTTCGAATTTAAACACTGAATCAATGTTTTCTAATGGATTGAGTAGGCTGTTCCATAAATGGAGAATCTGGAACACGGTCACTTTTCATATCACTATTATGGACCGAGTTGAAAATTATCAATTTGCACGAGCTTTAGCGAGTGCAAAATTGATAATTGTCAACGAGGTTCATAATAGTGATATGAAAAGTGACCGAGTTTGAGATTTTATTTATGATATAAAAGTGTAATTTTGAAATAGTTGCCAATAGTTGCTATGTGACTTTTATCTGATTTCTCATTGTTGATTTTCGTGAAATCGATACCACTACTGTGACGCACCACTACTTGATAACAGATACTGAATGCGCAGCAAAATATAGTGGCAAACACAAAATCTGGCGATGTCAGCCGTAAACTACACTTTTCTTCTAAGACTATCACAGAGCCACGGCCATCAATCGTTACTTCGCTGCCGAGTGATAAACTGTCAGACGATGACATTTTGCGATGATGTTTCTTTAATGACAAATCGTAGTAAACAAATCGTAGTAAAACGCGTACAGTAATCACTACGCGTCACTCCTGCATCAAGCGATGTTTTAGTTGGTCGTTTTAAATGGGTTGCTCACCCAACAGCCAAGGAAAACACTCCATTGAATATGGCACGTGTGCTCATATTAAAAAATATGGAACGGGCTAGAAGGCTTGTTTATATGATAAATTGTAGTCTCGGTTGGTAAATGAATGTTTCTTTATCGAGTTTGGCCCTTTCCTTTCGTAACCCAAGTCTATGGCCTCTTGTAGACCTATTTTCTATTCCCTCAAACATGTTGTCTGTCGCCACATTGTCATACAGTCAGTTCATGATTGTATAAACTCTAATCATGCCAATTCTCAGTCGTGTGTATTTGCGAGTTGGTAGGCCGATCTTCCTTAGTCTGTCTGGGGTAGCCAAAGTCTTTCAGCGTGGGGACAAGCTGGATTTCCCGCTGCTGTACATTTGTACATCATGTTAATTTTAATTCCAGATATATTACATAATAAGAGAGCACAATTTGTAATGGATGCATTACTGAGTAATTGCCATCTTTTTACTTTATAGACACAAATATCGGCTGGACCAAGATCGGGCCACATAAAGCGACTTTTGTGTAAAAAATAACCATTAGCCGTTATATATACATTTAGTCAATTTACTTTAGATCTGAGATGTGTGTTTAAGATGCACTTAATTTGAGAATGATGCTGGTGTCATAGTGTATGCTACCTTTGGAGTGTCACTCTATTCTGTTTAATGTGTAACCAAGTGCGAAACATCTTATTATATGTAATAACAACATTAAATTGTACCACCAATATTAGTATGCCAGCATAGTCAGAATAATGTCTTCCAGATATAATATACGGCAATATAATTCAAGCAGAATTAATTTCTCCAAATTCGTTATGTATTACATCATAACATGTAACAGCTGCATTTGTAAACACCGAAACGGGCCTAAAGCATAACCCCAAAGACCTTTATGTGAGACAGCGTTCACAGCATACAGACTTGGACAATCATTAACGATTCTACTGTTTGTTCATGTACGTGCAACCATATTCTGTAAAACAGTTGCACACAACTATGAGAGAGACGTTTAACAATAATCAACTATATAATTATGTAAAAACCTTTCTCCAATAATAAGTCGCATAATAGAACATCTCGAACGTAATATTTGCAACACTGCAGACCAGTAACGACCACATCTTCATGAGCTGAGTTGTCGTACTCATTCTCGGAGCATGCATGTCATTCAATGATGCCACGGCGATGAACATCCTAAAGCTAATGTGATAAGAATCAATAGCAGCAGGTTCTGGTTAAATTAGATTGCAATTATTAAGACATTTTACATGATTTCAGGGCTAAAATTATTAATAGAATGTGTTAGTATATGCGTATGCACTTTATGAACAATGTGTGAACTCCCTATGTTTTATTACTACAGCAATATTGTTACAGGTACATTTCAGATCAGCATTCCTCGCAGTCGGACTATGAACAATAAACAGTGCTATTGTACAGTCACACATTCTGAGACTGGATGGACTCAAACTAGCCAACCTGTGACGTTCAATATTACATGTGAGTTACGTGTGTGTGTGGGAAATCAGGGTTCATTCGATCTCAACACATGTACTGTGTGGGCGGAGTTTAGTTAGAAATGGCCTTTGTATTGTGGGAAATGCTCCTTATATTAAGTCCTGTAAGCAAAGAGCACCGATTTACACTGACGTGATTAACACAACACCGTTATAGTGACAGTTTTCAAACATAGATTTCACATTCACACGCCAAAGGAATTATCTCATTTGATATATAGCCTGAAATAAAAGTTTGAATTTAAATTGTCTGCCTGCCTGCCTGTCTCTCGCATGGGCAGGCAGCCAGTCATGTGTTTACATTCCTAACGGAATAAGGTATTCCACATCTATTGCATCTCTCCTGTTCTTGAATTTGTGTTCATGGATTAATCCATGCAACTTATGCTGCAGTTCCAGAAATATCAGAAATTTAACTGGCAGACAGACAGACAGATAAACAGACGTACAACTGTCCTTATACTAGGTGCGTGTCGCAATTAAACATACACATCTGTAGATCGTAACTTGTGATATAAATGTGAGACGATTCCTTGATTACATCATGTAGCAACTGAGGGACATTCTATTATTTTTCTTCAGGCGTGAACTAAAGGTTTTAACAAAAATTGAATATATGAAATAGGTAATAAATAAATTATCATACCTTGTGAATATTCAGTGTTCAACCCCTATTGTGTGAATCTATCTTTCCGTGGTTTTGAGGAAATTCCCATGGCAAAAGGAAACAATTTTGGAAAATGTATCAATGGAATAATAGGCTCAGTTATCGAGCTAGTAAATTAAAGAAAACCTGTGCTCGCTTGGCCTGCAATTGGAAACACACTAAGCGAAAATTTGTATTTTATTTAGCAGTAAACCTCTAATATTCAAGACTATTTCTATAGTGGTAACAACAAATATCCATTTGCAGGGCAACAGAAAGCTATATGTGTAAATTCCATAGTTAAATTCATTAAATAGTCTTCTCTTGGCATGCACATGAACATTTACTGAGAAAGACCTTCAATTTTTAACATAATAATTGATACGAGTAGTATTTTCTGCGCCTTTTGTATGCCGTTTACACAATATGGGTTAAAAGAATTTGGTCGAACATTGCTGATGTAATATGTGTTCAAGTTTCAAGTTTCTCTATTTGCACCAGCTCATCATATGATATATGAGGCTTGCAATAAATACCACTTATCATATAAACAAGGTTTTCCTATCATTTAAAATTGTTCGATATGACCACAAGTGTAACATTCAATGACATATTTTCATTGGTTTAGATAACGTTTAAGAAATAATGTTATTCGTTGGATAACTAGTAATAATCCCAGATGCCCCACGATACTGCACATCTTTTCTAGCAACACTGATGGCGAAAACGTGAACATGATGTGATAAACACACGTGTCATGC
>CM067361.1:35745518-35824306 GCA_034401795.1 Chaetoderma sp. LZ-2023a | reverse complement strand
CACGACACGACGATGTTTCTACTAGACTAAACTACTCTATTTGCCTAAACCTTTAAGCCTTTAACCTAGTCAATTAGCCGAGACATCTAATCTGTTCTTCTAGACTTTTACCAACCTATTATCCCATGACCCTAGAGTTCTAGAAGTGTAGACACATATACCAGCCCAATAAAATTGAATACTAGCCTAGTCGGCCAGCCTGAGAGCAGTTTCTTCTATCTTAGATGTTTAACCTATTCCACTTGCCTAGTCAGCTAGTTTAGAATTCTAACCTAGACATAGTCTAGTTCGCAACATAGCTTTCTGCACAGGTAGTCTACTAGCCCAAACAGCTATCCAAGTCGACTAGCCACGCCATTCTAGACTTCCAGCTTAGCTGTCTATCCAGGACGGCTAGGCTAGTCTACAAGCCTTGATTCCTAGTGTTCTATACTAGCCTACTTGCCTAAATTTTAATCCTAGATATTTAGCTGAGTCTAATAGCACACTAGTCTGGACTGCTACCCTGGAGTTCTAACCTAGTAGCCCACTAACATATACTTCCAGTCTAGACTTCTACCCTAATCTACTAGTTAGATTTCTATTCTAGACACCTAGCTGAATCTACTAAGCCACTAGTCTTGTCTACTAGCCTAGATATCTAACATCGTTTACTAACCTACTAGCCTAGATTTCTAGCCTGTTCTACCAGACTTCAACCAGTCCATTATCCTTCTAACATAGCTTCGAATTCTAGCCATGTCTACTAGCCTACTAACCTAGACTCCGAGCCCAGTCCATTAGCCTATATTTCTAGCTTTGTCTTACAGCCCAGTCTACTAGCCAACTAGCATAGACTTCTAGCTTAATCTACACACTAGACTTAAAGCATAATCTACTACCCATGCTAGCCTAGACTTCTAGCCTAGTCCGCTAGCCTATACTTATAACCTATCAGCCTAGGCTTCTAGCATATTCTACTCGCCTATTAGACTAGACTAGTCCTCTTGCCTACTTTGCTTGGTCAGATTTATAACCTAGGCTACCGGCCTACTAGCCAAAGTTTCTGGCCTAGTCTACTAGCCAACTAGCCTATCATTCTACTAGCCATCTCTACTAAGCTTGTACCAGTCTTCTAGCCAAGAAGCCTAGAGTTCTAGTTCATCCGGAATTCTAACTAATCTAGGGTTCTAGCCTAGAATTATAACCTATTCTACTCTACTAGCCTACAACCCTATGATTATAGCATAGACTTCTACCATAGTCTACTAGCCTAGACATTTGAAACTCTAGCCAAGTCTACTAGTCTAATAAATTTTACTGCTAGCGTAGATCCTAGTCTAATCACATTAGCATATCTAGCATATCCTTTTGTCCTTGATGTTTACCTTACTCTACTAGCCTAGACTTCTAGCCTAGTCTACTAGTTTAGAATACTAGCATAGACTTAAGGACTTGTTTAGAACATAGACCTCTACACAGGTAGGCTTCTAGCCTAGACATCTAGCTGAATCTAATAGCCCACTGCTCTGGACGGTAACCTTAGAGTTCTAGCATAGTATACTAGCCTACTAACCTAGACTTCGTGTCTAGACTTCTACCATACTCAGAGTGCTAGCTTAGACACACAGATTAATATGCTAGGTCACTAGCCTAGTCTATTAGCGTTGTTTATTAGCCTAGATTTCCACATAGTCTCCTAGCCTAGACCTATAGCCTAGTCTGAGATCCTAGTCTACTAGCCTTGAATTATAACTTAGTCTACGAGCCTACTAGCCTAGATTTCTAACCGACTCTACTAGTCTTCTCCCACTACATTCGCCATCTAAGCTAAAGTGCAAGTTAGCCTAGAATTCTGGACTATATCTAATAGCCAACTAACCTCGCCTTGTAGCCTAGATTTCTAGCATAGTATCCTAGTCTGCTAGCCTATGCTTTTAACTTAGCATTTAGTTTAGTTTACTAGTCTAGTAGTTTAGAGTGCTAGACTATATTAGTTTAGACTTCTAGCGTACACATTTAGTATAGGCTACAACCTTGACTTCTACACATGTTGTCTACTAGCTTATACTTCTAGCCTAGTCTGGTAGCCTATGATTCTACCCCAGTCGTATAGCCCAGTCTACTAGCACATACCTATAGCCTAGTCTACAGCCTAGACTTATTGCAAAATCTACTAGCCATGCTGACCTAGAATTCTAGCCTATACATATAACATCGACTTCTTGATTAGTCTATTAGCCTACTTGCCTAGACCTCTATCTTATTATGCTAACCTACTAGCCCATTCTTCTATCCTAGTCTACTAACTTTGCCTTTTGCCTATTCTACTCGCCTAGACCTCTAGCATAGTCTACTTGATAGCCTGCTAGCATAGATTTCTAGCATCGTCTACTAGCCTACTAGTCTAGAAGACTTCGAGCCTACTCTTCCAGACTTCTACCAGTCTAGTAGCCTATAGTTCTAGGTAGCCTATAATTCTAGCCTATTAACCTAGACTTCTAGCCGAGACCTCTAACCAAACCGACTAGCATATGCGTCTACCTAAGACATTTACCCTATCCTACTAACATAGTAGTCTGGACTTCTAGACTGGTTTAGTCTTCTAGCCTAGATGTTTAGACTAATCTACAGCCGTGTCTTATCCAAGCAATCTATTAACCTAGTCCTAGCCTATTCTACTATCCTACATACTTAGACTACTAGCCTAGCCTTCTAAGATAGTCTTTGCCTACTGGACCAGATTTACACCCACGACTCTAGCTTAGACTTCTAACCTAGTCTACTAGCCCACTAGCCTAGACGTCTAGCCTTGTCTGCTTTCCTATGCTTCTAACCTAGACATCTAGTCTACAACATAGACTTCTACCCAGGTAGTCTGCTAGCTTGGGTTACTAACCTTCTAGCCTAGACTTCAAACCTATACTACTAGCCTTGACTTCTGGCTTCATCTACTAGTGTAGATCTCTAGCCCGTCTGTTATCCTTTACTTCTCGCCCATGCTTCTACCATAGTCTCCTAGCCTAGACTTCTAGCCTATTACACTTGACTTCTACCAGTCTACTAGTCTAGAATTCTAACCGAGTCTACTAGCCCACAAACCTCTAGTTCTAGCATATACTTCTAGCCTAGTCTACTAGCCTACTATCCTGATCGTGTAGTCACGAAATCTGGACTTCTCCCAAAGTCTACTAGCCTAAGCATCTAGCCCAGAGCAATTCTACTAACCTACTAAACTAGACTCCTAGAGCCTAGTGTACTATGTTAGTCTTATGACCTAGTCCACTAGGCTAGACATCTAACCTTGTCTATTAGTCTACTAACCTAGACTTCTACCAGCCTACGAGCCTAGAGCTCTAGTTAGTATGGAATTCGAGCCAAATCTACTAGCCCACTAACATAGACTTCTAACCGAGACTTAGCATATTAGCCTATGATATATCCTAGTCTACTAGTTTAGAATGCTATCCTATACATATGGACTAGTCTAAAACGTAGTTGTAGACTTCTAACCAGGTAGTGTACTACCATACACCTCTAGCCTAGTCTGCTAACCAAACTAGCCTAGACTTCTAGCTTAGCCCTCTAGCATATTCTACTAGCCTACTAGAATAGACTTCTATCCTAGCCGTGTTTACTACTGTATGCTTCTAACCTAGTCTAGATATCAGCCTACTAGCCTAGATTTCTATGCTCAGCTTCTCGCCAAGTATACTAACAGTCTACTATTCACTAGTCTAGAAGTCTACCCTAGAGTTCTCTCCTAGTCTACTAGCCTAGTAAACTATGCTTCTAGTCTAAGCTTTGATGTCGATTAGGTTACTCCCCTAGACTTTCAGACTGGTCTACTTGTTTACAATTCTAGCATTGGCTTCTACTCATGCAGTCTAATAGCAAGACTTCCACCCAGGTAGTTTACTAAACTAGACTTATATCAGAGTCTACTAGCCATTAACCTAAATATCTACTCTACTAGCCTATGCTTCTGGCCTAGACTTTTACAATATCATGCTATACATAAGTGTACTTAAGTTGTTTCTGACCACAGGTTTACACCTCCATGGTCAGTCTTAGTCGTCATACTACTGTGTACTGTTACTTCCAGGTTCCAGTTGGGCTGTGTAGTCATGTAGCAGTGCTTGGCTTTGCCAGTGCTTGGTAAGCTGAGCTTTAAAAGTGCAGACCGATGGTGATTCCACTACCTGTCTAGGCAGCTTATTCCAACCCTCTCCATCCCGGACAGGAAAGCAGTTCTGTTGTAGATCCAACCTTGCCCTTGATTGGAATATCTTCTAACATGTTCTCGTATTGCCTCGCTTGACCACATTCTTCCTTAGTTGAAATATGCTTCTGTTTCTGGCTGATATATATCACTCTGCGATAAGCCAGTTTGTGGAGCTTAAGCTTTCTAAGCCTGCCTTCATAGCTTAAATTTCTTAATCCGGGTATCTGCTTTTTAGCTCTTCTCTGGGCATTTTCGATTAAGGTTAACTGTGAATTTTGTATGGAGCGAAAATAACAACATGGAATGTTTTGACTGTCGGTCGAGGCATTCAAAGGGGCCACTCCTACACCGCTAGGTTAATTCCTATCGGCCCCATAGTGTGGAGTTGGTGGATACAGTGACATTCTTTCTGCCTTCTCCAAATGGCGGAGTTTGGGTCTGTTCGATCCGAGCATAGGACTTGAATGATCTTATACTGCATGTCATTTCTTTGATGCCTGGGTCGGTTGAAGTAACGAGATACTGGTGTATCATATCTCTCGTGTCTGTACAGGTTCGTTATGGAGCGCAAGTGTTCTTGGATCCTGATTTTAAAGGGGCAGAGGGTTTCTCCTACATATTGTTTGCCACAGACCCTGTAGTTTAGGTGATAGACTATATTGCGTGGTTGACAGTTGCCTATAATTTTGGCTCTGTAGGAGAGGCCAGTGTGATGGTTTTTAAAGAATCTGGATTTGTCCATATTATTGCAGATATTAAAGTTCTTGGTTCGGCAAGGATTAACGGGTTGTGGTATTCTTGGGCCGGTTGGTCCAGGGGAGAGAGTTGTCTCTGACGATCATATCTTTTATTGTTTTGTTCTTTTAGAAAGCGAATAGGGTTTTCTCTGGGAAAGCTAGCCTGCAACGTTCTTTGCCCTGTAGGATGGGCCAGAATTTGGTGATTGTGTCCTTCAGCATCATATCTGTGCGGTTGAATTCACGGACAAAGGTGTGTCTGTAGGACCTTTTGGTGGATGGGTCCATTGGGGTTGGTTTGAGGAGTGACTGGCGGTCCTTGGACCGGGCTGTCTATCCAGTCTTTTGTAGTATATTGGCAGGATAACCCCTGGCTGTGTAGTGTTCTTGCATGGTCAGGCTGTTTCTATCAAAATCTTGAAGGATGGAGCAGATCCTTCTAAGCCTAAGGAATTGGCCATATGGGCTGGCTCTTTACAAGAGGCTCGGTGGGCAGACTCGTAGTTTAGGTACCCATGTGTGTCTGTGGGCTTGGTATAGAGGTTGAATATGATGGAATTCGTTTGCGAGATTTGGACCATGGTGTCCAAAAAGGAGACTTGGCATATGATGCTTAGTCCATGGTGAATTTAATGCTGTGTTGGGATGCATTCACGTGAGTGACAAAGTCTTGTTGAGTTTTGTGCCCGTGCTCCCAGATCAGAAAGATGTCGTCTATGTTTCTGACATATAGCGCTGGGGAGTGTGGTGTGTTCTGTAGCAGCTTATCTTCTAGAATGCTCATGAAGATGCATGCAGATGTACATGCTGCTTTGCTTCCCATTGCGGTACCGCCATCTTGGAGATAATGTTCTCCGTTGAATTCAAAACTGTTGCATTCCAAAATGAGTTTCAGGAGGTTACAGAGGCTCCTGATTGAGAGTGTGCCTGACATACCATGTTTTTAGCAAACATGGTTACCACTCTGATGCCTTCTCTGTTTAAGATGTGTGTGTATAAGGATGTGACATCCATGGTGACTAGTAGCGAATTAGCCTTAAGTTGGCCAAAGGACTACTTTGTTGATGAAGTCTGTGGTGTCCTTGACGCACGACTTAATTTTAGTAACGTGAACCTAAATGTGTTCATCCATGAAACTACTGATGAGTTCCGTAGGGCAGCCGATGCCTCTGATAATTGATATATCTGGGGTTAGGCCATCTATAGATCACAAAAAGCAGAGGTCCCAATACACTTCCCTGAGGAATCCCACTAGTTACTACCATCCAACTTGATTCTTTTCCACTAATGGGCACCTGTTGCTTTCGCTTGGTAAAACATGCTCTGACACATCCATGAATCGGATTGCATATATAATAGGACTGCGTCTTGTCCATGAGCCTCCTATATAGGACTGTGTCGAAAGCGTTCTTGAAGTTGAGGAATATGCCATTGACTGAGTGTCCACCATCTATTGCTTTTGTTCTAGCCGTGTCTACTGATTTAGACTTCTATCCTAGTTTACACCCTAGACTTCGTAGTATATTAGCGTAATCATAGAGTCTAGTCATCTAGCCATACTAGCCTATTCTACTAGCCTATACTACTAACCTGGAATTCTTGCTTAGTCTACTAGACATCTATCCTAGTTTAGTAGCTTCTTTTCTAACCTAGTCTATTAGCCTACCAACCTGCATGTCTAGCCTAGACTACAAGGGGTGTATGTGAGCATGTGTATTTGACTCCCCCCCCACCACCCCACCCACTAGACGTCTAGCATAGTCTGCTAGCCCACTAGGCTAACACCTATAGTTTATACTTCTAGCCTAGTCTACTATCCTGCTCTGCTATCCTACTAGCCGATTTCTAGGATAGACTTCTGGCCTACTCTGCCAGCCTACCATCTTACACTTCTAGTATTGTCTGGTAGCCTACCTAACTAGACTTCTATGCTATATTTCTAGCAACACCTACTAACTTAGGTTTCTAGATTTTAGCCTAGACTACTATCATATTAACCCCACCAGCTGGGGTGCTGCCACTGCTGGTCTCCTAGATTACTAATCTACACTTCTAGCCCAATCTACGCGCCTAGACGTCTAGCGTAATCTGCTAGTTGACTAGGCTAAAACCTGTGGTCTAGACTTCTGGCCTAGTCGACTATCCTACTCTACTATCCTACTAACCGATTTCTGGGATAGACTTCTAGCCTAGTCTGCCCACCTACCATCTTACACTTCTAGTATTGTCTAGTATCCTACCTAACTAGACTTCTATGTTACTTTTCTAGCCAAGTCTTCTAGCCTACTAACTTATGGCTCTAGACTATAACTCATTTGATTGAACAGTCAAAATCATAGCGTATCACACTTGCTTATGTTTTTATTACATATAATGTATGACAACGTATTGAATAGTAATACATAATATAACAATCTATTTTCTTTTCCATGATTATTTTTCATAAAGCATTAGACTGAAATATATTCACATTGTTTCTTGTATGCATTATATAACATTTCTTTCATAAACAAATCTTTTTCAAGTACTTGGAATGGTTTCAGATAGGTTTATTGCTGCCAGTCTCCATTTGAATATTAGTTTCCTTTTATAGCTATCTTCCCTATCTCAAGGTATAATTTTCATAACAACTGGATGGACTCTAGCAGGTGTTAAGGTTCAAACTCATTTATGTTCTGTGTCGTCAACAAGACTTAGTTAGTGTAAACATTCTGAATTATCTTATGACATTCTTCATCATGGATATTAAGTAATGTACCTATTTTTTTTAATCTTTCAGATTCCTTCGTATTGCTATCTTAATTGACCTTGCTATAAATTGCCGGGAGATGTCTGCTGCTGTAGATTTCTAGAATAGTCTACTGGCCTAATAGCCTAGACTTTTAGTCTAGACTTCGAGCATAGACGTCCAATCTAATGTACTTGCCAAGACTTCTAGCCTGGTTTTCTAGCCTCGTCTACGAGCCCATTAGCCTATACTTCTTGCCTGGTCTATCAGCCTACTAACCTAGACGTCTAGACTAGAATTGTTACCAAGTCTACTAGCTTCCTAGCTAAGACTTCTAGCCTAGACTTCTAAGATAGTCTTCTAGCCTAATAGCCCAGACGTTTAGCCTATTTTCCTAGCCTAGTCTCCAAGCCTAATAATCTAGACTTTTAGCCTAGATTTCTGGACTAGACTTCCAGCATAGTCTACTACCCTAGATTTCTAGCAACGTCTACCTAGTCTACTAGCCTCATAGCCTAGCCTTCTACCACGCACTTCTACCCTCGTATACTAGCCAACTAGCCTATATTTCTTGTCTAGATGTCTTGCCAAGTCTACTAGCCTACTAACATAATCTATCTAGGCTACTAGCATAGTCTTCTAGCCTAGTGCACTAGCCTAAACTTCTACCTTAATCTACTAGCCTAGACTTCTAGTCCAGACTGCTAGTTTATTCTAGTTTATTCTACTAGCCTGCCGACTGATCCTAACCTAGTAGCATGCCGACTTGCCTAGCCTACTATCCTGCCTACTGGCCTAGCCTAATATCCTAGTAACCGGCACGCCCTACTAGCCTGCCTACTGGACTAGCCTACCATCCAACTGTTTCCGACAACAAACAGTATCAATGCCTAGAGGATAGAACATTATTTACTATTCAGTGGCTTGACTTTAAAAATCAGTGAGTTCTACTAGTTATTTAACTAGGAGTAGTGCTTCGTACATGGCTGGGAGGGATAAGCCCATCAAGCGATTACAGATCAAGGATACTGAGTAGATTTTGATCTCGCATACAAGGTTTTCAACCCATCACAACAGATAGTATTCGAGCAATAGAGAACTAGTGTTATTATAAAAATAAATTGTTTTTAAACATTAAATATTATTTTTTTGATTTTAAATCATTTTACATTTTTTTCGTATTATGTTTCTAATCATATTTACCTCTTTATTTGATTGCACTTGTTGTTATATATGTCAATGCATGTAATCTGCACTACAGAGGCCCCACCTGTTTTAACGTGACCAACTACGTGTATATAATATGGCTATCTGTTTTCTTTTTTCCATGATCATTCTTCGTAAAGCATTGCAATGACATATTCATATTGCTGTTTCCTGTATGCATTATTTATATACATATTTTAATAACGGAATGGTTCATGCTATGTTTGTTGCTGCCAGTATTATTTTAAATATTAATTTCGATCCATAGTTGTCTTTCCTATCTCCAGGCATGCATTTAATGACAGCTGGGTGGACTCTGCCAGCTTCTGAGGTACAAACGATCTGAATGTTAAAACTGAAATGTAATGATGTTGATATGTCTTTGTCTGATATTGTATTCATTATGATACAGCAATGATATAGCTCATTATGTTTGCTGTGCTTTCAACAAGTGTCAACATCCTGAGTTAACTTGTAAAACATTCTTCACAATAGATATTAGGTAATGTATTTATTTTTATCTTTCAAATTCTTTTTCATTTGCTATCTTAATTGAGCTTCCTATCAATTACTGCTTCTGTTGCTTCTGCCGATGATGATGATGATGATGATGATGCTGATATTCTAGTATACTAGGCGATTAACCTATTATTATTTTTAGTATGGCTTATTTCATTTACATTTTGGTTGCAACTTGCAACTAGTATAAGTCCGTTAATTGGTCGCTCGATCTTATAGCCACGATAGTGTCCACGATTGTTTATGGTTTGTTCACATATATGTTATGACAATGTATTGACTAGTAATACATTATATGACTATCTATTTTCTTTTCCATGATAACTCTTCATAAAGCATTACACAGAAATATATTCACACTGTTTCTTTTATGCATTTTATAATATTTCTTTCTTAAACACATCTTTTACTTGGAATGGTTTCAGATAAGTTTATTGCTGTCAGTATCCTTTTGAATATTAATTACCTTTTATAGCTATCTTTTCTATGATTCTATCTTAAGGTATAATTTTGTAACAACTGAATGGACTCTGCCACGGGCTAAGGTATACAATATTTGAATGCGAAAAGTGAAATGTAATGATGTTGATTTGTCTTTCTCTGCTAGTGTATTCATTATGTTACCGCAATGACATATCTTGCGCGTTTTCTGAACTGTCTGCAAATTTCAACACCCCGAGTTAACTTATGACATTCGTCATTATAGGCATCAGATAATTTATTTATTTTTTACCTTTCAAATACTTTTTTTATTTGCTAGCTTAATTGAGATTGTTATCAATGGCTGCATCAGGCTTGGCAATGTCAGTGGGGTGTCTTGTTGGCAAGGTCGGTGTCGGCAGCGCCAACAGTGGCAGTCATCATCAACCGTGGCAGCAGCAGCAGTAACATATATTACATGTATTTTATTAACAGATCATCCCGGTGCTTTATGGGTCATTTTATGTAGTGTCCCACAAAGTCATATACTGTATATTACTTTGGGTGCTTTGTGGGTCATTTGCGTCAGTATCCCACAAAGTCATAAAATCGGTGACCCACAAGGTTTTATACAAACTTAAGTATAATCAATACTTCTTTTTATATTTATTATTACGGATATCAAAACTACCTTAATTCTGAATTTTAAGCCAAAATTCCTATGAGAAAGCAAAGATCCCACAAAGTACCAAAACACACAATGTCCCACAAAGTACCATAAGTGTGTATATATATATATATATATATATATATATATATATATACGCGATGACGACATTACAGAAACGTATTGAGAATAATTTAACGGAGAAAGACGGCGATAACTCAGCCATTTCTGAACTGATTTTAAACGTTGTGTAAATTTGAGAAGCCCATCGAATTCTGGTGTTGATTGATACCAGATTCAACGAAAACAAATACGTATTAAGAATTAAGATGTGCCTACTCGGCACACGAAAAGTGCCACTCGCTCTTGGACGTGCTACACGTGCTCTGTCAATACAATGGCTAGCGCGCATGCACATTATGGGTTTTAACGAACTTAGTCGTTTTTTACAATGAAATTCCTCCCATACACGCATATGGCTCTACCCAGGGGTGGTGTGCTTTATGGAACGAATCCAGGACTGACGGCGCATACCCAGCTTAGCTGGTACTTCTCGTACCCGACGGTCGATCCGTGCTACACCATGTATTGCCGATATTCTATATATTTTCGATATTATAATATAAAAAACGCACATAACTCGAGAAATTCTTCATATTTATATAAACCTAGACACATTGACCTAAGTACACCATCCTTAGCTACACAATGATATAACATCATTACACTAGACACAATGGAAATAGGCTAATTTACAGGATAATTACGGAGCAATTGTACGTCGACGTCTCGTACTCGGGACAAACTAATATGGATCACATCGGATCGCAATAACAAATATCCACATTCTTGGCGACTTTAGCTACAGGGAAATGGGTGTGGAGAACAAAACACTGCGCACAACTTCTTCTCTATGCCTCTTTATCGGATTTAGATGGCCAAGCCGTAAGTGATAAATGTAATGAATTTATTAGGAAACTGCTTGTATCTTTCCCAACCTATGAAGGAAACACCTTATATTTAATAGCAACCACATTACCTGGCCCTTTAAGTAATATTCACTCAACCTATTCAAAATGAGACTATGGCACCATGCACAAAGATGCATTGCAGTTTGTAAAAACGGCATGCTTCAATGGTTACAAGAAAAGTTGTGATATCGAGACCAATTGAAACTAATTAAGAAAAATTGATGTAGTAAGCTATTGCGTTCACAACGATCACTAACCTGGATAAACAACACGATAAGGGCATTGCTCAAGCACACAAACACATAACACGTCCAGTGTAAATGTGTTGGCAGTCTACGCCTAAAAGATAGCCGGAATGTTTTATGAAAACAAATTAAGAATGAAGTTCTGGAGTTCCACAACAACTATGTCGACAATTTGCTCTGTGATCTTAAAACTGACCACCTTTGTCAATATATCAACAACCAAAAAATTCACATACAAGGAATGCTGCTACGCGAAACAACCCGAATTCTTTCAGATACTGCCATGGCGAAACGGAACCACTTATCCGCCCATTTACTAGTGTGTTCACTGAAACAACCTTCAGGGAAACATGACACACAATTGCTAATACATGCAAAATGGAAAGTATTACTATCAGTCCAAATGGGAGTAAGGAATTATTAAATTGTTTAAAAACATCAAAGGCCATAGGGCCAGATGTGAATACTCAAATAACTGTAAACCGAACTGTCAGACAAACTATATGCATTTTTTAACAGTCATTAGGCAAAGGGGTATCACAACCGAATGGAAAACAGCAAGCATTTGTCCCTTATATATAAAAGCGACTGGTCCTTACCATTTGCGGACAGAATTTTAACCACATCATCTGATCTAATTTGATGGACCGTTTTGAACAGAATAGCATCCTATCTTATAGACAACATGGCTTTAATTTTACAGTTATGAACCTCAACTAATTAATCATACCAATGAGTGGGCTTCATCCACTGATAACCGGAAGGAATTCAGCATTTCAAATCTCGATTTTGAAAAAAACGCTCGATCCCGTTCCATATGGACATTTGAAATCTAATTTTAATGGATCGCAAACAATGTGTAGTACTTTAGTCAATGGTGTTAAATTAAATGATGTTGAGGTTGTGTTTGGCGTACCTTAAGAAACAGTTCTAAGCATGCTACTGGTTTCCAGGTATTGTGGAGAAATGTATCATTATGTTCCCAAGATATCAGACTTCAAGCATACATGGGACTGATGGGACCAGTTTTGGAATATGAAAGTACAATTCGGGGCCCTTATCATATAGCAAACTAGAACATGTGCAAAGGCCTGCAGCTAGATGCATCACCTCAAACTATTGATACGAACCAGACAGTATGCCAATAGGCAAGTTATACCCTGTAAATCAAATATCGCCAAGGAACAATGTTTGGATGAAATCATGAGTGATTCTTATGTGTAAATTAAAATCCCATATTACTGGTGTGATACTAATTCTGACATCATAGTGGTAGTAATTACACTGCCAGATATTGGTAGAAATGTGTATCAATAAAGGGTGTGGTTTTTATCAATCTCAGTTGACATCGGCAAGATGGTAGGCCTGCATGGGCACACACACCATGGGTGTATACTCGATACATTTTAATGACATCGTAATATTAACGATATTAATCAAGTGATTTGCACTCACGTTTCTCTATTCCACAGACAGTTCTGCATATGGTGATGTCCACACGCCAAATGGATGGGCACAAAACCCACCAACAATTAGAAAATTATATTATTAATAGTTGTCACGAGTTGTAGTGATACTTGAGAGTCTATTATTAAGAATTAGATTACTCAATACGCATCTGTGAGTACTTTGAATGAAGAAAATGATAGATAATAATGAGGATTGGTGATACAATTACTCTTATTTTAGTGAGTTGGTAATATCGTTAAGAGATTAACTTGTTTTGTTGTATTCATTGCATGACACATCCACTAAATACTGTTATTAAGTAAATAATGTTTGGATTATGTATCTACTCACCAGGACATATGACTCCAGCATCTTCACCATGGACACAATTATGAACACCAAGACCAGCATGGCTACAGTTCAGAATGCTTTGTTCACTTCCATCACAGAAAACATCATCCAGTATAATGCTACCATTGCCTTGACCATACCGTGCCTTGGGTATAGCAACAGCACCATCACTGCCAAAGGGAGAATTATCACTACTTAATGTAGATACAAAATTTATTCAAATATTTCCGTTCAAAATAATTTTATTTTAAAATGAGAATACTATCAAATCTTACTTATATCATGGGGACGCTAATGCTTTTCTGGAGAAGTAGGTTAATTCTACCCATATTGTTATGAGGAGATTTCATTCTGATAGCCAATATTTGGTTAGTGGTGACTTAGGTTGTTGATTGAATTCACGGAATACAGGATTTTACATTTTTATGCTATCGATTATATAACATGAACTGGAAATTAAATAACGCAAATATCTATCGAGATGCTATGTGGCTACTAAGGAGATGTTGCCGCTTGTGTTATCTGCCACAGACAATAGGCAAGTGGTTGTTCTGTCACATAGTTAATAAATTGTTATCTGTATTACCATAGTTATAACATCAAGACAAAGTACAACCATAGCTATTCGAGGGAGTGGGTGATCCGCGTGCTTGTCATTTCAGATGAACCTGACAGTTACTATATTGACCTCCTACAGATCTTTATTTTGGGAGGCGGGGAGGTCTATGGGAAATGTTCCATTCAAATTTCTTGATGATCACTCCAGACGAACTTGAGTTATTGTGCCATACACTCAATATCCAATATGGTATTACCGGTGGAAGTCAGGTATGCAGGCAGGCTGGTGGGCAGGCATGTGGACAGGCAGGCAGCCACGCAGACAGTCAGACAGACAGCCACATAGCCAGGCGGGCATGCGATCTACACTAGTCTCATGATACTTGATGACGAGAGTAATTAGTTCTCACCTTTGAAATCCGAGCATCCTACATATAACCTTGGCATCATTGTTATCCCACCCATCATCACATATAGTGCCAGGGTAACCATTAAGGTGCAATGACACTGTTCCAATGTGTTCATCAGAGTTACCGAACAAAAATACAGTGGCGTTATCTGGGCTACGGTGACCACTGGCTGAAAAACAATAATAATAATAAATAATAATAATACATATAGCTGCAAGTAGCAATGAAGTGTCCCGAGAACTGTGCCACTGTAATTTACCATGTCTTATCGATAAGAATTTATTGCCAAATTTGCCCGCTACCCACCCCATCTACTCAACTGCATCGCTATGTTGTAACACGTCAATTGATTGCAACGTTGCTTCAGAAAGAATAGAAGCTGAAAAGGAAAAGCAGACCAATCTTGCACTGCAGAAAGAGATGCTGATCAATAGTGGGTCTGAAGAGACTCTTAGGTGGCCCAGTGGGCTGAAGACTGTTCACTCAGAATCAGAATACATTAAAAATGTTACAGATAAGACCAACATCTCATGAGATGAGTTATTGGAAGATGCAGATGAGGCTGTTGCAGATGGGGTGGTTAATGAGACAAAAATATGTCACATAAATCAAGATCTGAGGATATCCTTGACTGTGGACAAGATGACCTAGAGCAGTTGAAGGAGGGAGATGAATCCCGGTCAAAAGTGCACCAGTTAGTTCACCCAGCAGATTGTAACTGTAACGAAAACGGGTATTTCTTCAAGAAACAAGGACTACTGTTTCGGCATTGGGAATCCGTCAGTGGAATCCATCCAGCGACGCAGACGTTGATGCCAAAAGAATGTTTCTTAATGTTGATGAAGGTAACACATGATAGTATACTGACAGGTCATCTAGGAATAGAGGAGACCAAAACAAGAGTTGCCTGTGATGTGTGTCAAAAGTCTGCCAGTAGGAGAGTTTCTGAGAAGAGTGCACTTGTACTTATGCTGATCTTTGAGTTGCTGTATCGTATATATGTAAGAGGTCCTCTTCTTGTGGTCAATGAGGTTTGGCAGGGATATGTCCCCTCAGATGAGAATACTATGCAATGTGGCTGGAAGGTGAGAGAGAAGATGGAATCAATCGCAGAGCTGGTACATGGACTCTCACTCTGGCACAGAAAAGGCAGGAAAGATTGAAGTCTGTTATTCTTGCTGATTAAGTAGATTTCATCAAAAAGATTGCTGGATGTGAATGGCGAGAAGAGAGAAAGAGGGGGGGGGGGGTGATGAAGATGTGAAGGAAGCATCATAGGAAGAACAGTAACCCTATAAAGATGCTGCGAAATGCAGATAGTTTGTCAATAGTATGGTCGGAGTAATTTTTGGGATGATATAAATCATAGTGTAGATAGCAGTGACGGCGGTAGCATCACCAGCGCGTGTACATTGTAAAACGATGCCAATCACAGTAAAACAGAGTCATTAAATATGTGGGAGCAGGTCTACTGCATTGATTGTATACCGCGTATGTAAATAAAGTTAGTGCAGATCTAGCAGTAGTTTAATCAAGTACTATTCTGTTCTCTGTCTTCTCCCGCCAATTCGTGAACCTGTTTCTTAGTGTGGATGCTAACTCCCACATTTGGTGCCGCGTAACCAGGAAACATACTTGGATACATATATGGATACATATTTGGATACATATGGCAAAATGGCCAAAGACCACAGAAATAACGAATGGGACATTAAGGATTTACGTGTTTCCCGATAGAAAGAGATCGACGCCATGCAAGCTGGTGACGTGAGTAGTACATTAGCATATGCACAAACCACGCCTTCCACCGCTGCCTTTCACACACGCACATCTCAGTACCCACACAGAATTGAATCACGTGCTGGAGTCAGGCCAACATTCTTATCTAAGCCACGCCTTACGTTTGCTTACTGCAAAGGTGGACATTTATCAGTGTATTGTAAAGTGATCTCAGATAAAACAAAGCGTCACGAGGTGGTGATCAGGGACCACGTGTGCTTTAATTACCTGGAAAAACACCGTGACCGTGGAGTATACATCTAAAAACCGGTGTCGTATATGTCAGAGGAAACACCACACATTATTGTGCACGGAACATACACATGATAAGACAACGACGACCACTTTAATCAGATCTGACAATGCCATAGAAAAACCATTGCCAGGCGAAACTCAAGTTTCATTAGCAAGCCTTAATGGTCCTGTGCTATTAAAAAAAGTGACTGGAAACGTTTCATTCAGCCTTGATTCTGTCACTGTTGCTATTTTATTTGACGAGGCTGCACACCGTTCATTTATGACACAAGAAGCTGCAGACATGCTAAACATCAAATGCCATGAAACTGAAAACTTTCAGATATCTGCTTTCGGCGGAAATACTGGACTACGCACATTTAAAGTTGCTAATTTCACGTTGCTAACGACTGAAAACGTGCTCAACGACTCTCTATGTTACAGGCACATTTTATTCACAGGTGGTCTAGAGAATACTTAACAGCGTTACGAGAAAGACACATTTCTTCACGTAAAGGACATTCGTCTAACACTGACAATGTTATAGCAGTACGAAATATCGCGCTAGTGTATGATGACAGTAAAACTCGTATTAACTGGAAATTAGCTGTTGCAACGGAACTTATTTACAGAAATGGCAATCTCCTTCGATCTGCTAATGTCAAAATGGACAAAGGTGTTACAAACCATCCGATAAATAAGCTATAGCCCCTAGAAGTATCAGCTGTAGTAACGACTGATACTATCCATGTCATGACAGCCATTAATCCGTACTACAATTCGATACAACAAGTTTCAAACAAACGCCAGTCTAGAAATGCGGCAATGATTGCAAGAGAGAAAAGCAAGATTATCTCTAGCTCATAAGATTGTTGATTGCGTTTTCACTGCATTATCGTGTTCCTGTTTAGTTTCTTTTGAAAATTCTACTCCTGGAATGACTTGCAGATATGGTCTTGATTTCATAGCATTGTCCTACTCTATATTGAGTTTGCAGATGTGCAGATTCCGTCTAAATATATTAAATGTTGAAATCCGATGTTTGAACATAGTAGGATGTGTAAACTGAAGTATGCGTGAGCGTAGCATTTTTACAGGGTGCCTATCCATTATTACTCAACTCGGACCTTATTACGCTGAGTATGTCTAATTGTGTACTGTGTCGTCATATGTAGCACTTTATTATTTTTAAGTAATTATGCGTTGCATTTATTAATAGTTCAAGCCTTCCGCTCCACTTTCGAGGCGGGAGTATGTTCGGGATGATATAAATCATAGTGTATATAGCAGCGACAGCGGTGGCGTCACCAGCGCACGTACATTGTGAGAGGAGTAAACAGAGTCATTAAATCTGTAGGGGCGGGTCTACCGCCATGATTGTATACCGCCTATGTAAACAAAGTTAGTTCAGATCTAGCAGTAGTTTAATCAAGTACTATTCTTTTCTCTATCTTCTCCCGCCAATTCGTGAACCTGTTTCCTCGCGTGGATGCTAACTCCTGCAGTAATGGATTCAGACAACCGGATGTAAATAGCATTCCTGATATCCTTTTGTAGTACTGCGACCATATCTGTATCTAGAATTGTTTCATGTTAATGGGGCGAGAGCAAATAATGTGTTTTAGAGTTGGTGAGAAATTGTAGCAAACTCCAATGTCAGAATAAACCAACAATAGAATTAGAATGGCGGGAGTTTACCTTGATTATTTATAAGTAAAATATTACTACTAGAACAAAGCGTGTGGTGAATCTAGATGGTTATTGCAGTAACCAGCCATTAATAGCTCTATCAGCACATGATTCCCTGGAGAGGTAATATGAAAGTTAGGTCCGGTGCATGAGGCCTGTAGCAGTGTCCAATATAATACCGCAGAGAGAGATGCCAACAGGCATGAGAACAGGGTGTGTTTTATAATAAAGCACCTCTATTGCCAATCCAAGTTTGTAGTTTGAACAAATATATTAACAAGTAGTCTATAAGTCTGTGATAGAGGCGGCACTTAGAAGATCGATACTGTTTCAGTTGGTTGGACGATAACTATCATCACAATACCATATATATTTTCTTCGTTGCTTTGTCAGGCCATTGTACTAACCATTTAACATACACACACCAGACACAATAAATTCTTTAAAATGTATTTACTAATTTGTTGAATATTTCAATAGTAATGTGACTGATATTCTAGTCCAGTTAGCTTCAAAATCTTTACCAGTTTTCCTATTGAGACTGAAATTTCAAGAGTTAAATAGTAAAATGCTGCTGGAGTGTTGCTGGCATGGTATGTTAACATTTTAATCCTCACATACTAGAAACACTTTCTACTCAGAAGTCAAATATCGACATAAAATTACTATGTCTACCCTGGTTTTCACTTACAACTCACGCGTTTAATGGTGAGGCTCCCTGGACCCTGGTTTCCATTTTCAACTCACAACGCTATAAGTTGCTATTTATGTATTGGTAGTTACATGTCACATATTGACTAATTTATTATTGATGTGTTTTGTACAATATCATTATTGTGCTACTTGACGTATTCAAATCTGAACACGTGTCACGGATCTTTGCAAGTAAAAGTATGATATAAATTTGACATAATAGTGTCTCACTCTCCGTTAATGCATTCGTGTGTACAATAGAATATATGTGCGATGATGGGCGGCTGGGCGGAGCCATGTGCATGGCTATTGATGTCATACTAAATTACATCACATGTAAGCAGACACCACAGTCAAAATGCATAATACATGATGTCTAGGTATGATATGAACTTTTAAATCTCCATCAAATATACGATGTGTATAGCTGTACGATTTAATACACATTCTGTTGAATATAGGCCATAGGCTGACACAGCACCCAGTCAAATTAGCTTCAAGATGTTCAACAGGGCACTTGTATAGTTACCTTGAAATTGGAATTATGGGAATTCAGCATGTAAAGTATATAAATCATGGGAGAAGCAATTGGCCATGGAGTGCATATTCTTTCTACTTTGAAAATTGTTTGCCAATATTTGATATGGAAATATGCCACATCTGAAAAGTACAGACAACTGCTCTCACAACTATTTTAAAGAAAAAGTAGATATCGGTCTGTTCGGCAATCACCATTACGTCATAATTACCTGATATCCATTCTTCTGTCAACTTAACTCTTTAATGCTCAAGCCAAGTAAAACGAACTCTGCAGTCGTCTTTAATCGTGTCTATTTGCACGCCAAGTGAAGAGTATTTTTTAATATTTACTAATGGAATGATTGGCTAAGTGATACACACAGTCATTCCAGTGGTAAAATTTTATAAGACGTATCTTGGCTTGCAAATTAACACTGGGTAAGCTACAGCTTGACTTATCTTTACCATTACGCTCTGCTGGTAAAGCCAGCCAAAATAGCAACTGTAGTGGTAATAAGAAATGTCTATTTGAAGGACAATAAAAAGATAAATTCAGTAAATTTCACAGGCAATTTTACAAAATTAGTCTTCCAAAATTTGAATTTTCTTAAAAAGTGTGGACCCTAAAAGATTTAATTGATATGAGCAGCATCTTTGGGCACATGGAGGCGCTGTTTTCACAAAGGGGCTATGTTAGCTCGTGCATGTTGTCTTTAACACATGTTGTGTCAACAGCGACGTAAAGCACTCAAAACATTAGAAATATCAATTAACCCATTAATGGCGAAGTCTTTAAAGAATATTACGATTTTTGCTGTACAACAAGACCATTTTCGTAAATTTAGCACAGAACTTTAGAAAAAATAGATTTCAATTGTCCTCCCAATGGGCATTCGTCAAAGGTGTACAAGTCAAGCAATTACACGCTTTGCACAGCCAGTGCCCAATTGCAGGATAAGAGCAGAGCACTTTTGACAAGTTACAGTTGGAATGGCTTGCCAGGTTAACGAGCCAGTCATTCCAGGGAAATAAAAGAAGAGTTAAGTTGTCCATGGCAGATAACTCTGATAAATAATTGATGGGCATCACTGGATTACAATCAGAGTCTTGCCGAAATGCAATGAATCTGCCCATTATTTTAATACTATTTTGCTCAACCTAATTTATCTATATCGGTGGGCGTGGAAATGAAATGGTAATAGAGTTAACGTCCTCTACATAGCGGATGCCAAAGCAGCTGCGGTGTTCTTACCACTTCTACAGTCACTGGACCAGGTATAGGTGAGAATGTCAGGATTAGGCACACCAGTCACACTGCATGTCAGTTGTAGAGATTCTGTGCTGTTCTCAGTAACTGGATAATGGCTTGTATAACCTGAGATAGGGTTTACAGAATCAGGTGGATCTGAAAACAATAAAAAAGAAGGTATCGTCCAGCACGGTGAGGTTGTACATCAACAGACGGCAAACCTTTGTCTGGATAGGTTTAACCCACTCATGTATGAAACCCGGGTATATTCATTTCAAGACATGCATGTATTCCGGTTTTGCATAGGACCTAAGATTGCGGGCTTGCGCACGCTCTAAATTGTGGACATTGTCGAGTCATGCATGTCCAACCCATATTTGCGGCTGGTCTCCTTGGCTAGAATCTGATAAACTGAGCTCACTTGACCTTGCATTATAACGTGTATTTAGTGAACGCACTCATCAGAACAGGAGTGTGTCAATGTGAGCACGCATCCCTGTTGTAACACGAACAACAGCAATAAAACGAATAGCAACAATAACGATAACTATATCATCTTAGCCATCATTAACAACAAACAAAAACAATGACGCAGTTGACGAAAACAAAGGCAGTGATGAAGACAACGTCAACTATATCTACCCCAGCAATACATCACGAACCACAACAGCAACAGAAACAAAATTAGAGGGCGACGATATAGGCGGAGATGCTGAATTTTTCGAAAGAGTGATGACGTCACCAGTAATTGAATTAGGCCACTCCCACCTTTTAACCACCAAACGTACTCAAATTCGATTGGTCGAAAGAAAAATCCTTTGTTCTTTCTAGACCAATAAGATTGGAGTATTTTCTGCGCGAAAAAGGAGGCGTGGCCTAATTTAAATATCGGTAACGTCATCATCCTCTCGACCAATCAGCCAACAGCAGCCTATATCTTCGCTGTATTGGGTGATGTAGAGGGTAGGAACGTGCCGAAGATTGACAGGTGCAATGAGGCATGTGCCAATGAGTGACAGGGGTAATGAGGTGCGAAGGTGTTAGGAAGCGTGGCCAGGTCACGTGACCCCAGTATGGTCAATCAGTATGGGGCGCTTATCTCGTCGCACTAGCTTAGGTCAACGTATTGGATGCCAGCTGTCGCATTGTAGGTCTAATGACCCTTTAAAAAAGGTGTAGCATAGCGTGTGCCCATCTCGTCTCCCTGGTCCTGTCAGCTGACAACCACTATGCTCATTGCCAGGCCCTACTGATCCACATGAAGAAAGGGTGTGACATAATGTAGAATGTTCTAGCCCTTACGAAAACGTGTTTTCGTTAATAGACTGACGCCATACTAGCAAGATGTGACAACAGACTGGCAATAAACTGACAATAAAAATGAAGCCTGGCAATAAACTGACAATAGACTGACTATAAGCTGGCAATTATTAAAGAAGAATTGACAATAAACTGGCAATAATGCCAGTGTATTGTCAGACCTGGGAATAGTCTGACAATAATCCGACAATAGACTGGCAATTTTCTTGGCGACCTGGCAATACACTGACAACAAATGTATCCGGTCTGGCATTAACATGACAACAAAGACATTGTTTAACTATAACTGACACTAAGATGGCATGAAACTTCTTAACTGGTAATGGACTGACAAGAAACGACATGGGAAACTTTATAAAGAATATGACTGGCAACAGACGGGCAAGAGCGGACAAAATCAATTTGACAATAGACTGGCAACAAAGGGCTTAACACATTTCCTATCAGATCTGACAATAGACTGACAATACACTGGACTTTGTAAATGTGTTGTGTGTCTTCACTTACCGAGTTTCATAAACCATCATTACAGGCATTACCAGTATGCTGTTAGGCTATTACACGCTTATTGTGAGTTGGTCAGAGTACATGATGACATTTGACAATAAACTGATAATAATAAAACACTTTGTAAATTTGTTGTGTGTCTTCACTTACCGAGTTTCATAAACCATCATTACAGGCATTACCAGTCTGCTGTTAGGCTATTACACGCTTATTGTGAGTTGGTCAGAGTACATGATGACATTTGACAATAAACTGATAATAAACTGACAATACACTGGCAATCATCTGCCAATTTATTGCCAGTTTTTTTACCATATCTGACAATAGTATGACAACAGATTGGTTTTACACTGGTTTCCCACTGACAATAAGTTGTTAATAGCCTGACAATAGAGTGTAATAAAGGGAGCATATGCCCATATCGACGCCCTGTTCACATCACATGATGCCAGCTGTGCTCGTTGCTGGGCGTAATGACCTGTGAAACAAAGGGCCGTGGCCTAAGATCTGGACCGAGGCGTAACATTATTTCATGCCATTGCACTTGGTCAGTGTGGCCATATTGTCGTCCTAGCTTAGGTCAACTTATGGGACGCCAGCTGTCACGTCGTAGGTCTAATGATACACGGAAATCGTAGCTGCCTGGGACATGGTCAGGTCACGTGATGCCTGTAGGCCAAAAAAAAGCACGATTGTTTATCTCGTCGCCCTAGTTTCGGTACATCGTGTTCAGCCATGTTCACCAGTGTGCATTGTAGGCATAATGACCCGTGAAAAGAAAGGTGTGTGGTCTAAGGTCTGAGGGGTGGTCAGGTTATGTGACAATCAAAACGGCCGCTTATCTCGTCGCCATTATTCACGTGATGACGTTATACGACAGCAATTTTGCGGTGGTCTTGAGAAATGTCCAATTTCAAAAATAATTTTCTCTCGGTCTGCAAATGGGCATTCTCTATGAGAAAATTTAAATTTTCTTGAACAAATTCGATGGTTAAAGGGTTAAAGCATTTGCTCCCATTGCCAAATCTGATCTCAGTATTACATCTGTGAATATTCAGAAGAATAGTGAAGGCGTGTGTTATTGTTCAACTAAGACTAGCTAAATGAAATCATACCATTTTCAAAATGCTCGCTTTGTAACATGGATGAGACAACTAATCTAGAAATAATCCCTTTCTGTCTATGCAGACGTATTACTGCAACATTATCAGGTTATTTAACATTTCCTGATTACAATATGGGTTTTTATTGTACGAGTCCGCATTGCATTTAAAATCAGTATTGGACGAGACTCCGAAGGCGTCTAATTCATAACAGATTTTTAAACACAACGTGGACGAGTACAATAAAACTCCTTATTGTACTCGGAAATGCTAGATGACCTATTTATTAAAAAATGTATATATTGAAAAAAATATGAAAATAAACGACACAACATGTTAATTGAGTGGCATAATAGGTTCTTGACGTAAGTCTGCAAATGGCGTCAGGATCCACGGTGATATAATATGCTTATGACGCAACAAATAGCCTCGAGAGTCTAATAACACTTTTAGACAGAGTTCAATAACACTTTTCAGAGTCCAATAACACGTATTCTTGTGGTAGAAATGCAGCAATTTCATTGACTAATACATACATGTCTATAATAATTATGAAAACTAAATAAACCTTTTCCAATGTATCCATCCATCACACGACGTCATAATTAACTACATGACGTGTAGAATGAAGTCATAGTCAATGACGTCATTATAACATTATGAATGACGTCGATAAGTACGTCACGAAAGCAAAATTGAAGATGAACTGTGGGTTGTTGTACGAATTGTATGTCTTTACCATTTAATAAACATCCTGTTGAATATTTTGAAACTAATTTGACTGGGCGTTGTTGCTGTCATATGCAGCAACAGCGCACTGTCAAATTAGTTTCAAAATATTTAACAGCTCACCTGTATACTCTTATGCAAATTGAGTCAGGAAGTTTAGGGATCGAGCAATCCCAACACGATCGAGGTCCAGTCCATCGTGCCCTTAGAACCCTCCCGGGGTAGCTGTTGCATATGTTCTAAATAACATGTTCAAAAGTTAATAAAGCAAAATATTAAATCAGATTATATGGAACCTATTTAGCAAAGTAGTAGGGGTTGTATCTGTTTGAGAGGTGGAAACAAGAGTATAGTTTTAGGACAGAACAGAACGAATTAACTCACAAATAATATTAAATGTGACAGGTTGAGTAGTTTGATTCCATCCAGTCTCAACATGTGTGACTGTACAATAGCACTGTTTATTGTTCATAGTCCGATTGCGAGGAACACTGATCTGAGATGTACTTCCCACTCCTGTGGCAAATGTAAAAAAGAGACACCAGATATTGTTAGCAGAATACAGTAGTGTGTGCACGTACAAAACCCCATTGTATTAATACTTTGAAGTCTTGGTCCACACTCTCTCAGTGGTAAAGCAATAGTGCAAGGAAACTGTTGATTGGTGATTTTGATGATTCTGTCACGTTTTGGTCAGATCGATAGACACCTAACAAGTTAATGTTATGATGTCATCTGCGCTCCCAATACTTTGAGGTACCTAGTACTGAGAACTATTTCTTGTCAGGAATATTTGCTTCATTTCGGAGACCGTGCCCAATTAATGAACACAGGTAGTGGACCTGTGTTAAAAGTTCTAAATTGAGATGCTAGTTTTAAAATATTCAACATAATGGTTATTAAGCAGTAAAGACATATAATTCGTATACATGACGGTCGATTAAGTGTTCCTGACGGACTTAGATACGCCATTCATGGCGTATTTTAATTGTGACATCGGCATACCTGTGGCGTCTTTGAGTATGACAGCATATCCTTGATTCACAGTTTGGGCCCCTCTGTTACCACCCTACGTAGCTCACGTCATACTCATAATGATATATCTATCTCTGTCATGAACATTGAAAAGTCAGCCAAGTGTATGAATTGTATGTCTTTGGTGGATTTAAATTTTAATAAACATTATCTTGACTATTTTGAAATTAATTTGACAGCACCAGTCCCTCGTCAAATTAGTTTCAAAATATTCATCATATTTCCAGCATGTTTGCCTTTAAATTGCGATTCTGGTCATTTGGGGTTCTATGGATATACATCTGCCCAGACACGTGTAGCTCATTAGTATAATCATGGATCTCGTCCAGTAAACTGCGTTTTGAAATAACTATTAACCATTTCGGCCAGAACCCGCCTCTGCAGTGGTCTTGATGTATATTCAATTGCAGGCCAAAGGAATACTATTTATTAAAGTTTACCACTGGAATGCCTGACGCGGTAACCGAGCTAGCCACGCTAGTGGTAAGTTTTCAAAAGTAGTCGTCTCGTGTAAAGAAATGCTTTTATTTTTTGGAAAAATGTGGTAAAATAATAAGTGTTTAGCGGATGTGTTCATCTTACCATTTCCACAGCCACTGGACCAGGCATAGATGAGAGTGTTAGGATTAGGCACACTATTCGCACTACATGTCAGGTGTAGAGCTTCTGTGCTGCTCTCATTAATCGGTGCTAAGCTGGAATAACCTGAGATACCATCTAGAGAATATGGTGGATCTGAAAGCAACAGCAGATAGTCAGTGCAGAAAGGTGACATTTAACTCTTTAATGACCAAATTTTGTCAAGAAAATCTGAATATTTCCTAACTGAGTGTCCATTTGCAGTCCAAGAGAAGAGTATCTTTGAAAAAGTACCACTTGAATGGCTGGCTCGTTAAACCTTTTGAGTAAAATTTGGAAACTGGTCCAGTTAGATTATACACGTGTTACTGAATGGAACTAGGCTTGCTTCCATGCTGATATCATCTTTACATGACGGCTAGCTTGGATTTCAAGATGATTGTCAGTGCAATTAATCTACTCTAACATATCAGCTTCTAGTCCTGACAAAAGCATGCCATTCCTGTCTACACCCGTATAAGTGTTGCCAAGGAAGACATTTAGAGCGTGCAAAATACCATATACGCATTTCTTATGTGGCGGACATCTTGGATTTCGAGATCCCCCAACCCCCCCCCCCCATGCAAAATCCATCTTTGCTATTACCTCAGAATCTAATCAGGATAAGTATTCGAAACTGATGTCTACACGCATATAAGTGTTCGTAAGGAATATATCTATAGCATGAACACAGCATACAACACTTTTTTGTGACAGCCATCTTGGTTCTCAACATGGCCGCACTGTGAAATAATTTTTTGCTAATATCTAAGTTAATCTAAGCACACGCCGAAAATTAATGTCCACATCTTCATAAATATGAGTAGAGAAATCACCATAGCGCCTCCACCCCCACAACTCCAAATCCCAGTATGTTTTTTTGTAATAATATTTACTAAATGCGATGTATAAGCTGATCTGTAACTGTCTCTGTTATCTGTGTTGCTACTATTCTGTCTATATATGTAAGGTGTCTGCTATGTAAAACATGTTACTACCCAGATAATGCAGCTTACTGGGCCGATGCATGGCCGATACCGTGCCCATACTATCGGTATCGGTCCATTATCGGTCCAGAATCGACCCAGTAAGCTATGTTATCGTGGAATCATATGAATAATCTTTAATTTGATTTGATTTAATTCGAGCAGGTTGAGGAACTAGTGATTGCCGCGATGTCAGCTACTCTTATTTAAAAAAGGCCCCATTGAAAAATGTCCAAGACGCATTTTTAACGAGTCAATGATTTCTGAATAGTTAATTTGAATAGTGTATACAGTCAAACTTGCATTAAATACCACTCCGGTAGAAGCTGCTACTTACACGCCACATTTCGCTAATTTCGAAATCCATTGCAACAAGATATCTGACCATCGTTATAACGGTCACCTGTCAATAAATGCCACGTTTGCCTGCTCTTCAGGGTGGTTTTGGAGAGATGTGTGTCTGTAGTTTATTCTTATTAGTATTATTATTATTATTATTATTATTATTATTATTATTATTATTATCAAGCTTCTTTTCTTATTTATTCGTGTAGCTCACGGGGGTACGCGCTGGTCCATGATGTTGCTCCACTCAATTGCACCGCATGTACATGATGCACGGGAGGGCTGATTAGCTACGGTTCTCGGGGTTACGGATCCCATGTTGCGTCTCTTCGGAAGGTAAAAAGACCGACTTCTAGAGCCGCTGGGCCATTCACGTTCCAGATTGAAACTCACGGTCTCGTCCCCAACTGTTCGTGTCACCGGTTTGTCAGTCCATTAATTAAGGTAAAAGTCTGGCCCTGGTGATATAACTAAAAGTTAGAATAATAACTATACAAACAATGCCACTCATTTGGCAGTAAATGAGCAAAATAATACAGTACATAGAGCTACTTGGTGTTCTTTCTATCTGGTCTCGCCGAATGTACCACACAGATTCGTAAATCCGCAGAGGTATCCCCGCAAGGGAGCATCGCAACGAGGCCACTTTAATAGATTAATATAAACCAATTATACCCCTCACACACACAAAACATTATTGTTGCCTCGCGTGGACCTCCATTACAGGAAAATGCCTTCAACGCTGAAGCGGAAGAAAAGAGCTGGCAAAAAGGGCCACTCTTTTGTTCAAACCAAAAAGCTAAGTGCTGGTCAATCCTAGTGAAGCCATACGTAATGTGATGCACACTGGTTTACGTGAAGTAGGGACAGATGATTTCCGGAAAATTCATAGGCCACCATCTTATGTAGGTCCAAAGATACTCCATTGGTAGTTGCCACTTTATTTATGCAAGCATTCTGCTAAATTCTAACCTACCAGTTGGTTATTAGATACGTTCACTAGCTTTGGCCACAAGTGGTGGGGATTGCTACCTATCTGTAGACACATATCTCTAACTGGCGAAGACACCCAGCTTCCCGAAATTCGCCCCATATAGCATCTTCCTCAGAAAGACAGTGCGTGTACATGTTATGGAGCAATAGCTTCCGAATCATATGACGATCCGGTCACCATCGTTCCACAACCACATATAGCATCACTAGGACGAGTTACAGTTCACAAAAGCAATTTAGAAAGCACAATAGTATTTATGGTGGAGTGTAATATACAGATATCCATCGCTAGTGACCTTCCCGCAAGGGTGTGCTGG
Organism: Chaetoderma sp. LZ-2023a; assembly: GCA_034401795.1. Classification (NCBI taxonomy): domain Eukaryota; kingdom Metazoa; phylum Mollusca; class Caudofoveata; order Chaetodermatida; family Chaetodermatidae; genus Chaetoderma; species Chaetoderma sp. LZ-2023a. The sequence goes on along the minus strand of CM067361.1, from coordinate 35,795,725 downwards.
GTTCTAAGACCTCACCCAGACACTACAACGAGCTGGATGGCGATCTGCATCCCGTCCGTCACCCGTGTGTTAATGAATTAACGTTTCACCTGCCATTAGGGTTAAGTTCTAGAATGCCCAGAGATGCACTGCAGGCTGTGTTCACATAATATAATTTCTTTTCGCAGTACTTCCTACATTGGCGGGGGGGGGGGGGGGGGGTGGGGCATCTAAACTAACTGGTATCCAAAGATACAGGGGGAGTGTATGTAATTCGACACTTTAGTTATCACCACTTGGAAACCCCAATAGTGTCCCAGAGTCGGATCCTGCCAACGTGTCGACTGGGAGTCCAGACAGTTATTAAGCCTTACGGCTTGGAGGAGCGTACAAAGAGCCACTCACTCGATATTAATAAGACGCCCTAAGGTAATTGGCCAATTTCACACAATCTGGCCAGTGCGTGGTGTTACATATCCACTACAGCCAGAAAAGAGGCGTACACAAGATGTCTCTCACGGAGAGATTGTCCCTAACTACTTTAAACCTATCCTACCGAACTAGAACAGCCAGGTTTAGTCGGTCACGTGTCAGATTCTAGCAATATGAGCATGAACAGTGACCTCAGTATAAAATTGATGCTGGGGGAATATAGTGATGTGGATATAATGGCGCTGTATGGTATAGTCTCGCGTGTACTGCGTCCTAGAGTTTTTATATATAAACAAAACATAATAACTAGGATGGCTACTTGCCATATACATAACTAACTAGTACAGTTCTAACAGTATAGCAGGTCATAGGACCTTACGGTGCTCGTTAGATATAAGCACACGGAAATCAAGTTAATATGTACAGTATGAAACAGAAAGTATTAAAAATGCGGTCTTAAGACCGAGAAGGCACCTATTAGTCATCAGTGCCTATTACGAAAATAATGAATAGTATAATAGTAGTTACTTAAGTACTTATTGATCATCGGTACAGTAAGAGTTCATAAATAACGGACATTGATAGGTTACAGTTGAGTAGCGCGAGATGGCATGATTTCGAATGCTTGGAAGATCTCCGCAGGCAGACTGCTGATGCGGCTCACTCTCAAAACGGTGAAGAGGAACGGTTAGAAAGATGTCCACTAGATAGTCAGAATAACTGATACATAAATGTACATAGTTTGTTATAAAGTTTCCATCCGGGGACGGTAGTTTGAAAGTTGCCCATTAACAAGGATGGCTACAGTTGTAATTAAATATGCATGTAAATTAACTGGGTAAACGGTGCGGGATACGTCGCATAGTTCTTGCAACGCACTGAGCAGAGTCCCACTAGACTGTCTAAAAGTTAATTAACACACGCGACATGCTTTGCAGAAGTTTGATACCACGTTTCAGCGTGGTCCGAAGATCTAGCGAGTTATCCACCAAGAATCACCATCAGCTCTATATCCCGTAGAATCACATCAGGCCCGCAAAGCCCATCCGCAGGAAACTCCTTTATGAAAGTTCGGAGCAGAGAGTTCTTATATTAGTTTAATTTTCAAAAATTCTTATTGCGGATGTCCAAGACTGCTCACCAGCGCATGAGATCTTAATTCCGAAGGGCACCGCTGTGATGTAGGTACCGCAGTCAGTTAGCAGTTCTCCCACGTCTTGTACTGCGCTGGTCCAGCAGTCTTGCTGACTGGTCAGCTTTCATGCCGATGGTGCACTCGATTCTCGATTTCTGGCTTCTTTTGTACTACTCGTGACGTCAGAGGCAGGACGCCCCAGCCAATCAGCGGGCGAGCAGTAGCCGATCAGCGTGCAACTAAACGTTGTGACGTGGCTATCAAGTGAACAGCGCATTCCCTATTCATTAATGCATACACGTGATTAAATGTAACAAGGTTTTGGAATCCTCCTTTAATTCTGGTCCTGATTGCTATCAAGAACGACGAGAATAGTGTGATTTGAAGAAATCATCACTACCAACTCGATACACTATAAGCATATACTCTCTCCAAATACTGACACGTGTTGTCAGGGAAGCTCTGACGCGCGCATGCGCGCTACACATTTTTATGGACTTAGCCATTTTAACGAAACATATCTCATAGGGCGTTATACCTGCGTACTATCCTAACCAGGGGGCGTGCGTGGAACGTACCCGGAGCAGTCGTCCCGTACTCAGCCTTGCTGGAACGGTCTGTACCCATCCGGTCGATCCGTTCTACACCTCACATTTCTAATAGGAACTACAACTATTGCCTGGGCGTCAATATCTGTCAGATGAAATCGGTTTGCACTGGTGTATAATCGAAGAGAGACGTGTATTCTGTGTCAAGGTGATAGTGTATCCAGGGACGAACCTTTGACAAAAGCTACCACGGAAGGAATCGAACATTAAATGTGGTCGCGAAAAATGACAAATATAATTATGATGCGTTTATAAATCGCATAACCTGTTTAAATCAGCAGAAATTAGGGAACGTATTCGTAAAGCACCTAAACATAGATCTTATTACAGCAAGTGTACACATAAAGGTCTTATTCATCGGCTTAGGAACTATGCCTGTCTACTGTGCCTTCCATATCAAGGCAATAGAACTAAAAGTGCAACTGAAAGACATTCAGGACAGTCTCTACCCGCTGTTGTGCATGTGCTTTTAGCCCGATTCTCCAGGTAGTGTACTAAACCAAGTATGTAATACCCAAGAGAAATATGCTTCACCTTGATAAATGTGTCATGTGATGTATGTTTTATAGTGGCTGAGGGTGAGAATAACCTGAAGTCTTATTTTCATTTCTTGCAGAATCGTGATATAAACGGAGAGGACAGTGGCAAATGAGATAAAGTGCCACAAACTATTTCTTTTAACAGCATTACGGCAGATTTTCAAAGAGGTATTGGTAGAGGTCCCATATACACATTAATCACAGCTTGGACGCATTATGCTGATTAGCTTGCTTCATGTTTTACTTAGATGCAGCTGTGTGTAGACGCAATAGATTTAAGGAAAAGATACACAAATTCGTTTGTGATAAACTGATATTTGTTCAACCACCGAATCCTGCAGAGGCTCGGCTAATATGCCCATCATTAGTAGTGGACACAACGATAATGCTGGAATGGAGCCAAATGATCTAGACATAATAACAGGTAATTAACTTGACCAAACATTAGACAATTAAATCTTAAGCTGGCCATTCCGAGTATCTGTCAAGGCGAGTCATGACATCAAAGCTACGCAGAACGTGATGTTATCGAAGGCCGTCCTATGGTACACGCACGAAACCTAGTTCCCGAGAATTTGGATTTGCTTATTCGGTTGGAGAATGTTGATGACAGTGAAAATGATAATGAAATTAGAAACAGAATTCTCAATATCTCTCGAGGTATAATGTTTCTTGTATCAGGTGGATGCAAACTTGATCTAGGCTTCAGAGTTCAGCAATCTACAGTTTATCCATCCATCATATGGCGTCATATGTGCTGTGTAGGATGTCGTCATAATAATGCCGTCATGAATTACTCGACATCGTCTTTAACGCTTAATAGTTCAACACGTTGTTAGAATTGGATATCTTTACAATCTACTAAACATTCTGTCGAATATTTTGAAACTAATTTGGCTGGGCGCTGCTGCTGCCATAGGCAGCAACATCACCCAGTACAATTGATTTCAAAATATTCAACAGCTTACCTGCATACTTTTCTGGAAATTGATAGTTAGGCAGTTCACAGATCGATCGATCCGAACACGGACGAGGTGTGGGTGGAGCTTAGCTAGAGATGAACAGGGCAAAGCTAAATCTAGAAAAGTCTATTGCTCCATGCCTCAGGCTATTCAGTGAGTTATGATACAATTCTTTGATTTGATAATGATATTGATAATAGTGGCATTCAGTGGTATAATGCCCAAGAGAAAGTCATGATACACCACAAATTCGATCGTGGTGCAAGCAAGTGATATGTTCCCTCTGCAAGTTATCTTTGTTTATCAGTTTCGTCTGCCATATCTGAAAGGGGTGGCTGTTCAATCAGCATAAGTCACGAGGGACTAAATAATCAGGAAGATTAAGATGTTCGGCAACATATGTGTCTTCCTCTAGCCTAATATCTGAAAGTTGTTGAGTTCCCCGCCATCTTAATGGATATTTGGTTTCGCGGACATACTGTTTTGGGCATAATTTGCATGATATTAAATAAATAACATGTTCAGAGTGGCTATCTAGATTAGACAGAAGTTGAAATTTGCTTTTGTTCTGAAAGCTCGTGAATGTATACTGGTTCGGGAGAAGTTTATCTAACGTATACCTTTTCTTTCCGCATTTACGAGTTTCGCCTACATTGTGAGAAATGGTTCAGATTTGATTTTGCGCACGAATCGCGAGGAATAAATTCGTGGTTTGAGGGCTTTGAATAAGGTAAGGCACGCTGAAAACGGATTTTTTGCGATTTTACAATTTTTGGGCAGTAACTGATGCAAATCGGTTGGTTTGAAATACACGTTGTAGTCCAAGTAGCCAGTTGTTTCATACTTTAGACCTTTATATACAGCTACATCCAGAAAATCTACGGACATCTCGTTAATATTTGGTTTTAATTTGATTGTTCAGAATTTCGAAAAATTCGACAAACTCTGCTTTTGTGTGCTGCCAAATCATGAAAATGTCATCAAGGTACCTGCGATAAACGAGCGGCTCCTTTGGACACTGTTCTAACGCTTCCCCCGCGCACTCCGCTACTTAAATAATGGCAAGACATGGGCTAAAGCACTTGACCATCGCGCAGCCGCAAATTTGCTAGTAAATTTCGCCATCGAATTCAAAATCATTTCCCTTTAGGCTAAGTTCTAATAGAGATATTACTTCTCTGTCCGGCCTGTCTATATATGGATAGTTCGCTTTACGAATAGAATGTATACCCATCTGGATGCCAATGTTTGTATACATAGCATCGATGTCAAGCGTGACCAGGAATGAATTAGGAGGTATCCAGGTATCATGATATGAAGTCTTCTGTGTTTTTCAAGAAGTTGGGATGCATATTTGCTATTGGCAGTAGATGATAGTCGATGTATTCACTGATTCTATAGGATTTTGAACCACAATCTGCGATTATAGGTCACCCAGGTGGTGGCATCGGGCCCATCCACGTATGAGTTTAGTATGTTGGTAGCAAAAGCAAAATGCTTCATATATTATTAGTACATCTGTAATCTGTACTGATCTTATTCATGACACTTACCGCTTTAACGCCGAATATTCTGTCTCTTATCGTGCCAATGGCAACGAAACTGGTTTGCATTTTCGGCAATTTCGGCGGACGACGTTGCTGTCGTAGACAGCAACGTTTTCTATCGGTTTTCCTGGGGAATGGACTCCATTTCATCTTTCAATTTAATTTTTTTTTTTAAATATAAATAAAAATAATAAAAAAATAAAAATAACAATAATGATAATAATAATAAAACAATGTTAAAAAAATGTGGCATCAGATGTGTTAACTGTATTAAAATCCCACATTGTGTTTTCGCGTAGCTTTCGTAATTAAATGGGTATTTTGATACACACTCCTGATTAGAGTGACTTCGTGCAATTTAGAATATTTCTAATCAATCGTTTTGTCAGCGCGCAATAAACTCATGACAAGTGCACGTAACTGTAATGCCGTGTCACAGTCCTATCTAATTCTACTTGGTTTGTAAAATATGTTTTCGTATGTGGCTTCAAGGGTTAGAGGAAGGGATCGCGTTTTCAAACTCCTCTATGCACTTTCGAATTTTGCCATTGACGATTTTGAAAACGTAGTCTCCTTCTAAGCAGAGGCTGCCTGATAAAATCCATCACAAAGTACATGTACAGTTGCATGTGTCTAAAACGAACACCTCACAAATCAAACAATCCCGACGTGTCCTAGCTTAAACCGAAGCTTACTACCAACTGTCGTTATGGGCCGCCATGATTCTGGCTTCTGGGAAAGTGTCTGTTTTGCACGGGAGTGGCTGTTATAACACTAATTTGTAATACATTTCCTGGTATTATCCTATTGCACCCACTTCCACATTGCAATTTTCGACAGCTTTCGACAATGTGGAAGTAAATGGGCACCTACACATCAAGCAGTGTAACTACATTCTAATAATAGCTAACATACATGTACCTAGCTTAATTAATTTTTTTTAATCACACCTTGCAGACGCTATTGATTGCCAACCATGCATGTACTTATTTGAAATACTGCCAGCCCTACCACGTACAGAACCCCAGAAGCTCAATTTTACTGTTGACCCTCTGAACACTGAATTTACCAATTCTAATTTTTCGAGGAGTTCGCACAGGAAAGAAATCGGATCTCTTGAATCTAATTTGACAGAAACATGTTGATGTCATCTATAGGCCGCATAGGTTCCCAGTTAGGTTGGTTTCAAAACATTTTACATAATAATTATTTTTGAGTGTGTTTTTTTTTTTTTGGCACGGATGGATTAGGTAGACCAGTTTTGCGTCTTTATCACCGTCCTTTTGCTATCTTAGCTAAAACTGTCTTTGGACTAGCCTAAACAACAACAACGTTCATCGCAGTTAACCCTTTAGTGACTAAATTTGTTCATGAAAATTTTGCTTTTTGAATGTCCATTTGTGGGCCGAGGGAGAACTGTTTTTAGGGTTTACCACTGGAATGACTGGCCCAGTTATCGGCCAGCCATTCCAGTTGTCAAATTTCACGGTTAGTCTTCTGTTGGTCTGCAGATGGGCATTCCTCTAGATCACTAATGGTACTGGTTTGGGCCGGTATCGTCACTAAAGAATTAAAGCGAGATATTCGATCTAAAAAAGCATTTCATCCATTTTTCTAAACAACTATCAATGATAGTAACCTATCAGCATCGGTAATCAGCATCGATGGCGTCCAGACTCTAGTTTAGTCGTATATTTGATAATGCTCACATGTACATATTATCAAAAACAAGGCCAAACAGCCAGGGAGCCAACCTATCCACGACAAGAATGCTGCTGTATACTTCACTCGGTTGTTCTCCTGTATATACTAACAAGCAACTGAGTTATCAATATTGTATGTTCTTGCGCGTGTGCACTGTCTCTGAAAAAGTGTGGTTACTAAGATTGTATTCTTCTACCGCTGCTTTTATTATTATTATTATTATTATTATTATTATTATTAATGATGTTGATTACTATTATAATTGTCACAACTATTTAACAGTCAGGGAATATCAAAAGTCGTACATGCTAGCGATCCTGTCTACTACTATTATTTATGTTATACTGGGTACATTGCTAGAGATTTCACTACTACGATGCGGTGATGTTGAAAGTAATCCTGGTCCTTTAAATGATGCAATCGAGTTGTCTACTATAGGTGTATTTCATTTAAATATAAACGGCCTTAGGAACAAACTATCTGAAATTGAGGATTTTATTTCCGACTATGATATTATTTGCTTTAGTGAAACTAAGCTAGAGAATACAGTGTCTGACGAAACACTACAGTTGGATAATTATAATGGCCCGATTAGAAAGGACCGAGAACATCAGAACCTTGGTGGGGGAGTAGCAATTTATGTCTCCAATATTCTGAAATACAAGAGGCGTTTAGATTTGGAAACGGAAGACATAGAGCATGTATTCCTTGAAATCTCGTACGGACACATAACCTTATTTCTGTGTTTTTATCAACCGCTAAATGCACATTGGCTATCATGGGAAAATCTATCAAATGCTCTTGAGAATGCTATGGATACATCTGTTCTTTGGTGGTAGTTGGAGATCTAAACGATGATTTACTCAATCCTAACCTTCGGCATTTAAAGGATATAATAACTTTGTATAACATGAATTCTGTAATAAATGAACCAACTCGAGTTACACACCGAACGCGAAACTTCTCGATCCGATTCTTTTATCGGGAAGTATCGAGGCAGTAGAGTCTGGTGTGTTACATGAATAAATGGAATACAGTGACCATTCAGCGACATATGCTGCAATAAAAATACCTGTAAAAATCAATCGTACATTCAAGAGAAAGGTATGGTTATATAAACGAGCAGATTTTGACAGGTTAAATCGATAAATACCAAATACTCCTTGGGCAGCATTATTCTCAGTGTGTGAAGGCGCTGACGAAATGTGCAGCCTTTTTAACATACTATTCATAGATCTGGTAAATGAATGTATTCCATACAGAGAAGTAACAATTAGGCCAAATCATATATTCTGGTTCAATAGTGAACTCAGACGACAAATTAAATTAAGAGATAAACTTAGGAAATAAGCGCGCAAAACTCAAAGGGAACATGACTGGGGAAACTTAAAAAAGCAAAGAAACAAGGTTAACAACATGAAAAGGAAAGCTAAATGTGACTTTCTAGAATCGGCAGATATTTTGCTAGAAGACCTGTCTGTTCGCAATCATCGCCCTTAGTGTACACTTGCCAACCAATTAATAAATGGAAACTCTATAGACAGCCTTCCACCCTTAATTTATGATGATAATGGTGACGTAAAATTTGCAAACTCAGATTTTGACAAGGCAACTGTTTTAAATGATTATTTTACTTCTATCTCAAATGTAGATGATAGCGTGTTTCTCTCCCGACACTCAATCTAAAGACACATGATGTAATAACTGATATATTCATACATGAAGAAGAGATACCGGATATAATTAAAACACCTAAACTAAATAAAGCATCTGGGGATGACTCAATTAGTCATAAAATGTTTAAAGAGACAATGTATTCTATAGCATTTCCACTCCATTTGATATTCAAGAAATCACTTGAAAGCGGCATATTTCCCAATGCTTGGAAAACAGCCACAGTTTTCCCTCTATTTAAAAATGGGGATAGCAATTTGCCTACAAATTATCGCCCAATCTCGCTTCTGAGTACTGTAGGAAAAGTGATGGAAAGAATAAGTTTTAAACACCTTCATAATTTCCTTATTAGAGACAACCGTTTGCATAAGTACCAGTCTGGCTTTCGTCCTGGCTATTTTACTGTCTTCCAACTGATTGAGCTGTTCCATATTCTGTCAAAGGTACTCGATGAACGCAACTAAGCATGTGCCGTGTTTTGTGATATCTCGAAAGGTTTAGAAGGAGTATGGCACAAAGGTGTAATTTTCAAACTGCAAGAGTATGGTATAGGAGGAAACTACTTTCTTGGTTTGCAAACTATCTCACGATGCGAAGACAATGTGTTGTCGATAGATCATCATTTAAACAAATTGAAGCTGGAGTTCCACAGGGTCGGTTCTCGGGCCTTTCTTGTTTCTGCTATATATAAATGATATTTTGGAAAATGTGGAAGGTGTTCTTAGATCATACGCTGACGACACTGCGCTATGCGGCATAGGTTTCTCAAGTGACGAAATTGAAATAAACTTAAATAACGATTTAAAAACAGTTTCTGATTGGGCAAAACAATAGTTTGTTCTTTTCAATGTAACACAAACAGTGAGCCTACCTATATCAAACTCCAATACATTTGAACCGCCAGATCTATTTTTAAACAATAACTTTTTAGAAAATATTCACTCCTGTAAGTATTTAGGTATAACAATTTCTGCGGATCTAAAATGGTCCATTCACATTGATATAATAGTAAAAAGGCTACCAAAGGTATAGCTACTATGCGGCGAATGAATTACAGCTTGAGTAGGAATACCTTATACAAGATCTTTACTGCATATTTACGGCCCAAACTTGAATATAGCAGCGAGGTTTGGGATGGGTGTTCAGATGGGGATGCGGAAAAAGTAGAAATGATTCAAAATGAGGCTATGCGAATTATAACTGGCTTACCGAGATACACTCCACATACAAATATATACAAAGAGGCTGGTCTGCTGCCACTGCGCATTCGTTGCAAGCACAAAAACATAATATGTTTTATAAAACTGCAAATGGTGAGTGTCCTGACTTCATGACTGATAGTCTGCCCAACAAAGTTGGAGACAATACCCGTTATGGGCTCAGACAATCGGAAAACTGCACAATTCCAAGGTATCGTCTCGAAGTCTTTAAGAAATCGGTCCTACTGAGTGCTCTTCAGCTATGGAATGCATTAGATTTAAGTATTAGAAGAGATCCGTCTATTTCAATTTTCAAGAAAAACGTATTTTTGAGTGAACAGGCCATTCCTGAAAAGGTTCCTTTTTTATTCAATAGGCAGAAGAAAAGAAAATGTTATCCATTGTAAGTTGCGGAATAAATGTAGTCAATTAAGTAGTGATTTGTATCATTTTGACCTAGTGGATAACCCAAATGGTGTGTTTTGTCATGTTCCAGAAACTGCTTATCGTTACTTCTTTGACTGCCAAGATGGACAAATGCACGTCGTAATTTATTGAACGTTGTGTATGAAGTAATGCCGGTTGCTTCGCTCGACCTCATCTTCAATGGTAGTGAAGACCTATCTGAGGAGATGAATACAGCTTTGTTCATAAGTAGTAGTAGTAGTAGTAGTAGTAGTAGTAGTAGTAGTAGTAGTAGTAGTAGTAGTAGTAGTAAGTAGTAGTAGTAGTAGTAGTAGTAGTACTAGTAGTAGTAGTAGTAGTAGTAGTGGTAGTACTAGTAGTAGTCGTTGTAGTAGTAGCAGCAACAGCAACAGCAGCATTATTAATAGTATTAATAATAATAATTATTATTAATAATAATAATAATAATAATAATAACTAGAAAATATTTACTGAAGTAACTGTAAATCTGCGATGACTGGACATGAACGAATGAATACGTGTTCTCCTAAGGCTCTATAAGACTCGCTAGAATCTGGACAAATTTGTATGGCTCCAATAGGTTTACTATGGGGGACATGTGACACGGAAAAGCTGATTTCTCGGATACAGTTAGATAGATCAGCCTTAAATTTGAGACCAAATAAGGTCCCTATATCCTCTAGAAGTTGACCAAATTTCAGGTTGTTCGGAGCCTAAAAAATTATGGTGGCCATCTTGGTTCCAAAATGTGCACCAGGTCGGCCATTAAAATTGTGCAAAAAAGATTTTCGGAAATTTATTTTTTCATCCAGACAGTCATTCCTGCCAAAAAACAAAAACTGTTACTTTTTATGCCAATGGGGCGTGGCCTCCCACACGGGCAATTGCACACCCAGGTGTGGGAACCCTTCAGGACATGTATGATAACATCTGGAACAAGTGTTGTTGAGGTCCGATCAAAACTCTAGGCGTAGTAGCACTTCAAACATCCATTTGAAATCCCCATACATTTCCTATGGGTGATTTTTCCATGCACTGTGGGGTCAAAGGTCTTGAGGCCATTTTGAAAAAAAAAATTCCCAAAAACAAATGGCCAGTGGTAACATCCTCGGCAAGTATAGTAGTGATCCATTAACAACTCTAGCTGTAGTAGCAGTTTAAAGATCAATTTTGAAAATCGCCCATACATTTCCTATGGGACCTTTTTGCACACTCAAAGGTGGGTAGCACGAAAACCCTTGGGCCGATCCAAAATAAAAGCAAGAGCAATGCAAGTCACAAGGGCTAATACAAGTTGGCCAAGTTTAGAGTTGGATTGAAACTGTAGGAGGAGATAGGTGGCACAATTAATATTAATAATAATAATAATAATAATAATAATAATAATAATAATAATAATAATAAAAAGAAAGATCCGTAGTAAAAATAATAATCTGCGATTTCATTGCAGATTAATAAGAAAGATCCTGAGTAATTATAATAATCTGCGATAGATCGCAGATTAATAATAAGAAAGATCCTGAGTAATTATAATAATCTGTGATAGATCTCAGATTAATAAGTATAAAAAGAAATATCCTGAGTAAAAACAATAATCTGCGATTTCATCGCAGATTAATAAGAAAGATCTTGAGTAAAAACAATAATCTACGATTGACATCGCAGATTAATAATAATAAGTATAATAAGAAAGATCCTGAGTAAAAACAATAATCTGCGATTGCATCGCAGATTAATAGCTAGAGAACATTTACAGAAGTAACTGTAAATCTGCGATGTATGGCCATGAAGAAATAGTATAAGGCCTCTTCTAATAAAGAGATGAAATGTGGTGTGCCTTCTAACATGATCATTGAAGTTGCATGATGAAACTTGAAAACTGGAAAGCTTTGCCCGTGAATGACCTTGACACCAAGGGAGATATTACAATTTTCATCAGAAATTATTTAGATCTCTCAAGGCTATAGAATCTGACCAGGTTTGAAGAGAATCGGAAGAAAATTATAGGAGATAACACAGTTCCAATATTGCTCCCATGGGTTTATTATGGGGATATGTGATCTCCAAAAGCTGACGTTCTCTTAAAACTGTTGGTCAGACCAACCTGATATTTGACACCAAATCAAGTTGATATGAGAGCTAGAGTTCACCAAATTTCAAGTCGATCGGACCAATACTCATTTTGGCGGGCATTTTGAAAAAAACAATTTGAAAAAAATGTATTTTCACTGGGAGTTCATTTCCGCGCTAAAAAATGTTGACCCCAAAAGGATCGCATGGTCGTCTGAATTCATTTCTGCTAAAAACGAAAACTGGTGTTTTTGCCCAACATTTTTTTCGTGGCGGCCATTTTGAAAAAAAAATGTTCAAAATAATCATCAGTGGCAACATCCGATCAAAACTCTAGGTGCAGTAGCACTTCAAACATTCATTTGAAATCTGATACATTTCCTAATGGAGCTTTCCCCATGCATTGTGGGGTCAAGAAAACCGTTATTTTTGCCCAAAATTATTTCATGGTGGCCATTTTGAAAAAAACTCTTTTTTTTCCAAATAATCATCAAATTTCCACTGGTAACATCCTCAGTAAATATGATGGTGATCCGTTCGAAACTCTGGCTGTAGTAGCACTTCAAAGATCAATTGTGAACATCCCCATACATTTCCCATGAAACTTTTTGCCCACTCAAAGGTGGGTAGCTCGAAAACAACTGGGTGGATCCAAAATGAAAGTAATAGCAAGCGATTCCCTTATGGGCCCTTGAAGTTGACCAAGTTTGGAATTGATCGGATGAAAACTGAAGGAGGAGATACATCCCAAATTTTGGGAGAAGAATAATAATAAGAATACTAATAACTAGAGAACATTTACTGAAGTAACTGTACATCTGCGATGTATGGCCTTAAAGAAATAGTATAATGCCTCTTCTAATAAAGAGATGAAATAAGGCGTGTCTTCGAACATGACCTTTGAAAGTGCATGATGAAAGGCAGGTAACATATGCCAAACATGAAACCTGGACAACTTTACCCATGACTGATCTTAACCCCTAGGCAGGTATTGAAATTTTCATTGGAAATTTTTTAGATCTCTCAATGTTCTAGAATCTGGCCAGGTTTGAAGAGAATCTGAAGAAAACTATAGGAGATAACACTGTACCAATAGTGCTCCCATAGGTTTACTATGGGGATATGTGGCAACCAAAAGCTGATTTTATCAAAAACTGTTAATCGGATCAACGTTAAATTTGAGACCAAATGAAGTCAGTCTGAGCGGTAGAAGTTGACCAAATTTCAAGTCGATCGAACCAAAACTCATTTTGGCGGCCATTTTGAACAAAAAATGACATTTTTTTTTTCACCGGGAGTTCATTTCTGCAAAAAGAAATTGTTGGTCATTTTGACCCCAAAAGGTTTGCATGGTCGTCATTTTTTTTTAAATTTTCATCTTGAATTCATTTCTGCAAAAAACAGAAAACCAGTATTTTTGCCCAAAATGTGTTCATGGCGGCCATTTTGAAAAACACCTAATTTTTTTCCAAATAATCATCAGTGGCAACATCGTACCCAAGTATGGTAGTGATCCGATCAAAACTCTTGGTGTAGTAGCACTTCAAACATTCATTTGAAATCCCCATACATTTCCTATGGGAGTTTTTCCCATGCATTGTAGGGTCAAAGGTCTGTTGCCCATTTTGCAAAAAGCAAATGGCCCGTGGTAACATCCTCAGCAAGTATGGTAGTAATCCGTTCAAAACTCTAGCTGTAGTAGCACATCAAGGATCAATTTTGAAAATCCCCATACATTTCCTATGGGACTTTTTGACCACTCAAAGGTGGGTAGCTCGAAAACTGTTCGGTGGATCCAAAATGAAAGAATAGCAAGGGATTCCACTATGGGCCCTTGAAGTTAACCAAGTTTGGAGTTGATCGGATAAAAAAACTGAAGGAGGAGATACATCCCAAACTTTTGGGAGAAGAAAAATAATAAGAATAATAATAATAAGAAAGTAATTATAATAATCTGCGATAGATCGCAGATTAATAATAATAATACTAATAATAATAATAATAATATTAATAATAATAATAATAATAATTCATGTGTGAGTTATCCATCAAATGTTCCAGCTAAGGTTAATCACCTGTTAAAAGTGTACACCCACACTTCGATCGTGTTGGAATCGGACGATCCCTTTCTTGGGATCGGTCGATCACTGAGCTCCATGCCTATCAATTTCCAGAAAATTATACAGGTAGGCTTGTAAATACTTTGAAACTAATTTGGCATGGAGTTGTTGCTGCCTATGGCAGCAACCGCGTTCAGTCAAATTAATGTCAAAATAGCCAACAGAATGTTTATTAAATGGTAAAGACATACAATTCGTATAATGTGTCGGACTATTATGCATTAGAGACGGACTATATTGAGTCAATCACGACGCCATGGTTGTGACGTCATCCAACACGTCACGTACCTGATCATGACGTCATATGATGGATGGATAAACTTGGGAAAGTTCATTATCTCACAAAATACAACAACGGTGTCTTCTAAATGCATGGCTATACTAGGTAAAGACTGCACTTTTGGATCAAAAAGTAGTGCGAGGTATATATGTATGTCGGTGTTTGTTCAGGGACTAGGTTAGCAAGCTGGTAATACTGGAGAATAATAAATGAAACCTTTCGCAGGTAGTCGTGATATATCGGCTATGGGTACAATGGATTACTGATTTTACTATTTGCATAGGAAACATTTCAGTTGAGCAAGAATGACTGACTTGTTATTTCTCAGCATCTAGATTTATGAAAGCTACTCTCATAAACATATGAAATTACAGAGCGATCTAGGAATATATGATATATATCTTAAATCTCGCACCTTTACCGTATGCTAAAGAATTCTTGGAAAGCAGTTAATAAAGTAGAAGTCTGATATGCATTGCAAATGAAAATATTTCTGAAATAGTGAGTCCATAAATAAACTATATTGATTAGTGGCGCAGCCAAATCGTAATGGCCTCTTGAAATATAGCGTGGTGGACAGACGGACAGACAGACGGACGGACAGACGGACGGAGGCGATTTTGCAATATACCCGTCGTCTTTTTAAACGTGGGGATGATTACTGGTCTAAAAAATAAATGAATGTAAAATAAATGAGGAACCTATCTGTATGCTGATATATATATATATATATATATATATATATATATATATATATATATATATATATATATGGGTGTGTGTGTGTGTGTGTGTGTGTGTATGTGTATGTGTGTGTGTGTGTGTGTTTAATAAGAACGTATTATGTTAGCATGTTATACATTCCATATATACAAAGATAAATCTCGTGGATAATAAACACGTCCATGCGGATTCTGGTAATTATTCTTGCATTATAGTTTCTCTCTCTAGTGCTAGACTATCGGAAGATATGCACAATGTACAACAAAAGACATACACACATTGTAAAATTAATATTTATAAAATAAAAATATTAGATACCTCTCCGGGATGTAGCCATTTCTTTATTAGGAATCATCCTGGGATCGGCAACACCATTTTCGGAATTAACATTAATATTGATTCGAAATTAGTCTTAATTGGTTGTTTAATATTTTCTAAATTTTCATTAAAATTCCAATTTGTGAGAGCGCTTAGAAGTAATTTTTAGAATAACCTAATCTGAGTGTGTGCTGTCTTCTCGCTGCGCCTACCATAGTTTCGCGATACTCCACTCCTCAGATTCAAATAATGGGAGGGTGAAGTTGCGGTGTCAACAATCCTTATGTGCTCGGTGTTCTGAATGCTGCGTTGCATATGCTAGTTTTTTTCTCGATCAGGCTTATCCACTTCGGGAAATTATATTGACAGTTCGTCCGCATTACTATTTAGTTTACCCGTACGCCAGCAAATTGTATGATTCGTAAAGCAAACCTTCGTGTTAATCACAACAGTGTACATAGGTTTTCTTTGATCACATAACTTAATATAGGGAGCCATTTCCCACTATACCCTGCCCATTTCTAACTAAATTCCGCCCACACATTACAGGTGTTGGGATCGAACGAACCCCGATTTCCCACACAAAAGTAACTCACATATAATATTGAACGTAACAGGTTGGCTAGTTTGATGCCATCCAGTCTCAAGATGTGTGACTGTACAAGAGCACTGTTTACTGTTCATAGTCCGACTGCGAGGAATGCTGATCTGAGATGTACCTGTAACAATATAAAAATAGCGAGTTCACACATTGTTCGTTAAGTACATACGCATATACTAACACATTCTCTTAAAACTTTCAGCCCTGAAATCATGAAAAATGTCTTAATAAGTGCAATCTAATTTAACCGGAACCTGCAGCTATTGATTCAAATTAGCTTTAAGATGCTCATCACAGTGGCATCATTAAATCTCATGTACTCTCCGAGAATGAGCACGACCTCTCAGCTCATAATGATGTTGTCGTTACTGGTTTGCAATGTTGCAAGTGTCGCGTTAGAGATGTTCTATTATGCGACTTATTATTTTGAGAACATTTTTGTACATAATTATATAGTTGATTATTGTTAAATGACACTCATAGTTGTATGATTCTGTTTTACAGAATACGGTCGCGCGTGCATCAAAAACAGTAGAATCGTTAATGATTGTCCAGGTTTATATGCTGTGGACTTTGTCTCAAATAATGGACTAATGGTTTATGCTTTAGGCCCATTTCTGTTTTTACAAATGCAGCTGTTACATGTTATGATGTAATATATAATGAATTTGAAGAAATGAATTCTGCTTTAATTATATTGCCCTACCTCATATCTGGAAGACATTATTCTGAGTAATATTGTTGGTGCAGTTTAATGTTGTTATTACACAGATGTTTCGCATATGACAACACGTTGCAGAGAATAGAGTGACACTCCAAAGGTAACATATTCTATGACACCTTGACGATTTTCGGGACGTGGCCTTCAAGAACTTGTTGAACCGGAACTTACTAAGCTCATCGTCGATAAGAAGTTGGTCACTCCAGCTTCGCTACCGGAACTTTTCAGTGATGCTGCGACACCATTGCCGGTAGTGAGGAGGGGTGAAGTAGCTGCAGTCGGCTCGCCTCGGCTGACAGATGGTGATCAGACAATATTTTTTTCTAACCGCCGGGCCTAATCTGACTGATCAAGATCCTGGTAAGGACTGGGTGTTTCTCCCAGCTCAACTAGATTCCTAACAAACTGACAAACTACTGGTCTTATATATACGTAAGATAAAATACTTTATTTACACTAGATAATATAACCTGTTTGAATGGTTGACAAGATCGCTCATACAAAGACTACTCATTACAATACGATGTACATAAAACTATCAGGCTAAACTAATCTAAGTCTATTCTACTTATCCTACAGCAAGGTTCGTTGGGCATAACAGTCACAGTTTAAACCAAGCAGCAATGTTTGTGATTGCTTGGTGAATCAGAGATTAACTTATTCTGAGAGACGTATCTTCTTTTATAGCCCAAATTCGGACTTTCCAATACTCTACCCATTTCCCATAAATGTATAACTTCTCTCAGAATCTTATTCTTACAACTCTTCTAGTTACCTGATAACTACACTTTGATTGGCTGAACAATAAAGTCACCAATAAATGTCTGATTATCTCTTCCTAGAAGTTATGACCTGATAACTGATTGGTCCTTTCAACCAATCATTGATTCCTCCCTCACTTGCCTGGCGCACAACTCTATTCCTTATAATTCTTTACTGCAGAGTCTGATTGATTTCGATTGGTTATGAGGTCATTCTGACCAATCACACTCTGCTCAATCCTCCATAGAAGATTGTGCCTCACATAGACAAAGCAGTGAGAACCGGTTCTGGTTTGATGTGATCTGTCAGCTAACTAACAACAGTCTGGTATGTATTGTTGTTACATACCATAAAATGAGTGGCATATAGTTTATCAATAAATTTCGATTCTGTTATGAGTTCATAAAGGACGCTACAATGTCCATGTCCTGTCCATTGCGTACTAATGGAGAAGTCTCGAGAATCCTAGGGTGCTAGGCACACGTGCTGGATGATTCATTACCAGATGGTGTTGTTCTAGCCCACGATCAAATACTAGAGTCCTTACGTCATCAACTGTGTCAGTTAGTCACGTTCAATTTATCCTCATAATTCATGATCCCAACACTTGCCACTAAACATTAATTAATTCCAAAACTACAACTATCAACAACTGCTAAATATCATGAAAGTGAATGCCGGCTAAGCAGCAATGACTGTTATCTAAATCAGTCTCAAATACACATCAACTCATCACACTCTCGACCAATCAGCGAACAGCGACATATATCTTCGCTGTTTTCAGTCATGTAGAGGTGTATGCACATGCCGATGATTGGCAGGTTTAATGAGGCGTGTACCAATGATTGACAGGTGTATTGAGATGCGAATGTGGTAGGGGCTGTCATGTGTAGCCTGTAGGCCAATCAGCATAGCCGCTTATCTCGTCGGGCTAGCTTAGGTCAACTTATATGATGCTAACTGTCGCATTGCAGGCCTTCTACAAAGCCTATACTGCAACTGCCCATGGCCGGGTCAGAATGAGCCCGACTATACAAAAGGAAGGCTTTTAACAGGTCTAAATGGCCTCAGGCTCTAAGATTAACATATCTTGAAAAAATTAAGAAATTAAAACAGTTCTTAATATTTGCTAAAAGGCAGGTCAATAAACCATCCAACAGCGCCATGTATAAGTACATAATTAATGATTGTACCCCAACTCGATACTGCTGTTACTGCCACCACTACTGCTGCTGTTGTTGCTGCTGCTGCTGCTGCTGCTGCTGCTGCTGCTGCTGCTGCTGCTACTGCTACTACTGCTGCTACTACTAATACTACTACTACTACTACTACTACTACTACTACTACTACTACAACTACTACTGTTGCTGCTGTTGCTGCTGCTGCTGCTGCTGCTACTGCTACTGCTACTACTGCTACTACTACTACTACTACTACTACTACCACTACTACTACTACTACTACTACTACTACTACTATTACTGTTGCTGCTGCTGCTGCTGCTGCTACGAATACTACTACTGCTGCCGCTGCTGATGATGATGATGATGGTGCTGCTACTACTACTAGTACTACTACTACTACTACTACTACTGCTGCTGCTGCTGCTGCTGCTGCTGCTACTACTACTGCTGCTGCTGCTGCTGCTGCTGCTACTACTACTTCTACTACTACTACTACTACTACCACTACAAGTACTACGAACGCAGCTATTACTACTATGATGCAATGGGTAGTTTAATGTGTGTAATTACTCTCAATTATTATATAATACTAAGCTATGTATCGGCTCCATTACCATAATAATACTAGTATTACACATACTGTTACACGTGCATGCTGGCTTCTAAGGTTAGCGTATAGTATGCATCTAGATTAGTTCAATACCAGTTGTATATTTGATAGTGATAACAAATATATTTATAACAAGTTTTCTGAAAAGTGTTGCTGTTTATAGCAGCAACATCTTTCCATCAAGTTGTTGTCAAAATAATCAGCTGCCTATACAATTGTCATTAGGTAATGATTTGATAATACTGGTTGAAAATCGTCGACGCTACACTTTTCAATCAAATTGTTCTCAAAATAATCAGCAGTGCAGTCAGTGGTTTCAGGACTTGCTGAAGATATTTCGAGCAACCTTATTGACAGCCATTTCTGACTAAAGCAGAAAAAGCGTTGTCATATATATCTCAGAATAATCAGCGAGCTTTCTGTTTTGTTAGCTAACAAGTGCTTGTAAAACTAGTTAGGCGTATATAATAGACACAGTGCTGGTCAGATATGCTCGAAAATTCTGGTCATTTCATTGGCAATCATGATATTTTGATAGAAAAATGTTCTGTGGGGTGGGGGTGGGAGGACTTAGGTTTTAAAGAAATTTATATATTTTTTTACGATGTAAGAAATAGTATGTTAATTATTTTAAAATGTATTTGACTGGAAGCTGTTTCTGCCTTACTTTGTTGAGCATTTTAAGAGAGAATTGACGCTTAAGAAAATAACAACTTTCGGTCAAATTCTTATTTAAATACACATTAATTTGTATGCACAAACTCACACTTACCAGCATTTAGGATAAATAGCTTGCTCGGTTGGAAGGGATTGCGAATACAATTACAATGTCCATTCCAATTAACCCATAAACTTGGGCCGTTAAGTGTATTTAGTTAGAATACTGCAGGCCAAATCTCCTCCACTACTCCAGTCTCTCACAAAAAAAATATTTTGACCTAAAATAGTTTAGCTAATATTTTTAATCTATAATGCACGCGAGTCCCACGCGCGCGTGCAAGTAACGTATGTGTTTGCATTGCATAGTCATACGACATACACATCATTTTCACACCTTTCCACTGTGGGACTATTTCTTTTGTTAACCTGCGAACAAGCCTGGCGATGACAAGTCGTAGCTTCGCCAGTCCTAACTATGCAGTGACAAACATGTATTAGGCTTACTAGGAATACTATCTGGGGAAAGACGATAAACCCTTTTCAAGCTTGTTATTTCAGTATCTCATACTGTGATAACACCTTGCATATTTTAACCTCAATTCTACTATAAGTTCTTGCTCTCAATGGAATCGACACCAAATGAGATTCAAACTATTGAACAATTAGATTCTTACATCGTAAGTACACTATTTGTCGGGTTAAAGGGTTTAGTTGTTCTCTTTTCCATTCGAGTATGCCTACTAATAATCATCCATTTTCTGATCTGAGAAGACATTTTCTATAGTAGCTAACGTATATTACGAGATCACTGGTCTGATCAAATGTGAAGGTAATAAGGGTCACCATATTCACGCCCCCACCTCGTATTGATCGCATATATCAGGCCCCCTCCTATACGGTTACTGTAGAAACTACTTATGCTGATCCCATTTTGGTTGGGTACACGTTGGTAGCTCTTTAAGATAGGTGGTTATAAGACCCCAGTTAACGCTCCGTGGTCTTGTGGCCACCAACACATTCACTGTGAAAAGTAATTTTAGTAAGCCACAGACTGTTTTGAATGACAACGCTCTTTGATGTTCCATAATGTGCCTGTTATAGACAACCAAACTTACAAAATTAGGCATTTATTTTCACCAGGTCCACACTCATTGATAAACGGTATTGTTTTTCAGCAATCTCCTAAAGTCTAAACTATGATATTATGCCAACATGACATTCGTCTGCCTGTATTCCTTTCCGTCCATCCAGTCCATTCATTTATTCGTTCGTCCATCCATCCACACGCCAGCCCGCCCTCCAACCCACTCATCCATTCAACTCATCGATCCATCCATCTGTCCATCCACCCATCTCTACATCCATCAATTCATTGGTCCATTCATTCATTCATTCTCTACTACACCAAACACGCGCATCGGCCTCCAATGCAAACACTTCTGAGCCGGAGTACCGTAATGCCTGTAATGCCGTGAATCATAGCGACTTTAATTAGTGTCAAGTTAAAGAAATCAGTGCAGCGTGACGTCCTATCATGTGACGTTCTTTCCTCGTGCCTACCACATTGCTGTTTACAACAAATATTTGTGATTTTGAATATGATGTCTAACATTCAAATGCAAAAGGATACAACGACGAATCATTACAAAAATATAATGCTTACAGATTCGTAATCTTGGATATCCATACTTTCTGACACATAGCGTTAAAGGGGCATGACCACGGCGAAAGCGATTTTTTACAAGTCAACAAGCATTTCTGTAAACTTAAGTAGAATCTGATAGAATATAATCATTAACCTCATATAAAAATAAAACATTTTGGAAAACTATTCGTTTTACATTAAAATAGAGAGATATAAATATATTTTCTTTTTGAGTGTCAACACTCAAGTTGCGCCTATAGTGGTGTGTACCATGGTATATACAATAAGAAGTTTTTAGGAAATTATCCTACGGAACCAAGTATTACGGAGATTATTTGTGAACAACAAAGAAAATGTTGATTACTGTAGCTACGCTAGCGGACGCGTGGACAACATCTATATTGTAGGCCTATTTGGCTATTATCAACGTGAGTATACACCACGTACGGTACTATAGAATGCCACACTGGCAACTGTTTTGTTATAAGGAATGGTTATTATAAAGCATATAAAATCGAAATAATAACACAGAATTTTACGGATTATGTGGAGGTCAAGAAAACTGGTAACAATACATTAAAGATTAAAAATGAAGTGTCTATGACTTCTTCCCTATGAATCGGCCACCGCCATATGATATTTTACGCTAGTAATATATATTAGGTAGTGTGTATTTGTGTTTTACACCGATGGGCACCACACGCGTCGCAGTGATAGCAACTAGCCTATAGAAGGCCGAGTTTAAGTACAATAGCCACTTCAACCAAAAAGCCATTTCAGCGAAGTTTACACAAGAACTGAGATTTTTAACATACAGCTTTATTCCCAGTTTGATCAGGGATTGGAACAAACTGTCACAGGATCTTCTAAGCAGTTCAGAAAAATCTTCAAATCCTTCAAATACATTTAGCGAATTAATCAGAGGCAAAAAATCATGTCTAAACCAAGTTACTTGATGAATGCGTGGCGAAAATAATGTCCTTTGGATATTTCGCCATAACTAATCAAGATCAAGATACAGTTATACCATAGACTAATTATATAATATTAACCCACCCACCTCAAATTTAAACTGGAAAGACAAAAGCAAGATTCAATTATGTATGCGTCGGTCGGTCGGGCGGTCAGTCAGTTGGTCAGTCTAGTCTGTGTGTAACAAATTAGACCATTTTGATGTTAGTTAGTCGTGCACATGCATGTGGGAGGGGAGGGAGAGGGTGGGGTTGTTTGTGAGTCATGAGTCAGTCAGTGAGTGACACTCATTCACTGAATCACCGACTCACTCAACACATTCCTCCTCACCCACCTATTCCCACCCCAACACACCTGTACATGCACAAACACCCAGCACCACACGCACGCATGTATGTATGCAGGCACGTATGCACGCACACACACAGACACACGCACGCACGCACGCACGCACGTACGCACGCACGCACGCACGCACGCACAACGATCACCAACTGACTGTTTGCCCACCATGTGTCCCAGCCACCCTGTGACCAACCAGCCAACTTACTCACTCACTGACTAATTCAATGCCGCCACTTTGACCCTTTTCCCACCAATTTTTAGCTCATCTGACCTAAATGACCAAGTGCACCTAAACAAGAGACCATGTCAAATGAAGAGGGGTGATGCTAAGTAAGTTTTCTAGTACTGGTAGTACGTTTTCTAGTCATCAATCCCGTTATTAAATATCCACCGGTTCTCTAGATCCTAATTAGAGAACGTATAGCACAAAGTAAGTATTTTATGACATTTCCGCCATGGCAGTTCATAGTTCCTACAACATCTAGATCTGCCCCCGCATTTTAAAAACATTGAGGAGATATTATAATGGCCTATCCCTGTCCATCCAACGGTCTGTCTGGATATCTCCTCTAAGCGGGGCCAGACTTCTCCAACATGTGATCACATAAACTGCTCTGCCTCTCCCGACCCGCCAGTGTGTCCTAATTTCTGTCACAGGGCAGGCTTCAGTCAGAGCAGACCCAGACTAGCCTGTCTGTAACACATTAGGCCATTTTAATGTTAGTCGGTCGTGCATATGCAGGTGGTGGTGAGGGAGAGGGTGGGGGTTCTGTGTGAGTCATGACCCAGCCACGCTGTCATCCACCCACCAACCGACTTACTCACTGACTGCCTGATTCAATGCCTCAATTTGCCTACCAAATTCAGCTCACCTGGCCTAAAATGTCAAGTGAGCTTTATGCTATGGTGACCATCCGTTGTGTGTCCATCCATTGTTCATTAGCTTTTCCTGTAACTAACTTCTCAAGGACCACTGGGCAGATTACAATTATATTTCGCCAGAATCAGCCTTACGGCATAGAGATTCAATTTTTGTTTAAAGGAAGCTAATCGGGTAACTTGGTCGGTGGCCATCTTGGATCTTGGATTTTGGCCGATTTTGTGAAATGTCTTTAGAACTATTCTCAGAAACCGCTGGGGTTGATTCAAAACTCATAAAATATCATCTAGCCCAAGAGCTGAACCAAGGTTGTTTAATGGAACTTGATTGCTCAAATAGTTTGGTGGCCATCTTGGATGCCCTAGATTTTGTGAAAACCACGTCGTCTGAAGGTTCTCCAAAACCGGTGAACAGATCGAACCGAAATTTGGGAGATATGCTTAGGGAGTAGGTGCCATTAAAGTCGGTTCGATGGACGTGGATACATCATAAAACATGGCCGCCGTGGACCAATCAAAATGTAGGATGTTTGGTGGCGTGTGGATTTTTTATTTTGAAGCCAAAATTAGTTTTATACAGTTTTTGGTTATTCTGATTTCAAATTTACCATTTTCTAAATTGTCGAACAAACGGGTTGCTTTCCATCTTTGTCTTTTCGAGCCAAAACCTCCGATAGTAAAGCAATAGGACATTTTTATTGTTCTCTTCTCGAGAACCACTGCGCCAATTTCAAGTATTTCTTTTCCATCCGCCATCCGTCCATTGGGCCAATTACAATTATATTTGGCAGAAAGCGTAGAGATCCAAGCTTGTTCAAATGAAGCCAATTTGTCATCTTGGTTTTTGGCTGATATTTAGAAATGTCTTTAAAAATCTGCCCCGAAACCTCTTGGGGGTCGATGTATGAAAGATAGGTCAGCGTGACATACTTTTCACAGCTCATTGAACATGTATCAGGGCTGTAGTTTTCAGAGTTTATGGTACATGGATACGGGAACTAAACTTGTGTGGATACATCTTAAGGAGATGGTGTGCAGTGTATGAAAAGTAGATCTGCGTGACATGGCTTTGCCCTACCTTTCATGGTTCAATGAACATTACAGAATAATTTTTGTTCAGGCTGTAGTTTCAAAAGTTTTTGTTATACAGGAACTAAGCTGGATAGCTGGGTGTATATTAGGGAGGTGTGATGTGTGTTAATAGCAGGTTAACATGGCTTACCTTTGACCTACCGTTCACGGTTCATTGAACATTACAGAAAGTGTTTGTCCAGGCTGTTGTTTCAAGAGGTTTTGGTATATGGGAATTATACTTGCTATGTGGATGCCTGTTAGGGAGGAGGTGTGCAGTGTATGAAAAGTTGGTCAGTCTGACCTACTTTTCATAGGGCACTGAAGACTACAACAAAATTTCGTTCGGGCTGTAGTTTCAAGACCTTTTGGTGCATGTGAACTAAGCTTGGTGTATGCAGAATGCATTATATGTTAAAGGTGCGTTGTATATGAAAGGTAGGCCAGCATGACCTGCTTTGCATAGTACATGCAACATTACAGAACGTCTTTTTCCAGGCTGTAGTTTCAAGAGTTCTTGCTATATTGGAACTAAACTTGGCAGAGAATTTTTGTCCAGGTCATAGTTTCAAGTGTCTTTGTGGCGTATGCTTTCGGAGAGCATACAACAGTTTAGTAATATGCCTTGTATTTGTTGGATTTTAGGATCATCTTTTCTAGTTGGCGATGCAAAGCATGGCACAGTTCCATTGACAATTTCTGGAGCTCTGATTTCCGCTGAGAATTGCAATATATAGGATTTTGAGTGAATATCTTACCGGTGTCCAGAATGGCCTGTGTGTGCTGTAGTTTGCATTTGTTGATGGGAGACCACACGTTTTCAGACAGTCGTGTATTGTGTCCAGGAGTTCGCTTCTAAGTAACTGGGTAGAGGTGTGCACATACATAGTGGCGGATTTCAACAGCTAACTGACAGATGTTGTATGCGTTCCAGGTTGGCCCTGTATAATTCTTCCAACCTCTCTCTCTTTCTCTCTCTCTCTCTCTCTCTCTCTCTCTCTCTCTCTCTCTCTCTTTCTCTCTCTCTCTCTCTCTCTCACTTTGCTTAAGAAGCAATCCCTCTAAGCTGTGTAAGAGGACTGGTGTGATATATATTTCCCAGATTTGCTTTAATGGTATTTGGTTCGGGCCATTAATACCATGCAGATGAGCACCCATCAAGGACTAAACTGCGTGCTGTGGTGAACCAATTCTGCTCCCAATCCTTTGCTGATTTTTGCAAATCTAGTTAATTAGTTGGGGATCTAGTTATCCCCGCCCCCTTTTTTTCGAAGAATATGCCGTGAAAATTCGAGACTGGCCGTGATCTAGATAACAGAATCTGGATCGGATCAAATTATGGATCTCTGGATTACTGGGCTAAGATTGGTCTGAATTGGCTCAAATCTTAACACATGAAAGCTGTGGCCATGCAATGTAATAGGATTCCTGCAACTTTGGCTGTGATCTAAAAATCCGGAAAATCTGAATTTAATGTAATCTGGAAAATCCGAAAGTTTACAAAATGACAAAGATGGGAGGACAAGGCTCTGTGATTTGCTCTTGTTTGCGCTTGCCATAGAATACGGCGGTTTTAGTACCCTGATTTCCTCATCTTACAATGTCTTAAGACCGTTATAAATACATTCTTTTTCAGACAAGCTTCCAGTCAAAACATGCCATTCAATGGACCATCAAATATGTGAGGGAGCCAAAACACCAGACTATTTAGGAGACGCTAAATCACTTGACACATTTACAACCGAGTGTGGACGTTCAAGCAGATTATCAGAGGCAAATGCCACCTACAATTGATGTCAGCCCATGCACGCCAACAGCTGGAATTGTAACTGAGAAACAGTCGTGCATTTTAGATATAAGTGCATTGTATGCCATGCCTAGTGCTAGCAATAGTTGCTTTAAAAGGAAACTAAACCCATCTTCTAACAGCTATTTTGACTAAAAGATATTGGTGGGTTCGGGGTGGTGCCATTTGATTTATAACATCTAGTTCAGTGTTATATCTCAAGTTCTAAGGACTCTTATCCAAAGGTTCTTTAATCTGGATCACTGCCAATATCTGTAAATCCTAAATTCTTTTTTTTTTAATGTCAAGCTCCGTCGTTGTGTTAAAATTTGAGTCAAACCCGTTAAATGGATCTGTGACACTAGTTTTTTAGATACAATTCAAGACACACAAGCAGACCTAATATTAATACGCTTTTCCCCTTATGGGATGAAGCTGCTGCCGCCGCCACCACCGCTACTGCTGCTGCCGCTTAGTAATGAATAATAATAATAATAATAATAATAATAATAATATTTTTGATACAATACTTGTTTACTTCTGACATATCTGATTGCTTTAGAAAATACACGTATATAAATTCTAATGTAAAGCTGTTGTGCCCTTTTTTATACCCTGCCAAAAAATTGCCGGGGTATAATGTAATGCCGACGTGCAGGCGAGCAGCTTGGCGGATGACAGAGTCATTTCCAGGCGATAACTACAGTACTGTTTATCGGTTCACTTTGAAACTTCAAAGGGTCGCTGAAGTAGGTATGCGACAGAAGCATATCGAAATTGAAGATGATCCAAAATCCAAGATTGTCACCGGCGACCATCTTCAAAATTGGTTTCCGGATGATAACTCTTTATCATTCAGCGGAGTGCTTTGAAACTTCATAGGGTGGTTAGACGAGGTCTGCCCAGGGAAGAAGCCTATAGAAATTGATGAGTATCCACAATCCAGCAGCCACTGTCGGCCATCTTGAAAGTTGGTTTCCGGATGATAGTTCCGTTACCGTTTATTGGATCATTTTGAAACTTCATAGGGTGGCTGGGCTATGTCGTGTATAAGAAAGCTATCGCAGCCGACGATGGTCCAACATCCAAGATTCACTCCATGGAACAGGGAACGTGCACGTTTTACATCTATAGTAACATGCCCACAAGCGTAATCGATTCCAGAACTGTGTAAGGAATTCTCGCGCCGGGTTTCACTATTCCAGATGAACACTATCCGTAATCCTGTTAAGGTATTATAACTGCCTATACATTTTTATTTAAGAATCCTTTTTGGAATTATCTACACCATGGGGAGGGTAGCGGTGTGCGTGGCGTGCGTGCGTGCGTGCGTGCGTGCGTGCGTGCGTGCGTGCGTGCGTGCGTGCGTGCGTGCGTGCGTGCGTGCGTGCGTGCGTGCGTGCGTGCGTGCGTGCGTGCGTGCGTTCGTTCGTGCGTGCGTGCGTGCGTGCGTACGTGCGTGCGTTCGTGCGTGCGTGCGTGCGTGCGTGCGTGCTTGAGTGCGTGCGTGCGTGCGTGCGTGCGTGCGTGCGTGCGTGCGTGCGTGCGTGCGTGCGTGCGTGCGTGCGTGCGTGCGTGCGTGCGTGCGTGCGTGCGTGCGTGCGTGCGTGCGTGCGTGCGTGCGTGCGTGCGTGCGTGCGTGCGTGTGAATACCAATGATATGTATCCCATATAGATGGATGGGCGGACGGACGGATGGACGGGCTGATAGGTAGACAGATAGATAATGGGGGGAATGACGAGGCGAAGCATTAAATGGGAGCCATTATTAACAGGCTAATAGCCAAACAATGGCAAATGCACCCGGGTGGGTGGTTGTGGTAATTTTGATTAAAATGAACAGCACCATAATAAGCTCAAGAATAATGCAAGAATGAGTTGTTAACGCCTGTTTTATTAATCAGAAAATCTATTTTCTATCAAGCTTTTAGAAATTCAATATTCTAATATATAAACCAACATATAGCTAAAACTCATTAGGTATCTGGAAAATTATCGTTTGGTCAAATTCCAGCACAATACATTAAATAATGCGTGTACGGTCATAAACTGGACTATATTGGAACAACAGGAGCAAGGCCAATTACAGCTGCCACAAGTCAACACACATGATTAGTATTTCAGAAAGCTCCGAAGCAATAGCAAGCCAGTGGCTTGTAAGCCTGGTACATTAAGACGATGGTCGTAGGAAGGACAGGATAAGCAAATCTGAATATTTTAATAGCCATGAAAATACAATACAAATATGCAGATGTATTTATTCAAGCACAAAAGACCGGTATACATTAACGCATACAATTATCTATGCAACGTCTGACTTGAGGAAATAGGAAGATCTTCTTTCGCGACGATTGGCTTTGTTACATATGTTCCGCGGGTGGTGGGTGGGGTGGGGGTACATTTGTTTTTGGCCCACCGGATTTTGGATGCATTGTAGCGCGTATTCTCACCATTTTATATGGCCAAACTAGGCAAACAATCGGCCGTTCCATAAGCATTGTCAGCCATTAAATTGTATTAAGATAAACAATAAATGAAACATTGGATCATAATTGAATAAAATAAAACGTTTTAAATCCAGTTGGGCGTATAAAATCTGTTTATTTCCCGTGGTCATGCCCCTTTAATAAATTTAGAGTTAGTGTTAAAGGTTATAAATGTCTGTTCAAAGTAGACAGATGTTCAAATTTTCCTAAAATATTCGTGGATTTCCCATATATTCCTGTGGGAGGGAATACTATCCACATATAATGTAACCAAAAATGAGGTTACTATGCAACCATGAAGCTCCACTTTACGACTTTGCAATGAACTATGAAGCTTGCCTTTAAACCTAAAATAATTATAGGAGGCCTTATCAACAAGAGTCCCAAGGGCCTGTAACGCTAAGCTGGCCCATTATTATTATTATTATTATTAGTATTAGTGTTGTTGTTGTTGTTGTTGTTGTTGTTGTTGTTGTCGTCGCTGCTGGTGTGGTTGTTGTTCCAGTTGGCTCTCTGGGCGCGCTGTTCATGACAACAAACCTTATCTCGGAGGCAGTGGGACAAGGAGAAAAAACCCAAAAGTATTATTATTATTATTATTATTATTATTATTATTATTATTATTATTAGGCTATATAATCATGTATATTTGAGGTGAATGATCTAAGTGCTGGGGATTGTTTAATAGTAATAGTTAAAGAATTCCACATGTGTGTTGCTATGTACGTAGTGCTGTTCTTTCCGTAATATGTTCGTAGTTGTGGAAGCTTTAATTGACCATTGTATTTTACCGTACAATCAGAGTATGTGTATCTTCTACAAATGTAAACTGGTGTCTCATTTACTTTGGTGCAATGCCGTTTAAGGATTTATATGTCATAATGTTGGCCTTAATAGCCATTTTTAGTCAATGTTGTCCACTTTAATGAGCCATACGTTTGCTTAGATGGGGGTCCGATATGGGACTTCCAATACTATTCTAGCTGCACGCATTTGTAATTTCTTAAGTTTATTTAGCAATGTACGTCTGCTAGCATAATAGACAAGGCAACAGTAATCTATGTGGGAGAGACTGTACGCCTTACAAAACGGGTTTCTCTCATCAACATTCATGTATTGCTTATTTTTCTTTAGCATATAAATAAGTGAAGATATCTTTTTGCATATTTTGCGCATGTGTTGCTGCCATAAAAGGTTGTCATCAATATACAGGCCTAACAGGTTCGCCTCATTTACTATGCCTAGCTCTCCATTATATACTAGTATCTGTGTTTATTCCTGGTTAAACTGTCTTATTTTGTGTTTACTACTTATCATTAATAGCTTTGTTTTCTCCGTATTTAAAACCAGTTTATTATTTTGACACTAGTTTTGTACAACGGCCATATATGTAGTTAGTTGTTCTTTTATCTGTGGCACTTTTCAAAATTGCAGTGCATAGTCGTATCATCACAGTACACAATGATATTACTACCTATACACATATGAAGTCCATTTACATACACGATAAACAAAAGGGGTCCCAAAACTGAAACTTGTGATACGCCCACGTTCACCGGTAAATGGCCAGAAAACTTCTCAGAAATGGACACATATCGTTGTCTGTTTTCCAAATGAGATGAACACCACTTTAGCGTCAAAGTATCTAATTTATAAATGCCTTAAATTTCGACTAATATATGGTGATTAACTAAGTCAAATGCGTTCTTGAAATCGAGCAATATAGCGCCAACAGGCGCACCTTTGTCTATCACGAATCTCCATTTTTTGACTGACTTTAATAGTGCAGTCTCGTATGAATGTTTTGCCTGAAACCTAACTGTGAGTCAGCCAGTAAATGGTAAATAACAAGAAACTTATATAAATGTGCATGGAAATGTCGTTCAATAATTTTTGAAAGAATAGGCAAAATAGATATCGGTCTGTAGTTACTAAGATCTCCTTTGCCATCCGATTTGTGTAGTGATTTCATTTTAGCGCACTTCCACATGGTTGGAAACATGCCGGTATCAATGCTTACATTTAATATACTTGTAAATGATGGTGCTATAACGGGTGCTGCTAATTTTAAGAAATGCGCATTCATCCCGTCGTAGCCGGCGGACTTATTTGTTTTTTTAAGCAGCTAAGTTCCTCGTAGAGGCTATATATTTTTATTCTAGGTATTTTAAATTCAAATTTGCTTGGGCATTCTAAGGTTATCTGGCACTACGTGAGTTTGCGTTTTTTATGGATTTTGTAAGATCCGCCGCAACCGTTGTGAAATATTGATTACACATTTCGCAATGTGTTTCGATGTCATTAATCATCCAAAACCAATGGCATTTTGTTAGCTTTTGGATTGATGCTTTTCAATATTTTTCATATATGCGAGGGATTCTTTGTATTGTCAACCAACGCTGTGCTAATGTAGTTTCGATTACACCTTTCAATTAGTGGCATTACATTATGTTTCAAATCTTTATATTTAATCATATTTTTAGCTTTTTCATGGTAATCCCTGTCTTTTATTGCTTTTAAAATTTCATCATTTACCCATCCAGGCTGGCAACTACGTTTTACACTACGCATGCAAAATTGCATACGCTTACTGGTGTAAATGTGTCCCTGTCAGTAACATATATAATATGGCCTATTAAGGTAAGTGCTTTTACGGTAATTCTAGTCGCTTTGTATACTAATTGCGAGAGATGAAATAATTCTATTACTGATTGCCATTTCGATGAGACCGGTGTTAGAAAATCAATAGTGAAGTCGCCGATGAGTATAATATCAGAATTACCCGAGTATGCCGGTCCCAGTAGACCTTCAAACTCGTCGATCCAGCTAGAGGGAGGGGGGGGGGGGGTGCGAAGGCCTGTAAACTGTAAATGCGACACAGCAAAACTGATTATAAGATTATCCACCCCATGCATTATTTGTCCTATCCTTTCTCTCGATACAATAACCTTGAATTTCAATTAATTATCTCTGATGACGCCACTCATACATCCTTCAGTTATACAGAATATTTCAATGTCATGTGTCCTTTTTTCCATTACTATTTTAATTGACTTAATTTAGGGATTAAATGTTGTATATGTAAGTGTCCAATGCGTATGCCTTTTCCCGTTAAATTAAATGCTGTGAAATCATACTGTTTTACTAGTTTACTACATATTTTACTACATACCCACTGCTCCACATCATGGGTGGCATTGGTGTTGACACGCGTGCATAGATAACTATCATTTTACATTTTGCAATACTGTATAATATCGATAAAATTTATAAACTTTACTTTAGTTATATGCCTATTTAAATGATCTAGATACATATTTTTTCTATTAATCAGGCTACAGTTATATGTACGGTCGTTATTATTATTATTATTATTATTATTATTATTATTATTATTATTATTGTTATTATTATTATTAGTAGTAGTAGTAGTAGTAGTAGTAGTAGTAGTAGTAGTAGTAGTAGTAGTAGTAGTAGTAGTAGTGGTAGTAGTAGTAGTAGTAGTAGTGGTAGTAGTAGTTGTAGTAGTAGTAGTGGTAGTAGTAGTAGTAGTAGTAGTAGTAGTAGTAGTAGTAGTAGTAGTAGTAGTAGTAGTAGTAGTAGTAGTAGTAGTAGTAGTAGTAGTAGTAGTAGTAGTAGTAGTAGTAGTAGTAGTAGTAGTAGTTCAGCATCAGAATCGGCATCATCATCATCATCATCACCATAAGTAACATAGTAAATCTATTACAGGTAGGCAACATTGTAGATAAGGGCGTTGTGATCATCATCACCATCACCATCATCACCATTATTATTATTTAGAATCTTACCTGAGCTACGCTTTTGTACGGTGCTGGTATCTCTGGTTCTTGTATGATCATACATGTCTCGCATTGGCACGCCTTCCTGACTGGATTGCTAGACTCCTGGACAGCGATTGGCTTTGCGGCCATGCACGGTACAAGCTCGACAGCCGACTGGTTGATCATAACTACATGCTTGATGTTTATGGTTCGGTTCAACACAGTATTGTGGGGATCGACTAACACATGTTGGCACGTATTCATTTATACAGCGAACCAAAATAGTGGAGCCATTACTGTGTATATGTAGTTTGTCAGCAAAGTAGAGGGAGTAGTTATTTTACCGGATACGCTGCTGGCGTAGAACAGTTGAGCAGCCTCGATAGTGGTAAAATCTAGAAATGTTTCGCTCACATTTAAATGACGATTAAAAACGAAATGTTGACGTTTTGTGTTGTTAGCACGCGAAACTAGTCCACAAAAATTTACACTGCTGGGCCAGTACGTGCAAATCATGCACCAATCCCTCTAACACAATGACTGCGTCACGCATGCAACCATCGGAATTGTTGGTTCCCACCATCTCACTAATGATTCTTTTTAAATGTTGCATATCCATGGAGTAGAGTACAGTTTATATGCGCACAATTTTCGCTCCTCCCCAGCAGATCACTTGCACTGATTGGTTAAGACCGCGTTCGTTTATGCCTTTAATTATTGATAACCATATAATTAATGTTTGTTTTGAAGGGTCCGATGGATATTCGTTGATCTTATTTGCATTGGTAATAATAGAGATTTCGTTACTCGACACGTTAGGTGTCTTATTCCGGTTAGGATTGTCTCAGTATTGTCTCGGTGTGTGTGTCTATTTGCTGAGCGAGTTTTTTTACCACATGTGACAGTCTTCTGGTGTTTACTGGGAGTGTCATATCTCGTGGCATTCCGTTGAAGTTGTCGCAGTCTGTCACAGTGTGTGTGTCATTTTGCTGATTAGGCCTATCTACGTTTTGGTTGTCATGCTCCTGATGCTGCTGAGGTTCATAGCATTGTGGTTTGTTTTCTACTCGTCGATATCTTACCGCTTGTGTTCATTCCCACCGATTCCTATCACTGCCGTTATTTTATCGCTGTCGAACAGGCTATCTAATTTGGCTTTTAGTACATTATTTTCATCTGTAAGAGTGTTTATTCGATCGTGCTTTTGAAGGAAAAGATTATTAAGTTCGTTAATTTGTGACACCAATGTATGTTCCTGCGTCAGTTTTGAAACATTCCTGGTTGGTGTACTTGTAGCTTCCGCCCGAACATACAATTACATTGGCTTTCTTTCTGGGAGTGTAGATTGATTGAGACTGACCTGTGTGTGAACACATGGTGATTTACGCGACTAACATTCACTAACGTACTGTTGGCCTACTATATCATGCACGCTTCAATCGACATCATAGCTACTATCATAAATGCGGCATGACAAACATAACAAGTCCGTGGCTATCCAGTAGCGATAATTTACTCCTTGGACGTAAATTACCGATGTGCTCGGATATACAGTAATAGTCACATTACATTCATTGCTGTCAGACACGAAACGATGTACACGGAAAATTACCCCATTGTCGCCTTTCACACTTCCTATGCCGACGTATTCCTCACATGTAGTCAGCCTTTTAGGAATTGAATGCAAATCTTTAACTTTAATTGTTACGGAATAAGTATTATATTGAATTGTGAAATTTTAGTTTTCATCAAAACGAATGGTCGGTAAATCAAGACTCGCGTTACTAAACAAGTCCATATTAGAATGTGATAGGCTTGCACACAGTAGACCTGATGTCTCTATGGTGACTACATCTACAACTCTGTTTGACCAGGCACTGTCTATGAATGCGACTGTCGTTTGCTAAAGGATTAGCGCTGCATACAACTCACACTGATTAGCCTATCGTTTCGAATTGTAGCTTGCCGGGTCACATCTAGTCATTTTTAAACGTACACCACGCCACATGTGCACGATAAACGATGATGTTGGCTAGCTTCTGTTCTCGGGGTTATGGATTCCGAATGATGCTGACGAACGTGAACCAAAGACCTAGCTCCTAATGCCAGTGGAACTCAATCATTCCGGTGGGGCCGTGCGACCATTGCCGCTAACATTAAATTGTACAGTATCAGCCCATGAGTTTGTGTCACCGGTATGCCTGTCCATAGCAATTTCGTGATCTATGGACTTACTAGATTTGAAGGGTGACCTAAAGTAACTAAAAGTAATTAAATATATCTCAACAAACCATACAAGTGTGTGTGTGATACAATGATATTCAAATAATACATAATATAGAGACAGCCTTTAAAGGTGGAGTCACCGGAGTTACCACACAGACTCGCAAACTACCACTGTAAAGGAGGCTCCTGCATGCGAGATCACAAATTAACTTAATATAAGCTAGTATATCTCTATGCTGAAAAGGAAAAGAACCTCCTAGTCATGGCGAGAGGCTTTGTGCCTCGCACGGGCATTACTTCTGATGCTGTGTCTTTGGGTGAGAAGTAGTAGCCTCGCGCGGGCCGCATCACTGGACCTTGCGAGAGGCAAGTGCCTCCCGCGGGCCTCCATCACAGGAAAATGCTGTCACCGCAGAAGCGGAGAGACATAGAGGGCCAGAAACGGCCACTCTGTATTCAACCAAAAGTGCTGTAAAGAAAAGATCATGCTAGTGAAACTATAACTAAAATGTTGCGTGCTGTTTTACGTGAAGTCGAGACAAGCAATTCCCTAAGGATTCCCAGGTCACCGTCTTATGTTGTTCCAAGAATACTGTATTAGTAGGTGCCGTTTTATTTATGCTGGCCTTCATCTATGCCTAACCTACCTATTAAGTTTTAAAGACACAAACTATTTTTTTGGACATCCAAACAATTAAGAAGCCATACGGCTTAGTGGAAGATGAAAAGAGACAATAACTTTATAGATACGAGGATCTATAGGTATATTGGTCAATTTAACACAACCTTGCCAGTGTACGGCGCGAGATTACCGCATTAACCTGAAAAGAGGCATACACTATGTGTCATTAACAAAGAAATTGTCTCTAATCACATTGAACCTATCCTAGCGAGTTGAATAGTAAGGTTTAGTCGGTAGCATGCTGGGCTGAACAGAGTTATAGCACGGACAGCGACCTTAGTGAAACATGACAGTGGCGAGAGAAAGTGATGCATATATATAAATGTTGCTATCTAGTATTTCCTAAATGTACTGCAGTCCTAAGTTTTCTATAAATAAACAAAACACATCAACAGATGGCTACTTGCCATATACCTAACTTACCAAATACAGAATGGTGACAATGTACTATTTGATTAGAACGGTGAGAATACAGGTTGATAGACCTAATACGGTGCAGTTAGTTAAAGCACCCTGCAGTAAATAAGGATAACTATGGACAGTAATGATAAGGAAATTATAAGATGTGGTCCGAGGACCGGTACGGTACCTATTAGTCATCGGTACTTTTTACGGTAATAATATAATAATTAAAGATGTAATTAGAGATATATCATGTATAGTTACTTGAATACCCAGTAGCCACACCTATATAACGGGCTACTATATTACTGAAATTGAGACGTCACTCTATTTTTGACACATTGTCTGGAAGTTGGATGTTGTCTCCGCATGCTGTTACTCCACAAGACAGGGTTCCCGCATGTTGTTCCAGGACAGTAGTGGTATGATCTCAGGACAGTAAAACACAGTTATAAGTAATGTCTACTGAATAACTAGTAAGTTCTAAACAATAATGTGGTAGATGTTAAAGGTTCCCGTTATAACAACGGTTAGTTGTAATATTAAGATAACCCATTAACAGAGAGGGTTATTGATACAGTTGTAATTAAGATGTACTTATTTAAGCTTAATGGTGCGGGTGCGTCAAATAGCTGTTGTGGCGCACCGAGCAAAGTTTACTTGGCTGAGGTCGAAACGTTAAACTATCTCACACAATATGCGGTGTGGTGGTTGAATTTCCACGGTTCAGCGTGGCTGGCAGATCCGGTGAGTTTCCACCGAGGAACATGGCTGGCTCTACAGAATGTAGAACTACATAACTGGACCTTAAGGGTCCACTGTTAAATAGTTCCTATACAGTTAGTAATTAAACAGGAACATATTGCACCATAATGAAATAATTCACAGTGTGGTGGCCCGAGAACTATCGGGGTCCAAGCTGAACTCGAAGTTGAGGTGTACCAAGATGCTGCTGAATTCCGTCGTCAGTGCTCGAGTTATTCAGTCAGGATCCCATGCTTGGGCAGCTCCTGACTGGTCAGCCCCCGGCGGACGGCTTCCTCGATTTACTGAAATCATCCCCTTTTATACTCTCTGCAACATCAGAAACTGGCTGCTTCAACCAATGAGAATTATCTGCACCAGCCAATCAGCGTGGTTGAAATCCGTAACGTGTCCACATCTATATAAATATTATGATAAAAATAGATGTGTAGATGACGTAGTATGTCACGTGTACGCAGATCACTGATTATTTAGCTAAATATATGTATGCGATTACGACATTACAGAAACGTATTGAGAATAATTTAACGGAGAAAGACGGCGATAACTCAGCAATTTATGAACCAATTTTAAAACGGTTTGTAGATTTAAGAATTCTGGTGATGAGTGATACCAGATTCACTGGAAACAAATAATTATTAAGAATTAATATGTGCCTACTCGGTACACTAAAAGTGCCACTCGCCCATGGACGTGCTAGACGTGCTCTGTCAATACACCGACTA
This sequence comes from Chaetoderma sp. LZ-2023a, assembly GCA_034401795.1. Lineage (NCBI taxonomy): Eukaryota > Metazoa > Mollusca > Caudofoveata > Chaetodermatida > Chaetodermatidae > Chaetoderma > Chaetoderma sp. LZ-2023a. The sequence continues at coordinate 35,757,705 of CM067361.1, read as the reverse complement.
GCGCGCGTTTTAATGAACTTCGTTGTTTTTACAACGAAATTTCTCCCGTATAGGCTCATACACGCATATGGCTCTACCCATTGGGGCGTGCTTTATGGAACGAATCCAGGATGGACAGTGTATACCCAGCTTAGCTGGTACCGCGCGTACCCGACCGGTAGATCCGTGCTACACCACCTCCTCCTAGTTTCACACCCATGGAAAACGATCACACTATGCGGATCGCCGCACGGACGTATGCTGGGCAGGAATTGTAGCCTTCCCAGGTAGGTGCGTGTCCTTAGAGGAGTAGTTACACAATAAACGCGTGTTACGAGAGACAGAGCACATAGAGGTGCTGAAGGGGACAAGGAAGACATACTTTTAGTTTGATTTTTTACCTGGAATTATTTTTCCAGGTCTTTACTTTTTTTGTATTCATTTCTTGGTACGTGCTTTTAATTTTATTCTAACAATGATGGCTAAAACAATAGCTCACATGGGCGTCCTCTTTAGGTGCGGATAATTATTATCTCCGCAGAGTGTCATTTCACTATCAGTCTTACAAGCTGCATATGCAAGACCATGGAGCGCATCATCAACCAGCGGTTGCAGTGGTACCTGGAGTCGGAGAACATTATAGTTTCAGAGCAGGTCGGCTTCAGAAGATACAGGAGCACAGAAGATCAAACAACACATCTTGCACAGGTCATAGAGAACACTTTTCAAGCCAAGAAGGTGATGCTAGCTGCCTTTATCGATCTCCAGAAGGCATTTGACAAGGTGTGAAAGGATGGCCTCCTCGTGAAGCTCCGGCGCACAGGCATCGGTGGCAACATGTTCCAATGGACCAAGTCATACCTACACAATCGCAGAGCTAGGGTGCTGGTGGAGGGACAATCTGGACAGAATGTATTGCCGAGACAAGGGGTGCCACAAGATGGAGTATTATCACCAACTCTGTTCATACTCTTCATTAATGGCGTTGTAGCAGAGCTGTCCAATGGGATCCAAGCAGCCCTCTATGCAGATGACCTCGTGCTCTGGTGCACCGAGGAGTACACAACGACTGCCACGTACATAATGCAGCTCGCCTTGGACAGAATTACAGCTTGGGCTGGTGTATTACCATCAACAAAGAAAAATCATCAGCCATGCTATTCTCACTGTCCACCAAAACCAAGGCTGGCAATCTGACACTGGGAGGTACCCCACTCGAGTATGAGGACCAGCAGACATACCTGGGAGTCACCTATGGCAGAAGATTAACATGGAAGGAGAACATCCAGAACGCAGAGGCAAAGGCCAGAAGAAACCTAAACATCATGAGGAAGCTGGCAGGAACAAAGTGGGGTGCCAATGAAAGAATCCTCAAGACCATCTACCTAGGTGCCGTACGACCACATCTTGAGTATGGATCCAGCTCATGGATGACATTAGCTAAATCTCATCAACAGAACCTCGACAGAGTACAAAACCAGGCACTGCGCATCATCACTGGTGGAATGTGATCAACACCAATAGAAAAAATGGAACAGACGGCAGGCATCCACCCACTTAGCAAAGGAAGGGAATGCAAAGCACTGATCCAAGCTGCACAGTTCAAATCGTTCAACAACCACCCGATGAAGATCAGGCAAGCACAGCTGTCATCAGGAAGACTTAAAGGATTAAGTGTTGTGAGAGAAACAAAAGCACTTCAAAGGAAACACCAAGAAATGTTGCCAGCACAAATAGAAGACCCAAACCACACCCTTGATCCTCCACCCTGGGAAAACAAACTAGAGAGCATAGCTATTCGCATCACAGTACCTCATCTCACAACCAAAGATGAACACAGTGATGTGAGCAAGAAGGCCCTGACCCTAGTCATGCTGGAAGAAATGTACCCTCATGAGACATGGATAAGGATCTATACAGATGGGTCAGCCAAAGATTATGAGCGGAGGTGCCGGACTGCACATACAGTATCCAAACGGACAACATGAGTCAGCTGCAATACCGACAGGCAAACACTGCACAAACTACAGAGCTGAACTCGAAGCACTGGTTCATGCAGCTAAAACCATCAGCAGAACAGCAGACCCTATTGCACAGATTGTCTTTTTATCTGATGCCCGCTCCGTCCTTGAGGCTATCACCAAAGGTACGCTGCCACAACTTGAAGAAGCACTACAAACCATCAAATGCTTTCGGATAGCATAGCAGTCGATCCCCTCACACTGTGGAGTCCAAGGAAATGAGGAAGCAGACACATGGCAAACGTGGGTGCACAAGAGAATCAGACAGAAAACATGGTTACCCATACAGAGATGAAAACTATCATCAAGTCACTCTATAGAATACCGCAATCAGAAGATGCCTACCATCATCTCTCGAGGCCAGAGCAAGTGACAATTTTTCGTCTCAGAACTGGACATAACAGACTAAACCAACACATGTACAGGCCGTTCCACCTTACGACATCACCCGCATGTCCTTGTGGAGAAGCAGAACATACCACAGAGCACATACTTTAATGCTGCAGTACATATCAGCTGCTGAGAGATGAGATCTGGCCTTTGTCAACATCTTTTCTTGAAAAGCTGTATGGGCCTGTGGAAGAACTGCAGAAAACCGCATATTTCATCTTGAGAACGGCTCTCCAAGTGTGATACCAGCGATCGAAAAAAAGAAGAAGAAGATCTCCGCAGAGAACACCCAAGTTCCAACGTACCATAATTAAGTTTTTATAATATTAAAGTAATATAATATATGAGCAAATTAAAATATACTATGTATGAATAATACCCACAAACGAGTATCAGATTTGATTAATTACCTGCGCACCCAGGTAAATAAGGGGTACCAACATGTAAATAGAGTAAATATGTTATATAAATGCGGCCCTTTATAGCGGGTCTGCACAGGCAGCTCTCGCTAACACCATAGCTGATCTGATCATACTAAGACAGGAAGAAAAATAATAAGAAAAATAATATTTAATAAGCACAAAACTAGTTTATCAGGCAGCCCCAGCATAGCTGAAACTGCATGACGGGATTATGACGTTATTGCACTGCTGTGTGTTGTGTACTGTATATCGCACACGACGTTCTTGCAGCACAGGAGACCGCAGTGCTCATTTTAGTGTTAGACACAGCTGGGCAAACTTGCTGCGCATGGGGACGGGATTCACTTGAAAGAACATATGTAATAAGAAGAAAAGAATATCAACAATAAGATAATAATGTTATTTAATGAAAAATGTTCCATTTCTCACCTCACTCCAGAATCCTGCTACATCCCTGGCAGTAGTGATCGCAAACATTAGACGCAAAATTGGCCCACCGCGTCTGTGTTCCGTGGCTGGTGGTTGTTGGGCGCAGCAGATGTTCTTGGAGATGAAGCTCCGGTATTGAACTGTAGATGCGTTCATGATTTTGCGGGGAACAGGGTTGATCTCCAGGGTGTGAGCGATCCTTCTCTTTCCGGAATACAAACGTTCAGGCGTGGTGTTTTTCCTAATTGTTGGATCCTGAAGACGGAGATGCTGTGGCGATGTCGGCGGTTGATGCGCATTGGTCCACTTCGTCAATCGTCAAATCACCTGGAAACGCTGACCGAGGGAAGTCCATGTCTGGTGGTGACATGATTACTAGGATAGGATTGCCAATGGCTGTGGTTACTGAGGATGCTGGTGACCTGCGGTGTTGCTGATGGTGGTGTATTGCTGATGATGCTGCGGCTGTGGTGACGGATGCTGGTGACTCGCGGTGTGATGTTGCTGCCGGTCTAGATCATGCGGGCAACGTTGGTGCCTGGCTTGCACTGGCTACTGGACGGGCTGTTGCTGATGATGGCATGGTGATGGCGGCTAAGTGACCGAGAGCGTGACGTGCAATAGAGACCATGGTGGTGGTGATTGAACGGTACCTTGTAACAATAGCCTGACGTCGTGCTGTGTTCTTCCTTCGCGCCATCCTTTCTGTCGGGAGTACTATACCTGGTAGTCTCTGTTCGAACCCATTTGCCAATACTACCGGATATTCACTTTCTTATCCCGCAATTAAAGTCACTTTTAACACACGATGCTTATATTTGATAGCCTGTGGCACACTGTAACGCGTTGTGGAAAACAATTACTGGCAAGTGGCACAGAACGCGCACTGAAGCAAATGGTCCTGATTGACGTGCAGTTTCCTATCCGAATCTCGTGTGAAGGTGCAGTCACACTGTCGTCCGTCAGGTAGAAGAACAGTGCAGGAAAACTTCGTCGCTCATGTTGATGATGTAGACTCTTCGGAGGCTTCTGAGAGAGCCACATCTTATTTGAGAGACATGCTGCTCCCGCACGTATCCATTCTGCTCGAAATATAAGTTTCCGATCAACGTAAAACTAGGAACTAGTTATTCTCGTGGAAGCTCACCTTTTAATTAGTGTGAGTCGGTTTTTCAGATTGGATGCTTATAAACTCGCCTCTTCTAATTTCAGGCTGGAGCGCCCGATGGGGTGTCTGGGAGCCTGATTACGTCAACGGTAATTACCCCGACTCACCCTTGCCACTCCTCCATTACGCAGTGGTAGTCGCGTATTTGGGCGGCTCTTTTGTTTAAAGTGCTTGATCCAATTTACTGGAAACAGCAGTAAAAGCCACGTGGCTCTGGAAAGCACGTGGTTGATCGGAGACTTGATGCTGTTTATGGCAATGGCTGAAATAATGCTGCTGATGTATATTCGTTGTAGATACGAGAAATGGAAATATATGTTCTATCATGAATCTTTATGAATTAATGTCCCTGTATTGCGCGAGTTCTTATACATGTGTCTTCTGTTTGTCTGTAATAAGTAATTCTCAGCCTGTGTCGATTATGGGCTGGAACGCAGGTAAGAGAATTTTTGAAATTATACTGTCAGATTTTTGATGCCGCTTTATCGGCCCGTGCGCTAATGATCTGTATACACGGTAGAGCAGTTGTGTTCTTAATCAAAAATATAACAGTAAAGCTGTAGGTAATTTGATTTGCGGTTTAAACAAGTCTATTCATGCGGTTACTGATCCCGTCAATATAGCTGTGTTTTCCGGGTGGGTGGGCCGCCAAGCATTCTCCTCGATGGGTAGAACTAGCCTCATCCCTACCTAGACCAGACACATTAATATATATATAATTACACTACAGCTCGGGAATGAGGGCCAGAGTGTTTACAATTACAATGCCGTCGTATGGAGATTGTGAACACAGTCAACCTGAGTGTCTGTGTTTCTGACATGTTGGTGATTTTGATTGATACGCGTGGCTGGTTATCCGCGATGATACTTGCGCTGCGGTGAGAATGTGACATCTTTATTTCTGCTGGGTGCAGGAGGGGTGCAGCGGTGCGGTGTCAACTGTATCGAACCTGCTGGTATTTCGCTCTGTAATGGCCGAGCCCGTGGGCGGGACAGAGTTACTTTAGAACATAGATGGCTTGACGGATGCTGTCGTAACTTTGATCAATCCATTATCGAATTCAACTTTTCGGTAGCAAAATCCTACTTGTGACTGACGACAACACGGGCATCTTACTCTCTTAATAATATTGACTGTTATTACGTGTGAATGAAGTGTAGTATCGTTAGCTGTTTCTGTAGGACGTGTCCAGGAGGGACAAGGGGGGGGGGGGGGGTTAGTGGACGGTTATCCCGTAGCACGTACTGTAGATGGCTGCAGTGCATTTCTTCTATCCGCATGATCAGTTCTCCCGTAACTGGATAAGAAGGTGTGTGCGGGAGGAATGTTGGCTGGTGTTGATGACGACAGTGTATTGTTGTAGGGAAATCTGGGCTACTGTATGATGCTTATGTTATGCACAGTGGGCGTATTCCAGGTTTCCACGCTGGTGATGGCCGAGTCTGTTGTTAATGCGGTGAGTCAGGTTTGCGGGAGAGAATATTTCTTCGCATCTTGTGCGGAGGGATGTCTTGCAGGAAATTTATGTCTCTAATGGTGCTTAATTAAAACCGTTAGGTGCTGCTAAGCGGTGTTGTTGCCGCTGATGACTGTCACCGTTATACTAAGTATAACCAAGTATGTGTGTTAGGTGCACGCGATCATGAATTGACGTATCCAGTCATGAAGGCAGGTGTGTTCTGTATGTAATTGACGTTCTGTCTGCAGTGTGATGTCCTGACTGCTCACGGGGGAGTATGGTGGGCCCTATGGAGAGGGTGGCCCTTGGACAGGGGGATGTGGTCATCTCCCATTACACGATGGTTGGGTCCTTGTCATAGGTTTTATACACCTGGAAAATTCGAGCCGAGAGTCTGCTGAACAGGCTGCTTCCCTGCCCACCGCAGGGGGTATTGTTGGTCGGTGCGGTGCGGGATGCCACCTCCCCTGTAGCAGCAGTCTCTCTCACATCTGAAGATTGACGGTCAAGAGACGATGAGTGGAGTGTGAAATGAACTGGGCCGGTAATATCCGAACGTGCTGAATAGATGAGGGACGCCAGTTGGAGCTGGGGCAGTGGTGTGGTGATGGATAGGGGTACTGCTTGGGTGGGGATTGGTCCGGCGATTTGGGGACATGGTCGGGTACACCCTGTTGTACGGTTCTGCGGGTCTAGACACGCCAAGGCGTCATCAAGCCGCTTCACTTCCATGCTATTCATCACATGTTCCACTCCACAGGAAACATGGCTTGGGTCAGCCTCAGCTTCCGCTTGTGGTAGCTCAATAATGGGGGATATAGAATGAAGTGGGTGGGAGTGGGAAGAGGTCGGTGGAACACCCCTTCCACCTGGCCCCTTGGACGGTACAAACGAGAAGTTCTTCAAATACGACTTCCCAGATCGAGTAGACCCGTGCTGAGGATGGAGAGGGAGAGTACATATCTTGTCATCGTCCTCAGCGTTAGCTGCTTGTTCGCCAGTGTTCTGGCTTGGTAGAATATGGGCTGAACTGACAACATGGTGCTCTGTGCTAACCGTGGGAATACTACTTTCCATAGAAATTTCTGTCTGGGTACCGGTGTCACGAGAAATGCCCAGCCCGAGCTCTGGTGCTGGGTCATCAATGACGCATGGTTTAAGCCAATCGAAGTGGATGACTGAGGTCAGGCCATCCGAAGCATCCTGCATCATATGGGTTTCCATGCACCCTCCGGTCGTGCCATGTCTTCTGCCGCCGGTGCAGTGGATACAGTTTCTCTTACCAACTCATGGGACTGTTCTATCCACTGCCGCAAGAGTTCAACATAGAGAGATGGTGAATCTTTTTTTCTCTCCTGCTATCCTAGGCATAGCCAGATCCAGGGGTAAAGCTAATTCATGGCCTAACATTAACCAATCAAGGGTATAACCCGTGCTGGAATGCACTGATGTGCGGTAAGCCGTGAGTACATATGGGAGGTGTAAATCCCAATCTCTACAATCAAGGTGTGTTTACTTCGTCAACATTTCCGCCAGCGTGCGGTTGAAACGTTCTACCATCCCATCACTATGCAGTTGATATGGCGTAGTCCTTGTCTTGACGATGCGAAACAATTTGTAGAGCTCTGATATGAGTCGGCTCTCAAAATTACTTCCTTGATCAGAGTTTAGTTCATAAGGCATACCGAAACCGCAGAATACATGACTTGCCAAGACCTCCGCTACTGTGGACGCCTCTTGGTCCGGCAAAGCAAATGCTTCTACCCACCTCGTGAAATAATCTTGTAATACGAGGATGTACTTGTTTCCGTCATCCGTCATATTCAAGGGTCCGAGCACATCAATAGCCACTCGCTCCCATGGTGCACCAACGATTTTAATTTGAAGAGGTGCATAATGGTGCTGGCCAACAGCGCATTTTTGGCATGGGATACATTTGCCTACCCATGCCTTCACACTATCGCGAATCCCGATCCAGTGGAATCTCTGTTTGATGCATATCACCGTTCCTTCCACAGCTAGATTCCCGGCGTTATCATGTAGTTGTTATAGAATATTGTTTCAATAACTTTCCGGGATCACCAGATGGTTATTGATGTAGAGAACGTTGTTGTTGATATGACATTCTTCAAACTGCTGGTAGTAATATGTGGGCATTGGAGATAGCGGTGTCACAGATTCCCTGGGAGGACATACCCCCTCCTGGATCCACGTGTATATATGTCGTGTATGCACGTCTGTTGCTTGTTCGTGTGCAACTTTCTCAGGATTCCACTCTGCGCACCGCAATTTGATAATGACGACTCCAGTCCAAGAGGTATTCGTCGGCCGTGTATGTTGAGTTCTTGTTGTTTGCAATGTATGATGGCTTCGTTGGCACTAAGAAAATCAGAGCCAAGAAGGTTGTCGTTCTGAATAGAGGCGATACCAACTCGCTGTATGAATTGCATCTCCTCTATTTGTATAACACGATTAACTACTCCAGCCACGGGTACATCGGCTCCCATAGCTGTCTGTAAACAGATGTTTGTAGGCGTAAGGGGTGACTTTTTATGAGGTTGGATGCTCTCATACAAGCGCTTGTTAAAAACGGTGGTGGAAGCCCCAGTGTCAACGGTGGCACTGGTGGAGATACCGCTAAACAGACAGGCACACTTGTATATAATTTTTCGGTGCACCTGTGGAAGGGTCTCCAATGATGCCGTCTGCGAAAGGGTGTGTGGAGCAGAATCATTCTGTATGTAGTCGGCTTGTTTTTGGATGGCTTCCTTTAATGTTGCTGATGGCTGAGTGAGGAAAGGGCCAGTCCGTCGTCGCCGCTGCGTGTGTGTTTTGGTGAAAACGGAGCTGGTGGTAGCAGTGGTGATGAAGTTGTTGCTGTTTCTGTATGTGCAGTGCTCGTGTAGACAGTGGTGCCGATGGGATTCTCGCGATCACGGATGAGAACTACCTGAGCGAGCCACTTCTTACAGTGCATCTTTACATGTTTTGTTGATGCACAGAAGAACCAGTGACGTCGTGGAATGCGTTCATATCGGCGGCAGCGTCGTCGTTTACAAATCCATGATGCAGAGTGGATAGTTTCTCCCATCCCGCTGTTGTCTCTGTGGATATGGGGTGATGAGGTTGTGTGGGATGGTGTGTTGCATACCACCAACGGACACCGAGAGTCCACTGCATTGGTGGCTGGACGTGGTGTTTGCAGAAACGTTATTTCAGCGGAGGTGCTACGCCCTACCACTGCCGTTTTACATAGGAAAGAAGGTTTGCTATGTGCGGTGATTGCGGGTGTACTTTATTCGTAAGAGTGGGATGGCAGTGCTGCTGATGTGGGAGGCATCGTAAGCACCGACATATATGAAGCCGTGCGTATGGGTATGCGTGAAAATGCTGATGCCTGATGGTGATAGTTGGCCACAGTTGAGCCTGGTTGTAGCAATGGGAACCGAGGTGACTCTACAATCGGTGTCCTTAGGAGTTTAATGGTTTGTCGGGTGGTGGTATTTTGCGGTCAGCGGTCGGTGTGGTAGACGGAGGTCGGTTAGGACACCGGCCCCTCCAATGTCCTGGCTGACCGCATCCATAACATGTGTTCGGTGTTGGTGCGGTGTTGGTGATGTTTGCGGTCCTAATGTGTGTAGTGGCGAGGTTGATGCTGAGTGTGGTGACGAGATTGGTGAGTGCGGAGATCTGTTTATTGATCTCGTCTATCCTTTCGTGCATGTTGGGTCGATTGTTGTTGTTTTGCTGGTTACCACATCCCGGGGCTCCGTTGTGGCATCCTCTGTAGCCACGCCCCCATCCTCTAGGCACGTGATTCTGATTGGATTGGTGTGGGTTGCGGTGCTTGCTGCTGTGTAGTTGTTTCTGTTGCCGATGACGTGGTGGGTGTTGCGCGGTCGTCAGCTGATGTGCGATGTTTGCACCATCTAGCTCATTAATAGGATGTAATTGTTGGCGATTGATCTTTTCCCACTCCAAGAAGCTTTCGATTTGTACCACGGTAGCGGTTAATTGTGATTAAAACACTTGTTCATGCCACCATAACATCCCGGTTGGACTATGGCAATGCATTACTGACTGGCATAACATCAGCCCAGTTGGAGCGTCTACAGAGAGCCCAGAACACAGCAGCTCGGTTGATCACCCGCACGAGAATGCATGAACACATCACGCCTGTTCTCCAGGACCTACACTGGCTGCCAGTTAGAGAACGGATCAGCTATAAGGTCGGACTCTTAGTGTTCAAATGCCTTCATGATCTTGCACCACCTTACCTAAATTCACTGATCGTACGAAGAACATCAGCAAGGTCCCTTCGATCAAATTCAATTACTATGTGTCATACCATGTTCGAATGTAACCATCGGTGAACGCGCCTTCTCGAGAGCAGGAACAAAATTTTGGAACAATCTACCATCTGACATTGTAACAAAATTGAGCCATTTAAATCTATGTTAAAAACTCACCTTTTCACAAGAGCATATTATTAAATTTTGTAAAGCGCCTTTGAACGGTTTAGTCCGGAATCGGCGCTATACAAATTTACATACATACATACATACATAAGCTACCATGGTCAGTGAGAAATAGTTTCTCCTTGAGATTGGGTTCACTGCTTAGTGCATCAATGAACCTATCCAGGTGTAGGTGAGTGACGCCGTCAATGTTGGTGCTACGATATGCGTGGGTGACTAGTCTCCGGGTGCGGCTTACAAACTCCTGCAAAGTCTCCCCCGTGCATCGTCTGAGATTCTTGAGTTGCAAGTGACTAGTTTCTCCTAGGACGGTGTCGCCGAATCGTTCTGACAATGCATGTTCAATGTGTGTGTATATGGGGTGTAATCAGTCCCGAGATCCGCGAGAGCTTGACGTGCTTTTCCGGAAAGCTTCGCAGGAAGATATTTCCCCATTTGCTGGCCGTTCCACTCATTTGTTCTACCAACAATTGCAAACTGGACTTTGTAGTTGGCCCAGTCATTCTCCCCGCTAAATGCAGGGGGAAGAATGACCCAGCCAGTCCTACGGGAAGAACTGAGTGGTGCAAATCCGGGTGCTGGTGGTACTCGGGAGACTGATGAGAAGGTTGATGGTGGTCGTCGCGCGGGTGATGGTGGTGGTGGTTTCGGTGTTTCACGTCGGTGCTGCTGTTGATGATGAGGAAGCTGCCTATAAGAATAATAATAATGAGTATGTGGCCGCGTAGTTAAATCTGCTGAGGCCTGCCTCGATGCTGGTCCATAAACCGGTGTTGGTCTATGGACAGAAGGCGGTGCAGTGTGAAGATAATGCGGTCGTTCTTCAGGTTGTCATTGCGATGTCAGACATTCCTCATATGGCGGTGGTGCTGTTGGCTGATGGGTGTGGTGTGTGGCGCGACTGATGTATCTGTGGAACGGAGGTGCTGATTCCTCCCGTTGATGTCGTAATGTCCCCTGAACATAAGGTAGTACATTTAAAGGGGACAATGCGGGAGGTTGTACATTATACGGATAAGTATTATTATCCTGCCACATATCACCTATTGATGACGGTATTGAATAGTAGCGGTGCGAAGGATAGTATGTTTGCCCGTATTTGGGTCTTTGTCGAGATCGTCCACGGTCCGGCTCTGATGGTGTGGCCTATCGGGGATGTCTGAAAGTGTGCAGAATTCAGTTCCCACCTGTGACGCATTGCGGAATGTCCCATCACTAATGGGCGAGAACTGTTGTAGATGCGATGCTGGTGATTCCGCACTGCTGGAATTGTGTACATAGTCGGTGAGCACGCGAGCGTTCCGTTCATCGTATGAGGCTACGTCTTGATCGAGGGAGTCGTCGCTGAATGGAGAAAGAGATTCTAGCTCGCTGTATGGTGTAGGCATGAGTTGCACAATGTTGTTGTTCTTCGCGCCCCACATCAGGCGCCACTTGTAGCTCACTGGGTCACGTCGGGTCATTCTGAAGTGTATGCCGCGCCACGTGTGCACAATGAACAATGATTTTGGCTAGCTCCTGTTCTCGGATTCCGAACGACGCTGACCAGCGTGAAACAAAGACCAGCTCCTAAGGCCGGTGGAAGTCTTTCTGGTGGGGCCGTTCGACCATCGCCGCTAACATTAAATTGTACAGTATCCGCCCATGAGTTTGTGTCACCGGTGTGCCTGTCCACAGCAATTTCGTGATCTATGGACTTACAAGATTTGAAGGGTGACCTAAATTAACTAAAAGTAATTAAATATATCTAAACAAACAAAGTTTGTGTGACACAATGATATTCAAATAATACATAACATAGAAACAGCCTGATGAACTTTTAATAACACACGTGTCATGC